>JAVYIG010000066.1:172500-793948 GCA_035222895.1 Strongylocentrotus droebachiensis
CTTCTTTGGTAATAACATGAGCTGTAAAGGGTACATAAGCATTTTGTCTACATCAATAACCCACTTCTTGTAATGGCCAAAATTAAACTGATTGAATCTTTGCGCAGCATAAAACGTACGACCATTCGGTACAATGTTCTGAAAATCAGACTATTACTTACTGGCTCTATAGCTCTTAAGTCGATTTGACAACTAATAGTCGTTATTTTCCCACTTAAAGACATTTTCAAGCCCCCTTTTTTCAGGGAAGTTCTAAATAAGTATTATCTTTCAAATGCCGTTGGAATTTAGCCTTTTCATTTTTGTTTGGCCTGCAAAAGGGACATAGTACCTTTAAAAAAAAACAGTGTATCTTCCCTACAATGCACATTCTGCTGTGTTCTCAAATTTTATAAGAATGATTGTGTATAACTGTATCAGATGATAATGATGAAACTTTCGATTATGATTCATATCTTATGATCCTATATTTCTGTTTAAATACATTAAAAGGCTTGGTCCCCTCCAATGAACCTACTACGGCCAAAGTAAGTAATTTTTGAGGCATGATTTGAAGTGTTCAAGAATGTCCATCTCACGAAGCAAAAGAGAGCGAGTTCCACATGCAGTTTAATAATATACACCCCCCCCCCCTTTCACCGGCTATGTACGTAGGTCCTTTAAGTAGTTGTACCTTCAATCAGGGAGGTATGCAGGCCGCCCCTCGCCAGCAAAGTGGCTCGCAGTTTTATGTCCTTATAATCTATGCTCGGAGAAGTGTGAAAGCTTTAAAGACACTATCTTATCCAACACGAAGAAATACAAACAATCTAATAATGCGTGATACGCTTCGAAGGGAGAAAATACTCAGGATTGATGTTGAGTATATATATATATAAAAGGGCTTCAGGGTATATTGGTTTTAGAACCTTCCTGAAGGGCGCTTTGTTGTTCCGAACTTTATTCAGAGGGGTGCTTTGTACGTGTATTACTAAAATGCACCTTTCCAAATCCTACTATCTATATGCTTATCCTTTCCCCTTCTTTTCACGGCGCCCGGGCAGAATTATTAGCGCGACATTTAGACTTCTCGGACTAGAGAGGAAGACCCACTACTTTATGAAATACAGTAGGCTCGATCACACATCCATACAGAATGCCACATCTTCCTGCAAGCTTCTTGAATGGAACCAGCCTGGAACCAGATTATCCATCCTAACCCGAAGACGTTAGATCTGGGTCAACACTTCAAGTCATGGGAGGGAAGGGGTACAACTTCATTTGTCTCATTTTCCTAAGTCTTTGTCATGACATAACGTAAATGGAACTGCTTGATATTGCGTAGAACACATTAAAACCAGAATTATACAACATTTTAAGGACTCAAACAAAATATAAATTATGACGGTGGTTCAATACTCTACAAAAGTACTATTCTCGTAACTATACTGCTGATACAATTATGTGTTCCTTAGGACCTAACGTGAGTGGCAATTTTTTTAAGGATTTGATTTAAGTTTGCTTTTTTAACACAATTCCAACATTCCTTCTTTTTCAAGACATAATAACCCATCATTGCAATCATAAAGTTCAACCCCATAAAAGAGTTTGTTAATAAAAGAAAAGGACGGGGCATTGGCTATCGTTCAGATGTGAATGGGGTATTGATCTTGTTTTGTTTGTCATGAGCAGTCTACTCTATCACTCGGCTTGTTTGTCGTCGCCATTAAAACTTCTCGCGCTACTTTAGAAGAGGTATTAAACCAACTTACACCGAATTACTCTATATACAATAGCGCTCAATCTCGTCCTTAGATTACCTCCAGCCATCGCCACCCACAGTTGATGCGTTAACACGGCATAGATTAGTTCGTATTAATCATGACTTCGATTGTATGTGCATCCGAAACGAACAATATTATAGCTACAGAGATATGCGACCATTCTTTTGCTTAATTCCCCCAGAAAAAAAAAGATTATACAGAAGAGTGAAGCCAAACAAAAGGGACGTAATACTCCAACGATTTTATTGCTGGTAACTTCTTGGTATAATATTGTCTGGAAATTGAGCTTAACATCAGTTCCATCCGGCGCTATTATAAAGAAAAGTAAAGTAGAAAGAAGTAACATCGTATCTTCTCCTAAATACAATCATGTAGGCCTATGTTATTTAGCTTGCATGGTTGGTTCCTAGGAACGGCGATTCTTTTTTATGACCGGGGGGGGGGGCGAAATGCGAGATTTTCTACAATATATACTTGTAAATTTTGAAGGATATTATGCGAGGGAGTGTAGCGACCGAGCGAGAAGATTTTGAATTCTTATACGTGTCAACGCTGCACTCTTGGGCTTTCCAGAGCCTAAAAGTGTGTTTCAGTCTTTAGTCAGTATTTGCTATACCTGTTTTGGGGTCACTTTTTCGAATTTTCCGGGGGGGGGGGCGATCCTCCTAAAGAAATTGAGAGGGGGGACGTTTCCCCCAGGATCGCCGCCCCTGATGGCTACTATAGCTGTCTATGATTACGGTTATGCCCTTAAAATCAATCTTTATTATATTATTTTCTGTCGTAAATCTCTCTGAAACAAGCGAATGTGACAAGTTGTATGGTAAAGAAGCTACACCCCACTATCGAGAAATGATAGTCTCTCACTACTCTTATATTAGGATTATATTATGAAGTGCTTTCATTGTCTGCAATACTGCTTTAACACCAAGTCTGGAATGCATTGTATTGAGAACAATCGTGTGGAATTTAATTTGTCAAGCATTGCATGCATGATAACACACCGACGGAGTTAACAATGTCAATAAATATTTTAATTACAAAAGGAAAAAAAATGACCGGTAGGATTTCGTCACGGCTCGCTTCTCATAATTACAATATTTTCACAAAATATATGTCTGACATAAAATTGTCTCGATTATTTGTGAAAATAGAATAGTAAACAACAAAATCTGATTGTAAACTCCTCGTTAATTATTCCATGAATTTTGATAAAACATGTCAAAATGCTTACTTTTCATGGATCCGAACATTATTGTTGGAAAAAAGGTGTAATATGTTTTTTGGCAGATACATACAGTTGATTCTAAGGTACAAAGGGCAAGGTGGGTTTTTTCGTATTACTCCAGAGATTTACTGTGAGCTCGAACTGTTTACAAAAAGATATTAGAAAATATTTCCTTTTCAAATATTGTAAACGCCCGATCAGCTTAGCAAATTGGTCCATCAGCGCGGAAAAATAAGACAAAACCATAACCAGCTAGAATAACACGGGTAGAGTAGGGGATAAAATGTACACGGTTTGTATAACTGATATCAATAGCATAATCCTGTTAGGTATGTTTCACTGATTTTCTCGAGTGTTGAGGTGGGTGGCGAATTGGGGATTAATTTTATGTGCTTATTGACACTAACTCAAATAAAAGAGACAGGAAATTTGTACCTTTGGTGAACCGAGAAACGATAATGTGGTAATTTACAGCTGCTTCGAGAACAAGGAGAGAACTTCTTCAATTACTCAACCGTTGTCCCAATTGTCGACTCCGAGACAATCATTTTCCTATTTCACCAGAAAGAATCTTTTCATTCCATCCTGATATTTGAGGTTTCGAATAAAGATTCTGGCACCTGTTGACTCAAAACCTGGTAAATTGGTATTGACTTGTAAGCGAATAGAAATGGCAGAATAAAATCTGAGTTTATTCTGAATGTTAACCATGCCTATACTAGGTTATTATCCTGGATATAAGCTTCATGTTATTATCAACCTGTTAGGATAAGTAGGCCAACGTATAGGCAATGTGAGATCTCTGGGTAACATGGAAGGGAGGTCATGTATCGCAAACATGAAATCAAGACTTTCATTTGAGAAACAAATTGCACATTTTGTGTTGTTCTAGGAATTGTTGTCATGGTGACAATAATATTACCCGAAGAGTGTCAAATCAAAGATGACGACATTATAATGGGAACATGTTTCTCTATAATATTTATTAGAGTGAGAAATAAGAATGATGTCTAGCAGAACTTCGTTGTTTTATCATTTTTGTCGAGAAGGGGTGAAATATGTTACCCTCGCGGCGTCCAACCCAATTTAAATCTCATCAAAGTTAGGGGACTAACAACATTCCACTTCTAAAACACAAACTGTAAGTTTTTCTAAGTGTGAAGTGTAGGAGATGCAAGTAGTTTTGTTTGCGTGTAACTTTGATTTCTGCTTCAGTCACTATATACAGCCACATCTTCCATTTAAAGGTACTCTACAACAGCTTACAATGTCTTCTCTTGTGCTTAAAATCCACAAAACCATTTTGTAAAGTGTTTTTCTTCTTCATAGAAGTCAAAATTGAAGTGTCTAAAAAATGTGCCTTCCTTTTTGTATTTTCAGTTATTGATGTTTATTTTGTTGCTTGGTCGCCTAAAATCATAACGTAGCCTTAAACTTTTAACACCATCTATATATTTCATTTGTGTTTGCGT
This sequence comes from Strongylocentrotus droebachiensis, assembly GCA_035222895.1. Taxonomy (NCBI): domain Eukaryota; kingdom Metazoa; phylum Echinodermata; class Echinoidea; order Camarodonta; family Strongylocentrotidae; genus Strongylocentrotus; species Strongylocentrotus droebachiensis. The sequence goes on from JAVYIG010000066.1 coordinate 176,964, forward strand.
GTTTATGTAAATCGACGTTTGTCATGTCGTACAGGAGACACTTCAATTTAAACATCATTCAACTATTCTCACTTGTTCCACCCCATTACACACATCTACCAGTATTTTACATCATGGTTATTGGAGTCTACTTGAGTCTACTTGAGTCTGGACCTTAATAGTCTACCATGATCACATGGTGAATGCACTATTTAGAAGTCAAGCGCGTAGCCAGGATTTCATTTTAGGGGGGGCGGTAGTGAGCACGCGAAGCGTGCGAATCACTTACAGAGCGCGCGTAGCGCGCTCCCTAGGGGGGAGGGTGCAGGGAGGGGGGAGTTTCCCCCCTCCCGCGCGAAGCGCGAAAGCTTTGAGGTTTCATCAAATTATAAGAGAAAGAAGACGATTCGTTGGACCGTTCTCGACTCTTAATCCTTATCTAAATTCAGTTTCTGTTGACGTTTCATTAGAGAAAGAAGACGATTCGCTGTACCGTCCTCGACTCTTAATCTTTGTTGAATCAAGTTCCCCTGCCTCCGCGCGTAGCGCGGAAGCTCTGAAGTTTTATCAGATTATTAAAGAAAGAAGACGATTCGTTGTACCATTCTCGACTCTTAATCCTTATCTAAATTCAGTTTCTTTTGACGTTTCATTAGAGAAAGAAGACGATTCGTTGTACCGTCCTCGACTCTTAATCCTTTTTTTGTATCAAGTTCCCCTTCCTCCGCGGAAGCTGTAGCGCGGAAGCTCTGAAGTTTTATTAGATTATTAAAAAAAAAAAAAAGATTCGTTGTACCATTCTCGATCGACTCTTAATCCTTGTCTGAATTCAGTTTCCCCCCTCCCCTCCCGCGGAATCTTTGACGTTTCATGAATTATTAGAGAAAGAAGACGATTTGTTGTACCGTTCTCGACTCTTAATCCTTATCTGAATTCAGTTCCCCCTCCCCTACCGCGCGAAGCGCGGAAGCTTAGACGTTTCATTAAATTATTAGAGAAAGAAGACGATTCGTTGTACCGTTCTCGACTCTTAATCCTTTTTCTTCCTACGTCCTCTTCCTTTCTTCTTTCTCTCTTTTTTTTTGGCCGGCGTTTTTTTTTGGGGGGGGGGGCGACCGCCCCCACCGCCCCCCCTGGCTACGCGCCTGTTAGAAGTATGTCATTGCACCCTTTCTCACTTTATCCAAACCATACAAACTTAAGAATTGGAACAACGTCAACGCGTCATTAACCTTAATAAAGTGTCTTTGAGACCAGGTTTTTTAAGATACACACTAAGAAATGAGGGCGCAATTAGGGTGCAGATTTGCATTCATTATACGCATATTTGGTAGAGGTCCTGCTATTGTAGCATAATTGTACCTTTATTGCTTAGTGTGTACCGTCATTCTGATATCAAGGACTCGATTTACATAGCCACCGGCCTCTATATGAATGTTTCCAGTATTACATGCACTTGAAATCGGATATGTTTCGTCATAACGTATGGCGTCGGGCGACCACACATGGTTCACTACCTCATTGAGAGGGATATCTACTGACTACAGCTTTCGTGTTGAGTGCTGTCGCGTCCAAAGATGAAAAAGCAATCTTGATCAAGTGTAATGTAATAGTTAAACGAAACATCTCCAAAAGCTGCAGTGTTTGCTGCTGAATTTGAAAGAATTATGACCATCTGCAAAATATTCAGCTCCCTACTTGTACTATTTGGTACAAACACGTTCAAATAACATATCTTGGAAAACAATGCACACAAAAGGATGTATTTGGGGAACTGCAAAAATAAATACTTTACCTGCTTAGTCGTGACATGAACAATATTACTAATTCCTAAGTTTTTCTCCGATTCCCATCTCCTCTTATAAAGGAAAGATTGACTGATAGATGTATCTCGAATAAAAATACCGAGCCTTCTTAAAGTATGCTTATCGAAATGATTGACATTCGTAAAACCAAATACTTCAAACATGATCTTATTTGCGTATTTTCCCTTAGTCTTATTGACATTTTGATAAATTACACATTATATTTGCACATTGCAAACAAAATGAGACCATAACGGTTAATTTACTCTGCCGTCTCATCAAAAGATATAAAATGCCTCGGTGATTGTACGACCAAATAGTGTAAGGGGTAACCCCACTTATCGTTTTCTTCCCGGCGTTATTTGAAACAATCATAATCTCAAACTGATACATTAAGGACGTATCACACAACACAGATATGGATAAGATAGACTTAACGTCCTTCGTTAGTATTACGATTAATATAGTCTCATTTACCAAACGCAGACCCGTTACTACGCTTCAGGAGGGAAATGTAGTATTGCCCAATTAGGATTACTTTTACCCAAGCATTGCTACACATGGGTTAAGTGGGACAAATATGGGTAAACACCTTGTCCATGAATGTAAGCAACGAATAAGAATCAAACCCCGGACTCTCTTATGACAATCAAGAGCCTTCACCAATATACCACAGTGCTCCCAGCATCCAACACAATGGCAATATGTCATTGAAAAAATGCAATTATCACTGACAATAAATATTGTCATAAAATAAGAGGATAACAATAATCAAACAGCAGAACAAGATGACAAATGCTTATATTCCGTGAAACTCATACAGCAGACAATAGTTTTCATCGCTTTCAAGCTGAGAACAGATTAGAATGAAGTGTACACCGATCTATCATAAATTCCTGGGGTTTGAATCGTATTGACAGTAAGTCTTCACCATGATGACATTACCTTGGCATAAGTAAATATTCCATATACAGAAGCTGCAAAGTTTATTCTCCCTTTATGGACCTTGGTACTTATAAGAGACACCAGATTTGAAAATGTCGTTCATTTAATAACGTCGCTAAAAAAAACGGCATGGTTAAATTATTTAGGACCTTCACTGGGCTTCATGAATACATTTGGTATACCTTTCATTTGATTATGACAAGATAATTCTTTGAAACATAAAAATAAATGATTTAAACAAAATATCAAAGAAAAACTATCTGAACAAGATTTAACTATGTGTTGTGTAAAGTATACCTGACAGCTATTGGAGTGTTCTCAAAAAATGTCATCGTGCAAAAATAGTTTGGTAAGACGGTTGTAAAGATTTCCATTTCATTAGACATTTCATTAGACAATCACAGTGTATTATTTGACAAATTATCAAAACTTGTTTTAGATGTTTTTTCATAATAGCTTCTGTGCAGTGTTTATTATGATGAATTCTTACCTCGGGTGTGTGTCATCAGATATCCAATGTTGGCTACCACATGTTGCCTATTCCCAAGCCCTGGCGGCAACATGGCCAACAAGATCAAGATGAGGTAGAAATAAATCCATTTTAGCAAGTCCATGATGGCGACACCTCTCGACCAATGTGCCTTTGACGATGTCATTGAAGTGGTTCTGTGGTCAGCTGTTAGAGACCCTTGGATCCGGCAGTATACGCAGGAGGTCAAGCTAAACATGACTCTGGTGAGTCTTGTCTAAGAATGGAACAAGAGGATTTACCCGTCTTCTGCAAATAGATAGCTACAAAGAAGCTTCACGTTACAGGGACTCTCAAGCTAATGCGCTAACCGCATAATGAATCACGACAAAGCGGTATGTTGACAGAGATCCACCGAGTCTCGCCGGGCGGCTGGGGTAGAACCACTTCACTATCTGCCGGTTTTAAGAGCCCAGTTAAGTCCTCGAAATGTCAAAGATCGCTAAAACAGTAGCATCCAAATGATCCACTTGTCCTTTTTGTTTATTCAACTCCTATATACAGTCACTCTAAAAAAAATTGTAAACTCCCTATTAGCTCACTCCGCTAAAAAGGAGATAATTCTAAATTTGTGGATGCGGTTGTATACATTATCTTGTCATCCCTCACACAGAGCGTCGATATCTAAAGATCCACGCCCAAAGTTGAACAGTGTTACCACAATTTACATTCAGTTCTTGACGGTTTTTGAGTTCAAAGTTTTTAGAAAGAGGGTTGTATAATATAGGTGGACGCAGTCGCTGTTGACACTCGCGTTTTTATCTTAGGAATCATGCGATTAATGTTTTAGGTTCAGGCCTGGATCTGGCAGACACCTCCCAGGTTTTGCTGAAAGGTTACGTATTCGCAGTTAGCTCCAGACCAGACGACATGATTATTCTCGTTGCTGCATACAAAAGTGATACGTTTTGACATTTTTTTTCCCACCAAAAAGTGGAGGATCTCTTCACGTTATGCCGCCCTCTGTGACGAATTATTTTTCAACACAACCCTTCCCCTTCATTCCCTCCAATCCCGCCCCATCATCTCTCTCTCTCTCTCTCTCTCTCCCCTCCCTCCCTCCCCCTCTCTCTTTCTCCCCATTCTCCATTTTCTTTCTCAAATGTGCTCAGTTTCGCATATTAATTAACTCCTTTGTACTATGTAGTATCTACCGAGCAAAATCTGTCAAAAAAAGCCTATTGTATTTCTTTACGGATTAAATGTTTGCTTGTTGTTTTTATCTGAATGTCAATAGCGATTAATTATTGACTGTTTTTTCTTTGTCTTGAACTGAACCTGATTATGGTATTATCCAATTCCACTTAAGCTAAGGTTTCTATGGAGAGAAGATGAGTGAATTCTCTAATTTCATCGTTATCAGAACGCATACATGTTTTCATCATTAATTAATTAATCAGTGATACGGTGATGTAGCCATGAAGAGTTTTACCAAAAAGAACAAAGAAAACGCTCACATTTAATCTTCCAAACCCTTACCAGTCATGCCATTGCTCCTCATTCAATAAGGCAAGGTATTAAAGTTAATACACGATGTTTGCGAACACGGAGGATGAAAACAATGCTCCCTATTTGTCATAGTTTTTATAATATACCACTACAGCACTATGCATGTTATATGCTGCTGATATTTTGCTTGCACGACTACATTATGAGTCGGTCAGGAGTATTTTCTAATTACCGATATCAATATCATCATTTTTATCAAGTTTTGCCGACTTTACTAGTACATCGGGTATAATTGGTAAGCTGTCGGTATAGTAGACAACGTTATATCGGTATAGCGTCAATTTACTACACTGGTTACCTTATCATTCCAAGTAGAATACTAGACACAACAGAAAATGTTCCTTTTGGATCTTGTCATGACATTTCTGGCTAGTACGCCCACCCCACCCCCCCCCCCCCCCCCCGCAAGAGACTTCATGATACGCCATTGAAGCAGAAAAGTCGTTTAACAAGGAACCCTTAATGAAAAGATTGAAATGTTTATTCCCTTCATGTTTTAGGCGAATGAAATGAACGACTGACAGGTTTAACATTATAATGATGGCGCTGTTTGCTTTTATCGGAACAAAATAATTAACTGAATGGTTATGATGGTAGCGAGACGGGATGACGATATTTGGCCCTTACTCAAAACAAACTTGATATTTGCAACAACAACAAATTGATTTTTCAAATTGTCACGCAGATCGAATCATTTTTTCAATATAGACTAATTTATGATGCTTACCATTAATATAAGCATTAGAATGTGCACGAACAAGTTGAATAATTGCCAAGTTATTCTCTTCTCTCTCTCTCTCTCTCACTCTCTCTCCCTCCCTCCCCCTCTCTCTCTCTCTCTCTCTCTCTCCACTCTCCACTCTCTAGTGAGAAGGTTTAATTTTTACATGTTGTACATATCCAAATCAGACTCATCTGGTTGTTTGTATTTATGCGGGATTATAAAACCTGTAAGGTTCATTAAATAAGTAATTAATAACCTTGCAATTAAGTGAACAGTAGAGACCGTGATTGGATGCGTAAAAGTAAAGAAGCTCATCTGTTGCAATTTGTGCAAATTGATTAGCAACTTAGCATTGGCGGCAATAACCTTGCTGAGTCCTGATTGAAAGTGACGTGGAAAATAGCTATCCAATGTGAGACACAAGCAACCTGTCTATGGTAATGAACTCAGCAAGGTCGCAATTTACAGTTTCATCAGGAAGACCCTGGTTTCATGTGACTTAATAATTATGGTTTCTAGCAATAATTGCTCTTCCTTCAACAGAATGTTTGACTATTATACTGTGTATGTGGAATTTACGGAATCGCTGAAGCAATGTTTGGTCATAATTATCTAAGCTGAATAGTAGGAATGAGACCTAGATTGTTCATTGGTTACATTTATTCGAGTTGTTAATGGCTTACAAAATTTTGCATTTTGGGAGTCACAGAGATAACGCTATTATAGCGCAAGTCAAATAAAAGTGAAAAATGGATCGAAAAGTCAAATAGGCCTACCCATCGTCTTTCCGTGAAGGGAGTTTTAAAGCAATTTTCATCAGTTGTCTCTCGTGAAACATTAAAAAAAAAAAACTGAACCTTTGGCTTGTGCAGAGTTCAAAACAAGGAAATAATACAAAAGTGACTGATCATGCTGATTACTCAATATCAAGAACATTGTGGTCAACCTTGTACATGGTAGTTTTGCAACAACTGTTCAATTTGGCAAGGGTCTTCTCTTCATTTTTTTGTTTATACTAATCACGATAAATTGGCAAGTGCGATGAATCACTTTTGCCGATTCGAGTATATTATGAATCACATTGTTTAATAATGTGAACGTAATAAACGCTAGGAGGTGGTCACACGACACATTCTCAAGCATGTAATTACCACTAGTGTGCCCGGGGGGGGGGGGGGGGAGTGGCCTTGGGGGCTGAAAATGAAGAGAAAAAAAAGATAAATGCTCCAGACCTTATTATAGAAACCAACGATTTTAGGAAAAGAAACAGATAATTCGTGGCTCGGCAGTTTTTATTGTTTTATACAGATCATCCAATTTATCTGCAGTTTACCTACGCTAAGCTAACTGACGACTCATGTCAGCTACCCCTCCATTTTTTAACCACACCACCATCACTGCTTCCCCCGAAGCTTCAGCGATAGACGTCAGCTAAGACCTAACCAAAACTTTGCATCCCCACGGGCCCAATTTTCATTCTTTTAATTGCCCGCCTGACTTGAGATGGCTCCTTACCACAACCTTCCCGTAGGTAGTATTACAGAGAAAAGTTCTTCCAACCAACCACCCCCCCCCCTCCCCGCCCGCACCCCTCAACTTCATATTCTCCCCCGATATACGTCAGCTAGGAGCCTAGGACCCACCCTAAAGTTTGCATCATTATTTAAGACCCCACTTTCATTCTGCCTGACTTGAGATGGCTTCTTCCTACACCCCTCACTCACATTCTCATTCAGGAGTTTGAGAGAGAAAATGAGAGAGAGGGGGGGGGGGGGGGGGGGAGGGGGAGACCGGGCTTTTGAGGGAGTGAGAGAGAAAAAGGAAGAAGAAATAATGATAGTGTGACAGAGTTAGATAGAGTGAAGGGTGAGGAAAGGAGGGGGAAGGCTAATTTACAGTTGATCCACGCTCAATATCTAACGCTTGCCAAAATCTTTTGGTGATATTTTAATGCCTTTTATTAAAGTGATTTGATGTTTTTCCCGCTGTTAATTTCAATTATTACATTGTCGTTTTTGTTCTTTTGTTTTGTGCTTTTTACTATTTTAATGCGTATTATCAGGTGGGCTGTATCTAATACAGACCACCTTATATTTTTGTTAAAATTGCCTTTATTATCAGGTGGGCTGTATCTAATACAGACCACCTTATATTTTTGTTAAAATTGCCTTTATTTATTTATCAGGTGGGCTGTATCTAATACAGACCACCTTATATTTTTGTTAAAATCGCCTTTATTTATTTATTTATTTATCAGGTGGGCTGTATCTAATACAGACCACCTTATATTTTTGTTAAAATCGTCTTTATTTATTATTTATTTATTATTTATTTTTCTTAATTCTACCCACTTTTTTGTTACCAAGATATCTTGAAAATGGCTCAATCAAATGCCTTGAAATTTGGCACACATATGTATAGGCATATGGACAAGACACGGTAAGGTTTTCAACCTTGACCTTGACTGATGACGTCATCTAGGCGCCATTTTGTGAAATTTTCTGAAAATCATCTCATGATCATATCTTCACAACCAAAAGATATTTTTCATTCATATTTATTATGATTAAGGTCAATATCAGTCCGGTTAATTTCAGGTCAAAAAACGCTCGCGTGCGCGTACGTCCGCGCGTCAATGCGCGCGCAAAATTTTTAAATGCTCAAAATCGTCTCAAATTTATTTTGCATACGTTTCAGGTCATTTTAAGCATTTTATAAAAAATCGCGCGTAAGAGCATGCGCGCGCGTTTTCGCGCGTAACACCATTAAAAAACATAGAATCGCCATTTTTTTTTCTTTCATGATATTTCTCATATTTTTTCAAGGAATTTGATTCCATGTTTATCTCTTTATGACCATTATTAACAAGATGAGCGTAAATTCAAGATAAATGTCAGTGCGCCCAAGGTCTTTTAATACATAGCATATATGGGCAAAAACATGCCTATACAAAATCCGTTATAGCTCTTTGGAATGCACCGGGATCCTCAATTCTTTTTCATATTAAGATAGAGTATGAGTCGGAAATATGATTCCATGTCTCATTTGGCCATTAAGTGTATCGTGACATCATCACAATGGCCTTGGAACTCAAAATACGAATTTGCATATTATGACGTCAGCATATTTATGTAAAATTTATTGTATCTCTGTAAATATTGATCAATTTTCTTCAAAATTTCGATATGTTGTAGCTAAGACAATTCTCTACAAGCGCAGTAATAACCTCTTTTCATTTTGATGACGTCATCATAGTGAAAATTTTGATTAAAGGCCTCATGTCAAAAACTTCATAATTTGCGTGTTATGCCTATAGAAGGTGAATTTAGTTCACGTTATGAATCTACATGATATTGTTTTTTAAGAATTTGTAAGCAGTATGTCGCTTATTTTTGCTTTATTTTGTCTCAAATGTTAGTTGACCAGCCCACCTATACTTGTTCCAAACAAGTATTATATGTCTAGTTTATTTATTTATTTTTCTTAATTCTACCCACTTTTTTGTTAACAAGATATCTTGAAAATGGTTCAATCAAATGCTTTGATATTTGGCACACATATGTATAGGCATATGGACAAAACACAGTAAGGTTTTCAACCTTGACCTTGACTGATGACGTCATCTAGGCGCCATTTTGTGAAATTTTCTGAAAATAAACTCATGATCATATCTTCATAACCAAAAGGTATTTCTCATTCATATTTATTATGATCAAGGTCAATATCAGTCCAATCAATTTCAGGTCAAAAAACGCGCGCGTGCGCGTACGTCCGCGCGTTAATGCGCGCGCAAAATGTTTAAATGCTCAAAATCGTCTCAAATTTATTTTGCATACGTTTCAGGTCATTTTAAGCATTTTATAAAAAATCGCGCGTACGAGCATGCGCGCGCGTTTTCGCGCGTAACACCATTAAAAAACATAGAATCGCCATTTTTTTTTCTTTCATGATATTTCTCATATTTTTTCAAGGAATTTGATTCCATGTTTATCTCTTTATGACCATTATTAACAAGATGAGCGTAAATTCAAGATAAATGTCAGTGCGCGCGAGGTCTTTTAATACATAGCATATATGGGCAAAAACATGCCTATACAAAATCCGTTATAGCTCTTTGGAATGCACCGGGATCCTCAATTTTTTTTCATATTAAGATAGAGTATGAGTCGGAAATATGATTCCATGTCTCATTTGGCCATTAAGTGTATCGTGACATCATCACAATGGCCTTGGAACTCAAAATACGAATTTGCATATTATGACGTCAGCATATTTATGTAAAATTGATTGTATCTCTGTAAATATTGATCAATTTTCTTCAAAATTTCGATATGTTGTAGCTAAGACAATTCTCTACAAGCGCAGTAATAACCATTTTTCATTTTGATGACGTCATCATAGTGAAAATTTTGATTAAAGGCCTCATGTCAAAAACTTCATAATTTGCGTGTTATGCCTATAGAAGGTGAATTTAGTTCACGTTATGAATCTACATGATATTGTCTTTTAAGAATTTGTAAGCAGTATGTCGCTTATCAGGTGGGCTGTATCTAATACAGACCACCTTATATTTTTGTTAAAATTGCCTTTATTTATTATTATTATTTATTATCAGGTGGGCTGTATCTAATACAGACCACCTTATATTTTTGTTAAAATCGCCTTTATTTATTTATTTATTTATCAGGTGGGCTGTATCTAATACAGACCACCTTATATTTTTGTTAAAATCGTCTTTATTTATTTATTTCTTTATTATTTATTTTTCTTAATTCTCGCCACTTTTTTGTTAGCAAGATAACTTGAAAATGGTTGAATCAATTACCTTGAAATTTGGCACACATATGTATAGGCATATGGAGAAAACACAGTAAGGTTTTCAACCTTGACCTTGACTGATGACGTCATCTAGGCGCCATTTTGTGAAATTTTCTGAAAATAAACTCATGATCATATCTTCATAACCAAAAGGTATTTCTCATTCATATTTATTATGATCAAGGTCAATATCAGTCCAGTCAATTTCAGGTCAAAAAACGCGCGCGTGCGCGTACGTCCGCGCGTCAATCCGCGCGCAAAATTTTTAAATGCTCAAAATCGTCTCAAATTTATTTTGCATACGTTTCAGGTCATTTTAAGCATTTTATAAAAAATCGCGCGTAAGAGCATGCGCGCGCGTTTTCGCGCGTAACACCATTAAAAAACATAGAATCGCCATTTTTTTTTCTTTCATGATATTTCTCATATTTTTTCAAGGAATTTGATTCCATGTTTATCTCTTTATGACCATTATTAACAAGATGAGCGTAAATTCAAGATAAATGTCAGTGCGCGCGAGGTCTTTTAATACATAGCATATATGGGCAAAAACATGCCTATACAAAATCCGTTATAGCTCTTTGGAATGCACCGGGATCCTCAATTTTTTTTCATATTAAGATAGAGTATGAGTCGGAAATATGATTCCATGTCTCATTTGGCCATTAAGTGTATCGTGACATCATCACAATGGCCTTGGAACTCAAAATACGAATTTGCATATTATGACGTCAGCATATTTATGTAAAATTGATTGTATCTCTGTAAATATCGATCAATTTTCTTCAAAATTTCAATATGTTGTAGCTAAGACAATTCTCTACAAGCGCAGTAATAACCATTTTTCATTTCGATGACGTCATCATAGTGAACATTTTGATTAAAGGCCTCATGTAAAAAACATCATAATTTGCGTGTTATGCCTATAGAAGTTGAATTTAGTTCACGTTATGAATCTACATGATATTGTTTTTTAAGAATTTTTAAGCAGTAATTCGCTTATTTTTGCTCTATTTTGTCTCAAATTTTAGTTGACCAGCCCACCTATACTTGTTCCAAACAAGTATTATATGTCTAGTTATTTATCAGGTGGGCTGTATATCGTACAGACCACCTTATAATTTCGTTAGAATTGCCTTTATCAGGTGGGCTGTATCTAATACAGACCACCTTATATTTTTGTTAAAATCGCCTTTATTATTTATTATTTATTTATTATTTATTATTTATTTTTCTTATTTCGACCCACTTTTTTGTTAGCAAAATAACTTTGAAAAGGTTCAATCAAATGCTTTGATATTTGGCACACATATGTATAGGCATATGGACAAAACACAGTAAGGTTTTCAACCTTGACCTTGACTGATGACGTCATCTAGGCGCCATTTTGTGAAATTTTTTGAAAATAAACTCATGATCATATCTTCATAACCAAAAGGTATTTCTCATTCATATTTATTATGATCAAGGTCAATATCAGTCCAGTCAATTTCAGGTCAAAAAACGCGCGCGTGCGCGTACGTCCGCGCGTCAATGCGCGCGCAAAATTTTTAAATGCTCAAAATCGTCTCAAATTTTTTTTGCATACGTTTCAGGTCATTTTAAGCATTTTATAAAAAATCGCGCGTACGAGCATGCGCGCGCGTTTTCGCGCGTAACACCATTAACAAACATAGAATCGCCATTTTTTTTTCTTTCATGATATTTTTCATATTTTTTCAAGGAATTTGATTCCATGTTTATCTCTTTATGACCATTATTAACAAGATGAGCGTAAATTCAAGATAAATGTCAGTGCGCGCGAGGTCTTTTAATACATAGCATATATGGGCAAAAACATGCCTATACAAAATCCGTTATAGCTCTTTGGAATGCACCGGGATCCTCAATTTTTTTTCATATTAAGATAGAGTATGAGTCGGAGATATGATTCCATGTCTCATTTGGCCATTAAGTGTATCGTGACATCATCACAATGGCCTTGGAACTCAAAATACGAATTTGCATATTATGACGTCAGCATATTTATGTAAAATTGATTGTATCTCTGTAAATATTGATCAATTTTCTTCAAAATTTCGATATGTTGTAGCTAAGACAATTCTCTATGAGCGCAGTAATAATCATTTTTCATTTTGATGACGTCATCATAGTGAAAATGTTGATTAAAGGCCTCATGTCAAAAACTTCATAATTTGCGTGTTATGCCTATAGAAGGTGAATTTAGTTCACGTTATGAATCTACATGATATTGTCTTTTAAGAATTTGTAAGCAGTATGTCGCTTATTTTTGCTCTATTTTGTCTCAAATGTTAGTTGACCAGCCCACCTATACTTGTTCCAAACAAGTATTATATGTCTAGTTTATTTATTATTATTAAATATTTTTCTTATTTCTAACCACTTTTTTGTTAGCAAGATAACTTGAAAATGGCTCAATCAAATGCCTTGAAATTTGGCACACATATGTAAAGGCATATGTACAAAGCACAATAACGTTTTCAACATTGACCTTCACTGATGACGTCATCTAGGCGCCATTTTGTAAAAATCAACACATGATCATATCTTCATAACCAAGAGCTATTTCTCATTCATATTTATCATGATTGAGATCAATATCCGTCCAGTCAATTTCAGGTCAAAAAACGCGCGCGTGCGCGTACGTCCGCGCGTCAATGCGCGCGCAAAATTTTAAAATGCTCAAAATCGTCTCAAAATTATTTTGCATACGTTTTAGGCCATTCTAAGCATTTTATAAAAAATCGCGCGTAAGAGCATGCGCGCGCGTTTTCGCGCGTAAAACTATTACGCAACATAGAATCGCCATTTTTCTTCTTTCATAATATTCCACATATTTTTACAAACAAATTGTACCATGTATGTCTCTTTATGACTATTAATAACGGAATGATCGACCGTTAAACACAAATTTCCGTGCGCGCGAGCTCTTGTAATACATAGCATATATGGGCAAAAACATGCCTATACAAAATCCATTGTAGCTCTTTAGGATGCAAGGTGACCCCAATTTTTGTTCATATTTTAATAGAGTATGATTCGGAGATATTGTTTCATGTCTCATTTGACCCTCAATTAACTCATGACGTCATCATAATGGCCTCCGAACTCAAAATTCCAATTTGCATATTATGACGTCAGCATATTTATGGAAAATTGATTGTATCTCTGTAAATATTGATCGATTTTCTTCCAAATTTTGATATGTTTTGGCTGAGACAATTTTCTACAAATCTAGTTGCCACGATTTTCATTTTGGCAAAGGCATCATGGCGTATTTTTGCGATTAAAGGAGGCATGTCAATTGTTTACATTTTGCGTGTATTCTCTATGGGACATGACTTTTTCTCAAAACTCGATTCTACATTCCCGTCTTTCGCGAGCAATATCTACGTCGTTTTAGCTTCGTTTACGCTGAACTTCAAGTATGTTGTAGATGAGACAAAAAGCTATCTCAAATGTACCCATTATTTTGTCTCAATTTTTCGTTGGATCAGCCCACCTATACTTGTTCCAAACAAGTATTACAAATCTAGTTTATTTTTCTTAATTCTCGCCACTTTTTTGTTAGCAAGATAACTTGAAATTGTCTAAATCAAATCACTTGAAATTTGGCACACATATGTATAGGCATATGGACAAAACACAGTAAGGTTTTCAACCTTGACCTTGATTGATGACGTCATCTAGGCGCCATTTTGTGAAATTTTCTGAAAATAAACTCATGATCATATCTTCCTAACCAAAAGGTATTTCTCATTCATATTTATTATGATCAAGGTCAATATCAGTCCAGTGAATTTCAGGTCAATAAACGCGCGCGTGCGCGTACGTCCGCGCGTCAATGCGCGCGCAAAATTTTTAAATGCTCAAAATCGTCTCAAATTTATTTTGCATACGTTTCAGGTCATTTTAAGCATTTTATAAAAAATCGCGCGTAAGAGCATGCGCGCGCGTTTTCGCGCGTAACACCATTAAAAAACATAGAATCGCCATTTTTTTTTCTTTCATGATATTTCTCATATTTTTTCAAGGAATTTGATTACATGTTTATCTCTTTATGACCATTATTAACAAGATGAGCGTAAATTCAAGATAAATGTCAGTGCGCGCGAGGTCTTTTAATACATAGCATATATGGGCAAAAACATGCCTATACAAAATCCGTTATAGCTCTTTGGAATGCACCGGGATCCTCAATTTTTTTTCATATTAAGATAGAGTATGAGTCGGAAATATGATTCCATGTCTCATTTGGCCATTAAGTGTATCGTGACATCATCACAATGGCCTTGGAACTCAAAATACGAATTTGCATATTATGACGTCAGCATATTTATGTAAAATTGATTGTATCTCTGTAAATATTGATCAATTTTCTTTAAAATTTCGATATGTTGTAGCTAAGACAATTCTCTACAAGCGCAGTAATAACCATTTTTCATTTTGATGACGTCATCATAGTGAAAATTTTTATTAAAGGCCTCATGTAAAAAACTTCATAATTTGCGTGTTATGCCTATAGAAGGTGAATTTAGTTCACGTTATGAATCTACATGATATTGTCTTTTAAGAATTTGTAAGCAGTATGTCGCTTATTTTTGCTCTATTTTGTCTCAAATGTTAGTTGACCAGCCCACCTATACTTGTTCCAAACAAGTATTATATGTCTAGTTATTTATTATTATTTATTATTTATTTTTCTTATTTTGACCAACTTTTTTGTTAGCATGATAACTTTGTAATGGTTCAATCAAATGCTTTTAAATTTAGCACACATATGTATAGGCATATGGACATAACGCAGTAAGGTGTTCAACCTTGAACTTGACTGATGACGTCATCTAGGCGCCATTTTGTGAAATTTTCTGAAAATGAACTCATGATCATATCTTCATAACCAAAAGATATTTCTCATCCATATTTATCATGATCAAGGTCAATATCAGTCCGGTCAATCTCAGGTCAAAAAACGCGCGCGTGCGCGTACGTCCGCGCGTCAGTGCGCGCGCAAATTTTTTAAATGCTCAAAATCGTCTCAAATTTATTTTGCATACGTTTCAGGTCATTTTAAGCATTTATAAAAAATCGCGCGTACGAGCATGCGCGCGCGTTTTCGCGCGTACACCATTACAAAACATAGAATCGCCATTTTTTTTCTTTCATGATATTTCTCATATTTTTTCAAGGAATTTGATACCATGTTTATCTCTTTATGACCATTATTAACAAGATGAGCGTAAATAAATGTCAGTGCGCGCGAGCTCTTTTAATACATAGCATATATGGGCAAAAACATGCCTATACAAAATCCGTTATAGCTCTTTGGAATGCACCGGGATCCCCATTTTTTTTTTCATATTTAGATAGAGTATGAGTCGGAAATATAATTCCATGTCTCATTTGGCCATTAAGTGTATCGTTACATCATCACAATGGCCTTGGAACTCAAAATACGAATTTGCATATTATGACGTCAGCATATTTATGTAAAATTGATTGTATCTCTGTAAATATTGATCAATTTTCTTCAAAATTTCGATATGTTGTAGCTAAGACAATTCTCTACAAGCGTAGTAGTAAGCATTTTTCATTTTGATGACGTCATCATAGTGAAAATTTTGATTAAAGGCCTCATGTCAAAAACTTCATAATTTGCGTGTTATGCCTATAGAAGGTGAATTTAGTTCACGTTATGAATCTACATGATATTGTCTTTTAAGAATTTGTAAGCAGTATGTCGCTTATTTTTGCTCTATTTTGTCTCAAATGTTAGTTGACCAGCCCACCTATACTTGTTCCAAACAAGTATTATATGTCTAGTTCTTATAATGTTAGTTTGATACTGTTCTTACCTTTGCTTGTGAGCTTTGGTGATATTCATTATTTATATTTCCATGAACTACATTTTTATCCTGTTCAGGACCATGATGTAAAACAGATTATGTATCTACAATGTATATCTGATTATTGTTACCCTGAATAAATATATTTCAATAAACAAAATATATTTGTTAGAGAAAGAAAGAAAAATCAGCAATCGTTAAGGCTGGGGCGAACTAAATCATATGGCATTCTTCCAATTCCGTTGAAACCATGGAAATATACGAGTAATTCAGAATGAAGACAAACAAGAAAACAATTTTGGAACATGACATACGATTGTACAATACTCATCAATTTTATTTCGCATTAATGCTAAATTGAGCTCCATTGTATTTACACTACAAATTAATTTATTGTGAAGTGTAATGGGCAAGATCTTTGGACAAATATGAATCAACTAACATCACATACAATATTATTCAGGAGCTTTCCATCATAATACTTTCGGGGAGGGCTTGTAAAAGCGATAAGATAAATCCTGAGATAACGTTAATTCTTTAAAATATGACAATGTTAGTATCGTGCGTTAACAATTCATAACTGAGGTAGGCTAAAATGATACTTATACGAAAAGCCGTGTGTCAATAATTTGTGGAAACCAGAGTAAGATAATACAGAATTCTAATCAAACTAACCCGGTAAACTGATAAGACCCCTGAATACAAAGAAAAATTTGAAAGAAGAATTGTAACATTCTATGGATGATCTAAAATTCTAAATAAATAGATTCTGACAATTCACATTTTTTGAATATTCAGAAAGATACTTTGAAAGATGGAGTTTAATTAATACAAGGTTCATTATTTTAATTTTGTATGTAAATGGGTCTTGACATGTCTTATTAATTTTGTATTGCTGAAGTCTAGCTTTTAAAACTATTACAATATAGGCTAGCCTGCATGTTTATGTTACATTCAAGTACACTTAAATGTCTAATTTATAAGTATGTATATCCATAATTATTGTAACACCAAACTACCAGCATATCTTGCAAGATGAATTCTCGCTACCCCAAATAGCGATTCTGCCGAGATCCGGGGAAAATCCTGAAAACGCGCATTGCATTAAGGGATAGCTTTTCGACATTACAGCTTCCTGTGCAGGCGCTATATTACTAGGCGCGATAGCGTATGCACCGAATATGTCGTCTGCTCGGTCTTGTTTTTTTTTCGCAAATATTTCAACGTTTATTTGAACATTTCATTCGTTGTTTTTTGCGTCTTTTGACATCAGTGACGATGGTTTTCTTTTGTGAGGCTGCACAGTGCTGGGCTCATGATTCCAAGCGTAAGAACCCTGAAAAATGGGGGTGGATGAAGGCCGTGACTTGGGATGGGACTCTATACCGGAAGTTGTAGTGACGACCCGAGAGAGTGAAAATTACCTCGTCTCGCGAATTTCGAGATTTTCGTACCTATTTAGGGTAGCGAGAATTGCCATGAACTGTCCATTATACACATAAATGAATAGTTGAACGAACATAGTATGTGGAGATAAAGCTCAACAAAATGGTTGAGGTACAGATGGCAATCATCATTTTAAAAATGTTGCATTTAATGCATATTTGATTGTAACCCCAGAATTCGTGTTAATGCTGAAAATGTGCATTCTGGTGACTTGAGATGAAGCAAAATCACAATTAATTGATTTTTCTTGATAGACGTGCAAATAAAATACTTCCTGAGAATCTCGCAAATAAAGCCGTTACGAAGATTTTAAAAATGTATAAAGTTAGTATGATTTAAATGGGAAAGAAAAGCATTATATTGACATTCCATTCTGTAGTTCCTGTAACTCGATATTTACTGACGAAATCATTTCTAGATTGGATGATGTCCAAAATAATGTGCTACAAAAGCATTGTTGAATTCACTCCTATATACCCCGTTTCGTGTCCTCGTCATCCTTCACAGATTGTTCAGGCGGTGTCCGAAAGTTCTAGACTCTATGTTTCTGTAACTGTACTCAGAAGAGGTTTGACAGCAGCAGGAACTTTGGGACTCTTTGGGACCCTCCCAACCAGTGACTTCTCCGCCTGTACTGGTGGCAGTTTCAGTTTACCAATCTTCCCAACCTTATCTGTCTGAGTGTCCAACTGTGACCTTTCGCTGGGTCTATTCGCGTATGCTATTTGGTCCAGAGGTCCATGACTCTCAAGGTCTTTTCTGCTTCCTCGAGTGGTTTCCCTTGAAACGGGCATGGCCAGCATGACACTTGGATCATCCATCATCAGACTCTCCAAGGCTTTCCGCATCTCAGGGCCAAACTCCTTCCTCAACTGATTCACATCAAACGGCGGCGGGGTCTTCGTACTGCTCAGGGACCTTGCCCTGATATCCTTCTTTTCAAGACGTATCTTCACCGGCATCGTCTTTGTGATCTCTTCCATGTCGTCTTCGTCTTCGTCGTCGCTGTCTTGGAAGGCAAGAAGCTTTGCTGCAGATGGTGCCTCGACCACGCTGATACGACGACCAACCTGGAGGTAGGAATTGGCCGGGGCCAGTCCTAACAGTTTGCCTCTATCCATGGCTAAGGTGCTGTTCCTCTTTGCCGGTTGCAACATCTTCTTGGCTTTCTCCAGACGTCCGTTGTATGATTCCATGTCTACCTTTTGGTTCTTCATCTCATTGCGCATGGCATAAAGATAGCGTCCTAGCAAAGTAAGTAAAACATAAAAAATGTTGCGTCACCAATATTGTATAGGCCTAAGTAGAGGATGATGGGTAAGCAAGGCTGCAAGGCTTAATTATTATTTAGGGTTTATGAAAAGGAATATCATTCAATCTTGACGTAACCCTTCGTATGGCGAGAAAATTAAAGAGAGAAAAAAGGAAAAAAAGATTCAACGTAACAAAAAAAGATAATTCCCCTACACCCCTCATAAACTCGACTGTCTTGCTCTCTAGTATTCCATCCACAATCCATGAAAGAACAAAATGTTCCCCAAACGGTCTTATTTCATGAATATGCAGATAAAGTAGAAAATGTCAGATTGTACAAAAGATTGAAAGGATGACGTACACGTGCAAAGGAATATTAACGAAGATGGCATGAATTGCAGTGATAAAAAATACATCAATTAGCTGCGTCAGGGTATACTTGCACAAAAACAAGACAGTGTATAACATAAGAAAAGAGAACATCATAATTACCTCTTTGGCAGTATTTTGTAAGATCATGACGATCCTTGTCCCTGTCCTCATCGCTAACACAGATGGAGCGTCTCCTAAGGGCTCGCCTTCCGGCCTCCATCTCATGGAGCTCCCTTTTTAACTGCTCCTGCAAGCGATGGACTCTAGCCTCCGCCATCTTGTGTGCTTTTGCCTACAGGGAATGGGTGACAAATTGCGAGATTAGGATAGGAAGATGCAAAAGTATATAATGTGGTTGAATAGATTACACGTTCATCATTCGGACTCCCTCACCCCCACAGGCATAACCGTGGACTGTGACAGAAAAATACCGCTCTCATCACACCTCGAAATAACCGACAGTTCACGAGACCGACGATGTCGATCTAGTGAACCCTTAGAAAAGTTGACAAAAGGGCCACAAGGCTGACGGTCGACATTTCAGTTTCGTGGACCTTCTGTCAATCGTGGTAAAGTCTCGCAGGCTCTCGGTCCATACCGATGACAGAAGTAAGGCAAAATTGTATAGGCCTTTAGTTAGGTCATTATCATATTTGTTATCATTCATATTATACGAACATAGATATCAAGGGAATTTCGTATGATAAAAATTTGTCGTCTGAAATAGAAGACACTTAATTGAATAACATACATCTTAGTGTATCTCATATCCATCAAAAGTGTTTCTGAAAAATAAATGAAAAGAAAATAACGGCAAGTGTGTGACATACCATTTGCTTCTCTGCAATCGTCAGTCTGTTTTTTTCACCATTGTTGATGATACTAGTACGATGTCGAGCGCGTGCCGAATGCTTCCGAATATTCTCGTAGCGACGTCGGGCGAGGATATCACCAGAGTTTCGACCTTTTCGTTCTTTTACGTGATCATCTTTGGTATTGTCTGCCTCACCGTGCTGCTTGGTAGCTGGACGGCTGGCTTGTTCAAGAACCATCATCGTGGCTTTATTTTGTCTTCAGTTATTCTGATAGTTGTCTAAAGAATGTATCTTTATGAGGAAATTTCCAAACTTGATGTAGACCGGAGCAGAAGTCTTACGTGTTATCCTGCACCCATTGTCCAATCAGACTTTTTTGTAAACAAGTTCACTCACTTTTGGTGCTAACTATACAAAAGTTCTTGAAAGATATTTTTTGAAGATTCAATGAGCAAACTTGGATTTTTTTCTTAAAGTGATAGTTGGTCTGTTGAGAGTGAAATATTTCTTTTGCAGGGCGATTCTCTTTCGATTAAACTACAAAATGTCATCCGGTACTTATAAAAGCAGTCAAGATTCATGGACTTCCAAAACAACAGCATGCGTCCGAATCCAAGATGATCGTTGTCAACAATGTTTCCTTTATTGCGTCCTTCTCCCTCAAAATGATTATCAAACTACAAATTTCATCCAGTCAGGAAATGTGTCTCATATAATATATGTCCGTGCTATGCAGTTATTCCCAATATCGTTTATCTTTAAAATGAAGCAACAATTATGATTCTTCTTGTTTTCTTGATGATTCGTTGTCTACCTTGATCACTGCCTGTTGCGGTTATGTTATGCTTCCTAACAACCAACCCCCTTCTATATATACCTTCTATATCTATACACAGCCCCTTATCGATAATACTGTTCACCGTTATTCTATTATGGCTCATCCAAGGCTTCTGTTGTGCCGATAAGCCGCCCCTTAATCCGTCCAAATCTATTGATTTTCTTCGCATCAAATACCCTTCTGAGTCTTTCAGCGATTGTCTTCTCTGGACAATACTATTTATAGGGAAGACGCTTCTGTCAATGGGAGCACTGAGAATTCGATGAAGACAGGTTTTTTTTGTTAATCATGGGGATTCATTCATCTTCTGGTTTGTTTTTGTTGTACTTTTGGAGGTTGTGTCTATGATGGGGCAATTAGTATAGGTGGTTGCGCAGACCAAGTATTACTAATCAATATCTGAGGTTCAACCAGTTTAATAGGTATCTGGCTTTTTCTTTCAACACGGGAAGGCGTCAAAGTCCAGGAAAATTGAGAATGAAGCTTCAAAACAAAACAAAGGGCGGTTAAAGGGTCCGGGAAATCAGCAGGGATAATTCCAGGATTCTGATATGAGTGGAGCACAATGCATCATTTTTGTCCTGATTTGAAAAGAAGAAAAAAAATCCCCATTTCCCCAAAAAATATGAAAGGGGGGGGGGGGGACAAATTATGGGGTTTTGTCTTCAAGGTAAACCTATGAGGTTCCAGTGATGATCAAGTCGAGCAATATGATGTTGTTGTTTGTTTTTAATTCAAAAAGGAATATAACGATCCTGTAAACTTGTTTTATCTGTTATTACTCCATCGCGATACGTTTGACGCGTGTCCACTGGCGTATTGATGGCGAAGGGGGCTTGGGGGCAGTTGATCCCCCCCCCCCAAAAAAAAAAAAGTGGTTTAGTTTTATTCGATACCTGTGATTTACAAATGTTGCTGAAATGACTTGATTTTCCGGGGTTCTTTCCTCACTTTTACCCATTATGCCAGAGGTGGCACTCCCGGTGGGGGAGGGGTGCACTGTGCTCCCCACCGTTTAAGGTGCTCCCAAAGTGTCCCTTTTTTACATAGGACAAGAGCCCCTTTTCTTTTCTCCTTTTCCTCTCTTTTCATCTCTGATGAGTAATAGTACCCTTTTTAACTTTGACTCGGGCCCCTTTTCCTTTTTGATAAATGCAATTTTTCAATCGTAATAAGGCCTCCTTCCCTTTTTCATCAACGCCACTTTTTACCTCTGATTTACATCTTATTTTAACACGTGCCCCTTTTCCTTTCTAATAAGTACCATATTTCCTTTTTAATAAGTACCATATTTCCTTTCTAATAAGTACATTTCCTTCAGATAAGTCCCCCATTTCCGTTTTTATATGAGCCCCTCCCTTTTAAAAATGCCCCTAATAAAATCTGATAGGTGCCCTTTTTCTTCACAGGTTCACCATTTTCATTCTCACAAGTGCATTTTTACATTTGTGTGGAGTTTACCTTTTCAGGTGCAAGAAGTGCCACCAGTGGCACTGATTTCAGTGCCACCTCAGTTAATTGCCCTTTTTATTTTGACACGAGCCATTTTTTCTTTTTGACACCCCTAATTCAAGGCGACTTAGAACCCCCTTTTCTATAATGTTCCTAGAAATCGCTCGCTCGCATTTGTGATGTTATAATTACGTTACTCATACAAGAACTTTTCAGTCTTTCTTCATTCGATTTTGCTTTGTACTCATCATGGTTTTTTTTCGTCTTCTTTATGTTACACAGGCCTTATATGCCTGCGCCGGTTCAATTAATTAAGATTAGTAAACACGGAGATCCATTAAAATACATAAGTCTGAAACATAGATTTTGTGCCAAAGATTCCAAAGAGGTATTTATTAATATTCAGTGTCAAAGGTACACCGATAATAAATTCCCAGTGTGACAACTGGCATCATTCTCGAATTCAAACAAACAATATTACAAAACAGCTACATGCAAAGCTTTACAATGTATTGTACAGGTAAAAGAATAATAGAGAAAGAACAAAATAAACTACACTGTACAGTAGAAAAATATCAATGAATAGAAGAAAAGATAGATGTTCATATAAAGTACAAATGATAAAACACGAGTCGTTCGTCAATAAGCACTAAATACATCGATCAGGCGGAGAGCGTTGCCTGAACAACCGACAGTAGTCCCAACTCTTGTCCCGAGGGAAACGGAAGTGGAACCATGATGGAACCATGGTGAAACTGTTAAGAAACAAAATCAAGGCAGGTCTTAAAAAGCTGCGACATAGTAACTTCTGGGGGAAGTTACATCACACGTCTATCTGCCTTGAAGTCTAAACTTGCTCTCTCACTTAATCAATAATAATTCTCCTTTACATGCAACACAGCAATTCAACAAGAGTATTTATCGTCTCACAAGTAGTAATTGGGCTATCACTAAACTATCTAATGATGAGTATTTTACAATGACTGAAATAACTATAAATATGTCTGGCTTGTGTAAAGTAGTATCTTAATTCATACACAGTCACAACCATCTTGTATCCAAAGTTAACGGACAAACACATGAAAATATAATACAATGAGATTCCAACACAAGGAGAATCACACTAAACAGTATCATACAATTAATTCAAATTGTATGAGGAACTTGTGATATCACTATAATTTACTAGAATAGAACATGAATATATTTTTAGGAAGGTGAGTGTTCGCTTACCTGTTAAGAAACAAAATCAAGGCAGGTCTTAAAAAGCTGCGACATAGTAACTTCTGGGGGAAGTTACATCACACGTCTATCTGCCTTGAAGTCTAAACTTGCTCTCAACGAGAAAGCCAATCTTCTTCCCAAACCAGGCAAACAACCCCACCATTCCATATCCTTAAGACAAAGGAGTACCAGCAAATGTATCCACTGGTCATTCATGAATTATGTACTCTACGAATAAAGGAAGTGGTCTGGGTTTAAAACATAAACAAGGCCTATAGAATAGGGGTCTCTTTGTTCCCATCTCTTTGTTACACCAGTGGCATATACCAGAGAGGTGATCTTAATAGAAACATAGTTTAAAGGTACAATTTAAATAGGGGTTCAACAATTTAAAGTAATATAAGCTTACTCAAAAATAGATTATAGGTTTACTCAAAAAATAGAATATACCTTGTTATAAACAGGGTCTGACATTTATAAGATGTAATTTTTTGCACTGGGACCTCACAAATCTTAAAAATTTGGCTCGTTCGCTCGAAAATTAATATATTCAGACCATTACACCCAACTGCAAAGTATGTTGCTTTTTGCTTATCCTGTACCAAGTAAAGAATGAAACAAATATTGATGTCATCCCTGGTGTAATCACTATCATGACGATGTAGGGGTATACATCCATATTGGTTTGATGTTTCCCTTTGTAGGTGCCCCCTTTTTTTTCTAGAAAGTGCCCTTTGTTGCTGGTGCCCCCCCCCTCCTTTTTTTGGAAGACGCACCACCGCCCCTGCACTGAGTGATTTCAAGTGTTACTTGGTGATGACGCGGATTTTGTTCTGACCCCAAACTCAGTACGCCACTGCGCGTATCAATATTTTTTTTGGATTTAAAACAAAAGATCTTTTTTTAATGAAGTTTCTTCTCGTAAGGTATTGTATTAAATAATTACCTTTTAAGTTTTAGTTTTAGAGAAGAATGACATCTGTATAAAAAAATTATTTAAACAACACAACAACAAAAACGGCATGCCATGCCTCTTGCAAAGAACATTAACATGTATAAACAGATCAACTGATCAACTGATGCATCCAAATTACTGATACCTACTTCGTTTGGTGGTTATTTTTAGATGTACTACCTCACCTGCTAAATATCTTTGACAATATTAATTTGGGGGTGTTATGTCGACTTCTCGTTTTTCTATATTTTCCTAGGACGCCATCTCTCGACAATATCATTACATTTATAAATCGATATAGCTGAGGCGCCCATTCGCAGTCTAAATTGTTGAATTTAACGTCTAAAATCATGGATCCTGATCCTGCGCTTGATAAAGCTAGTGCTTACCCTAATGATCCTGCACCAATGAGCCAAGGGGTAAGTGTGTTCATTAATATGTTCAATAAATGATACGAAGACTCGTATTTTTGTCTAACAATGTTGAAATAATGCTGTCAAATTTCGTCTCGTCTCTTCTTTGCAGGCCCCGCCTGCTTCGGGAGCCGGAGGTGCCGCCCAAGAATACCGCTTGCGTGTGTTGATGGAGCCCCGTGGATTCCTACGGGCTATTGAATTTGTAAGTGTTGGATCGACGAGTCGTTTTTACATTCTAATGACTATGACGACACTTGTCAATTTTAGATATGACGTTTATTGAAATACCAGCATATCAGTAATCATAGATCTTACTCTACTTTCTAACTGTTGCATGTTATTATTGTTGGGACTAAGTTAGATCTACGTAGCCTTAAGGGCTCTCTCGTAATGTTTTTTTATTATATTATACGAGAGAGCCTTAACTGGCTCCCATACCCCTGCATGGAGAGGTAGGTAAACAACATCAAAAATGTGTCCAAAATCACACTTTACCGCACCCGACCAATATTGGACAGTGGCTTTGATGAATGTTATGATATTTCTCCTCTTAACTATGTACTGAATTTAAAAATCGGATGTAAAAATAAGAAAATAAGGGCAATTTTCTTACCAGAATGCCGGAGCTGGGGAAGAAGACACATGACAGCGTGAGAATGGCCGCTCTACATATCAATGGCGCTGACCTCTGACTTGGGTTGGCGCTGTTTCCGGTGAATGTGCTGTTTATAGATGAAATGCATGCAGTGCGACACTGGGATGTTCTGATGGTTGCGATGTGGGATGCTAAATGTTAGCGTGCTAATCACGTCATGGCTATCCCAACTAGTGAGCATTGGTGAGCATTGGTGAGCATTGGTGAGCATCGACTGCTAGTTCGCCCTTTGCTGATATTTTTTTAATTTAATTTCAGAACATTGTGAATTTTACAAAGTCGGATTATTTATTTGATAATTTTGTCGAAATATTTCTCCTTTTTAAGTTCTCTCTCTAATTGTAGTTCCTCTCTTTGTATATTTATTTCTAAATCTCTCTCTATCTCTTTACTCTCTCTCCCTCTTATTTTCCTTTGCAGTTCCTTTCTTTGTATATTTATTTCAAAATCTCTCTCTCTCCCTTTCATTTTCCTTTGCCGATTTTTTCTTCGTATATTTCTTTCAAAATCTCTCGGCTTCTCTCTCGCTCTTATTTTCCTTTCTTTGCAGTTCCTCTCTTTGTATATTTCTTTTTAAATCTAGAGCAATCTGCCACAATGTAAACGCCCCCCCCCCCAGTACAGTAAGGGTTAATTTATTGATTGTTGGCTACCTAAGAAAAATAAAGAATGAAGGGAAGCCGGGGGGGGGGGGTGTCAGTGATGCAGACTGAAATGTTTTTAATGACTTTCACACCTATTCAAGTTCAAGTTCAAGTTCAAGTTTTATTTCCACATGTGGTTCATAAAAAACAACAAGTATACATACATGTTCAGACATATAAAACATACACAATTAACAAACAATAATATTAAGAGAAACAAATAGCGAACCTATATGGTGCCTCCAAATACCAAATTTGTGGCTTGTACAAGTATTAAGTTAATTAAATTATGTAATTAAATTCAAATTCAAATAGTGTAATTACATGTATGATGAAATAGACTTTAATTTTTCAAAATTTTATGTCATGTTTTTATATTTAATAAAATTATAAAAAAATTACGGAAAAACAAACAAGAGTATGCGATTTATTTTGTATCCATTTTTTTTTTTTTTTGGGGGGGGGGGGGGATAGATGATTTTGTCTGAGGTATAGTCAGGGAGTGTTATTTTTTTTACAAAGAGAGGAACTATACAAGAGAGAGAACTTAATTAAAAAGGAGAAATATTTCGACAAAATTATCAAATAAATAATCCGACTTTGTAAAATTCACAATGTTCTGAAATTAAATTAAAAAAATATCAGCAAAGGGCGAACTAGCAGTCGATGCTCACCAATGCTCACCAATGCTCACCAATGCTCACTAGTTGGGATAGCCATGACGTGATTAGCACGCTAACATTTAGCATCCCACATCGCAACCATCAGAACATCCCAGTGTCGCACTGCATGCATTTCATCTATAAACAGCACATTCACCGGAAACAGCGCCAACCCAAGTCAGAGGTCAGCGCCATTGATATGTAGAGCGGCCATTCTCACGCTGTCATGTGTCTTCTTCCCCAGCTCCGGCATTCTGGTAAGAAAATTGCCCTTATTTTCTTATTTTTACATCCGATTTTTAAATTCAGTACATAGTTAAGAGGAGAAATATCATAACATTCATCAAAGCCACTGTCCAATATTGGTCGGGTGCGGTAAAGTGTGATTTTGGACACATTTTTGATGTTGTTTACCTACCTCTCCATGCAGGGGTATGGGAGCCAGTTAAGGCTCTCTCGTATAATATAATAAAAAAACATTACGAGAGAGCCCTTAAGGCTAGATCTACGTGCGTGGTCAGACAAGTAACAAAAAGATAACCTCGTTTTCAGAATCTAACATAGTCTAAGTTAGCTCTAATATTTTATTTTTAGTGAAGTTTCTTACTCCTCATTTAGACTCTAAGTTAAACTCCAGAGCTGAGCCAGCTATGAATTGAAAGATTCTAGTCCACTAACATGTATGATGGGGTAGGCTAAACACTTTTTGTTTTGAAAGGCTTTAAATAGCCTTCCAATTCAGTGTTTAAATGTAATTTCTTGTTCGTCTCAGTTCTACACATTCTGAAATTGCAAATACTAATGCATATGACCGACGAATGTCTATAATGCATGTTTTCAAGTTATTTTTGATGCCCATGTAAAATCTGTTAAGTAATGCAAAATGTATTACGGTAAATGAAATAATGAATGCTAATCTCAAAACCCAATGTACATGTACATGTACATGCACATGTAGTCTAGACCGTCTAATTTTTGTTGGTTGTAATAAAAAAGTAAAAATACCAGGTACCACAGAACAAGTTTAGGTGAACGCACATAGACTATTATCTAGTCTTATATTTTTTTAGCTAATGTTATTTTCGAAGGAAATTCTACCATTAGAGAAGCCCAGAATAAACTTGTATGTAAGCCTTAAAGAGACTGTGGTTCACAGAACACAGGGAAAAACAGGAAGTTTGGATCACAAGAAAGAGGATTTGTAGGAAATATCTCACACACCGCAAAACCTAGTAAGAATCTTGAAATCATTCACAAGTCTAGATTCCATTGTAAGTAATCATTTTAAAGGAAACTCTGAGGCCTGAGTCACCTCCCATTTCCTGAGGTCATAAGGCCATGATTAAAAACTTCAATGGAATGTTTTAAAACACATCAGCTTTCCTAATTGAAAATCTTCCTATAAAACTTAAGTTGTTAAAGAATACATGTATTCCATTTTGGGATCAAAATCATACACACAATCCTAGCATCGTTATAAGCACAATATTCAAAGATATCATATTTATTTGAATTGATTCTTACTTTTTCAAGTGAAACATTGATTTAACCTGATTGCCAAGTATTCAGGGTTTCTAATGTAGTAAGGATTATGTTTTCTTGTCTGCATAAATTTCCTATAACCGCATTGTTTTATTGTAGGACAAGACGTTTGCCTCACATGTCAATAAGATTGATAACGACTTCATTGGCAAAGCTATGCGGTCAACAATGAAATGCTTCACATACTGTCATAGGCACCTAGTTTAGATTAAGAAGAAAACCTCCTTATAGTTCTTTGGCCTCATAAATCTTGGCTTCATGCAGCAACCTGTATTCTCCTGCCAGATGTGAATAATGAAAGTTTGGATTTCCTAGATCTACATGTACAGTACATGTACAGGTTTGTACATGTATGCAGGCATTGTGTTCAGTTATAAAATCAAGAAGCAAAATTATTTGAAAATTTAGTTACATATATTTCATGTTTTAGTTACATAAAAAGACTATCAACATTGTTTTCCTTCAATATACAGTGTATACATTTCCCAATTTCTAACTAGAGATTATGCTGCCCCTGAAACTGAAACCCAAAACTGAAAGTCTGAAACCCATTTGTAATACTCTCACTTTCACAATCATACACAATTATATATTTTCATTCAAGTAATGTGATAATTAGGCCATAATTTTTTTCAGTTGAACTAATGTTATGCAGTCTGCAAAGTTCATACAGGTACTGTATGTCACCCTATTGGGAAAAACTTTGAAGACACAGATAAATTTGTAATTAAGTATTAAACTTGTCAGTTTTAGTAAATTTTTCACATTTGGAGAATTGTTAATTAATCAGCAGAATGTACTCGACATACAGTATATCTATATTTCATTACAATTTCTATTGAATTCAAGTTACACGTATTTGAAAGTACATGCAGTATATATCACAGTTACATGGCTGTCCAGGCATCCCAATCTAGGACTTTAATGCCTTGTGACAGGATGTATGACATGCCATTTGGGAGATAATGTGCCATCTTAGAACTTGTATACCAGTACATGTTCTATAAAAGTGTTTCATTAGCAATATCTTGTATCGTTCATGTATTTGTGTACCGGTAACTCATCATGTACATGGTTTTGATGCAGTTGGTTAGCCATGTTATATGAAAGGATTTATCATTGCTTAATCCTGATGCCATCAACCTTGCATTAGGCCAATACACTTCACATGCTGCAGGCTGCTCTCATACAATAAAACGTCCCTTTACCAATTAATTAAGTCTGTGTGCATGGCGTATTCATGAAACATGCTAAGCACTTAAGTATTTTCAGTTCGTTATGTATTTCATTTTCCATAAAGCACAGTAAAATCAAGTAAACATATTATCAGAGATGCCAGTTTTCAGGCAAGTTATTTTCAGACCATAGCTTAAGCTTTTTTGTGTGTACAAAATAGCTCATTCTAGGTGATTTTCAGGCCCTCCGATCAATTTGTAACTGGCATCCCTGTATTATACACTAAATGCAATAAAAGAACATGATATTAATCATGCTATTGGTATTGTACATGTACATTGATTTCCGTTTATTTCAAAACTTATAATGAAATACAATAAAGAGATCTACCCTGTTCATGTGTTAGGGAAAACCCTGTGGTGGCTTTTTATTACAAGCGCCATTGTACTACCGGTATATATGTAAATTGTATAGGAGCTATAGCCGCATTGTACTTGCACATCCCGTCTCTCTAGGTCACTGGACATAAACAACATTGTATTGTCTTCATATTGGTATTGCTAAAATGAGTAACTTTGTCAAATTGTGTATACTGTAATTATTGATTTGTATGACGTACACAGTTACCTCATCTGGAACAGTGCCATATTGCATGAGCAAAGTTTCTTACAATAGAAGTTAAGGCTCATGATAAAAGACCATTCACGTTGATACCAGTGTTCCGGTAATGATTATGACAAATTGTGTTGATAAAACATAAGAGTATATGTACCTGGACAAGTATCTTTTGATCTGCAATTGTTGTTCTACATTATGACATTTGATTGCAGAAGTTTTGAGTGGGTCTAAAGTCCACATTCCCACTGTTCATACAAGTTGCATCAGTAATGCATGCCCATGAATCACTGTATGAAATATGTTTACTTTGGCAATGAAAAAATAATACAAGAATTGTTCATACCAGTATGACATTGACATCACTAGTCACATGTGAGCTCAGGAGAGGAAGGGAAGTGATGTCGTCACCTTCTTGAAATAATGATCCATGTAATATTTTCAAGATTTGAGAAAAAAAGAGAAAACTGAACCAAACATAGAATAAATGGTATTTTTGGCTCATTTTACACAGAAAGGTTTGGGGATATACGACTATTTGAAATACAAATGATGCTGTTTATCAAATCATAAGGGGATTAGATTACTCATTTACTTTGGGTTTACTCAATAATATATATTGTTTTTCTTCACATGCTTGACTTCTAAGGCCATATTACTACCTGGCCAACTGGGTATAACTTTATAAGCAGCATGAATATGTTCAATTCAGCACGTATGCCATTTAACAAAGGTGGATAGCCTCATGAAGAGATGACTTGGGCTGCAATTTCTTCAAAATGTGACTTGGGCCATTATTTTAAGAAGGTGACGATGTTCAATGTTATGCAGACAAATAATTTTCATCATAACAAGATTTAATATTAATCGAGACAGTGTTTAGTTTTAATTTTAAAAACATGAATTACCGGTACACATA
Source organism: Strongylocentrotus droebachiensis (assembly GCA_035222895.1). Taxonomy (NCBI): domain Eukaryota; kingdom Metazoa; phylum Echinodermata; class Echinoidea; order Camarodonta; family Strongylocentrotidae; genus Strongylocentrotus; species Strongylocentrotus droebachiensis. The sequence continues at coordinate 208,125 of JAVYIG010000066.1, forward strand.
TATGGTCAATCACCCATTGTGATTGGCCTGCTTCATTCCTTGTTTTAAATTAACAGTTTCATTCATTTTAACATCAGGATGTTGTTGTTTTTTCTTCGTCTAAGCTCTTTCATTCGATTGGTTGCATTTTCACTTTTTCAGTTGGTGACTTTTAATAACAGTGTACATACTTTGGGGGCAGTTGTGATGTTTGAAATTAAGGCTGACTTGTGAATAGGCAGTGATAGGAAATCATTACTCAGAATAGCACACACACAAATACAACTCTATGTATAGATGTAGCAGCAGCAGCAACAGAAGCCCAAAATACAATTTACAGTAAATGTTAGCCTGAGTAATGCCCAATTAATTCTCTGGATAATTTTAGAAAAATTGATAATTTTCATTCCATTTTGTGTCAGCAGATACTCAGATAGTGCTTCAAAGTTCATTGGTATGTGAAAAAAACAATACATGTAGGCCCAACTCTGGATAATTGATTACACACATTTGTTCTAGTACAAGCTTTCATGTGTACATGTACATTAAATCAAATCTGATCTTAGATGTATTTTCATTGTATAAACAATATACATGTACATGTATGTATTGTTAGTGTGATTTTAATGAAATACAATGGACAAATGTAATTATAACTACCAGTATATTCAGTAAGGGTATGCTAGAGAGGGAAATATGATATCCTAATGACTTGTTCTCATGTACTGTGATAAAAGCTTTGCATTGTACGGAATTCATGTGACATTGATAAACACATTTATATAAAAACAAGTATGTGCGAGAGATGAGAGACGGAAGAATTGTAAAGAAATATCAGAATTGAAATTAGATTACTGAAGTCCGGACATATTTGGACATTTTCAACTCTGTAAAAAAAAAAAAGCTGCAGGAATTACGATTGGGTTACATTTATGAGATGAGCAAGATTATGACCTGTGTCACAGTAGACCAGAGAGAGAGAGAGAGAAAGAGAGAGATAGAGAGAGATAGAGGGTGTCAGATGTATGGAACAGAGCTCTCTCCCTCTCTTAAAAACATCCACTCCATCTCCATATCACACACTTGAAGTGCCTCTAGGGTATAGGTTCTTGCAGGACTGTATGACAGAGAACCAATATGCATGCTTGCCTATGTGCTCATCTTATTCCATGCTAATATAGTCAGGCAGGTGACTTGAGTGAGCTGGAGGTATATCAGGCATAATGTCCAGACTCCCTAGCTCAGTCAGTACCTGTAGCAATCATTATGTATCGTTGAGCATGCTTTGACCTCTCTTGCCTGTGTACATGTAGGCTACAGGTGTACATGTATATTTATGCTACAGTACCTATGTATAATTATTCTCTTCTGGGAGTGTGCTGAAATGTAATGCTTCTCTGGCTGCCCTTTTTCTAATGGTTATCATGTTCTATAATGTATTTGAAGTAATTTACAAAAGTACATCAAAATCTGACTTATTATATAGCACAATCAAATTTATGTATACCGGTATATATTTTTATTTTTTGTTGGTACTTTATTTATGTAAGGAATTTACCATGATAAATAACATTCAGTTTTAATAGAATGCTGGAGCCATACTGTCTTCAGTCATATTTTTTTTGTAATTACATCCATACTTGTTGCTGAACTGATATAGAGCTCTCTAAAGACCTTGTTAAAGAGAGTCCAGATGTATGCTGAAAGCACTCCTTTACACCATGATGTGCATGTAGTTGTTGTAGATCTACATTGACTTCATGTTTTAAGCCCTCCCTACACTATAGTACGATCAGATTTTGTAAGAATGTGCAAGATCATTTTGTTTGAAGATTCAAACATGTAAACAAATTATTATCAAAGATCTGAATATTCATATGATTAAAAAAATCTTTGTTTCAAGGGATTTCATGCTTCCTCGGAAGAGGAAAAGTTAAATCCGCTCAGACTCCTAGTGATGTCGGCCCAGTAGTGTAATTGTCTAGGCTTTAAGCCAATTCGGCTTTTATGCTGACTAGAAGAGTTCAATGCACTAAAATTCTGGTTGTTAGTATTCTATCATACATCAGGAAGAAGGTGTTTGGTTAGACTTCCATAGCTAATATGATTGCTATTTTTTTCAAAAATCGGTTCTCATGACAATTGTGTAGTGTCTGTGGGCTTTAGCTACAGTTGTTATAGAGCCTATGTACTGTACATCTACAATTCCATGAAGATCTACATTAACTTCCTATTTTAGTTAATTGTTTTAGAACCTTCATGTATGTTCACCTCCACATTCCATGTAAATACTATACAGTGTAAGCTTTGAATATTTGATCTCTTTGTATTATAGATCCTGGCTGTATGTATGTTTGCCACTACTGCTGGATATGCTACTTCATATTCCTTCACAGCATCATGTGCTGCTGGACACACGTACAAGGTAGATGTCATGTATCCTTTCAGGTGAATACTACATTTTCTTTCTGCAATATTATATTCTACCTAATGTCTGTCTAGAACAAGAAGGCTGTTTATGCTGCCTTAAAGGGACTTGGTAACATTGTTCAGATGAGAGATAGTGGTGCTAAGGTAGTGACTTCAATGCTAGATGTACAATTAAAGATAATCTGAAAATTTGAGTGAAAACGGACCATTATTCATGGTACAAATTGGGAAAAACTGATCTGATCGATTCCTTAATTCTCCCAACTATATTATTACAATTTAATTACACTTTAGGTGAATGGAAATCGTCACAAAGCAATAAAATGGCTCTACATTCCATTCCAGACATTTAAGTGTTGACAGATTTTGTATAGCCTGTTTTATGTCTTTTTTTCATGGAAAAACGGTTGGGAAAATTCAAAAGTGGTTGGGAGAATTTACTGTTAATCACTGTTAGAGGGTGTCGTACATCGACGCCTTCAAAGAAAACCATAGATATCATCGTGGTTTGAGAATTTTTTCAGGATTTTTTGCATGTCAGAGGGTTAGTACAGTAGAAGGAATATAGTAAGTAACATTTTATACAAAAATTAAGCAATAATTTTCAACAATGTTACCAAGTCACTTTAAAGTACCTTCAAACCAGAAAGTGATTCAGATTTGCAAAACTTTCATGCCACAGAACTGAATCACAACTGACACAATGCTAAGAAGATGGCTGACATTGTTTACAAATTGTGAAAGTTTCCTATGGACAGAGGGTTTGGTCCCTGGTTCAACAGTATATGAGTTAATACCCTTCTTGTTCTCAGCAGACAACATATTATGAACTACCTGAACAGTGTTAAAATGTCAATACACCATTTGAGAGATGACACATTCAAAGAATGACCCCCAAATATGATAAATATTTTCAAAGGCAAATCCAACATTTTTACTGTAAGATGCTTTGAACAATGCAGAAAAATCAGAAAAACAAGCATTATTAAACAAAATCACTATATTTTATATGGACAAATCAACAGTGATGCTGTGATGCACATTTGTGCAGACAAATTTCCCATTCTAACAACACACACAAAATAACAAAAGTATCAAAACTATCGATTCAGCTAAATGTATTTTTTCTTTTTATATGCAGGAGAATTGTAAATCATGTAAATTATTAACATCTTTAAACTGTACATGTACAAACTTACATGCTAATTTATTCATTTTCACTCTCACCTTTCTGCCATTCACCTCCAGAATTGAGAGCAACGCTTTACCTGCCCTCTGCAATTCTACCACTGCCCCCGTGGTGTCATCGAACCCTTCAGGGTCAGCTCAGTTCTTCGTAGCTGTCGGGGTTCTGGCCATGCTCTACACGATAGGCTCCCTGCTCTGGTATGTCATCTACGAAGCCAGATATCCAGAGAAGGAAATCCACTATTTATGCGTGAGTACATCACTACTGTATGGTCATAAATATGCATTGCAGCACAGGACTGAAATGTACAATATTTTTACAAAAGTACATGTATTTATATGATTACAAAAAATACACTATATAAATCATTATAATACAAGTAAAAAACAGTATGTAATTGTAAATTATTCATGAATATAATACCAAGGAGCACATGTGAGTCTACCATTAAATTAGTAGTACAATAAGGTGTAGAGGTGAAGGTTCAAAATAATCTAGTGTGATGTAAGTGAAGACCGCAAAAGTAAGGCGTGGAGAGAGAGAGAGAGAGAGAGAGAAAGAAATAAAGACAGAGATGGATTGGCAGAGAGATAGAGAGAGGGGGAGGAAAGGGAAGCAGAAAGGGAGTAGGTGGTCATCAACATACAACAGTACTATAAAATTAAGTAAGTTTGCCACAGTACATACGCAATATAACGGACAAAAAATTTGATATTGAATGTATAAGATCAGTTGCTTCCTGGTTTACATAGTGATGAGCATGACATTTACAATTATCAAGATGTTAGATTATAATATAACAACAAAACATAAAAGCAATTAACATTATATGTGGTTAAATAATAAATCAGTATAAAATATCATGATGAAAGAGATGAGGGCAAATATGGTTTTCATAAAGAATATTCAAAAGGTTAAGGAGTGGAAAATATGGTCGCATTTATAAAACCAGAGATTTGAATGATAACACCTATAACTTCCAGAGAGACGCAATTTATCACACACAAAGAAAGAGATCAAGGATCACATTTCATTTAGAACCCTTACAATGAACAGGATTGGGCTACATCGATACCTTTCAGTCCTGCATTTTATAGGGTAGAATTTGCTCGGGTTTCTGAGTAGCCTTCATGTAGTTTGATTTGGCAGGGCTTATCAGAACATCTAACTTCAAGAGTCTGGGATTCAATTCAATTCAATTTGTTTTATTAAACCATTTAAAATCAAAATCAGTACCAGTATACAAATCATGCATGGATGAAAATTATGAATACAGTGTAAATGGTAAGGGTGCCCACTGAAAGCCAAGGCTTGATTAATGGAGTACCCAAGACATAAAGAAATATACATAGAATAAACATGAGATACAAAACAAACTTCAACATCAAGATATTTCCAATACCTAACTCCAGAGGTAGAGAGAGGACCATTGGTCCTAGCGTTGTACCCTGTGGCACATCTGCTTTCAGTGAAGATTTCTCTGACAGACAACCTTGGTATAGGACATGCTGATGCGACCAGTCAGGAAATTAGAGATCCATTTTACAATGAAACCTTGCAGGTTGAGTTCTATCAATTTCCTAAGTTCCTCAGTATGGTCAACCCTGCCATATAAAAAAATAGGCTTTTGAGAAATCTGTAGTGATGACAGTCGATGTCATGCCTAACTTGTCCGCATTTGTTGCTGTGAGACATGCATAGAGACTCCTGCAATGTAGCGGGAAAAGGGAGATTAGACTTGATTGGATGATATCTTTCTCCTTCCCAAACCTAAAACAAGCCTCTTGAAGCCTGCAGAAATGGAAGAGGATGAGTTAGAACATTTGGGTGAAAAAATATCATATCACAAACGCATTTGTGAAGGGAGAAATGCGCCGACAATCAATCACCCTATCGTGTACCTGATGGTGTGAATGATTCTGGTCCATTTCCATCTTCATCACGTCTTATTTTTGTGATTTCTTTTAAACTCTTTTTGTCTTCTGGTGGACTGTGAGATGGATAGACAAATTGAAAGTTACGACTGTTGATCCATAGTCCTGTGATATAACCTTGATTATTTGTAGGTTGATTTCGTCTACTGACTCCACTCTCAACATGTTATATATTTCCATAACGATTATAGAATCATGGAAAAATATAAAAGGTAGGTATGAAGTTGAGAATTCGGTTTGTGTAGGATATGAAACATGAAACAAACATCGTCGGAGTATGTGCCCTATAACCTAACATGCACATTGTAAATTAAAAATGACTGCAATAGCTTCACATTTGTCTAGATGCTATTAACATGTACATACAACCATTCTTTATGTTTTTGTTGTCCTTTACAGGATCTGGTGTTCACGGGCGTGTTTGTACTACTCTTCTTCATCTCATCCTGTGCCTGGGCAGCAGGGCTTAACGATGTCAAGTACTGGACTGACTTTGGCAACCTTATGAACCTCCCCACTGTGTACGGGCCAACGTGTAGCCCGGAGACAATCACCTGTGAATCAGTGTCCAGCCCAAAGTATTCATCTCTCAACTTTTCAGTGGTAAAGAGTTTCTCTAATTTTTTTGTATTATGATCATTTAATTTTTGTTCTCTCGCCCTCTGCCTTTCTCTCATTTTCAGTGTATTATTGAAAAAATGTACCGTAATTAACGTTGTATAAACTGCCCTCGTGTATTAACCGCACCCCCGCTTTTTCGCCCTTAAAAAAAAAAAAAAACCACGCGGGAAGGCCTTTCATTTAACTGCGAGGTGCAGCTGAATTTGTAAGATCATTAATGTAAATTAAAAAACAGTAGAGGACCTAGGATAGAACCTTGTGGTACACCATGTGTAGGAATTATTATTATAAACTACATATCTATCAGAAAGATTACTTTCAAACCAAGTTGACAGACAAATTTGAGTGTTGTTCTATTTTCCTAGTGGTGAGTCAACACACCAATTACTGAGCTGGGAGACATTGCCAGGCATAGCGCCAGGTGGAGGGGCATAAAATCGAAACTTAATTTTTTTTTTTTTTTTTTTTTTTTGGTGTACTGTGTATAAACCGCACCCCCGACTTTGAATTTTTTTCAGCGGCAAAAAGGTCCGGTTTATACACCGTTAATTACGGTAATACACAAGGTGAGAAAAACATTCTATGGGAGTGTTTACTCTGAAATGTCTTTCAGTTTGTAAAGTAGTTATGGAACTTTGTATTGAGTAACAATCCACTGCTCCTCATTAACAATTCTCGGTAGCGGACAGGCCTGGCAAGGGGGGGGGGGGGGGGGGGGGCTAGAATTTGAATTCCTAATTCATTTCCTACATTGTGATCTTTGCCTCAGATTCTAAACAAAATCCTGGATTTAGCTCATGCTGCAATCATAATTGTAAACTTTTAGGTCAGTCAGGAATCCCATGACTTTTAAAAGCCAATCACATGATTGATTATCAAGATATTTATGATTGGAATTTGAAATGTCAAAATATCTGTTTATAACACTATAGTCTAGTATGGTAAAACCAGTCACTCAAAGATTTTTACTTTTTTGAAGCACTTCATGATCATTTTGAAGTGGAACTTATTTAGGGCTTCAATATTACACTATATCACAAACACTGATAACACATAGGGCCATGCATCTCCTGTTTGTAAAACTGGAAACGTTGATAAACAGTGCCTTTAATTTAAGGGCCTATGGTCTCCAGCCACCTGTAGATATTAAGCCGCTGAATAAAGATTTGCTCCCAGAGTGGTGTTCAATACTCTTTACCTCATTGGCTAAATTCAATTTTTTTTTTTTTTTTTAAATGATGATTTCATTGTACAAACTGATATTTAATCTTTTCTTTCCCAATGCTGTCCACATACAAAGAAATAATGCAAATGTTTATATTCATTTCTAAGTAATTTGCAGAGTAAACATTTAATCACATCATGTTTGCATTTCTTGTTCTTCTCTTTCTTTCTCCCTTTCTCTTTCTCTCTCTCTCTCTTTGTCTGCTCTTCCATACAGGTGTTTGGTTTCCTCAACACCGTTGTCTGGGGTGGCAACATGTGGTTCATCGCCAAAGAGACAACATGGTTCAAGCAACGCATGGAGAACAAAGCTGGGGGTGCTGCTGCGGGTGCCAACCCCAACACTGTTTAATCTATGACACCCTCCCTCCTCTCATAGGTAGTACATATAATACACCTAGTCTTTTAATACAAGTATGCAAGGTGCACAGAATGCTAGAGTTGTGATAGGGCAAGTCTAAGGTGTTTGGTGGTTGGATGTCCCATGCGTTACCAAGTAGGCAAGTAATGGGGAGTTTGAACATGAACCGTCATATAAAATGTGTCAGGGTATTCATATCTCACAATGATCAGATGTGCTCATATCTTTGATGTGGTTGGTAATGTATGGGACAACATAGTATGGACCTGCCCAATAACTGATCAGGGACCCGTTTCACAAAACATTTTTTCAATGACAAAAATCAGTGACAAATCTACTGATAACCAATCAAAAGCAAGGATTTCACTAGCTTATAACAAAAACTGAAACACCCCCCTGATTAGTTGTTTTGTATGTCATTGTGCTTAGAGAGGGCTATGTATGACGTTGATGAATGACGTGTAGGTTTAACATTTTATTGATATCGGCTAGTTATGCTAATGAAACTGACTGAATATATCAGATGACAGCACCGAACTGACAACTGAATCAGCTTTAAATATCTAACATATTATTTGATTATTGTATATGTACATGTCTTTATAAACACCAAGAATTTTAAGATACATTATAATACTTTTTGATTAGCTAGTATGTAAATTTGGTGTATCAAAACAAGCTATAAGTATAATACTTGCACCCAAGGATTTGACAGTTGCATTTCTGAAATAGATCAAGGCTGGATACGAGCAATTGCCTAAAGCTCCCAGTGAAACCCAAAAGGGTTGTCTGGCATATAAGGGATTGGTTCTGGTAAATTGGGCAGGGGAGCATGGCCTCCCTATTTCAGGGAAAATTTGTGGGGGAGATGTTTCCATCTATTCTGTGAAAAATTGATCCCATCCCCCTCTGTGTGAGTCTTGGAGGGCTGTTTTTTTTCTCTTTAAATCATATCCCCAGGAGGAAAATGATCATACAAAGAAGAATAACAATTATAGTTATTACCATCCCCATCACATTTGATTTGATTATAATTAAGGTGCTATAGATTTGAGAAGAGATTGGATATTTAAAGTCGAAGGTAACAGACATAAGCCATGAATCTATTGTTTGTTTATTTTTATTTTTTGACTAATTTACAATGCAGGAGAAGATATAGCCTATGTACAAGGCATCTCAATTTAATAATTGAGATGCATGCAGGATTAGTTATAACTAACATAGACATACATGTAGTTAGAGGAATAGATTTAGAACTCCCAAAAGCAAAAAAAAAAAGATTCAAAAGAAATAGTGTGATGTACAAATTTGTTTGTCAGGTTGCCGGTGTAAATTTGCTTTTATGCTGTATTTCGAGCCGATGCTTGGCCTATTGTAAATAATATCTACAACACTGTTTATGGAATTTGGTATGGTGGTGTTTTCATTGACAAAAACTGTCACTTTCATGTGGCAAATTCTTTGCATTCATAGAATTTATTTCTTGAGAGGTAGTATCAGCACTGCATACACGGATCTTTAAAGGTAGTGAGCGATCCATACAGGATCTCTAGAGGTAGTGTCAGCACTGCATACAGGAATCTTTAGAGGTAGTGTCAGCGTTGCATACAGGGATCTTTAGAGGTAGTGTCAGCGTTGAATACAGGGTTCTTTCCCCAGTGTATTACCCTTGGTGCTTATGCTGAGACCACGCAAAGGTGATTTCAGGGTAAAAATATAGCATTGGTAAATTCTCTTATGGAAGAGAGTGACAAGGGTTACGATCTGCAAAATTGTACTGATCCTCCCATCTCACCCTCCTGGAATGTTGCAAAACAATATTTCACTCATATTGGCTAAAGGTAAACTAGTTTCTTGCCAAGAAGCCTGTTGGGACACAGTACATCTTTATTAACTATTATGCACCTGCTAAACATATTAGTAACAGGTTATTGTAAAGAGAAATATTCAGTAGAAGAACTAATAAAGTAAATATTTAGTTTAAAGCTTGCGAATCCACTTCAAAAAATCTTGTGCTGTAGTTGTCCCTCTGTAGATAGAGTTCTTGATTCTGGAAAGGCATGTACTTTGTTTGAATTTCTGTTCTATTTTTTACCTCAATTGAGATACCTTTGTATACCAGTCGGTAAATAATTTCATTCACATTATATCTATATCTAAAATAACATGTAGATAAGGCATGCAATGGAGGCACAGAATTGGAACGCTGTATTTATATTTAAGCTGTCAAATCACAATGATATTTGAACAGCTCATACTCAGTTTTGTTTTGTTTAAGGTTTTATTGAAACAGGGGTCTACCATGTGTTGCTATGTCGGGTTGTATTATGCACAGTCGTTCAGGATAACATCAGCTTATTGCCTGGTCAAACTTTAACTGTAAATAGTGGGTTTTTTTCTCAAGCTTTAATGAGGAAGAGATGGTTTGGGGACAAATGGACTTTAACCAATATCTTGGGTTGATCACTTATACATTAAAAAAATGTAGTTGATACTACCTCGAAAGAAATAATTTTGCTTTCTGAGCTTGATTGAATATTCTCCTTGTTCTTCCAATTTTCTTTGCAGCATCTTAATATTTTTTAATTGATTTCTAATGAAATAAAGGTGCCGTTTGCTGTTGCCAAACAAGTAGAATTTTGAATTAAATTTTTGTGTAATGGGTTTGATGTGCAAAAGCACCTTATTGTTGTGTAACTACTCTTATGAAATATTAAAATTATGTTGGCAAGTTTTATTTCTTCTGATTAAAGTCTGTTAGTGCTTTTACTTCTACTTTGAACATGCTAAAGGAGAATGGAGAATTGCATTTACATGAGTAGCTTTGTCAACTCTGCATTTTTTCAAATATTAAAAAAAAAAAAATTCTTATAAATCATCAAGCCATATACGCAATGGAAATTCTTCCTTCTCTTTTTCATGTTGTGTCAGTGAGTGACTATTCTGCTTTTAATGATATTAATCTTTATGCTGAATATATTGCAAACATCAAATTTATAGAATGTTATTAAGCAGCTTATTGATAATTAAAAATCAATATTTATTGTGCCCGTAGCAGTTCAAGAACTAATTTTGGCATTTTTTGTCGGAGGAGATAATAAATCTTTTCTGACTAAGTTATTTCTGACAGCTAGGCATGAACATTGAAAATGACCTCAAACACTAAACTGCACAGTTGCCAGTGATATTTAATCATCTATATGAAACAGTTATAAGTGCAGGCATAATCCATATACTCATTGGGAAATACCCAATGTTATTGCACGTTCATGTTATGTAATCATCATTTGCATTTTGAATAGTATAACAATGGTATTTGTTTATAATCCCTGAACAGCAATCAATTACACTCTATTACCCTACTCCACAATAACCTGCACGATTATATTATGATAAAATCTTTGACATGAGTGTGCAGTTATTTCTACATCTTCTTATATATGTAATGATGGAAGAATTTTGTTTATCATTGAATCTTCCAATTGTTCTGTTTTGTATCCTAATAAAAATTTAAAATCCATTATTTTCCTTTCATGATGACCTTTGATTTTACTCGCTAATGATCTTCAGTTAGTAAGGCTTTGCAACCTTTTTGTGGGGGTTTATGATTTTATTTTTTTATAATTCATTTTAAATCTTCAGCCCTTCATATTTCCCAACCTTTGATGAGATAGATGTGAATATACATGAACATTTTCTACATTACACAAGTTTGATGTTATAATGAAACTGGACACTTTTGACTTTACATGTTCCCAATAAACAGGAAATGATTGTCAAATATGTAAATAAAGTGGAAAACATTCTACAATTTTATTTGGCCCAAGCTATATGATTATTTTATCCAACCATGGAATGTTCAAGTCTGTACCTCACTTCTGCAATACTGTTTATCTAAAAATGATGATAACAATTGCTACACGGAAGCAGTTAGTATATTATGAGAAATGACACTGGTACTACAAGATATGTTTTAAGATTGCAGTGAAGTTCCTTAATGCGACCATAACCTCTTTGCTTTATCAAATATGCAGCATAACTTTTTTGTTTTATTAAATATGCAGCATGATCCTTTTCTATTGTTTGTAATAGGGCAGTTGCCATGAAGTGTACTTTCTGTTTTGTACTTTAAATAAAGTTACTAATGAAGGTGTGAAGTCTTTGTGATGTATCAACTGGTCTGAGACAAAATCCTGAATCCAAGCAAGGCATTAATCTGCCCTTACCATGGCAGTGTTGCTAGCGCTGTGATAAAGATGTATATAACCTGCTCCTTGTATTCATATGAAAAGACATATAAATGAACCAATGGAAAAGGACTTGTCAAGATTCCTTTCCTAGGTTTTCTACCTTGGTACATGCTGTATATAGTGTTGGCATCCAGATTCTAATAATGGAGGGGAAGCAAGCAAAGGGTGACGGATGAAAAAAATAAAATAACATTTACATACTTTTGTTCAGAAGCTGACCCCCAACAGTTCCTCCATGCCCCCCCCCCCCCCCCCTTTAAGTGCCACCACTGTGTGTGTAGATTAGTTGTGCTATTGCCTCTGACATTACATCTGTTTATCATAGATGACAACTGATAAATACAAACTGTTTGGGAAGTAACAAAGTAACAAAGATATTTGAGATGATTGATTTCTCTTACGGAAGTTTGAATGGAATATTTTCTTGGAATAAACATAATTTGGTGCCATGGAATTGGACAGAAGTCACAAGATATTTTTCTATTGAGCTGTCCAGTTTTCATCAGCTATCAAGTGAATTATTTAAAACTAGTCATGGTAATACAAAGCAGTTCAAGAATTAGACAAAGAATTGAACACAAGTATTTCTTTTATATTATTTGGGCAATAAATGTCATCTTGAAGATCCAATATCAATTTTTCGGTCACTTCACAGTTTCAAAAATGAGAAATGGAGAAAGAGAATTATTATTATTATTGATTAATTCATTTATGTATTGCTTGCACGCTTGTATAAATTGTGTTCAATTATTATTTTTGTTTGTTTCTCAGACTTTCCTTTTTTTTTTATTTCAGTGTCCTTTACTTAGGATATTTGTTGATAACATGATAGTTTTTAACCTTTTAGGGACAGTTTTAGGACATTCATAATCGTTTGTAAAGAGGAAATTGTGACACTTAAATCTTATCAAATCTTCAATCCCCAATGAAATGTGATTCTCGTAACAAATCATGGAATGGGTTACATATCCATCACATGTAGAGGGCAGCAGAGCCATAACATTTACAACCCGATTCTAGTTGGTTATTTATGGCAAATATTAATCATGTTGTATTGCTTTGTTTGACAAGTACAAAACGATATACGATCTGTCTTGAAGATGCAAAGCAATTACTAGCCATGCAGATTGCAGGAGGGTGTGCAGGAGAAGGGAGATGGACATAATTATTTGTTTTCATCGGGGGTGCCGCAAAATATCTTTAGGAGTGCTGCTTGAGAAATTTAGGTACATCAAAGATTATCATGGAATACTATAAGTGTCGATTTCGTGAATCATCAAATATATGAAACCCTGGAGTATGTAAATTTTATGAGGAAATTGCATTTTGAAGATAAAAAGTGTATTTCTTCCTCCGTCACATTATTTAGAAACTGGATGATTTAAGACAGCGAAGTGCCTGAATATATACAGTCATGAATTTTGGCAACGAGGTAATCAAATATTATTCAATTGAGGTACCCAAATATATTTAATTTCTCTTATATTAGAATTATATCCTTACTACGCTCGTTCGCTTCATTCGCTCGCAACATTTAGTAACCGTGGCTAATTCCGGGCAACGTATTCGTATATCGAAGTGATCAAAATAAATGTATATGAATTTATCATGTATATTTGGCGGCGGAATGCAACTCCAAACGTTGTGGCGTGGGTAATCGGATGAAGATATAAAAAAAAAGGGGGGGGGGGGAGATGTCATAGATGGATGGCGCAGAGCTAGGCTTTTAGATGAACAGAGGCGGGTACCGTAATGTGGAGTAAACAGGGGCACAAATTGGAAAAGCGTTTTTGACACAATTTTGTTCCCAAAGGTGATGCAGACCATTTGTATTTATTTTATTTAAAATAAGGGGTGGAAAATGAATATCGTCTGTGTCGTTCTTTGGGGAAATTTATGTCGACGCTTATCCAGTTGGTGTGCCTCTTTACTCCATTTATACCTATCCATCATGTTTTACGGTAATGGCACAACGGTATTGTAAAAGTTGCGTCACTAATGCAACAAGGCATTTGTATGGATTGGCAAAGAAAGGGAATGAGACGTTGAGAGGAAAGATGGATGGCATGACTCGGAGAATGTTGTTATGACAAGACTGCAATGTAAAAGTCGAAGATATAGCGAGAGAAAGAGAGAGAGAGGGATGGGGGGAGAGGGATATATATATATATAGAGAGAGAGAGAGAGAGGGGGTATGATGAAGAGATAAATAAATATATATATAGAGAGAGAGAGAGAGAGAGAGAGGAGGAGGGGAGGGAGGACAAATAGACTGAGGAGAGGGAGATGGAGGCAGAGCGAGATAGATGGATGCATTGCACATGGAGCCGTGTGATGCAATTCATAGTAATAATGGAAAAATAGAAATGCTGAGCTGAGGTACCCTATATCACATTTCAGCCCGCGGCAAAATATTTCAGAAATTCATACGAGCCTAATTGGCTGCGATGTTTTCCAAAATTGGAAGCTATATGTGAAGATGGATAGATTTCGAACCCTGTTAATCCCACCAACTCTCCAAACATGTACACGAGGCGCTAAAGGAAAAATTGCCTTTTGCCCGCCATGTGAATGATGGAATAAATGCAATTACGTTTTGCAATAAATATAATTTACCACTAATTTCATTGGAGAAAGCTGGGGTACCGCACGCGCCCTGAATGTTGAAGAAATCAATATTGGATATGTTGGACATTTTGTATTTCTTCATTACAATTTTTTGCCCAACTAAGAAATGTATTATGACATTCCCCCTATTTATATCTATATTATTCTCGGGGGGGGGGGGGGGGGGAGATGATCATGAATTATGGTATGGACAAACTATTAGCCAGTTGAACATGACGTTTAGATCTTGATTGACTTCGTGTACACTCCTCTTCCTCCTCTTCCTCCTCCTATATAGCTACTGGTGCCGCTGCTATAGTTTTTCTTCTGCCACGACGTATTGTTTCGGAATTCGATTTGACAATCTTTTTTATTTCTATAATTCAGTATCAAAACTCAAAGCCGAAATGTTCAAACGCAAAAGAATGATCGATCAATAACACAATATTACATTATTTAGCGGTTAGTACAGAAGTAAATTTTGTTTTAAATAGTTTTTTTTTTGTTAATAAAATTTATTTAAAGAAAATTAAATCAGGGGGCATCATTTTGGCGTATCGACTCAATTGGACTGGAGGAAAAATCTTACTGTGTCATTTTTCATCAACAAGATACACTTTTATTTTGATTCAATGTGCATTATCTTTGGTGACAGAAATGATCGGAAATGTAATAGTTCAAATCCCTATTAATTTAGACACGAACTTAATTCAAGATGGTTAGACGGCAAGCCTGGCAAATTGCAAGACTATTTAAAATGGTGGTACTACACCGTTAATCTAATAACTGTCATGTCATGAATCTACATCTTTATATAAAATAGAGAGTTTGTTATTATGCGACATTATGACTTAGTCTAGTAGGCTACTTTGCTAATGGGAAATTTTGACAGGAATATCAAAAAGGCACATTTCGCACCGGGTTGAAATAAATTATGTTCAAAATGCTGGCGGCAAAAATATTTAAGAAATTCATAATTCCCAATTTGGCTGGTAATTTACATTTAAAAAGTTGGCCATTACGGGATTTTCCTTATATATTATATGTTAGGCTGTTTTCACTAACATAAGCCCGGGATTGTTGATTAGAATATTGGAAAACATATTATCTTACGGTTAAAGTAACTGTATTCCGAAAATCGAAAATATTGCAGAAATTCTCCTATGTATAAATAAAGAATACAAATTGAGAATGTTGATTAAACTACAAAAGAATTCTATTTATGGAGCTGAAAGGACTATTCAATACGCATATCTACATAATTATTATGACCTAACAAAATCAGCGAAGGCTTACAAATCAATTATTGATCCTGCCAAAACCAATAAATCATCATTCTTACCGTCAAAATTCATCCACATATTAAGTAACTGAATCCCTAATATCAAACCACTTCGCATAACATTAACCTATATAAATAAAAGGCTTCGTAATTATAATATATACGCTCGTCATCTGGTCAGAAATTGGTTCAATAAATCTCACGCAGTCTCTTTTTGATATGATGCCTGCTATTCAGCTCACGTCTCGTAGTATGGGCTTAATGATTGATGAGTAATACGTGTATGATGAAAGCGGGATCAACAGAGAAATCAAACTCCTCTCAGCTCACAGTGTAATGGGATTCCTTTCATTTGTGATTCTTGGCTTCTCGGTGAATTATCCTGTTCACTTTCATGATGTTTACTTTTTGTTCCTTTCACTATTGAGTAGGGCTTTTACATGAATATGAACGTTAATATTTCTTATTTCCTTGCGAATAATATTAGTGACATTCCTGAGATTTCATGCATTTAAGTTCGCTGAAAGTTAAAAGCCATGTTGTTACTCACACATTGGCAGAAGCGGCCCTCTCGGGGGGGCAGGTGGGGGGGGGGGGCACAGTGCCCCCACTTTTTCAAGCACCCGGAACAGTGCCCCTTTTACTTTGAACAGTGCCCCTATTAATTTGTAAAATTGCCTCTTCCCTTTTTCAACTCTGATAAGTGCCCCTTTTATTTGGACACGTGCCTCTTTTCCTTCGACAAGTTTCCTTTTTCCTTTGCAATAAGTGTTCATTTTTCATTCTCATAAGTGCCCTTTTTAATCTCTAGTAAGTGCCCCTTTTCAGGTACGAGAAGTGCCTCTTTTCACTTTTGACTAGTGCCCCCTTCACCTCTGATAATTGCTCTATTTAAATCTGAGAGGTGCCTCTTTTACTTTGACAAGTGCCCCTTTTCCTTTGTAATAAGTGCCCCTTCCCCTTTTAATAACTACCCCCATTTTAACTCAGATAAGCGCACCTTATATTTTCACACGTGCCACTTTTCCTTTCTAATAAGTCCCTTTTCTTAATGATAAGTGCCCCGTTAAAAAGAGCCCCTTTCCCTTCTCATAAGTGCCCCTTCTCTGGTAAATGACCCTTTTTTTTAGGTCCGAGAAGTTACTCCTTTTCACTTCAGATAAGTGCCTCCTTAACCTCCGATAAATGCCCCTTTAAAATCTGATCGGTACCCATTTTCTTTCAATTAATGCACATTTTCCTTTATTATAAGTGCCCCTTTTTTGTATCTGGTCAAGGCCCCCTTTCAGGTGCGATAAATGTCACTTTTCACCTCTGATAATTTCCCTTTTAACAATGATACGTGCCCCCTTTTCCTTTCTAATAAGGGAGATATCCCCTTTTCATAAATACCCCTTTTCATCCCCTATAAATGCCCCTATCAAACTCTGATGGGGCCCCTTTTCCGTCGACAAATGCCCATTTCCTATTCTCATAACTGACTTTTTTTAGTGCTTCTTTTTGAGGGTGTAAGAAGTGCCCCATTTTCACCTCCGATAATTACTCTTTGTACTCTGACACATGCTCCTTTTCTTTTCTGAAGTGTACCCTTTTCCTCTCATCATTAAACGCGCCCCAAATTTCAAGCGACTAAAAGCAATTTCTCCGAAAGCTCGCTCGCTCCGCTCGCACACACCTATAGATATATAGATATGATATACTTATGTTACATATCAAAGGCCTTTTTAGTCTTCCGCTATGAAAATGTGCTTATAATTTTTCAGACCATCACACCCAACTGCAAAGCATGATGCTTAAGCAATATCTTGTATGGTGTATAAAGTGAAACAAAATATTGAAATCATCCTGATAATGTAATCACAATGTAGGGGTATATACCAATGTATAAAAGATCGTATATATTAGCTTTGAGATTTCCCTTTGTAGGTGCCCTTTTTTTTCCAGAGAGTGCCCTTTTTTTCTTGGTGCCCCCCCCCCCCCCCCCCACTTCGGAAGTCACTCGGCCGCCCCTGCACATTGACCAGATGAGTGTCCCTACTCTCTTAAAAAAAAAGAGTGAATTTTCAAAATCACGGACGTCACTCCTCTGGAAAGTGAAAATGGAGTGAAAATAGAGTGAACATTCACTCTTTTTTCTTAGAGAGCACTCTAAAATCAATCGATTTTCACTCCTAAACAAGTGATCACGGACGTCACTCCCAAGAAAGTGAAAATAGAGTGAAAATTCACTCTTTTTTTTAAGAGAGTATATAGTTTGTTATAGTTTGTATTATAAATGGGATGGTCGTCTCACGGTACGTCCAAGCATAATATACACTATCGGGAGCAGAAGTCTCTTGCCCCCAAAATAAACATGGGGAGCGCAGCAAGTCAGAAAAAAAGAAAAAAAATGAAATATAATTTCGTCCAAGTTTACATAATTATAGGCCGAATAAGAGGTGCCGAGTGCCCGAAGTGGCGATTGCGCGAATATTAATAATTTCAAAATGTTCAGGGAAACTGCAGCCCCCGCCCCCAACCCCGAGCTTCCAACCCCCTATGCCTCATAAAGATGTGTATCCCGCTCTTTAGAGGTTATCATTAATCACACTGGTATTGAAAGCTTTTGAGAAAAAAAACATGAAGAAGTTGGGGTAGATCTCTGAAGAAATTATTACATGATTATTATTTGTCAAACAAATGCTTTTCAAATATATTTCTGTACTGTATGACTCCTGATTTTCTGTCAAGTGGCTGTAAAGTAGATCTACACTTGACTAAATCAATGCTTCTAGGTAGACCGCAATTCCATTACTTCCATGCAGGATATCCTCCCCTCCATTGAACCCCATGATTCGTCTTCATTTTATAAAAGGAGAGTACTGTTTATATGTCAACTCAATTCAAATGTTTCTAGCTATATATGGAAAGGGTTTAAGTGTTTAACTCCAATGACCGTTATACCAAGGACATCTATAAAGACTGTCCCAGGTTATATCATGTATACCGATACTACACGTAACACTGTAATACAATCTTCAACAAACGCATTCACGAAGATTTCCTAGAAATTAACCCAGGGGCATTTCAAATCAATATTCTATTGTATATCCATTAGAGATTTTTTATTTTATTATCATGTCTTCGTAATGTTCGCACATTTCAATAGGTGATGAACAAGTCACTAGAAATATTCAAATTTTTACGGATCATGTTTCTTTCCTGGAGACATATATTGATGAGTTATTCCATTAACCACTTTGCATATACATTACTTGTCGCTATGTCGGACAATGCTCGGACAAACTTTTTCAAGAACGACATTTTGTTTAAAAAGTATGCATAAAATATTTGAAGCTGCCCAGAGCACATCGCACACTACACGATCCTCCCCCTATTCGATTCTCAAAGGAATGGCAAAAATATTAGATATGGAAATCTAAACAATCATAATCTTCCGGATATAGGTTCTAAATAATGATAAGAATACTAACAATAATTTGGGTGGACTTAAATCAGATCAAAGTCCATTTGACTTCAAATCGTAGACAGTCGAACTATTAAGCCGATTTAGCTTTTCTCCTCCAAGGAAGCATGAAATCCTAAGAACTTAAGATTTTACAAGTCATTATTGACTATTCAGATCCTCGCGGTCTATAAGGTTTAACATGTTTGAATGTTCATCTAAAATGCTATTGTGTAAATTCTTCCAGATCGGATTGCAGTCAGATCATAAAGTGTGCTGTCTTTAGGTCGACTTTCATGTTATTCATTATTTTGATTATAAAATAAATCATCATGTCAGCCCTTATTCCCTTAATATTAGTGGTCCCTTGAAAGATAAAACTCCCAATACATCTTGATTGTTAACATAATTCCTATAACGGATGCGCACAAGGAAAGGCCACTTAGAAAATAATCTGTCATTAATATAATTTCCTTCCACTATACCGATTAATGGGATTTCCACTGGGAAGTCCATGTTGTAATGCCCAGGTACCTGTGGTTTCCTGTGGATAGTCCATAAATATACATTTTTTCCATGATAGCGTCAAATATAGAACATCATTTAACCTCTCTTGCATAATTATACAGAATAGTACATCCGTTTATTTGGCAATTATTAAACACACTCCAAAATAGTCTAGTGACTGTACAATTCAAATATTGCCGCACATCGAATTTCTTATTACTATTCAGCGATTGGCATTAAATAGGGTTGTTAGAGAAAATTAAAATGTTTGTAATGTCTGGCAAGGGGTTGTACTCTAAGGAACCTATAGTAATTACGGAGTCCAACTCCAGTATGAACTCGGACGAGCAGTCATGGCGGTGGCAGTGGATTTTCTACTACCTTTAATTAGTGAAAACTTACATACATCAGAACCTATACTGTCTTCTACCCAGTGTCTATAGTCATATCAGTATTAATCATGCTATCCCGTGGGCCCTGCATGCGATTATTATTACCCCCCCCCCAACATTACCAGGTACCCATTTAATACACCTGGGTCGAGAGGGGTAATAATCATGAGCAAAACATCTTGTACAATGATGTAAGCACCGAGCAAGGATCGAACCCGGGACCTCTTGTATGAGAGTCAAGACCCTTGACCAACATACCATACTGCTCCGAAATTAGTGTGACCACAAGGGGGTCTGTTTCAAAAGAGTCACATGCGGTAAAGAGTTGTTCAAGTATGCTTAGAGTCTTATCTGCATACTCAGGAGATAATGAAAATATACACAGAATTTTGCATTTTGGAGCAAAACGTAGAGCTGAAAATATTTCTTTCCTTCTTTGATGGTTAAACTATATATCAGGCAGTCAGTCATGCTGCTTTTCAATTTAGGCTCTTGAAATCCATGACATTACGAATTTATTTTCCATCAATGATAACCAGACTAATCTCTCTTATTTCTCTGAAGATATATATTTGAAAAAATAATCATTTTTAAATGAGTTTGGGGTTGTCGGAGATGATCTTTTTGTTTAGTATACAGATATTGCAATCGTCACAATAACAACGAAACAGATTATGTTCCTTAACTGAATGTCAGCTTTTGCACAAGACTCCAAAAAAGCATTACTGTATATAGATAGTGGGTGCTTGTTCTTGATAAATTCTGTTTCAAATTAATAACGCAGACCCATTAATTTTATATATTTCACTTATGCACTACATAATTAACATCCAGTTACCCGACCCATTAATAACTATGATAGGATACAGCTATATAATGTGGATGATGTCCTGGTAGGCCCCTAAACGTTAGAATTTGATTTTAAAAATGATTTCAAATCATATGTGATGTAATTCATCTTAACAGGAAAGCTAAGAGATTTATGATTTTCCACCTTTCATTAATTTGCTTCATTTTAGGAGAAGCACTAAGAAAGAATAAGAGGAAGGGGAAATAGTATACTTTCAAACAATTCTTGATATTCGTGATTATCGTGCTATTTATTAACAAAAATCGAATAAAATTGTCAGACTATCTATTGGAGCTTTTTATAGAATAATCCTTTATTAGAAGGGGATCTTATCGGTCCAAGGTTATATTCTATGCATTTAGAAGAGTTACAAGTACCAATCGGGAGAAGAGGGAAAGTTGGAGGAAGGGAGCGAAAAAGAGAAATTTGATATAACTCAAATAAAAGCATGGTACTCTTGATCAAACGGGAGAGCCTCAAGCAAGTCTAAGTGCTTGATGAAAATACAAGAAAAATATGGGAAGTGCCCTGCGCTTAAATTACATGAATACATGACGCCTAATTCTAGGTTAAAATAGCACGGGTAGCGAAGAAAATTCGCTTTTCATTAGGCCTCTAGACTGGGGTAAAATTTAGGTCGAATATATTGATATTTTGCACGACTTCCAGATGGAAGAAATGGTCTGTAAAAGATGAAGAAATATGAGAGATGTTTGGAAAATATGATATCTGCAAAAATAAAGTTCATTGCTTTATCATGTTAATAAGATCTATATACGTATTAACTAATGCACAAGCTACAGCCACATCGAACTGAAACCCAAATTTATCATTTTTAATATTGTCCATGGAAGGAGAAAGTTTCGTAAGTGGATACCCGATTAGTGCACAAGCATATAGCATGAAAGCGATTGAAACAATTCTATATAACATCAAGAGTAATTAATAATGGTAACGAAAGCTTTGAATAATTAATTGATTTACGGTATATGACTTATGAGACTCTCTGTGATAACAAAAATAGCTACTCTACATGAGCCTGTATAATGTTCATAAAGGCATCTATTCTGTAAGATAATAGAAACAGTAACTCGATTAATGCGTTCATATTACATCTATTTTTGTTTCCCTCTTCAATGTCGGTAAGAAATACAAATAGGTATTGACATGGTCCAAGAGTGGATTTCTTGGAAGTCTTTACACTGATGCTGGTATGATACCTAAAATAGCATAATTATGAAAATGCGATGTATTGGTATTGGGAATGGTGTGTAAAACTAGTTTCGTAGTACATAATTCATCAGAAAGTAAATATAAATTAATATTTGTCTCTCTGATCATTTTTAGGACCATTACAAATTGTGGTTAGCTTGCAATACCATACATAAGTTTTAGTATCTACAGTGAGAGACGAAAACACAATTTTCTAATAGCCTACTGTTTCAAGATGGAGCTGTACATTTAGACAAATTTGATATATAATTGTAGAATTACTCATCCCACTTATTTTTCATACCGCTTTGTTTGGGCAAGTCTTTCTAGTTGGCATCATTGGAGACGATGTCAAAACACACTTGCGCCAGCTCCAAGGCCCTTTCCCACCATAAAACGTGTTATGATTGGCCGAGAGCAATTTCGTAATAGCATGTTAACATTTGTTATTGATAAGAAGTTCTGTGATACAAGGCCCTGATCTTTCCTGGTTTTTGGAGTTGATACATGTTGCAAGATTAATTAACTACCATTTCAACCATCAAAACATAGACAATTGTTATAATTTGAAAGCTGTAAAGTTTTCTGACGGACAGAGAAAGAACACTTTATTTGTTGCTACTCTGTATTTTGAAAGGAAAATCTTTCAGTTTACTACATGTACATTAAATGAGAGACAAAACGAACTTGCGCCATTGACACAAATCGCAAATAAAACAATTCCAAAACTTTTTTTTTTCAGCGTTCAAATCAGGATTATTTTTGGGATCTCAATTGGATGTTCTATGTGCTAAATCACTTCGAATTCCACAAGAAACTCCACGAAAGCCTAGAGTTGGCCTCCTATGCAGTCAACTGAAAAAAGGTTCTCATTAAGATACCAAACAACAAACAAAACAAAAAACAAAAAATTCTCAGTCTTCCTATTGTGAATATATATATATATATATATTCATGTATCGTGTGATTTTCATTTGAATTAATGATTGCGTAATTATACAACAAAAATTATCTAAGATATTATGTCATTAACTCCAGGTCCAGAAAGTCTTGGATTAGGCGCAAATGAACTTTGACATCTTCACCTCGATTGACCTCTGCAAAGTCAACCATGAAGTTAAAACATCAAACGAAAATGGTACAAAATGAAGTGATTCTATCTCTCGTAAATATTATTCCATATCTCAAATATCATCTTGAAACAATAGGCATTTAAAAAGTGTGTATTGTTGTGACTTGAACTGTGTAAATATGCATTTTATTAAAATGACATCTCACGCAAAGACTCACATATCAGTAAACAAATCTTGATAACATACCAATCAGTTGGACACACTTCTGGTTTATGAGCATTACTGACTTTAATTTTTCCATTGATATACCCGAGTGAATGACGATAAT
Organism: Strongylocentrotus droebachiensis; assembly: GCA_035222895.1. Classification (NCBI taxonomy): domain Eukaryota; kingdom Metazoa; phylum Echinodermata; class Echinoidea; order Camarodonta; family Strongylocentrotidae; genus Strongylocentrotus; species Strongylocentrotus droebachiensis. The sequence goes on from JAVYIG010000066.1 coordinate 231,809, forward strand.
ACTGACATCAACATTTACACACATAATATGCAAACGATATAATTTACAGCTTTATAAAGAAGATACTTCCTTATACACAGAAAAGATTATCTACATCACATAATAATTGTAAAGCTCGTTTTCCTGTCATGAAATCTTCTAAAACGAAGTAAATTTTGGTACATATGCATGTATGCAAACTGAACTTTGAACACTATAACATGCACTGCTCCATAAATGACCGTTATGTTGCACAATATATGCAAAAATCAAAGTATATATACAAGGTCTTTTATCAATAATCTGCGGTATTTAAGAACCATGAATGGAGATAGTGTGCCTGCCTGTAAACTGGTATGCTCTGAGCTTTAACCTATATATGAACACAGATTAACAGAAACATAGTGATTTTGTATTCCATTTTGAATATGACTATTCAAATAAAATAGGCAGCATCAAAATAGCTGAAATCAAAATGAGTGATGTTATATATTTCTTAAAAATCAAAAACTGTTGTCTTTTGTTATTGAAATTATGATAAAGCTGAAAGTCAATCTAGGACAATTTCTTCAGCACCAACATAACTATCTCTTCAATATAAAATGATTTCATACAACCTTGCATTTTCTTTAATAGTACTACTTATGGGCAGCCGTTATAGATGGTATTTGCCCAGACCTCTGGGCAGTTTTCATTTGCATCATAGTGCACCATTTTCTTAACTTTACAAGATATGCACCAGACAAAAATGAAGAAACAATGCAAAATTCAAAATCAAACAAAAACTAAACTGAGGTTGTCTGCACAGAATCTGCACAAAATGGCATAGGGAAATTGTCTAAGGCTCAAGAACATAAAAGTAGTCTGCTACTTGTACCAAATTTCATCTTTGTCATCTCCTGAACAGATATGAAAGCATAGCTTTTAATAGTTTGACAGTTAGTATACAATTATGACCTTTGTATTAGAAATGCCCCATTAAATGCAAATAGGACATTAACAAAATATTAAAACAAAACAAAAGCAGTAACAATAACAATAACAAAAACAACAAAAACAAAATAGGGCTTCAGAAAAGAGACATCAAGTTCTGTATGAGAATAAAACAGACCTCAATATAAATTTGTGAACTCGGTGTAAAAAAATATAAATGAAAGTGCTGCCATTATTTTTTCTGGTGTTTGTAAACTGCCACTTAACTCATTAAATTCATATATATCCATGCATACTACATTGTCATAAACTGAAAGGATACAGACCAGACTTTCTATCCTTAAATACCAGAGCATTTTCAACTTCACAAGCGGGTTTGGAAAGTAAACACCCCACAAAGCAGTGTCGTTATTTAGGCTTGAAAATTCTTGGGACAAAGACTTGTGTAAACTTGTGCCTTGGTTTGCTTGGTATTCATGTTTCACACTGCTGAGTATTGACACAATACCTGGGAATCTATATATGGGGGGCGAGTGTATCCATGACATTTCTCAACCTTACAAACATACAGGTTACACTTCACAATGATCCATTTCAAATGTTTGTCTGTCGTCGTGGGCTGTTTGTCGACACCTACAATTCTACTTCTCTCAACCGTCTCCTTTCTATACCCCTCTGTAATTCCAGAGAGAGATAGAGAGAGAGAGAGAGAGAGAGAGAGGGGGGAGGGGGGTAATTTGATTAAAATAATTCTTTGTTTTCAAATTAAATATGGTAAGTCTTGTATGCTTTTCTATATTTCAATTCAACATTATCATCCTTTCAGAGCTAGCAGACTGTTAACTCACATATGTTCACATACAGTAACACATTCACATAGACAATTTACATGTATGTATGGCAGTCATATTTCATTATAAGTCCCAGAAAAAGTCCCGTATATAATTAATACATAAAATATATTGGCATTTTGCTCTCTATTCTTCAGATGTCCATAAATTTGAGGGATACAGGTATCGGGAAGAAAAAAAATAAAACAATGAAAATATATGTACAATCAAGAGGTACACATCCAACTTTTGTCAATAGTAAAGCGTAAAGAGGAAATGACAATTACTGAATAAATTCAAGTCTATATTAGAAATATTTGATAATACTAATTGATTTTTGACACGTACAATGGTTCTATGTAACATCACAAGTATGTACACATAATACAGGCGGTATACATTGACAAATATGGCTCATATTCTTGAAAGCAGACTGTGTTAAGTTTGCTGGAACGTATTCCACTGATTTGTGGAAGGTCCAAGGTCATCTCTTACGTTCCATATGTATTACTGTAATTATGCAACAAAAATAAATCCAAAAAATAATAATTAAGACTAAAAAGAGAAATTTCAATTAAGTTGGAGAATTATGGAGATTTATACAAAATTAAAATCATCGGCATTCAGCACCCCGTAAATCTGTGGACCAACTCTACACGCTTCTGCAGGGTTAAAAACCTGGCCTTCAGTATGGCTACTTTCAACAATGTGGGCGCATTATTGAAAGGATTGAAAGAAAGGAGTAAACTCTGTGTACAAGTAGTTAAGTACAGTATATGAGTTAATACCCTTCTGACTCTCAACAAAGTTTATTTATATCATTTCCATCTATTTTATTTCTTATATTATTTTTTTAGTGTGAATCATCTTGTAGCAGAGGTTAGATGTTGTTTCCTAACTCCTGAAATATAAAGTCTAGACAATGTCAATCCATTTGATGAAGCAACCATTAAGCAACTAATCATTGTCCAATCCAGATATTTAGTAAGTCTACAACTATCATATTTATATTTACATTAGTCTTGTTTATGATAGATCTGGAAACTCTAATTCATTCACATTTATCAATGTCTTGATGATAGATATGGGGAGTCTTTGGCATGTATTTTGAGTTATAAAGAATAATATTTATTTACATTTGTCTTATTAACGATATATAAAGGAATAGATGTATGATTACTTCATACATGTAATTAAAACAAAATATTTTGGCAAATTGTTAGTTTCCCTCTTCTTTCGTTGTATTTTTCACATTGCATGTTTATCCTTTTTTCGTTTTTTTTCTCCTGTACATGTATAATTATGTGAATTACTTTCCGCCTTCTACTGTCCAGTGTATTCAGGCATTAGCTTCAGCCTTGAATGTTCATTTTTACAAGCTTCCTCTTATTATATTCAATAAATAAAGTATGTGATTAAAGAAAACACCAAATAGCTAGTGGATGCCACTAGTATGGTCATAATTTACAGTGATAAGTAGCAAATCTTCTACAACATAGTACAAACTACAAACAGATTAGTAATAGTACTGCACAAAATTCATTACTTAAAAAGAAGTGTTAAAAGAGATCAATCACAAAGATTTGAAAATACACTGAACATCATGCAAATATTGAATAGTTATCAAATAAATGTAAGGGACTTGTCATACTTCCTGAATTCATCATTTTTAAACTTCCAAAAGAAATCATGATACATAAAACAATCTATCAGACCATATTCAGGTTTGGGTGCATAACAAATTCCTTGTAAAATTGTCCAATACTCAGTCAGTTTGTTCACTGATATAGAAAAATATAAACATGCTCTTTTACAAAAGAAATTTCGTTTAGAAATGGACTTTGATTTCTTATACAATGGAGGACTGTTCATTTCACATGATAACGTCATGACAACGTTAGTGTCAACCATAAATCACAGGTTCAAATTCTTAGCCTTAGATTTCTAATGTACAGGTATATCTCCATGGTTACCATGCATATCATTATAGAAACTTGTCACAATTGGGGTCAACATTATGAAGATTGATTGTTCATGATTTTGACATTGTTAAGTACTTAAAGGAAACCTAACCCCAAAGAATAAGGGTAGGTATCCTGAAAAATGACACTTATTCCTGCCCTTTGATGTACAATATTCCTTACGAAAATGTACAAGAGATATATAAATGAAGATATTCCTGGCATGATGTGATGCCTTTTATTAATATGACATGGGCGCAGCCATTTTCTTGGAAATGTGACGTACCAGTTGAAGTTGTACATGTATCATGCACCAAGCTTTAGTTGGAAATAATTTTTAAATCACTAACGAAACCTTTACTTTTCAATGAGGAAAAATCATAACTGAGAAGTTAAAAATTATATTTGGTTAAAAATTATATTTGGTGAAAAATAGATAACAGGGGAACAAAATTAATTAAGTTCATTTATAAATACTACACTTTAGTAGTTGATAAATCTATTTCATTTATGAGAAACCTTCACCCCAGAAGGGCACCAACTTATTTATGCAATTTGCGTTCTTGCAATTGTAGTACAAAGGATAATAGCAGGTGAATAAAATGCTTCATCACCACACACGTCTGTGAAGGAAGCATCCATAAATTTGAATACATTTACTTGATAAACGACTTTGCATAGTACGTCACGTTATCAAGAAAAAGGTGATGCCCATGTCGTGCTGAGAAACTACTTTATTCTTGCTTTATACCTCTCTCATACATTTTGGTGGGGAATCTTGTAGACTAATGGGCAATGATATAATAGATCTCTCAGAATAAGTAAAGTCATTTCTTGGGGTTTGGTAACCTAACAAACCATCTTTAAAATATAAATTCTTTATTTTGTTTTTGTTTTTAATGAGAACTCTTTCCAAGCATTAGTACTTAATCTAAAGACATAAGGTTAGTAGGACTCATTTTTAAATACCCTTCAGAATAATATATCAGGAAATGCACATGATAATTTCATGTATTATGAGAGCATTGTTATCCATATTAGGTTTCCCAATTACATGTAATATTATGCCATGCTAGAAACTGTATGTACCATCATAAAAAGAAATTTATCTACAGACTTATGTACAATTAATTAATTTGGTACTCGTTATCCACCACAAAGGGAACCTCATGAAACATATTGCGTTTCCAAACAATGCCTAATGAATCTTCTCAATATGAGAAAGGCATCTTCTCAATATGAGAAAGGCAGTGGCTTAACAACATGTAAATCCCCCACCCCCCCCCCCAATCTGGCCCCAATTGTTATCCATATTAGGTTCCCAATTACATGTAATATTATGCCATGCTAGAAACTGTATGTACCATCATAAAAAGAAATTTATCTACAGACTTATGTACAATTAATTAATTTGGTATTCGTTATCCACCACAAAGGGATGCCTAATGAATCTTCTCAATATGAGAAAGGCATAGGCTTAACTACATGTAAATCCCCATCCCCCCCCCCCCCCCCCAATCTGGCCCCAATTGATAGGAGAAAAAAAGAGAAAGGCGGAAAGGATTAGGGGGGTAAAAGATGAGAAAAGAAGATTAACCACCCCCTGCCCACATCTCACTGCAGTGGTCTTATTAATAAGCATTTTATTCAGAGTAAAACCACCCCCCCCCCCCAATGATTCCAGTATTCCCTGACAAGCTGGATTCATACTACACACCACTAGAGAATGGTAATTTCTGAACACAGTCGCATTGTGACCTTGTACATTGTAGGATTCTCATTTAATTTGGTTTTCATCCACAACTAAGGGTTGAAATTGAAAGCACACTCTAGCAAAAGTAATTAAGATCACCAACCTTCAGTCCAATCAATACCAAACTCCATTTATGGCTGGGTGTGAGATAAGGAGAGGAAAACATAATGAATAACCAAATAAAGATGGAGTCGGAAGCTAACAAAAGATGTACAATCATTAGCAATGCAATAATGATATGCTGTTTATGAAGATTTGTTGGCAGAAAGCTAATTCGGATTGAGAGTCAGCTTCCATTAGTTCTGTTTTAATGACATCGTCCAAAAAGAGTGATTATTACATTTTTTGGTGGAGCTCTTCTTGTAAAGCCTGTGGTCTGTGTTAACATGTTACTCTGGACATGCAGGCTACGAAACAAGTCCCTTGTAAAGGAAGTAAAAATGGAGGAGAGCCACATCCTCTGAAAAATCAAGGCAGTAGTCCTGAGTTAACCAGGAGTATTACAGAGCCATTATCAATATCCACTCTCTATAACAATATATACTCAAAAAAGAAATTCTATCAACAAATGACGCACCTTGCTGTACACTAGTTGGGATTGTGAAGATTTGTGTTGTCCGAAGAACGAAACAGAAAGAGAGAAAGAAGAAATCATGGGGTGGGTTTAGTGAGGTAACTGAAGACTTCCGTCTGCCTATTGAATATGTGCTTGGCTTTCTCATACAAGAGAAGGTCTGCATGCAATGATGCGTTGACACGAGGGTCTGCTAACAGTTCCCGCTTAAGTTTTGCAACCAGAAGATCGGCTTCAACTTTTTGGCGCCTTTTACGAAAATTCCCCTTGTTATAGTGGGAGTCAGAGCATCGGTCTTTGAATGGTACATGGTAGACATGTTGTAGCATTCCCATGGTGAGATCAAAATATTCCAGGAGACCAATGACAGCAAAGTAATTCTCCAGGTTGTCATAGACGTGCTTGAGGAGATCCCCTCGCTCCTTCTCACTCAACATACGTTGGAGCAAGACTTTGTGCTTGAACCAACAGGGGATCAGTTCGCTGGAGAACTTGTGTGGGATGTCGTCAAAGTTGCTGAGGTACGGCGAGTCATCGAAGGAACCATTACAGACCTCCGGATTGAACACCAGCTGCCGGAAGAAAAAGCTGCCGTGATGCATCGCCCAATCCACAACGCTCACCTCACTTGCTTTGAGGGCGGTACACAACTGGTCCTTGCTTGAGTTCTTGGAGCAGTAGAGGTAAGCGGATACGGCGCGGTCGTATGGATCACGAATCATTGTAAAATATGAACACGGTCGGCCATCGTTGAAAACATCGCATACCCCAAAGGAATACCCACCGTACAGGCCCATGTGCTGCTTAGTCCTTGGTGCATGCTTCCAATACTCAAATTCTCTAGCAGTGTAGCGATAGCTGAAAACATTCCTTGATACATTTAATCCACTGTCCGGTCCTATTGCTTGCATGCATTTCCTAATGCTAATCCCTCCTGCCTTATTGTTGTGCAGGAATATTATGTTGCCTTCGCTGTAAGATGAGAGGCTCGGGGCTTTCTGTTTGTCCCACAGCAGAAAGAAGTTTGGGAGGAAACGGTGCCTTTCCACTGGCCATGACGCTCCTTCAGCCACACTCAGGGGTGAGAAACCAGTTATCTTCCTATGACGCTTTCCACTGTAGTTACTCCATGTTTCCACCGGATGCGAGCTGAAATTTGTTAAAAGATATATAGTAAAATTAAAAAATGATTGCATGACCCATCTTGCTTCATATATTTGTTAATGTACGACTTGTTTTTATATCGTACAGTCAGTGCGTTATAATAATAATTATAGTGAACATATGTACTGTATACATGTACATGTAGCACCATTTCTGTATCAAAATGCATACCACACTTGAGATTTTCGTGTGGGTTCCTGAAATACTAGTACCCGGTACTATTACTACTAATAACCGTAAGAGTAAACACTCATATTGCACTATGTCTGAAAGAAAACACATTTTATCATGACAAAATTTTGAAATGATAATTTTGAAAATCTCTCTCAGATTCACAGATAAACTAATCAATATCAAACTCCTGCATATATTACCCGACTTGCTGATACAGCGTCCAGAGAGTAATTCCCACACAGGCGGCTAAGCTTATGACAACATAGAAGCGCTTGGCTTTCATACTTGTACACACTTCATGGTAACTCCCTTGCATCCGTACAGGCAAGGACAAAACCTTCTGAAAAATGAGACTGCAGAACAGAAAAGAAAAAAAAGAAAACAAGAAATAAGTGACTACCGGTATCTAAAATCATATTTCAACAGGCACAGGATTCTTCTTATCTAAAATGCTTGAACAACTAGAGCAGTTCCCCGGCAAACTACAAAGCATATTATCTACAGTTCAGAAACACGGTTAAGTTTATCTGTGTGAGCTTGTTTGCTGGAGTTTTACAGACTCAGCACCTGCCTCTGATCTGGCATGTTTCCATGTTTTGTGGATTCTTTTGATTCGCACAAGGGGAAGTCACACCATCACAGCCATGATATCAAGATAAATGATTACCTAAGATAAGCTACTGTGTCTTGCTTCTGTTTCAGCTCACTCCTTGAACTTTGAAGTTTGGGATCAATGACAATAAACCTCAGAGCTATGCTACATCAGCTCATCTTACAGTACACATACATGTAGGTTATACTGTATATATCAAATTTGTGGCATCTGTGAGGGATAAACTATGTGTGAGAATGCAGGTCAGTATTATATCTCACATCTGACATGTAATGTTTATACACCTTTATTATGCAAACTCTTGGTTTGTATTCCACATTTGGATGTTAGACCTTTACAAGAAAAAGGATCAAATCAATATTGATTTATGTGGTCCTCTAACATTTGTATTCACCTAAACGTCTCCTTCAATATGTACACAAAGTAATGTGAGGTAGGGGAAGAGAGCTAGGGTGGCGAAAGGAGTGCAAACTATGCTTAGCTGTTTAAACTTGCTTTCTGTCCACAAGATGATGATGGAGACATAAGCTAGTCTCACTATGAACATGACAGACAATGAAAGCGGACAAAATATACAGTTCCTCAGGAAAACAAAGGAACATCCCTTCACTGCTATTATGTAAAAATGTGTAGAACAGGTGAATATGCATGTGACATCTGTTCTACACATTTTTACATAATAGCAGTGAAGGGATGTCCCTTTGTGTACCTGAGGAACTGTATATTTTGTCCGCTTTCATTGTCTGTCATGTTCATAGTGTCTTAAAAGTCAGTCCATGTAGTTCATGCATTAAACAATCTTACTTCGGCTGCCATTTAATTAAACAGGGACAGTCAATGCATTATCAAATGTTTATTGATTCTTATACATCATTTGACAGAAATCACAAACAAAAATTGAAACGTTTCTATCAACATCACCAAGCATCTAATTTATAGTTCTCTAAGTCTTGATGCCTCAATATCCTTTACAGTGGATATAATTCAATGCATCATTTTGAATTTTCCAGTTTTACTAACCAAAGGTGAAGATACTGTAATTGCATTTATCTAGCCCCCAAATCTCATTTGAACAGATTTCCTATCCTTGTTACCGAAATTCATAACAAAGCAATGATACAAGTCACACATGTACTGTACATCTAGATGTGTGGACGCTGAGTATCTTTAATGTACAAAATACTCTTAGGTTCACCAGAAGCTCTTTACAGATTTGTTATGGGAACAGTAAGATTTTGCTATCATCTTTGTATTCTTAAACAGAGCTCTTTGTTACATTTAAAGCTCTTTCACTGCTCCCATATTTTGTTCCCACTGATTCCAGCCATGTGCTGCAAGACTAAAGGACCTGTGTTATTTTCTCAGTTTGTCGGGCATTACAAATGGAAGTTTGTCACTCTAAATATACAATGTAATTCTTACACATAAAAAGTAGGGCTGGCTCACTATTAACAGAGATCCAGTCCACAAGGGTCCCCAAAATTTCACAGAAAGCCCATGCATCTACAGTATGTGTATATTGTGTAGATCTTTAAAATATCTACCCATATCTTCCCAAACAAAGTTATTGTGGAGCCCTGTAAAAATTAACGAACCCGTCATTCAAAGAAATGAAGCTTTCCTCAATTACAACCTTGAACTGAGTCACAGTACATCAGGCATGATACTGATGATAGGGATTAAACATTATAATCACGAATACACGCTCTCAATTTGGTCCTAATTCGGTCCTAATTTGTGCTGTCCGTGACAGATGGTAAATACATACATGTAGCTACGCTACAGATGATCACGGAGAGGCAATGGATGTCAGCCCTGTTATTGACAAGCGGTGCTCTAGCTTTCACACACAACCAATCAAATCACAGATCATACAAAACTGCAAGTAATTTCTCCAGATGTATACTAGTAATGCATGCCACAAATCATTTGTGTAAGTTATTTTGTTAGCGCTACATAGTAGGTGTATATTATGCACATCCTTCAGGTAAAACCAGGACTGTGATGTCTTACAGCACCTTATATCCTTTGGAAAAGGTGCTATATAAATCCAATTATTATTATTATAAACATTGCAGCAGTAGAAATTGTTTGCTTTCCGCACTAGCTGGAAAACCACAAATTCAATAGGAGTATACTAACAAAGCTGAATGTAGAATGTCTGGATACAAAAATGTACATTGTTAGAATGCAGTCATCCTTATATACTATTTGTATGTACTGGTGTTTTCCTGAGCTCCCATTTTTCAAAAGGTGAAGAACTGCACACTACATGAAAATGTTCAAAATATGTTTGTCTCAGTTTCACTCTTCTACTAAATCTTTCGGAATGCTATTCCAAGAACGAGATTGCATATTAGATATTATACCTCTAATTCCGCTTTTCAAAGGTGGGTCTTTCATGCATGATACCCTATATCCCGTAGCTAAGCTACTAAGGATACAATAGGACTTGGAAGAGTTTGATGACCTACCTGACACATGACATTCTGATTCAGAGAATTGGGAACATATCCAGATTTTCAGGTTAGGCCCTCATATCTACACGCAGCAACACAAATATGTTTAAAATGTCATCATTATTGACTGAGGGAATCTATGAAAATAGTGACTTGAGTAAAGTCAATGTTGAATCATGCAATAGAGAAACAGTGAGAAGTAAGATGCTGTATCAGGAAATTTTTGTGTACAATGTCTAACCGTGATGTGAAAAGAAGTAGAAGAGAGAGAAAGGGAGATATAAGCCCTATGAACTCAAGCATGACAGGCCGTCTCATATCATTTCATACCATCTCCTCAGGCCATCTGCACCTATCTGAAATATCATGTCATCTCCAATCTCATCAGGTGCTTAGAGAACAAAAAGTTCTCAATTGACATCTCACCAAACCAGAAATGTATTACTTTCAAATGAAGTCACGTTAGACTTGACTTCACCCAGGGTTACTGCCTCATGGCATGGCAAATTCATCTTATCCATTATACATACATGTACGCTGTAAGAAGAAAAAAATGTCCAAAATACATCTTCTGCATTTATATTGGGGTGAATTTCCAATCATAAATATCTTGATAATCAGACAGGCAATCGGCTTGTAGAAGTCATGTGATTCCTGACTGACCTTAAGGTTTATAATTATGATTGCAGCATGAGCTAAATCCAGGATTTTGTTCCAGAATCTGAGGCAATGTTACTGAGTCACTTTAAGTCTGAACAGATATATCTGAACTTGAAGTATGTTTTTACTCAAATATGTACATGTAGCTGACAAGGTGGAATCTATAGAGAAGATTCTCCACAAGCTTTGCAAGAAATAATTGTACTTTTTCTAAGAAAAATGCCCTGCACAATAAACTTAATAAAATATTTTCAGACATAATTTTCATAATAAGAATTATAATATAAGATATTCTCAGCTTGAAAATGTTGAATATAGAGCTTCTAAATTTTATGTTTACATAGACTTGATTATGTTGATTCAGATACTGTCATTGAGGTTTACCATAACAAATTAGAGTCCAAATGTTTACTTATTTCCTATTGAGGATTTAATCCACCTATTCCACACAAAAACAAAAAAGACAAAGAAAGGAAGAAGAAGATACATTTCTCAATGAAAGACTGCTCAGATGTAGTAACTAGTAAGTATGCAGGAATTTCCTGAACATATTTTGCGGTTTTATATTTTGCTTCACAACCGGTAGATGATTACATCCAGGTAGACTAAACATACATGTAAACACAACTAAAATAGTATATGTAATCGACTACATGTACAATGTACACGAGGGATAGATATTATTGCAACATATGGTTTGCAAATAAATTATTCATACCCGTTATAAATGCATGATTTATTGAATAAAGAACAGATGTATAAGTTGTGTGTTTATTATAAGTTTTGGTAAATAATTTTTTAGTCAGACTATGGTGCGCTTAGAGACACCAGTATTAAGCGTCTAATAACTATTGTGTATTATTATTATCATTTTAAAATTTATTGTGTTACCCAGGTATCTGTAACTCACAAATGAAAGGTGGACTGGTTGAATTAGGGCAGTTGTTGAATACTTTAATATGTCATATTATCAAGAAACATAAACTAGGGGGGGGGGGGGAATTGCTCACACACTTAAAAATCACAAAACATGTTAAGCGGTTTATCAGAGCTTCGGTCAATTTGCTTTTCATCATTTTAAGCCCAATCTGAAACTTTGCGATGGGACTACGCTTAATACTCCCAGAACCCTGAGATAATATAATTTGTGACTTGAAATTGACCCCCAAAATCTCAAATATAATCATTACCAAATGAAAATCAAAATCAAGAAGAGACAGAAAATCCTCAGCTGATGAATGCACCATGTACTTACAGGTTTGATGATACTAGTGAAAGTGAAAGAGAAAGTGAATTGGAAACTCCTTCACTAGGTTCAATATTTACTGGATAGCTGACATGGACCAATGATTCTCCACAGAAATGTAACCTCTGTACAGAAAACCTTGCTCACAGGGTAGAATCTCGAACTTGTATGAGCCACACACACTGTAGACGAAGGGGACAGAGACATGTAGTCCTACCCTTTCAATTCCTTGTCTACTTGTCGACATCTTCCTACAGATGTTCTGTGATGCAGCCTCCTCAGTTCCTACATGTACATGTCAACACTTTATCATGGAATCTTTACACTATCTTATCTCTTACTTGCTCTTTTAATAGTACAGTTCTCTCCTCAAGTCTCCTCTCCTTCTCTATCTAGGCCTGTCCACATTAGCCCATTACTTCCAATCCAGGGAAATTAGCCCTATCACAATTACTTGTAGCTCTTGCAAATTTGCAGTGAAAAGCGAAAAACATACATTATATACGTGTAGAAGGCTTTTTCATTGGGTCTTGGGACAGTAGAAGCTCAAGCTAATTACCACAAGCAAAAAAAAAAAGGACTTGTGTTTGTGAAAAAGAACATCATTTGGCTAAATACTAAATAGGGGTCAGTCGGTAAAAACAAAACATACTTGAACAAGTATCTATTCTGTAGCTTGAGCTAATTCTTCAGGCAAGTAGGGATGGCTCAACGCAGATTTAAAGGGACGAGGGAGCTACAAGCTGAGACTGTTTTCTTGGAGAAGTGCTGAACAGTCTTGCATAAGCTCCAGTCTGTTCAGGCTAATGGAAAAGCACCTACTGCCTCCCTCTTGTATCTTCACCCACCTCTCTTACCCTTCTCCGTTGTCACATCACAATATCCCTACACTCCTCCTCCTTGAAGCAGGGCTTATATTTCTACACGGATAACGTCCGTCCATCACTACCAGTGGAAACAAATTTGTTTGCGGGGCTGGGAGGGGAAGATGTGGCCTCATCGAGTCCCAATGTGACAAACAAAATCCTTTTACACTGGTGATGCAGGCGGCAGGCATCTTCCTCGATCTCCCAGGCAGAACAAATAATCAGACAATGATAAATGGGATGCACGTCAACCGCCCAGAAACTCGACATTTTGCAACTGCAAGTCAACATGTACATGTACGTCCATGGGTCTTTTTGAATCTGAGTGTTTGTGAACCTGTCAATAAATGTATATTTGAGGGCAAAACCACAGAAACAGACAAAAACATCACTGCTTAGAAATGGGCTTCATGTACGCAGATACAATCATAAATATGAAAACTGAACGTACCGCAAAACAAGCAATTTGAACAATGTCCCTTTCATCAGACTTGACAGATATATTTTTTTATCATCCATGTCTTCATACAGTAAGGTTCCCTGGAAAATCAACCAGTATAACATTATCATACTACCAAGAAACAAAACTTAAGCTGATAACACAAATTTTGTAATTCATTGGAGAAAATTATGTAGGATAAATCATCACCTTGTATGTACATGTACATAAGGTTATAGCAGGGAGTTGAAATGTACTTTTATAGACACAACAACAAATCAAGTCACCAACTATTGAAGGCCATTACCCTAAAGAAGAGATAGACAAAATCTATTGCCATCATCAATTAACCACCACCTAGCACGATTATTCATTACTCCCTTATTTATAGTATACCCTAATGTGCTTCGCATGTATTCATTGCATGTTTATGCATAATCAGTAGTGAAAACATGCTCACGTCCTGTGTATTGCTTCTCTCTCAGGTCAGAGCCATGTGGATGCAATTGACGCGGAAGAACAGAAATTGGAAAAAGAGTGGAAACCTTGTCTACAATGTGTTGTAGAAAAACTTAAACATCTCACGTCTGTATTATCCCTCTCTCTTATTTATATTTATACCAACATGTAGTTTCTAACTGCAAAATCTTTAATAAAACCTCACCCCAAAGAATTTAGTGTAGGGGTGCTGAAAGATGAGATTTACATGTACATGTATCTCTGCCTTTTGATGTACAATATTCCTTACGAAAATGTACAAGAAATATATAAATGAAGATATTCTTGGCATAATGTAACATTTTAGTATGACATGGGCAAAGCCATTTTCTTGATCAAGCAACTTGTACATGTATCGTATCTCAAGCTCCAGTAGGAAAGATTATTTAGTTCAATAACAAAACCTTTACTTTTCAATGAGGGAAAATCATAGCCGAGTAGTGAAAAATTATATTTGGTGTAAAAACACATAAACAGGGGAATAATCGTAACACATTTATTTAAAAATTAAAAACACACGTGTAGCTGTTAACAAACTCACCCCAGAAACCCAGAACAGCAACAGCTTATTTATAAAAATGTGTGTCCCAACAAATGTGTTGTGTTCCTTTAAGCACAAGTAACCGACTTTAGAGACCACCTGAATGGATCCATCTTTGAAGCAACCACCACTATATGTGGATTATCCAAAATTCAAAGGGTTTATCTGGTCATCAAAAGCATATTGTTAACATGCACTTGCATGTAGTCAACATGCTAAATTCAGATGAAGAAGAAGACTTTGGTAGTTACTTCCTATTTTGCACTTACAACCAATAGTGTACAATATATAATTCACAGGCAAGCCTTTATTTTGCTATACCATATAGTTTCCACAATATTTCTTCCAGTTTAAAGTCTATAATGCCCATGTGTGTGTTTTTGTGTTTGTAATATGATTGCCCTTAACTTATCTTGAACACATGACATAAACTTGATAATGCCCCTCAAGCTTTTTAAATGAATTAATTAGAAATTTCATCAAGTTGGAATGACTGGACTGTGATGCATTGCACACGGAAACTCCCAAAAGACCGCCCTTGGAAGATTGCAGCCAGCGAGTTGTGAGGGCATCATAGCAAGTCAACCTAACTCCTCATCACAGCTAAATGCCTTGTGACAAGTACTAGGGCAGGGGTGGATCCAGGATTTTGTAAAAACTATAGGGGCCCAAAAGGAACAGAGGCAAAATTTCAAAAATAATTATGAAAAGCACAACAACAAAAATGCTATTTTAAAATGTTCAGGTGATTTTCCTTTGTGACCTTAATGGATGACGCTCTGGATTTTAAAGAGTTAAGGAGATGGAAAAAGTGTGTTAGCCCCCCCCCCCCCCCAAAAAAACCCTATCAGACAATGTTCTAGGGCAACATTGACGACACTTCTGCTTATATTACCTTAATAAACGTAGTTCACAGCATGTCCTGCTAGCTTACACACATACATGTCATATCATCCATATGCATGTATTTATCTTCATTTAAATTATAATTTGTCTACAGCTCTGAAAATGACCTTAGCCTGGCTCATGTGGAATGACAAGTGAGCAAGTCTCCACCCCAGTCACACGCGCAAACCCAAGTATTTCATGAGTACATGTAGGTGAATCTCATTGGAATTAACCTTTTAAAGAATCTCAATCACCTTTATGACATATAGGTGTCCTCCAAACAAGGAGGCTTGATCGGTCGTTTAGCCTATAGATGAAAGATATTCATGTCAATACTATGGTACAGTACATGTATATAAGAGTTCTGGACGTTCGTTTCACAAAACAGTCATAGTATAAGTTCACAGACATTCTATTGAAACGCATGTTAAATCTAATACACGCATTTCGATAGGACATCGGTAAGCTTGTAGTTACATGTATGAGCCTATGAGCAAACACTAACAATAATCCATATTACAATTACGTCAATAGCCTAGGAAATAATAAAATTATACATGTAGCTCAACATGAATCATGCTTCATGAACAAGGATTTTATTCCTCTTAATCAAACGGTTAACGCATGTCACAAACAGAAAAAAAATGGTCAAATCACACAGACTTCTTCAACATTTGAAATGATCTAGCATCAAACCACAGTTAATTCATTTGAACCTACAATATCATAGTGCGGTATGGTATGTAATCACGTAGGATTTTTTGCCAAAATTGTTTTGTTTTGTTTTTTGTTTTTGTTGTTGTTGTTGTTGTTGCTGTTTTGGCTTCACAAGGGTCCCAATTGGCCAAAAATAATGGGGTCCAAATTTTCAGACCCCTCCTTTACTTCCTGGGGGGTCCATTCTGGGCTCCAACATGGCTTATATAAAGCGCAATAGGGAAATTTAGTGTCTTCTGGAAAATTTGAACCCCATCAATTTCTGATAGCTTGGACCCCAATGAACCCCCCCCCCCCCCAAAAAAAAAAAAAAAAAAAAAAAAAAAAAAATTGGCACAAAAGTCCTACGGGAGCTGTTTCAGTGACATACCGTACCACACTATCATGCTAACAAGACTAAGATGTCAATAATTGTCAAAAACTGTTTTGAAAGGATTTGAGACACTTCTAATCAATATATTATTTGGGAACGATTTCTTTCAAGAAATTTACTGGAGCATTACAAAAGTGCATACACAACACATGGCATTCTCAATATTAAATATGGATGCATGACTAAAATCGTAATTTTTCCAAATCAATTACAAGTTACCTTCCCTGCACTGTAATGATGTATAAAAGCTACAAATATTAGGTCTCTTGCATTATCTTGTGGTGAGTCATCATTCCATCACTCAGTTATGAATTGTTCCCTCCTTCAGCTTTCAACTGGGGCATCTTTTTATCAATGGTATCAATCATTCTGATGCTTTCGGCAGTAAAGATTCTTTTCATTTTAAATCTCCTTGACCTTCTACAGAATCGGTATGATCCTTTTTAGATTGAATACGATAGTCTTATTATAAACGTAAAGTTCAGAATTAACTCTGAACCATATTAAAGTTACGTAGAAAAGCAGATTCATGCAATAGACTCTTGAACGGTTTCTATGGATATACTACATGTACTGTCCACACATATCCATGCTTGTTTTTAAGAATTTGGTTTCAGATATTCTACACAGTTCACACTTCATACCCGACAAAATTATTAGAGGATTATTCACACACCATCCATGCATCCATTGATTATTACCCTGATCCTGTACATACTACATGTACATACTATAATACCATGAGACCTTTCCCCAAGTAGGTGATAACTCCTCCCTAAAATGAATAGTTTCCAGCAATATACATGTATCTTGGATAATTTGGACATTTCTATTACCACTGTAAAGTTCTTGAAAATCAACTTCCCCAAATCAGTTTAAATGCAGTTTTGGTTTGTGAGAAATGCACAGAGCTAGAGATAAATATAGAAAAAAGCAGAGAGAGAGAGAGAGAAAGAGAGGGGGGGGGGAGGGGGGCAATGGTGTAGGTGAAGTTAATGAACCTACATGTACATGTAATCCTACCATCATTTAACAGTACAGTATATCCCTACCTTTCGCTTTTGGAAGAGAAGAAGGGAAGAGAAGAAGGTAAAAAAAGAAGAGAGAGAGAGAGAGGGGTACCGGTAGTCAGATAAGGGCTTCACTGAGATAATCGCAGTGTCCATTTCAGGTGAAATTGAGACAGGGACCAAGCCAAGGATTGATATTATCCACATCAAATGCAAGACATGCCCTTATCTCAAATTTGTCATTTGAGAGGCCAGAATCCTGAGGAAAAGATCTCTTAAAGAGTGCCCTGGATTCTACATCAATTTGCAGTAATTTGATTTTATTCAAATAATCAAATCACTCATACAAGAACAAGCATCCCAGCCTTCCTACATGATACTGTGGATGTCTGTGGCAAGACATCAAGTCAAGCAAAACATGCACCAGCATCACACATCAATAACATGACAAATATGTCCAGAGTGTTCAATGCATCACACACTCGTTGCCGATCCTGACCAATTGTAGAAATCATGCATCGAGGTCCCACTCCATCAGACTTTTATCCATGATGAAATGCATGGCTGTATACATTATTAGTAACATATAAAAAGTCACTGCACTTTGCATGCATCATCCGGATGATGTGCATTATTCTGCAACAAGTCAGAGTGATATTGACATGTAGCAGACATGTGTTAATAATTCACAGGAATTGAACTCATTTCAGTTTTTTGAACATCGAATTGAAGTCAAGGTTGAATATTGTCAACATGACATCCGAATGTCAAGATCATATTATGATATGTTAATGTGACTTTTAATAGGTCAGAGATAGAAGGGGCTCAAAGAGTGAGAGAGATACATGTATGGAGAGGGAAAGGGCGAGAAAGGGAGAGTGCATGGAGAAAGAAAGGGACAGAGGAGAAAGGGGGAGGAGAAAGAATAAAGGATTACATTGAATATACATGGAATATAAAGCATGACACAAGAGAGGAGAGTTTCTTACAAGTATGTCGTATGTACACGTAGGGGAAATATCTCAGCCTAGTAGTATACATGCAGGGAGTCTACTTAAAAACAGTAGGAAATACAAAAGTGGAACAAAAATAGTGAGGATTCATTCTTTGTCCAAGATCACATCATAAAGACATGCACAATGTATACTACGTACTGGTGAAGAAGATTGAAAACTCAACCAATCATATTGATATCAATCATGTTTAATATCCTGGGGACTGACTCTTCAAACCTTATCAGGGGTATTAAAACTGATACACCAGTAATATTATTAAAGACATCTCATGCTAGTACAGAAATTTTATTTTGCCCATGAATTAATACATATACCGCTAGTGTGAATAAAAATTATAACGCCATACAATTTTTGTTCTTTAATATATAACTACCAGCAGATTTATCAAGAAAAAGTGATCTGCTTATAAATGTACGTCAATGAATCATCTTTTTAAGCACAATACATGTCATACAAATAAATGTACATGTAGTTCTTGCCGTTCATCTGCAGTTCTGCCTAGAAAAAATACCAGTGGGCCAATATTGATTACAAGTGGTCTATAGCCATAATCAAGTTTTTAAAATGGAAAGATGACATTATTATCAAAATCACCTTTGATATCTTGTGATTGCATGAAGGAGGATGTTTAATAAAATAGATGTGTACAAAATAATGATTACCCCAAAAATATCATCTTACATTAGAGTCACTTCATGCACTCTTTCTTTAATATCTCTTCTAAAGAAATCCAGAGGGGCATTCAATATGGAATTGGAAACCTTCCAGTGAACCCAAAGAATGAAGGAATGTATTTTGTGTTTGATGCTTTTAGCATCCTACTACAAGAACACTTGCACATACGGTAATAGCTTTAAGAGCAATTCCTACATGTACATGAATGAATCTCTTAAAGACCGTCACCACTACTGGGCCAGAAGGGATTAGACCACACAGAGAGCCATCGAGGTCACTGTGACAGGTGGCTATCTCATTAACTCAGCTCTCATTTAACATAAGAAAAAGAGGATCATGGGGGACCAACAGGCACCGATTGGGGAAGTTTTCTATATAGAGGGAGCAAGTAGCTACAAGTATGGCAGTGTGCCTTTAAAAGTAAAGACCAGTTTTGGAAACGCCCCCCTCTCAAAAAAAATGAAATGGAAGCTCTTTTTACCAATCATGTGAAAGAATATGTTTTGACTAATTGACTAATACGTAATGATACAAATTTTGCTGAGAAACCGCCTACTAATTGATATAGTTGGTAAATTATTATAACTATTTGGACCTGATAGATATTGCGCATGTGTCACGTAGTCCCATATACATCTTTCTGTGTACAGTGCTTGTAACTTTACCAACTGGGCCAAATTTCTTATCATTTTGTTGATTCCAGAACCTTACAGTACAAACCAATACTTATACAGTGTATGCTACATGTAGATGATCAACCTTTTCTGATCAATTCCACAATGTTTCTTTCACAATGCAATCGCATGGCCATAACTGGTCTTTATCTTTAAGTTTTTAACATGTGACATACAGTGCAAAAAAGTGCACTTTCATGTAGATGCAGGCATACATGCATGTACATGGAAAAAGCTATTTCACTGCAAATGCAATATTATCCACCTTGCTAGTTCTTTTCAGTGCTTTTCTAAAATACTACAAAGCTTCCTGCTCTACGCTTCCTCCTACAAAGGTTGCTCCTGACAATGGTGAATGCCTGCCAGAAATGATCAATATCGAGATACAAGCCAATTCTGTGAATTAAAAAATCACAAATCGATTACATACTGTACACTGACTGTCTTTGTCCTTGTCCACACACATCGGAAATGAATATCATCCATCTAACAACATTCTAGCATGGACCTCCTCCCCCTTAGAAATACAAAAAGACAAACAAAGATTAAAAACTGAAAGGTTGAACAAAAATGAAACCTTCAAAATGAGATGGTGCCAACAAAATTGGCCTATAAGGGGAATGAAGATAAGTTACATGGAATCATCAGGCAATTCAGGAATGAAAATTCTAATGCTATACATCGAGATAATCCTACACAATTCATTATGGGATATAACCTCTATTCAAAACATCACAGAATGACTTGTACACACAAATCATGAGAGGAAGCCTTCACATACTTGTACAATGTACAATTTTCCTATTTCATGTACCGTTATTAATGGTGTATAAACCGCACTTTTTTGCTGCCGAAAAAAAATTCTGAGTCGGGGGTGCGGTTTATACACGGTACACCCAAAAATACAAAAACAAACACAAAATTGTTTCGATTTATGCCCCTCCACCTGGTGCTATGCCTGGCAATGTCTCCCAGCTCAGTAATAGGTGTGTTAACTCCCCACTCGGAAACTAGAACACTCAAATTTGTCTGTAATCTTGGTTTAAAAGTAATCTTTCTGATAGATCTCAATGTGTAGTTTATAATAATATTTCCTCTAATTTTTCTTCTATTACATGGGGTACCACAAGGTTCTATCCTAGGTCCTCTACTGTTTTTTAATTTACATCAATGATCTTACACATTCAGCTGCACCTCGCAGTTAAATGAAAGGCCTTCCCGCATGGGTTTTTTTAACATGGACTTGGCCTGCTGCCGACAGAGTCAGCAAAAAAAAAAAAATTAGGGCGAAAAAGAGGGATGCGGTAAATACACGAGGGCGGTTTATACACTGTTAATTACGGTAACTACATTAAAGTGACTTGACTGCACTATCTTCTTCGAATTCTGAATTGTAATAATTCACAACGGAAAAGCAAACAAAAGTTTCTGTAGGCCTCTAAGTAAATAATCAATCTAGAATCAAGCACTCAGTGAATCAGAGGAATAACATTTCCACTTTTATCTCAACACAGGTTGCCTGGTCATTCTTCACTATTCTCCATATACAAAACACACATATTTAAAGCTGCAGGGAAAATATCTCCAGGCAATGGGCAATATAATTCACAAGGGGGAAGTAGAATGCTATCTAAACATTTCTTAATGCAAACTGACATGCGTCAATCAGTACTAATTGTATTTTCTACCAGAGGTGCAGAAATATTAATTGGTCAAAATAAATAATCATGGAGTTTATATAATGCATTGTTGTATTTGTAGATGGAGGTACTTTCGTTCTACAGGGATGAGATACAAAACATACAGATGTTGAAGCTTTGGGGTAGCGAGTGAGTACATGTAGCTGACTTGGAAGTTAAAACTAAAGGCTTGCAATATTTAACCTATCATAAAATCTCTAAGTAACATCACCATGTCCATGTACTGTAAGCTAAATGTACCCGGTAGGTAAATCTGAATACTGTACTCCTTATAAAGGTTATCATGAGAAATGTCCACAATTAATGTATACGATACCTAATTGTACATTTTTTTCTTTTCAATTATTTTGCTGAGGCAGACATGATTTTTCTGAAAATCATAATAGGTACATGTCAACACACAAGTACACTGTACATGCAGGCCTATATAAATGCACATGTACATGTACATTCAATACAATGAGATTATAACAGAAATACATGTACACAAGGTCTGAAGAAAGATCAGCATCTTACATGTACATGTACAGGACATCTAGGCTACATTACAGAAATTCACTGTGGCAAGCAGCACACACTCCTCCCTCCCTCCTTACACTCATTTGGCAGACCAGTGAACACACTGCTATGGTGTAAAGATATCAAATTTGATCGTGGTTAGCCAATATGTCAGATTTATGCATATGACTCACAGGCGACTGAGCACCTCTTATGCAAGAATCTACACTCCTTTTGTGTGTGACAGCATCAAAGACCCCTTGTTATTCTCCCAAGACATTGCATCTGCACACGCCTGATTCGGTTTATTCACATCTAGCTCGTACTGAGGAGAAGAAAAAAAAGCTTAGAAATGTCTGCCCTCTCTTTGCGCTAGCATGGCTTGGCTTGTACACAATAGTCAGGGCAGCGCTTTTTCAATTCATACACCTGCGTTTCAACAGCCACATTTAGAAAATCCATCAATCACAGTTGCATTTCATTTAATGGCCCATTTATTAATTTAGACAGTTTTATTTGTTCAGGTTCAGAGCTTAATGTTATGGGCACTAAATAATTATTGCATAGCCCAGAAAGATATTATCCCTTTCAGGAGAAGTAAGGACTTTGTTCATACATTTCTATTAAATAGGAAGGGATTTTGAACAAATGCAGAACCAACTGTTTACCCTCTAGTATTGTGCAGGCAAATGCATGTATAGAAAATAGATACACATCAATTTTGTAAATTTGTATCAGGCTGAAATGTAGAAGTGTGTATTTCAACTCCTGAAAATGTAGAACAGAGACTTGTTTAATGGAAAGAAGTATATCTTAAGAACCCACAATGAATTTCCTTTATCAGGGGAAGTAATATCTTTCCTTCAAAACCCTGCATAACAAACATGGCACCCAATAACTATATACAAGGTCATGGCTAAGAAGCAATAGAAACAGAGAGCACTATTGGAAGGGGCAGTTTAGGGTTAACCTGGCATCTTTCCAAGGACCTACATGTATACACAGTCCAGTCTCAGCAGACTCTAATAGGATGAGCCAAATGCCCGTGTCAAACACTGGCAAAAACAATCATCAATGATCAAGCTTACTCCAACATCATGCACAGTGGGGTCAAAGATTTGTGTACAATCTGGTCTTGACATGCGGCAGTAAATCACCAAAGGATAGGATAAACACCCTACTGAACTTGACTCTGGTTTGAACAGAAACAAATACTCTCTCCTCATGACATTCCTGTGCTCTGTGATCTCCAGCACAGCTGCTTTGTTTCTCATTTGTTCTTGCCTCAAATGCTACATGAACTTCATGTGGCAAATCTAAAAATGAGCTGCATTTACACTGCAAGCAAGGTTGTCAATTGTTCTCAAATTCTGGTGTTTCGTCAGTAGTTGCTGAGCAACAGCAAACACGCCGAAATTAAAATTGGATATCCTGCATGACTGCTTCACTTTCTCACTTGAAAATCTTTAAGAAAATTCTTACTAAAGATTTTAATGTTACATTAAAAAATAAATAATTTTAGCAATGAATTTAGAATAATGGCCTTCAAAACTTGTTGTCATTAAGTATAAGTTACGGTATTGTTAATCAGTGTAATAAGTAACTGTCCTCCCCTGTATTGGGAGGTTGTCCTAGGAGCTTCCTCTTCTCTTTTTTCTTTGGAGGGGGGGGGGGGGGGGGTAATCAAAATATACATTTCCTGAGGGCAATCTTGTTTCCACATGACTACCCTATGTTTTGTGTTGATTCCCAGCTCTAGTTCAAATGCTCTTAACTCTAGTTTCAGGATTGTCTCACTTTTTGTGGTTCATGTTCACGTACATACATGTACTACATGTATGCACTCACAACAAAAAAGGGGCAGCTAATATCCATCCGTACTACAGTCATCCAGACACTAACATTTGAGAATTCATTGTTCTGTTAAAGATATTACTTGCGTTTGTACCCTTTTTCAAGTGATGTACAATGTCAGAAGATGGGAATCAGAGTAGACTGCTAAGTCCATCAAGAAATTAATTGGATTGTTGTGGGCTAGAGAAATGGCATGCATGCCCAACAGGGTTGACAGAGCCAGGGAAATGTTACGACCATTGACCTGGAAGTACTATGAAACCTGGGGAAACCAAACGTACCATTCAGCATTATTTATTCCTCAAATACAGCACTTTGCCTCCTATCTCTAACCCCTGCTCCCCCCCTCCCACAAAAAAAGCATATTGAAACTTTTAGTCGAAAGAAGATGTATTTTATATTAGGTTTCAAACTTGTACATGTGTATGGACTTAGGAAACAATTGCAGAAAAAACTACTGAAATTGAAATTTTGTTATGTTTAGACAACTAGTTGTTGTTTACATAACCTTAAAGTGTACCAATCACCTGAAAAATAATGTGTGTATACATGAAGGTGCATACGCGTGCGTTAAGTAGTCAACACAACAGACGTGTTACAGTTCACTGGAAGTATATTTAACTGAAATATCTATTAGTAGAAGATATACATACATGTATGTGTACATGTATTTGAAGCTCTAGTTTGAGTCAAGCAACTACTGTAGGGACCTCTTACATCAAGAGCAAAACAGGTTCACTTTAATGTCTAAAATGCTTCATTTGCATGTATTAGACCTTGAATTGTTATATTTATTGACTCCCATTTGACTTGATAAAAGCCCTTGAAAATAATCAATTTTTATTATATTGTGATATTATCATCACAGCCATTTTAACCTTGGGAGCGACTCTCAGTGTTTATACCATTCATTTTTTTCATATCAAATCATTTTCTAACATTCAAATGGCATTTTCTTGGCTTGCGATCTTTCCTCATGTACACTGCTGACTCCAAGCTGTCTCTGAGATTTCGTTCCTAAAGACTATGACATCTTCTCCCCATGATACATACATGTACGTACTTAATCCAATCAATCAACCCATTAAGACCTGCAATATGGTTGTAATGCTATTGAGGTAGATCACTCACTGCACCTGATGTCTAATGCCCAGGAAGGCAAATGCAACTGAGACTCCACAAGCATAAATTGCTTCTTGCAAAGAAAACCCAAGTACATGTCTACATGTACAGTACCCCACATCGAGACACCACTTATAGGTGTGTGTACAAGTACAATGCAGCAGTACAAGTTTACTGTCATCTTTTAAATGATACTTTAGCTTATAACAAGTTTCATTATTTTAATTTATTTATCATTGGATAATTGGTCCAAAGCCCAGATGGGGTTTGAACGATGAAAACATTACAAAGAAGAGGGCCAAAAGCCAAAACGTTTTGTTTTAAAAAAAAGAGTTTGTTTAATATGCAGTAACATATATTAAACAGGCTTGCAATGTCTTGTAATTTCTTGTCTTTTCATATTCAAATCGCTTTAAACAGGATAACCATGAGGTAATATTACTTACAGGGGAGATTTTCTCGATCTTGTAAGTGTCAATAAAATTGTCATACAAATTCAAAATACCAGAATTGACTTCGTCATTCGATCATTGGTTCATATGGCGATAAAGAGCCTAAACCAGTAATTTCATAAATTGACCTCTACATTTGATAACTGACCTACATGCACACATACACATGTAGGAGCATCACTATCCTGGCTGTGTAGTAAAAGCTGTGCTTTTGATTCTCAACATTTCAAACACCACTGTACAAAACTCAACTGATTTCACTCAAAATCGGTACTTTAGTGACAATTGATGACACCTAAATAGCAGTAAAATACATTTTTTTCAACTTACTGATGTTAAAAAGAATAATTTAAAAATACAAATTGTAAGTCTAGTGTCAAACTTTGCTTACAGCTGCATCGACATGATTGTGTGCAGTCTATGCAATATTGTGTGGTGTGTATATTTGTGTATAGGTCTAATAATACCTGCCTCACAGCAAGTATGCAGTGCTAGAGGTCAAACAAATAATAATTCCAAATATAGTACAATATGAGAGTGGCAAATCATGTACATGTAAGTACGGAGCAATGTACAGACACCTACTCTGACTTACAGACTGTACATGTACATAAATACTGCAGACATTTCACTACAAAGAGAAAGCAGCAGTTACATAACTCTCAACAAAGACTAATAGGGAATTTGAGCGTTATGCAACAGCTCATCCTAATCTCATTTGTCATCAGGGTGCCATTGCATAAACTTGCTATTTAATATAGTAACTTTTCATGGAATACTGGATTTTGATTGGCTCTTGAGCAACGTTACCATGGTAGTTACCATTGATAGTCCAAGGAGTTTTGATTTGTCAGAAAAAGACATGTGTACTAGTTGTATGCATATATACTTTTTGAATAAAAGTTTCTCTTGACATCTGAAAAGATAGTCAGAAGATTGTCACATAGCAATAATCAATGACTGCAAAGTGATTCTATTCATAGATATGGTTGGTTACCAAGGGTTTAGGAGAGAATTTAGATAAATATAAATAAATTGATATAAATTAATTAACAGGGCTCACATTGCTAAAAACAAGTTGTCAACTAACTCTGTTCTACATTTATAATCTATAGCCTAGATGTTATCAGTTGACAACTAGATTAGTGGTATTACAAATAATGGTCTAGGTCTACTGGCATCATTGGTCACAAATTAGCATCTCTGTGACATGTCTCATAAGGTCCTCTCCCATTTGCTCAGTACAGAATATTGAATACATTTTCGTAGTCATTGATAAAGAAACCAATTTGTTTCATTCAGGGGTTGTTTCTGTGATGATGATATTTAGATTGCATGTATAACTGGGAGGGGACCTTCCAAAGATGAGTCACAGATTTGCTAATTTATGTTTCATCAAATGCAACTTCAAAAATTCATAACTTTCCTATTTTTTAACGGATTTGCCTTTGTCATCTACATGTACATCTGTTTAGATTTTATTTACCAGTACATCCTTGGTATATCTGTTTCTGTTTTGTGCAAGGATAACAAAAATTTGCAGACGCAGAGACGCCGACCTTCATCAACAACAAAAAGTATTCTTAAGAGCAAAAAACAGTATTTTTGAAAACATCTCTCACGTTAACAAAATCGCCCATCGAGCAGCTTAAAAAAAACGGCAGTACCACATATGCCTACGCGGATCGGAGCGCGACGTGCATACAGCAGAGCTGCCAACATTTGATTTGGGTAATCAGGGAGATTTCTGAGAGAGCAGCATCGAACGACTTCATGTTGGCGGGAACCAAGAATGGCCTTTTAGTGCCCCTGGTGGGGGGGGGGGGGGGGGGGCAGGGGGCAGGCCCCCCAAAAGCTCTTGGTTTTAAGCCTCTTTGAAACCCTTTTAGAACACATTTTTTCAATGATTTCTCAAAATGGAAGGCTTTGATATGGCACATTTTATTTGCATACAATTGATAACATATGAACTTCACATCATATTTCAGACTATGAACTCCTGTTACCTCTATTGTGAAATGGGGGATGTACTTGTGGAAGGCAAGGACTGGGGTGTGCTTGAGGGTTTTCCTTGAAGTGACTGGTAGGTTGCTTGCTTGAGTTTGCTAAGGAGGTCCTTGCTATACTCCCTTTGGTAGCATGGGACATCTGTGTTGGCAATTTTCTCTGTTAGGAGTGCTTGAAGTGTTTTCAAATTCATTGATCCCCTGAAATCAGTTTTGTTCTTCCTAACAATGCTAAAAACTCTTTCACATGAAGCATTGGAATGTGGTATCACAAGCAAAGATTTCATCACTTTGCTCAGAAGTGTGTATTTCTTTGAGCCATTGCCATCCTCCATCTTTGAAATTGCAGACCATTTCTTGTCTATTCTCAAGTTTTTGTTCAGGATCTCTGGTTCCCCTGAAAAGTCTTCAACCTGGTATTGTGCAAATTCCAGCTCAAGCTTGTCCAGGTCTCCATTCTCTGATTGTCTGTTCAAAATGCAAGGGTACTTTTCAACAAAGTATTGCACAGATGAAAATGACACATCTCTTCTGGAACTGACATCAATCACTTCAGCCTCCTTAAGGAACTTGACATCTAGTGGCCAGGTTTTCAAGGCATAGTCACATGCTGATTCATAATACTTCCTCACCGACAAGTAGAAGTATGTCAAATCAACATCTGTAAGACGAAGGGGAGAATCATCTTCTGGGCTTGTTGTACTCTCCAGGTATTCCTTGGCATCTTTTCCAATCATTAGATCTTTATCTGACTTCTGGCAATCTCTCTTACCATACTGCACTTTCTTGACATCAGAACATTCAACAATCACTGTTGGCTGCACGAATCTAACAAGCATATCTTGGAAGGCTTTATTAAGCTGCTTATTAAGAATGTGAATGCAGGGTTCTTCTCTCTGTAGGAGTAGGTTGATGTCATCAAAGATCTTGTTACTGTATTTGAGGAAGTAACAATACAGTTTGGTTTGGGGTGATATCAGCAAACGATGGACTCTGACCAGACGTGATTCCTGAAGAATTGGTGCAGTCAAGGTTCCAGCTTTCAGAACAGGTCGCTTGGCAGGTAATGCACCCTGAGGCCCGCTTGATTTCCTTTTCAAAGTCCTTGAAACCGATGAGTATTGCTTTGATGTAGCTGTCAACGAGCTGGTTGATGTAATGGATGTCTTGGCAGTCTTCTCAGCAGATGGTCCTTTCTTTGGTGCAGACATCAAAGTGCTTGTTGTGCTAGATGACTTGGAAGTCTTCTCAGCAGATGGTCCTTTCTTTGGTGCAGACATCGAAGTGTTTGGTGTGCTAGATGACTTGGAAGTCTTCTCAGCAGATGGTCCTTTCTTTGGTGCAGACATCAAAGTGCTTGTTGTGCTAGATGACTTGGAAGTCTTCTCAGCAGATGGTCCTTTCTTTGGTGCAGACATCGAAGTGTTTGGTGTGCTAGATGACTTGGAAGTCTTCTCAGCAGATGGTCCTTTCTTTGGTGCAGACATCAAAGTGCTTGTTGTGCTAGATGACTTGGAAGTCTTCTCAGCAGATGGTCCTTTCTTTGGTGCAGACATCAAAGTGCTTGTTGTGCTAGATGACTTGGAAGTCTTCTCAGCAGATGGTCCTTTCTTTGGTGCAGACATCGAAGTGTTTGGTGTGCTAGATGACTTGGAAGTCTTCTCAGCAGATGGTCCTTTCTTTGGTGCAGCTATTAAAAAAATAAAGATGGGGTCTTTGTAAGGAGATTAGATCTAGAAAGACTCTGTCTTAAAGCAATAGTGACTGTATATTATAAAAGCAATACAATTTGTAAGATGTAAGTGTTGGGGATAACCAAAATATGCTAGATGTTTAAAAAATACATTTATTTGCCCAGTCCTGCTGAGAATCATGTGCATTAACTGCACACAGAAATGTGTAAATTGGACTATACACAGACATGATGCAACGTTAAAGGCATTTGTTATGATATAAAGTGAAGCTACATGTATTTTAAGCTCAATCAGTTTTCTGGGGACATGTCTACTATGATTTTCCAAACTACATGTTTGAGAAGAGTACAGAATGAGAAGAAACCCTCACAAATTAGTTTTTACCTGGCCCAGAACTGATGCTCCCCCTTAACAGGTTGGTTGATGTGCTAGATGCCTTGGCAGTCTTCTCAGCTAATGGTCCTGTCTTTGTTGAAACTGGTCTTCTGGTCATTGTGCTACCCTTCATCTCTTCTTTAAAAAAGAGTTGCAGTGGTTGCCACTGTGACAAAAGTCTGTCAATACATAGCCCGAGAGAAAGCCATCGAGTTGATCCATGCTTCAAAATCTTCCGAACACCAGTATCACACAAAATCTGTAGAGATTTTAAAGCTTTCTGGCGCTTACTACTCTTATCCAGATAGTAGTAAATGTCAATGAGTAGTTCATCAATGGCTATTGGAAGCGCTTTAGAGGCTTTCTCAGCTGTATTGTGCGCCATGTGGCATGGGCATCCTACGACATAACATTCAGAATGTTCCTTCTGTATAAAGGCCGCTACACCCTTGTGTCTACCTAGCATTACGGATGCATTGTCTGCAACAAAGGATATGCAGTTGCTCCATGGAATCTTTTCCTTTGACAGTTCTTTATTGAGAAGCTGGAATATGTTTTCCCCTGTTGAAGCACCATCTGTAAGTGCAGGCAAGCTTAACAATGCCTGAACAACTTTTTCTTTTGTTTCATCAAAATAGTTAAGTAGCACGGGATATAGCTGTTCAGAGCCGCCGTCATTTGACCCATCAGTCGCCAAGCTGAAAACCGAATTCCGAGCCTCTTCAGCAATCAAGGCAGATGTATTCTTGCTCATCGCATGGATCATTGACGAAGTTTTGGTTCTTGCAGAACCGTACTTGGTAGCAATGTTCGAGTCGGGAAACATTTTCTTGAAAATGGGGCCAGCGTGATCTGAAGCGGCAACTGGTAAATTGTGCTCTACCAGAAAGCCTGTAAACAGAGCTTCGGCCTTGGTTGCACCGTCATCACCAGCTGCTGACCTGGAAAAAAAAACGATATAAAATAAAATTTAAGAAAAACTTTGAAAGGAAAAAAAAATCAGATTGCAGTTTACATATTCTCTTTAAAAGTTTAAAGGTTAACTACAGTTTTGGTAAAAGCGAATATTTTTATCCCCGAAATTTGTCTTAAAATCTGAATAAAATGAAAAATAGTATCAAGCATATATTGCACAAAATATTGTGAGAAAAATAAATGAGTATTAGTAAAGCTATTACCTAAAATGTGCTCAAAATATTCATTATCGTTATCCCCGATAATTAACCAAAATCTTCTTCCTTGATAAAGAACACCTTCCCATGCACAGAATTGGATGAAAATTTCAGAATTTATCTTTTTTATCATTCTGTGGTCAAATCTTTTAAATAACCTTGCATATGCCAGATAATTAACAAAACATCATTGTCACCGAGAGAGGGCGCTAAATACGATTTAACGGTCAAATTCGAATTTTCAAAACTAAGGATCGAAGCAATTCATAAAAATGATGCTATTGTCTTGCAATGTGTGTAACCTAACAAACTATTAAAGTTCATGATACTGGCATAAAACAGTCAACGTGCAGATTAGTATTTCAAATAAAAACATAAAATCGTGAGAAAATCCACCCTTCAAGTCCCGCACACGTGTTTATGAGTAAGTCAAATTTTTAGGGAGATTAATGAGGTCCCCAACTACTGACGAAATGAACGCAGGTCTATGGTATGGAGGGGTAGACTATTTCTCGATTTTACAAATCTAAGAACTGTTCATACTAACCTGAAAAAGCTCTGTATTCCTTTTGTATTGCCCCTTGATTTCGCGGTTTGCTTGTGTTTGTCAGATGTGATGTGGCGAAATACATCATTTCTTCCCCCACTCTTGATGGAGATATCTGCGCCGCAAACTGTACAAAATGCGTAGTATTCGCCTTTCGTAGATTTCCCAACACAAGGCCATTCCAAGTGGTAGTCATCTTTATATTTCTGATAATATTTCGACTTCGACATTGTCCTGGATGATATTTTAATAGTCAAACAAAATACAGCCTTGTTTTGGACAAAGTTGACTTACGCCTTCGGAAGATGCAAGTTATATCGATGCGTTCCCAACGGCAAAGGAGATCAGAAAAAAAAAGTCGGCTTCAAAATCCACTCTGCAGTAACACTGCCATGTTGGTATCAAATGATAATCCACTTAAAAATCACATCGCAAAAGTCCCCAAATCAATCCAAAAACTGATGTTCAAATGTGCAGTTTTTTGGGCCGATCGCAGCAGACAAAGTCTGCTTGTTGTATCAGTGCAACTTCTGGCTGCTCTGACGCGACCGATTGGAAACCGGCACCAACGTACCGGGACGCTACGGGGGCCGGCGAGGAAGCCGCCCGGCAGAGCAAGCAGGCGAATTGCTATCACACAAACACCACTCACATTATCACATGTTCCCAATGGTTTGTTAGACTAGCCCGCCAGTCGTTCGGCGTAACTCTCATTTATTACGCTGTTAAATAAAGTACGATATCACGGTAAATTTATATTCGACGACTGGATAACAGGAAAATTCATATTACAGAATTGCCATGTGTTGACCTGTTTGTATACGTACGTACGAACTCAACATGCTAGTCTTGTGAAACAGTCGTTTGTGAAAATAATACAACTTAAAATCTGGAAATCCGGGAGATTTTTGCATGGGGTCGGGAAAACGGGATATTGGGTCAAAATCCGGGAGTCTCCCGCAGGATCCGGGAGACTTGGCAGCTCTGCATACAGTACACGTGGGTTGTTCGCAGTGTGCGCAGTTTGGGGCCCGTATCATCGTCCTGCATGCATCATTTGAAGACATAAGTGCATAATACACTTACGACACAAAGCCCATGAGCGGAAACTAAGAAAAACATCAATAAAAGATATATTTAAAAAAAACGTAACAACACATACTAAAAAGGTACTGCCGTATTCATAGCAAAAAAACGAAACAGTTGGCATCTCTGCAAATGTGTTCGCTAAAATGAGGATCGTCCGCATTTTCGCAGACATTTCTTATTTTCAATCTGCGCGTTGGTGATGCGAAAAAAAGGATTCCGCGATGATTTTTTTGATGCATTTTACATCGACTTTGTACAGAGACTTTCACGTTATGACGATAAATCCTCAGGAAGACGGACAACCCATAAAAGTAGACGGTAAACTGGGAGTATATTTATTACACGGAATCAGAGCGTCAATGAAAAAAATCATCCACGATCATCAAAGTCAATGTAAAATACTTAAAGAAAATCATTCCGCAATTTTTCGCATCACCAACGCGCAGGTCAAAAAAAAGAAACGTCTGCAGACGATCCTTATTTTTTAAGACGCAATTTGTCCACGTAATACGAGGATATCCTCGTTTGTGCATGCGGACGATCCTCATTCTCGGCCGAACGCCCCTACTGACAAGGGTGAACACGTTCGATAATTCTGCTACGAGTACGATTACGAATGAGCTTGTCGATGCGCATGCGCACTGCTTAAAAAATGACCGCATACATTGCAGTCCACTAGTGAACGAGCAAGTTGAAAAGTCCCTCTAGTAGTACTGTACTACTAAGGTAAAGGTGTAGATCTACACCACACACTCAGCACTGGTCAGCACTGGTCAGCACTGGTGTAGAGTCTGATTTACGCGGTACTTCACAATCACAGTGCATCTGAGCTACCTGCGAAGACCGTTCACTACCCACGACCAACCCCCATTGTAACTCCATGCCCATCTTGTGCGATAAGCATTCATGATTCAGTAAACAAAATCAATTCAAGGTATTCAAGATACAACGAGGTAGCCCTAGAATGCCGCTACCTGTTTGCAACAGAAATATGATTAGACTAACCACATTTATACTCACAGATTAAATGGCACCTGCTGTCTGGTTCCAACAGAGAGGCTCAGAGCTGGAGAAACTGTTTAGATCTTGCGCTTGGAAATAGGACTCGACTGTCGATCGACTATATGCAGTGCAGTGCATACAGAACATGTACGGTAAACAAGATTGGCTACAAGTAAGATTCTTGTAGTGCGTGATCTTGAGCATTCAGTGCCCCCGCGCGCGCGGTTTCATTCATAATATTCATGATGTTTCTTACGATCGAATTCATATGCAGAGCCTGGGCGCGCGACCATACCGTGTCCCCTTTTCCTGTTAGTATATTAAATTGGTATAAACATAGACCTATAGGTCTATGGTATAAAGCAGGGAGAACTGACATCTCCCTGTATAAAGTACACACACAAATAATAATACGAGCCATCCCTTTATCATTTTTTTTCATCCACAACTGAAAAAAACATAATGTTAGGCCTATTCCATTTTCTTTGCCTTTCCCCCCAATTTTGTGTCTATAGGCTCTTAACAAACAAAAAATCTCTAAAGAAAAAAAAAAAAATAATTGATCTGCCCCTGCTTTATTCTTTATTTTTACGAGGGAGGGGGTGGGGGTAGCACGTAATATAAGTGGATCGTAATGTAGAAGGAAAAGTGCAATTTGATTAGTTCTCATTATATATTTTTTCATTACGGTTAGTGTCATGGATGATGGACCTACTAATTACTTACTTCATTACAATATTGTCATATCATACTTATTGTAGGGGCACAAACCAAAATAGTACAAAAAGTCTGAAGTTGAAGACTATCAGGCCAAAAAGGAATTATTCATAAATTAAGGTATAATTATACTGTTTATTGGTGAGCAGATACACTATCTGCCTTAGCATTAATTTTTTTATGATAATTCAATCTCTGGTCTTATCGGAGGTCCATGGTAACGTAAATGACCAACCCCCCCCCCCCCCCCCACTCAGTGTTATTTAGGGTACGCATAAGGGTGTTCCCAGCGATCCCCCCCCCCCCTTTTCGGGAAAAGTCCGGTGTGTAAAGTCAATACGGGTCGACCTTTTTCTTTTGTTATACGATTACGAGCCTTTTTTCACCACCCCCCCCCCCTTCAGCAAAAGTCCGGTGTGTAAAGTCATTACGGGTAGACCTTTTTCTTTTGTTACGAGCCGGAGAGTTTGGGAACACGCATGGTGGCGCCGGAAGTGGGGGGGGGGGGGGCAGTTGCCCCTAACCAACCAAGTGTGGGGGGGGGGGGGGCAAAACACATTTTCGCACCCCCCCCCCCCCCTCCACACAAAAAAAACAAAACAGTAAAGGAGTAAAGATGGTTTGTATTTTTAACGCAAAAACACATAAACAAAATATTAAAAAACCTAATGAAATCACATATAAAATTACATTCAAAGAAAAGGAAAGGTAACAGGAATTAAATTTCCTAAACATTCCGCATGCCACCTATACCCTGATTTATCAATGGAGGTATTTATAATAGCGATACGCGCATATCGTGGAAATATTGTGAGAGGATGAGAAAAGTGTGTGTGTTTTTGTTGTAGGGGTGAGAAGACATGAACCCGTGAACGCTGGCGTACTTATGGGTGTTATTTCTTATTCGATACCAGTGATTTACAAATGTTGCTGAAATGTCATGATTTTCCGGTATCTTTTCTCAATTTTTTTGTAAGTCATACCTTTTTATGCGTTTGTTGGAAAATTTGAAATTCCCAAATTTACAGTCGGGCGAAAAACTTAGAAGCCTTATTTAGAAGCCTTCATGTCAGGGCCTGCAGAACGGCTGGGCAAGTGGGCTCGAGCCCCCCTCAATTTTTAAAAGAGTATGTTACAGAGAAAAAGAAAGAAAGGGAGAGAAAAATAAGTGACCTGCCAATGTCACAAAACTAATGAGGTATCAAAATATTCTCATCTGACCGTAATTAAATGCCTAAAACCCAAGGCTTACGGGGGCTCCGCCCACCCCCCGGACCCTACCAAGGGGGCCTAAGGCGGGCCCCTGCAATGCCCATCTGACCGTAATTAAATACCTAAACACTCCCTGAGCTTCCGGGGTCTCTGCCCCCTGGATCCCACCAAGGGCCCTAAGGCGGGCCCCTGGATGCTCATCTGACCGTAATTAAATACCTAAACAATCCCTGAGCGTATCTGCCCCCTGGATCCCACCAAGGGCCCTAAGGCGGGCCCCTGGATGCTCATCTGACCGTAATTAAATACCTAAAACCCCTGAGCTTCCGGGGGCTCTGCCCCCTGAACCCAACCAAGGGCCCTTAAGCGGCCCCCTGGATGCTCATCTGACCGTAATTTAATGCCTAAAAACCCTGAGCTTCAGGGGGCTCAGCCCCTTGACCCCCTGCCGGGGCTCAGGACCTGGACCCCACGCCAATTTACGCTCTACCTGCATGATCGTTAATACTCCACTTAGAAAAACGTTCCGCGGGGCCTGCATGTAACGTGTAAGAGTGATGGTGATGCAGATTTTTCTTCTGCACCCCCCCTTCCAAACGTTTTTGCTCATTACGCCGGTGCCCCTGGAAGGTTCCCCCCCCCCAAATCCCAAACTGCTTCCGGCGCGCCTGTATCCCTCCGTTAACGGCAATGGCCTCGTAACTGTGAGGCCCCAGGATCAAAACCGTGTCGATGTGCACTATTAGTGCCCTTTTGTGGGGTATTAATCGTCATTTCTGTCATTTATGACTTAAAGGCGTAGCCCAAATAACAATTGGACGTTTTCTGAACGTTCTAAAAAGGTTCCAAATTGGTTTCCTAAACGTTTTGTGAAAACGTTCTAAAGACGTCTATTTGTGGTAGGTTGAAAACGTTTTTTGGAACGTTCCAAATGGACGTTTTTTGAACGTTTTCTAAACGTTTTTAGAACCAATAAAAAACCTTTTATAGATTTGCTTTTAAGTGCAAGTACCTGCAGAAAACCTGTCGGACGTTTGGGACGTTTTAAGAACGTTTTAAGAACCTTAAAAACGTCCGGAAAACCTTTTAGGAACGTCTAGAACGTTTCCAGGACGTTTAAAGAACGTCTAGAATGTCCAAGAGAACCTTTTAAGAACGTGTAGAATGTACTGGAAACGTTTTGAAAACGTTCAGAAAACCTTTTAAGAACGTTCAGAACATCCTGGAAACGTTTTGAGAACGTTCAGAAAACCTTTTAAGAACGTCTAGAACGTCCTGGAAACGTTTTTAAAACGTTCAGTAAGCCTTTTAAGAACGTCTAGAACGTCCTGGAAACGTTTTAAGAACGTTCAGAAAACCTTTTAAGAACGTCCAATATACAGTGAATTTTTAATAAACGCTAGGTCACACATGTATTTGATTGATTTTATGAATTTATTATCAAACATATTTACAAAATATGTACAAAGGCTTGGCAATACAGTACATCATGTATATTTGAAAAAGAGTATTGGTATTTCCCGAAGTGCCCCCGAAAGAACATACAATTCTAATATTCAGAATAAATTGTTTTTTGATCAATATCGGTTCACAAACGGCTGAAATATCCATAAATATATTTTTATTCAAAATATTAAAAATGCATGAAGACTACTTTGAAGAAAAAAAATCTGAATAGTTCTTTAAAAAGCAATGGATATAGATATTTAATTAGTATTTTAACAAAAATTAAATGCAGAAACTGAAAGTAACGGGTCATTTTGATAATAACAGGGGCTTTACTTGGCCGTTTGTAATTATTACTTTGCACCGTGATGGTGCAGGTTTTGGTTTTAAAGTTAAGTTTGACCAATACTAAACTATCCCTTTAAAACTATAGATACATAACACATGAACAATCTACAAATAAAACATAAGAAAATGATAGATGAGTTGAAGATATGCCTCATTAACTGGCAAATATGAATACTCATATAATTCACGGGTCTATGTCTCTATGAATATACAAGGCAAGATAAAATGAATACTTTGAATAGTGTCAATAATTTGGCAGCACACATATAGCAACTTTGGTAACACACTTTATAAAAGCAATTTGAGTTATTTACAGAACCTGGCAATTCATGCCAAAAAGATGCCCCAGCAAATGATTAAGAAATCTTTCTACAATAAGTCTTGATCTTTGGTAAAACCAAATAGTGGATTTAATTTTTTGTGTACTATATCAAATTCAATGTGAATAAATTCACCAGAACCTTTTAACAAAATGTCACAAATTATCATTAAATACATGTGAATAACCGATTTAACTATGTGCCTCCACCCAGGATTAGCTTCATCATCCGGTGCAAATTATAACTATTCAAAAGAGTACATGTATTTACTTTCTCATCAACTTCTACAAGTGATAAAAATGTGACTATTTTAAGAAGTCACATTTCAAGTGAAAGTACGGCAAAAAAACACAAGGAAACTACACTCTTTTCAGCTCTACAATTTGGCAACAATGATGACACCAACTGTGAGTAGCTATTCATCAACTTTGTACTCAAAATTTCATATTTTCTAAATTTTCCTTAAAGTTACACATTTCCACAGCTTTTAATCAGAGTATGTTCAGATTACTAATGACGAATAGCTTTCTAGACAACATGCTTTGACTATGGGGGTTAGAAAATGTGAAATTTTGTGTACAAAGTGAATTTAGAGCTACTCAAGATGTCATCAGCATTGTCAATTTGAATAGCCAAGAGTAATTTACTAGAAAATGTAAAAAAAGAGTAGTTTCCTTACTTTGTTTTCCTTACCGAGTTTGCCCATTTCTTATTTTTAATTTTATTCAAATTTGTCTCCTTTGATTGAAGCAGTGAAATTTCTAGGGTAGATTTCCCCTTTAAATCCGAGTACAAAATTGTCCTTTTGATCGACCAAAGATTTAGTGGGCAGGTCAAAATTTCCCAGAAGCCTTGCATTGGACCTTGCATCTTACTTCAAATATAAAATCAACACAAAACACATGAACAATCTACAAAAAGCTATTTACAATAAACTGATAGAAATTAGTTGATATGAATTATTAACAGGCAAATATGAATACTCAAATTTAAGGGTCTATGAATATGGAAGACAAGGTTATAAGAGAGTTTGGCAGCACACACATTGGCCCGATTTCATGAAGCAAGGTTTGAGCTCAAACCTCCTTTTGTTCTTTACAAACCAGGTTTGTAAAAAACGCGTAAAACGCGTCATATGACGTACGAAAACCAAGGTTTGAGCTCAAACCTCCTTTGTGAATTCGGGCCATCGGTTTCAGCATCCTTACAAAAAGTAGTAAATTTACAGACCTATACAACTTTGTCTTGCATTCTCAACAAGATGTTGGCAATTCAATCCAAAAAGATGCACCAACAAAACTGTTATGTCGCTGATAAAGTTTCTCCATTATTAGCTGAAATGGTCAAATTTGGTCTCAATATGAGTTTTAGGATTTTTGCATTGCCCCTGAATGAAGGTATCTTAATCTACCTTGAATGAAAATTTGGTGTTCACTGGTTCGGTAAACGGCTCCCTCAGGTCTTCCACATCAACGGCCGCTCCCGATTTGGACAAAAGCAGTTTTTGTACCAACTGCGTCAGCTGCTGCTGCCCTTCCTCCAGCCTCTGCAGCGTACACAGTACCTGCACTTGAAAATTGCCTGAGAAGAAAAAAACAGACACATAAAATACATTATAATAACAGTTCAAGTCATTAAAAAGTTTGACAGCATATTAATAGGATATTTTGGCGAGATATGTTTGATAGCTGTCCAATTTAGTCACTTCAGGAATATATCACCCAGCTTCAAAGGCGACACCTGTGCAGCGCTTCCAACAAAGTATACATACTGTAAGGATTTAAAAGCGACTCTTCTGTAAGAAAACTATACCCATGCCTTGTTAACTCTTTATGCGCCACTTAAAAAACCCCCCTGTGCCACATTCTTTTAGGGTCACACATTTCGAGGGAATCTTTATTGACTCTGCTGAATCAAGAGGCTATAACTCTTCACTGGATGATCATGATGAAAAATATTGTGCAGCAAAGTTGTAGACCGGAAAACGTGCTTTTCGATGAACCGTCATTTGTTATATTTTGAATTATCATTTTTATAATAATCATAATTATATAATGTTTAATTTTTCTTATTTACGGCAGTTTTTTATTCCTCTAGAATTTCTTATTTAGCAATGATAAGACATCTTCAAATCGAATCTATTAGAAAGGTGGACTTCTTACCTTTCTTTACATACCTTGCTCAAGTATTCTAACAATTCAGAAGGTTAGTATTTAGGTTGTTGAAGAAAAGAAGTTCAATAGGGAGAGACTTGAAAGTACCCCGCTCAGCCACCCTTGACAATGGGCTAATCTGCCCATTGAAATCCCTATTACCCCAGGTTATTGTCAATGTCCGGTTTAGCGGGGCATGAAAAGGGACGTCGTGGGGATGTTTTTCTTTGTTGTGCCATGATAAGTCAATAAGAAATAAGAGAATGTTATTGATTTTGCCCACTGGTATGAGCATGTAAAAATGGTATAGGCATAATATATTATATGTGATATACATGACATAATCAGCATCTTATTGAAATGTCTCATTATGAATGTTCACCGCATCTGTTCTCTCACCTTCTTTACCCCTCAATAAAATTGATTTCAAGTACATTTATCACAGCCATAGATATACAAAGAAAGAATGAATCAATCTTAAAATATAAACTATATTGCATTGTTTTCCATTTACTTTATTGTGAGAGAGCTTATTATCAGAAATGATTGACGAGTGGAGTATGCAATGAATAAAATATGGAGAACGGACGTGAGAGACATTATGAGAGAGAAATAGTGATATGAAATGAAAGGACTTTACTGTGAATAAAGATTATAAGAGAAAGAGATAAAGATGACGGCAAGACAGGATACATATTGATACGAAAATAACAATAATAATGAGATAGAGATGACGGAAAGAAAGAGAGTAAACACTGATAGCATAAGAATGAATAAAGATAATAAGAGAAAGATATAGAGATGACGGCAAGACATAGGGTACATATAGATAGGAAAATGATAATAATAATAAGATAGAGATGACGGAAAGAAAGAGAGTAAACACTGATAGCATAAGAATGAATAAAGATAATAAGAGAAAGATATAGAGATGACGGCAAGACATAGGGTACATATAGATAGGAAAATGATAATAATAAAAAGATAGAGATGACGGAAAGAAAGAGAGTAAACACTGATAGCACAAGAATGAATAAAGATAATAAGAGAAATATATAGAGATGACGGCAAGACATAGGATACATATTGATAGGAAAATAATAATAATAATAAGATAGAGATGACGGCAAGAAAGAGAGTAAACACTGATAGCATAAGAATGAATAAAGATAATAAGAGAAAGATATACAGATGACGGCAAGACATAGGGTACATATAGATAGGAAAATGATAATAATAATAAGATAGAGATGACGGCAAGAAAGAGAGTAAACACTGATAGCATAAGAATGAATAAAGATAATAAGAGAAAGATATAGAGATGACGGCAAGACATAGGGTACATAATTATAGATAGGAAAATGATAATAATAATAAGATAGAGATGACGGAAAGAAAGAGAGTAAACACTGATATCATAAGAATGAATAAAGATAATAAGAGAAAGATATAGAGATGACGGCAAGACATAGGGTACATATAGATAGGAAAATGATAATAATAATGAGATAGAGATGACGGCAAGAAAGAGAGTATTACACTCATAGCATAATAATGAATAAAGATAATAAGAAAAAGATATACAGATGACGGCAAGACATAGGGTACATATAGATAGGAAAATGATAATAATAATAAGATAGAGATGACGGAAAGAAAGAGAGTAAACACTGATAGCATAAGAATGAATAAAGATAATAAAAGAAAGATATAAAGATGACGGCAAGACAGGATACATCTTTCTTTCATTAGTTTTATTCATTCTTATTCTATCACTGTCTACTCTCTTTCTTGCTGTCATCTCTAGCTCTTTCATTAATTTTTATTCATTCTTATTCTATCAGTCTACTCTCTTTCTTGCTGTCATCTCTATCTCTTTCTTTCATTATTTTTATTCATTCTTATTCTATCACTGTCTACTCTCTTTCTTGCTGTCATCTCTATCTCCTTCTTTCATTTTTTTTATTCATTCTTATTCTATCAGTCTACTCTCTTTCTTGCTGTCATCTCTAGCTCTTTCATTAATTTTTATTCATTCTTATTCTATCAGTCTACTCTCAGGGAACACTTTTATCACTAGAGTCTTCGTCACTGCTCGATTCGTCGGAATCAGAGTCCATGCTCCATGCTTCCATAGTAACAAGATCTCGAGCCTCCTCTACACTAAACACACGTTGACGTTTTCCAGCAGGTGCCATCGTAACATCAGTAAAAAAAATCCAAAGAAAACCGCTAAATACACGGTAATTTCGAATGTAACACTATGAAGAAAAACAGTTTA
Source organism: Strongylocentrotus droebachiensis (assembly GCA_035222895.1). Classification (NCBI taxonomy): domain Eukaryota; kingdom Metazoa; phylum Echinodermata; class Echinoidea; order Camarodonta; family Strongylocentrotidae; genus Strongylocentrotus; species Strongylocentrotus droebachiensis. The sequence continues at coordinate 273,840 of JAVYIG010000066.1, forward strand.
CCGGAAAGTGTGCGATGTATACAATGTAAACAATAGTAAACGCAACGCGTGGCTACACACTGCGAGCGGTATTATGAATGTCTAATTGACTCGTATACATCTGTGCAAAAATGCGAAGTTGGCACGCCTACGTCCGTGCAAATCGGCGAACAAAGCAAACAAAGAGTTAATGAAATAAATTACATGTACGCCAAGATAATCTGCCTCTCTTATCCAATCCAACAGTATTTTAGTGTAGCAACTTAGTACAAATGGCAAATGTTGTTTTGTTAGTTTATACGCTCTACAGTATATGTTCTGATGATAAAAAAAACCTCAGAAACTTTCGTTTGTGAAATGATATCTGAAAAAAACTTACTTTCCGAAGCCCGAGCCCTTGCTGGAGTTGTGGGTTGGAACTGAAAAATGCGATGTGGACTTGGACTTTCGCATTCAGTTTCGGCATTGGTAACTCTGCTGCCACAGCCTTAGTCGTTCCTCCGTGTACATGTTGTTTTCTTGGGTCCGAACTGATTCAAGATCTGAAAAACAGAGACACATTGCAGATGTTAAAAGGGATAGCAAGACATGACAAGAATTCTCATAAACTGAACAAACTTTTGGGTAATGCAAACTTCTTGTCCGAAATTTATGCCTAGATTACAAATTAATTTCCAGTTTTGCCGGAATATTAATCATCATTTTGCATGGCTGGGACACAAAGCAGGTCTAGCTATCCCAAATAAATTATCTTAGGTTTTCATCATCTGTTGGATTTTGAAGAAAACGAGAAATAAGATGTAAATTATAAGTCTCTGGCTGAGCCAAGCACTACTAACCATCAAGAGACAAATACTTACCAGCGTCACTTCCGGAATCACTAGAAGATTTGCTAAATCTCTGGGGAAAGACGTCTCTTTTGCTTCTACACAGCATCATCTTCCGATACCAGGTTTGACGTGTCCTCTGCCTTCCTGGCGATATTTTTGCACTTTCACATAGTTGCCTGTATGTAAAAATAAAACAGATCAATCCTTAAGTTATTAATCTACGTTATTGGAAATCAATTTCTTTAAATAATGTGTAATCTGAACTAAAAAGATTTTTTTTAAAGAGACGAAATTGAGAACAAGATAGGCCTATAGATCTAGGTCTCGATATTTCTAAAAAACAATATCCATACAAAAAAAGTGGTTTGGGAGCTATTTCAATTGCCTAAAAAACAAACCTGTTGTAATCGGGGTTGGGGTAATATAAAGTTGCTAAATGGTGGTGGAGGGAAAAGCATGGAATGTTCCACTCCCGTGGGATTTTAAATGCTATTGAGGGAATAGTAAATAAGTCAAGAAATGAGCTGGTAGTCGAGGGACTTATTTTCTTCACGAAATAGCATTTTAAATCCCGATGGGAACTTTCCATGATTTTTCCAGACAGCAAAGTTAACAACTCAACTGTTTTAATCATCCGATTACCATGTAATGTAACGAGCCATGCGCACCTACCCACTCCAGCAAAGAGTCCATGCTATTATGCGTATTGACCTCTAGCACTGCATTACGTGTTAAGAGGTAGCATTTGCTCAAAAGGAATAGTCGATACACACATAATACACAAATGCACTTATCATGCCGATGCGGCTAGCTGTAAGCAAATTTTGACAGTAGACAATTTGAATTTCTAAATTGTTCTTTTTAACAAAATAACATCGGTAAGTTGAACAAATTGTATTTTATTACTGCTATTTAGGTTTCATCAATTGTCACTAAAGTACCGATTTTTAGTGAAAGAGTTTTGTACAGTGGTGTTTGAAATGTTGAGTATCAATAGCACAGCTTTTAATACACACAGCCAGGATAGTAATGCAGCTATGTATGCACTAACTCAGGTATGCACCAACTCCAAGAAGCTCCGACGCCGTTCGGCCGGCATCGGAGCTTCCTGGAGTTATGTGTGCACATACCCTAGCCTACCCAATTACCATACCAGTCAATGCAATGAAAGTTTCAACGGCCTGCACATGCGACATAGAGTCTGCCGTACTTTTAGTTTTAATGCAAATAATCAATATTTTATTTCATTTTACATGCTTCAAAATCAATCAAACAAAGCTTAAATTCCTTACAGATATCAAAATGTTAAAATAACGCTTACCTCGGTGTCGCAGTCTAACAGATTATTTGAAATCTCGATGTCACGTCATCAAGCAGTCAACTCGGCAGTCAGTTTAAAACACGCGGCATGCAGCTCTGGAGCGAGCGCGCCGCACCGGCCGCGCCGGATACGATTCACTGACCTATACAGTGGTACGATTATATACGGTGCTTACGCACTTTGTATACACGTGGTTGAATGGAGCATAATAAATGACGTAGCGCGGTCGGACTGATTGGGCTGGGAGGGGGTGGGGGGGGGGGGGGAGGGGCACAAACATTATGTGAGGGGGAGGGGTCACTCCTTATGTATTTTTTTTTTCTTCAAATAATGTCACCTTATGTTTTCTATTTTTTTTCCTCAAAATTATTGGGGGCATGCACGTGCCTCCCTCCATCGCTACGCCACAGGAGTGCATCAGTTTGACATACCTCGACCCCCCCCCCCCAAGCGTATGCATGTGGCCTAATTTCGCCAGCTGGTATTTTTTAAGAAATATTTATTTGGACATAAAAAATAAATTCAACAAAATACGTCTGAATAAAACGTTCTGTAAACGTTTTACAGGACCTATCCAAGAACGTTTAATTTGTAACGTCCAAAAAAACGTTTTCTGAACGTCTTCAAAAGACCTAGCTCCGCAGCGAATGTAAGGTCCCAACTTAGACGTTATATAAACGTTTGTTAAACGTTTAATATGGACGAAGACGTACGGAACCTGATAAGAACGTTCTGTAAACGTTTTAAAAACGTTTTGTGTTTGCTGGGAGGTCCCCTAGTTGATAAGCATATTAGCATACACATGCTTTAGCAGTCACGCAAAACAAACACTGGCAAATTATTATTCAATAAAATCTGAGAAAGTATACTATTATCTAGATCTATTAGGAATAAATCATTGTCAAAATAATTCCATAAATTGGGGTAAAACAAAATATTCCAACGTTATGAGCGACAGTGTAGTTCACGGCAACCCAACGTTCGTTTCACTCATCGCTACCTAATATTCATCTATGTTATACTCTACTATATAGTATTTTAATCTTCATATTCGTTTATACGACGTGTTTTACGAATTTCTTTAAGCATCTTTACGATTATAATTATCTACGATCGATATGTAGTTTACGGCTGTGTAATATTAATAAACGAAATCTTTGAAGTCATACGCAAGTGTGATGCGTTCCGATGTCCTTTATAGTTAGCTGCATATTGAAGCTTAATTATTGTGCAAGAAGCAACATTAAAGGTTCAAATGCATTTATATCGTTCATAAAAGAATTGTTGCACGAAGTATATTTCCGTATACAAAATGAAAAGCAAAAAATCAGAGAAACTGGCCCGCGGGATTCGGGTAATATAGTGTTAAGAAACACAAGAGCGTTCTGTCAAAGTGGTCAATTTGAATTTCAGCAGACGATATACATTGACTGTCTGAACGATATTGGAACTATTCTGAAAGAAAAAATGAGGCAAGATTGTGACCGAAATAGACAGGGGTAAAATCATTTTGCAAAGAACTTAAGTTTGAGAAAATGAGCAAAATTTATGACGTTTTAAGAGCAATGATTAAGGCCGATTTATCTCGCAATATTCCTCACTTAACACCCGCCCCCCCCCCACTCAGTGTTATTTGTCGCACGAAAAGTACCCCTTTACCGGACATTTTGGTAACACGCATGCGGTCATTCCGACCCCGGCCCGTAGGGGGCCGACTTAACAGTTGCATTTCTATTTGTTAACTGTTGTTGCAAATTAGTTTGGCATCTATTGGCAAGCAACCCCCCCCCCCCCCGATTATCCGCTCACAATAATGACATGGGGAAACTACTGAGCACAGATTAATACCAGGAATTACAAGATAATTGTTCTTCTTCTTCTTCTCCTTGAAATCATTTTGCGAGGAACTTAAGTTTGAGAAAATGTGCACAATTTATGACGTTTTAAGAGCAATGAAAAAGCGGCCGATTTATCTCCCTATATTTGTGTTTACAGTTGTTGCAAATTAGTTTGGCATCTATTGGCAAGCAATCCCCCCCCCCCCCCCCGAATGTCCGCTCACAATAATTGACATGGGGAAACTACTGAGCACATCGGATTAATGCCAGGCCATTTTTCTTCTTCTTCTTTTCCTAATTGAAGGAGAAAGGCCGAAGACGGAGGACTCGAAGGAGCAGGATCCGGACTCGATCGGGAGAATTAGGAGGATCGAGGAGCCGGGGGAGTAGAAGAATTCTCGTTCTTCACTTACCAGTCCTTTTCTTTTCCTTCTTCATCCTCTTCGTTTTCTTCTCTTCCTTTTTCCCCCTCCTCCTTCTTATTCATCATTGATATTTTTCCAGCTGTTACAGGAACCGCGCGCGCGCACTCAATCTCCCCCTGTGCTGTTTAGAGAACGTACTGCTCATTATCGTTACAACTGAAATGTGGGTTTATCAGAATAGTTACCTATCTTGCGTAGAGTCGGTGCTATATGACCTGGATCGTGGTCAGCTAGCTATCTCTCTTGATTGGTAGCCAGGGTCGTGCGTTACTGGACGAATAGAGATCATTGTTCGAGTGTGCAATCACATTTTGCTATCTTTCTCATTCAAAAAAGGCATATTGTTCTCATAAAATGTATGCCAGGTCAGCACATACATGTATTATGTTTAAAATCAGAGGAATTTGAGAGGTAACACATATGAACAAATTTTGGGCATCTGCTCACGCGGTCTCGCTCCGCGGTCTACAACACGTGAAATCGCCTTTGAAAATGCGCTAAGTGTGCAAATAAATGCTCCTACGAGGTAAACAAACTTTGATTACACACCATCTCGGGTGGAAATCACATATTCAAATACTGTTCTTTCCACTGATACCAATTTCGAACTGATTTGAATACTGGAAAATAGGGCCTTTTCGTCTTCAAAAATGGACAACAATCATTCAATTTGTGATTTCTCTATGGAGGTCACAGGAAAATTCGCTTTTTTCACTGGGGTTGTGTACTTCAAGGAGCTAATGCTCGTAACTGCGACTTGTTATTGGGCCATCTCGGGTGCCAAAACATAGGGTATATAATCCTGTGCCGTCTGATGTAAAACATAATTTGATTGGTTGTCGAGAAATTAGGGCCAATTTCAATCCAATGAAAAGAAGCTTTCTGAAATGTACGCTTCGACCTCCGTAATTTATGCATTGTGCGTAAGCGAAGTTTTTACACAGCGGACAATGAGGCTTACACACCGTGCTCGCAGCCGTGCGTATTTCGACCACCAAATTTGACTCAGCTCCGCGGCGATGGAAAAGACACATTTTATGTTGATTTCAGCAATTTACTGAAGGGAATTTAGATATTATTGACGATATTTTACAAAAAAGGTGTGTAGGGATTAGATTATATCTCTCACGAGACACTGAATTATTTAGTTTTCCTGAAATTTAGCAAATTAGTGGCACTCTGAACTCGCTTTATGAGCAGATCTAAATATTCATGGTCGATCTGCTAGTGAAGGAATCGCGTATTCATATTGCAGGGTGATCCCGCCTATCTTAGACGGAGGGATGACAATGGACTTATGAATTGTGATGTGCATCTGCATCTACTAGACTAACATATATAATTTCCTGATTTGTTTTCTTCTTTTTTCGGGAGAAGAAGAGGGAAGAGAGACAGAGACAGAGAGAGAGAGTTGACAAGTCACCCTCGCACAGCGGTGTTGACATTCACACTCTCACCAGTTTTCTACGATAAACCCCTATTTCATAAAAATCGACGAGTCCGGTACCTTGGTGTTACGCTCTAGTGCACTCGAACGTTCGTCGTCTGAGTGGGATGTACACAAAATGCCTCATTGATCTTTTGGCCGAATGTGGGTCAAATTTGTTCATATGTAATGTAGGCGAAACAGCCCCCCCCCCCCCCCCCCCCCCCACCGGCCCGCGTGTCAGCGCCCCTTATGATTGAGAGGCCTCGATTCTCCCCCAAATCCAATTGAATAATATTGTTCTGACATACCCTTCTATTTTCAGTACCCCATTCTAAATCTCCCTCTATTTCTGTGTTGCGTCTCAAACATCATTAATAATCAAATTTTCATAACTTTCCACTTTCCATGATAAAGGTTCTATAGTTTCGTAAAGGGGTTTGTCAGAGTTTATGTATAAGCACAGGATATGTGTGCCAATTAATGTAAATTTTCTTCAGAGAAAATGTAATTTATTATTTTTTAGTACACAAGATATTGGAGAGGTCCTAAAAATGTAGGGTATGTCACACGTTTGCCAATTTTGCGTTGGATCAATTACAACTTTTTTGTTTTTAAATCATAGACCTAAATTTATTTTTCTTTGATTTTTATAAAACCGTCACTGATCTGTTTCTCTTTTAATACAGCCAACTTAAGTCAGTGTGGATGTCCTACTTAAAGCCCCACTAAACTACTTGCACCCTCTATATAACAATGCCTAAGTGGTGACCGTTGGTGCCTCTTTCTTACAAATAATCTTAGTATCTGGACCTGATTGAGCAGGGAGACTCTTTCCAAAATTATCCAGTGTCAACAAAAGTACCCTATCTAATTTTAAACTTCAGGCTTTTTTTTGTTGTCAGCTCACTCTGTTTCATTCTATCTTCTCTCATAATTTCTTCCATATCTTCTACTGCCCCCACCTCTCTCACATTCTCTCTCTCTATAAAATCATAAATGTCTTGTAAAATAAAACTTGAACCAATGCCAAATATTTCCTTGTGTGTTTAGCATAAGGGCGTAAGTGCACTGTTTTACTGAACATGGACATGCACTAGCATATAGCAGGTCATTAACATTACAATACCCATAATTCAGAAAGATGTGCTCATCTGATATTCACATAAACAAATTATAGTTACAATCCATTTCCACTTTAACAAAATTAAAAGCTAGATAGATAGAGCAATCCCTGTTAGGTTTAAACTAAATTTACGGCGTAATATTTATAGAGAAATCATAACCCTAGAAGCTAGTAACCAGAATTTGCTCCATGGCAAGCATGTGGTCATGTCCTACTGGGCAGGGTTTCACAAAATCGTCATAAGTACAAGTTCACCGACATCCCATTGAAATACGTGTTTTAGGTTTAACACATTTCAATGAGATGTCAGTGAACTTAAACTTATGACGGTTTCATGAAACGATGCCCGGCTAGCCACAGCTAGGCAGGTACTGAATCCTTACAAGATCATATATGCACTCTAAACAACACAATTGAGAGATGTTGCATTAGTATTATTTTAATATTCCCCTTACAGTTAATGAATATTAAATTGATTAAAAGACGGTAACATTTGGTTTCTTTAGTGCCAATAAGATTCATTCAGGACACAAATAATTGATTATATCAAGTGAAATTGAATGAGAACAAATGCTGAAATGCATACTTATGTATACTTGTGCATCCTTAAGGAAAATCCAATATAGGTTCATTAAGTAATATGCAAAGCCACAAATATATAATCATACGTAATTGAATTACCTGTATATTTATTTAGCAACAAAAAAAAAATCTTATTTCTTTAGACAGGAAATAAAAAAGAAAAGAACAATATAAAACATTTTCTATCAGACTTAATGATTAAATATGAGTCATTTGCCCTACAAAATGGAATGTGTTTATGTGTCAAGAATAAAATGAAAATGAAATGTGATTTGATTGGGAATACAAAAAACATGATGTAATAATATATGCCAACGTGGATGCAGGGGTGAAATCAAAACATTTCCATCCATATATTACAAATGGGGAAGATAAATAATTTTACACCTCCTTTTCAGGTAGAGAATCATATTTTCAAATCAATTATGTAAACATAACAGAAATGAAGTCAACATCTATCTGCCATATATATTATATCACATTCAAAGACGCCACAATTTCATGCACATCGCAGGGATTTGAACAAAGACTAACAGTTTAACGCACATCATCATTTATCAGAATGCATCATTGAAAGTACAGCAGCAGCACTCCATGAGCATCTAATCTATTTCTATGTACTAATTTAGCTACTTTTCTCATATTCTTCTCATATTCTTTATGAAAGGCAATATGTTGACTTGATTTACAATCTCCCTCATGACAAAATCCTGCAATTACACTACTTTTCTCCATTTTGTACACAAAGATCACAATATTTCTAGACCCCTTCCCCATAACAAAACAAGGGGGGTGGGGGGAGGAACACAAATGATTTGATCAATCCGATCAAATGCATTTCCATAGAACATGATATTGGTATATATGGTGTAATTCATGCTAGGCAAGGTGCATACCATTTTTTCTAAATAAAATTTTCCTGATTATCTTAAATAATCTAAATACACATTTTCTGACTATTCATTAGGTCATATAACATGAGTATTTTAAAAAACATGGAAAAGAGAAATGGAAGAAAATAAATGTAACTTTGAAATGAAAAATAAATTACTTGAGAGACAGAAAATTCTTTTACATTTCACAAACTCTGAAGCTGGGGCAAACAAAATTCAAAACAAAACACAGATAAAAAAAGAAAACTTCTGACAAATACTTTTGATCAGAATCATGTAATTATTGATTATTTTACTTGTCAATCTGGTTGCACTTATTTGTCAACATGCTTTACAATATGTTTATATCGCTTGCCCAATTACACCTACCACAACTATCTGATGAATCCTGAAAGTACACTGTACAGGGTTACAATTCAAATGACTATCAACAGAAAATGCTTCCTTTTCTTCTTTTCCCTTCATTTTGAAAGTTATTTGTTTATATGTCTGTTTTCTTTTCTTCTTTTACCAAACAAAACATTTGAAGTAATTAGTATTATAATCAGTATTAATTAGATACTTAGTATAAAATTATACATACATACAATACACATAATAGACATACAATACAAATCATAGTGGACATACATCCATATGGGTGACATTTTTCTCCTGCTTATAACAGCTGTGCTTACCATACATAATAATTGTGACTTTTTATTTCTTCAATATATCCTACAGTGATTACAATCAATGGAAACCAGCGCTCAGTACTTTGATTTTCTTCTCTTTACCAGTCCCATGTTGCAATAACTCTGTTAGGGTCGCTTAGAAACATCTAGAGGCATCAAATGCTGCATGCATGATGCCAGTGCACCTAGATTTTTAATGTGACCATTTCATAATACATGTATTAGTATATACACCTAATCAGGGTAAATACAGTACCTCTTGATCCCAACAACACATACAAAATAAATGTTGCCTTTTCAGCAATTAAGCCTCATGCAATCCACTAGATTTTACTAAACGGCTTAATCCAAGAAATATTTGTGTCTACAGAACTACCAACCACTATAACATATATTTAACAAGTCGCAAAATAAAAAGAGGGAATCCATTGGCAATGAATTAAAAACAGGAAACTATATATCGATATCAAGCAAGTTTGGATTACAGTGCAATATACATGAATATTATATACTAAGTCTTCACAAATTCTTAACAACTTTGACAAAATTGTGAAATTGACAGAAATAGCCAGTGCTTTCATTTGCTTTTCAAAAATACCATAAGGAAAATACTGTTAATAAATAATTCTAGATTATCTTATTGCTGAAATCTGTGATTTAGAGTAAATGAATCCCCCAAATTTAAAAACAGTCTTCAGTTCTGGCCATGAACATCAGTCACTGCAAACTCACATTATAAACAGAGCTATTCTAGCTAACTGCATTCTTAACAAGTGAAATTTCAATCTACTTGTGTGTACTGTACTCTTTTATACTCTTAGCAAGTTTTCTACTCTTGTTTTTATTGGAGATTGAAAACATGGTTATCGTGTACATGATAGGGCTATACAAAATAAGATGAAAACATAATTATTTTCAGGAAAAAGTCTGGACGAAGTATTTGCTTTGATATTTAAACACACAAACATATTTTCCATATCGGGTTTAAAGAAACATGTATCATCTATAAATATACCTATTTCTAACCATATTGCAACTGTCAAAACATATCTGAAACTTAACATTCATGTAATACCAAAACAAATCATGCCATACAACAGCCCGAACAAATCATTCTTCATTCATCCATATTATACAACTACCGTTTTTTCTATCACTTCCATTGAGTACATGCATTAACTTCAAATGTATGCATGATTCTAAGTTGCATGTCTTAACATACTTCTTTAATGTTCCATATAATGTTGAACGAGGGAAGAAAGGTTAGGAATCACCTAGCATACAAAATGAGGTTTAATGTACATTGCATTTGTCTGATATATACTCAACAAGAATTACTGATACTTGCTTAAGGGTTTGGAAATGCAATATCAGGTACACAAATCACTCAACATCGGTCAAAATAGTGGTATGTATACAATACTTTGTATTTTTTCATTTGAATGGTAGAGCTGTGCAACTATTCATATAATCCTAAATGTATGCCTAGAAAAAAAACCCCACCCTATATTGATGACCACACAATACATTCATAACAAAGATTATATACAATTAATGCTAAATACAGGTACCTGAATATGGAGTGGTATGATTCTATGTGATAGTATTGGAGGGCAGGGTTGCTATAATAAAGTATTGCCTCTCATAACATCATTACTCCTGTGCAGCTTTCAAGTCATCTTGTACTTTGGAAAAATCAAATTCTTCACCCGTTGCCCTTCGGTATGTGTCCAGGATATCATCACAGGTCGTCTCAAAGTGAGTCGTGGCATCAAAGGATTTAGTAATGAAGATCTGCAATGAATAAAATGGGATAGAAAGACTTTGGACACAGGCTTCTTGAAAGATGATTCTTTACGTTTGGTCCAAATTGAAAGAAATTTGGCTTTGTCACATCCCACAGGGTAATTTTTCAAATGTTAAAGTATGCATTGGCATATTCAATCATTAAAATTGAGTAATATAATGGCCTTAGGGCATCTTAAGGAGGTGATTTTGGAGGGCCAAAGCAATTTGGTATATTGGTATGAACATGAGATCCTACAATGCTTGAGAAGAAAATGCTACAAAATCACTACCGGTACTTAAAAGCAAAATGGACTTTTAAGAACAAGATTCCAACAATAGATAATCCTTAATGGAAGAACACCTGTGGCATGTCGCACACGGCATCTCTACTTACACTGTAGCTTGAGGCCACACTGATCGTAATGGGGCACTTCAATCAAGGAAAAAATTAAGATTTATTTTTCAGGGGCTACTTTTCAAGCTTGCCTAACTTCAATGGATTATTTTCATTTGTTTCTCCAGAAATAATTCTCATGTTGTAATGATTGTGATACTCAGTAATGAGTTCATGATCCATGGAATAAAATGATAATTACTGAAAAGTATATACATTGGTGTCGGTTGTGGCTTTTCGTAAATTTAACAACTGTCCTTCAAACCTTGATCAGCGAAAAACATAAACACCACACAAGAACACTTGCTCACCTTGTTGTCTTCTCCGCTGTCTAACGGCGCCATCTGATCATCTATTGAAATGAACTTCTCTGTGATAGGCCCAAGAAGATCCAGACCTGGTTTGAGCTCTGCTTCTGGGTTACTAGTCTCCACCGTGGTAGCGACCAGAGCGATGTACCAACCCTTGGCTGCAACGTTATGGGTGCTTGACACCATCAGTACATAGATGTCTGCAGTGGCAAACAAATACAAAAACACACAGAAAATTCAGCTTTAAATAGAACGGCAGAGGAAAAGTACAAGGATGTCATCGATCTTATCCATGTAAGATACCCCTTTCCTTCCCTAGATACAAAAAGATTAAAAGTAATCACAATTTTGTTTAAATTTGTCTTTATCACATACGCATTGAAAATGTTGACTTTTTTTTTTCCAGCTCAGTTTTGGTTACATATCTTTTATATAAATTCACAATCCTGTTGAAGGGGGCATTTCATCTGGGTGTTCGTACACACTGCAATGCGTATATGTGTTTCTCCGGGACGCGAGGTATGAATTTGACCAAAGTTTCTTACCCCTTTTTGCCCCAGAGCGAAATCATTTAATGCCCTCTCGAGCTGCATGTGATATATCAAATAATGAGTAACTCAACCAACCAGATTATGACTTTCATAGGCAATGAGCGAGTCTAATAGCAAGCGATCAATCACAAACATAAAAATCACAAACATAAAAAGCAAAAACAACCATGTTCTACAGGATATAAAGTACATAGGGTTACTATTGGTGTCCACCTCATTTTAGGAGTCACTACTCTTGCATCATCATGGTTCTCAGGGGTGATAGTGAGCACTAAAAAAAAATAGGTTTTTTGTTTTCCCCCTCAACCACGCCCCCCTTGAGTAAAAAAAAAGAGAAGAGGATTCGCAGGGAAAAAATGGCATCTAACAACATTCCCCCCTTTCGAGTAAGAAAATTGGGAAAAAAATAGGGCAAATTAGAGAAAATAACGGGGAAATCTGTAAAATCTGGATAAAAGAGGGAAGAAGAAAAAAAATCTGGTAAAAAAAAAAATAATTGGGGAACCGATTTAAATCAGGTTTTTATCAGGCCTGGGTACTACACTGTCACAATCTCGATCATTTTCCATGTTTTAGGGTCTGTTTTTATAGCCTAAGTCAGGACAGTCTTTGTTATGATAATAAGTTATCCCTTTTGTGGTGCTCTGTAGCCCTAGTTCTTTTCTTAATGCAATGCTAGGCATGCACCCAGGTACTACATTCTTTTATGGGCTGGTTCAGTCATACAGTTTTGGAATCAGTCTGAAGCCAGCTGCCACACTGAAAGGACCTTTGTTTTATGGGCTGGGGTAGCTCTGGGTTGCCACACCTGTTATCCCTTTAGGTGTCAGCAAGTTTTGCTAGCAGTAAGTTAATTTATTTTCTTATTTTTAGAGAGGATATTTGTTACCAGTTTGATACTTGTTTATCCTTATAGAATATAGAATAAGAAATTAGCAGATGATTTAATCTGTGAACTTGTTGTGCTATTGGAAGTATGCACATTTAGGACATACATATAGATAGTTTTTTTGCATGTTTACTGAGTAGGCATGTTTTATATAATTATAATCATAAACAAATACCGGAAACCTCTGTGTATAAGACGCACCTGTTTTTTGTTTTTTTGTTGCAGACTCTGTATGCAGCAAGCCAGGTCGTGGTTCAAAAACCAACGTGGGGGAAGACCTTTATTTCACTGCAGGGTGCAGTTGAAGGCGCCGATTTGTGCTTGTGTCACAAATGATAGTAACTATGTTGTTTTTAAATCTAAAGATGACAGACAAATTTTCCTCTAAGTCCAAACAGAAATTTGGCCATACAGGTAGCGTTGTTCTAGTTTCCGAGTGGTGAGTCAACACACCGTGTATGACGCACCTCTGACTTTTAAAAAAATTTTGGCGAGAAAAAGTGCGTCTTATACATGGAGCTTTACGGTAAGTGCTAACAAACTCAGTGCTTTTACACCTTTGCTACATAAACGGTATAATATGTTGACGGTTCTTCTGTAAACCCACAAGTTATACTTTTGTTTAGGGCCTGGCCTTAACATTTATGCCACTATGTAATATGTAGAAGATGGTATTCAAATAGATATTTGTGTGTATTTTCTGTGCTGATTACTGAAGTACCATTTGGCTGTCAATTATCATAAATATTGGATGTTTCCTTTTAGACAGCCGTTTTTTAAAACTTTCCATAAGACTCTTTCATCGAGTTCCCATATAGAGTTACAATTATTGGAATTCCTCAGAGAGAGTACCATTAGATGCTGTCTCGTTTTCGTGGGTATCAGCAGCAGTCTCGCGTTTCCTTCCATCTTCGTCTCCTCATCTCCACCATACCAACGTGCGACGTACGTTTCAGTGCAGTGGCCTGGTTGTCTGTGATTTTGCGTAGCCAGTTTCTTCAGTTTCTTCTAATTCATCAGTGACAGTTTGAAGAGACAAGTGATTTCAACTCAGCTCTACAGTCTTCGTCTACAGTATCCTTACCATTAACTCTCGCGACATAAAGTTCTTCAGTCTTGAACAATAACTATACCATAGTCCACGTCCATAGACTCTAGACATCCTTCGACTTTGTCAACAACTGATATTCCCTACGGGAATTGATTTTGTAAAGGAATTCAGATTCTTGATTTTGTTTAAACTTTATTTTACTGATTATTTCATTGAGTCATTTGTGGGTGGTCAAACAGCCCGTTTAGACTAATAAGTTATCATGTGTATGTTGTAAATTCAATCCTTAATTTATTTTGGTGAGAAAACAACCGTACATCGTGACAACGATATGTCCAGGGACAATGAAACTTAAACTGTGAAGAACTCTATAAATAACAAAAAGAACAACAATGCGAAGTATATACATGTATGCATAACTGTAATACAAAACAACAATTTTGATTCTATTAAACCTGTTTGCTGGCTACAATTGGTAACTATTTTTATTTCCATCATCAAGTCCCTTACACATGCATTTTGAAAAGAAAATAAATAATTGTACCTGAGTTTCGACCAACTTGGTTTTGTGGGATGATGATTTGCAATGAGGTTGCCTCCGGTATTTTGGGGATTGTATGGTTGAGAAGACAGATAGCTCGCACAACTTGGCCGATTTTCTTGACCCTGTTAGGGAAATAGCTGGGGTCACCAATCACCATCTTACAACGAGCAGTTTCTCCTTCAGATTTGACTCCAACTACAACATCATTCTCCATCACTATTTCCTCAATTGGTTTGTCAAGCATGTATGTACCTCCGTAGATGGCTGAAAGTCTACAAATCATTGAAAAAGATATATTTAAGAATTTATGATTTAATGATTTTCAAAATCATATTACCAGTACTTGAAACAGTCAAAACATGCATGTTGATCAATTGGCTTAAGAAGCCTATTGAGATTCCAAAAAATATTTAAGAAAACATCATTACACCTACATGTATTAATATGAAAAAGAAGTTAAACAGATAGTCTAAAAATATGAATTATTGGTTGCCTGATGTCCCCAATTGGATTCCTGAGATCAGACATAAATATACAAAACCCTTGTTTTTGTGTACCTGCATTTGAATCTAAGGATTTCTGTTAATAATAAAAGATGCCTTGTAAAAACAATTTAGTCATTGTTGATGGATCGTAATATCTATACAAAAAATCAAAAAAGCTGAATTTAGTTCAGCTGAAAAAAAGCTACCAAGATATTAGTACCGGTAGTAATTTTCACCCTGTTAGCTGATTAAAAGGCAGACTATAGGAAGTAGTCTACATAGGCTGAGATGGATGCATAACAAGATCTTCATATTGTGTGTTACATTTGTCAAACAAGATGAATGTAACTGCATCTCCGATATGACATTTTCATATCATTTTCTAATCATCCATTTCTCTTATAATAAATAAAAGAAATAGATTAAAAAAAGACATTTTCAAAATGTTCATATCGCTTAATACATTAACCATACACATCAACAATAATTTTACAAAAGTTCCATGGCAAGTTCTCGCTTGTCAGTAATTCTGTCTATAAATGATACATTTAAAAAAATGAAATGGTGCCTGAATCTTACAATTCTTTAACTCTATCATACGGGAAAGCTCCACGCAAACTGGTAAGAGAGACATTTGCATATATATATTGTTATTTCATATATTTTCATGTCATATGTCCTGCTGGCAAATAAATCAACAAAATTTGTCATTTTGAAGGTTTGTTTCAAATGGTATTTTCCTTGTTCATCTTGTTCTCTAAAAGTCCCAAGACTAATTTTCCAGAAGTTTTTTAATATATTAATGGTACCTAAATCTAATGATTAAAAACAGGTTAGGTGCCCCACTAAAAAACAACCTTCCTCCCCCCCCCCCACAAAAAATAAATAATAATTGATAATAAATTAAACTCAGAATATGGCACACTTACCTGGCAAATCCTTGAGGAAGTTCTCCTAAACCATACAAAGGGTAGATGTATGGAGATTTGCCATATCTACTTAGGGAATCGATGTACAGAGCAATTCTCTTTACAGTCGGAAGGTAGCACTTACTTTTGTAACTGTTGGTAAACAAAAAAAGGTAATCTCATAACAGGATACCGGTCCGGTACATATATGACTTCAGAAAGAAAAAGTATTAATGATAGTTACTTGATTCTAATTTCAAACATAATTTTTTTTAAAGTAGGCTAGAAAGGGGAATGAAACAGTAACTAGATGGTCCGACCTTCGACAGCGCCCAGTCGAAAATGATGCCTCCGCCATGGAGCAATTTTACAAACCAAAACAGAAGCGAGCTATTTTTGCATACATAATTAGCCCTGTGACCTCCGAAATTTTACCTTGTTACCCCCAAATTTAATCAGTTCATTGGCTCTGCAAGATAAATACATGACCCAAGTTTGGCGGGAATCCATCAATGGGTTCTTGAGATAACGCGATCACAAGAATGGGACGTACGGAAGGACAACCCGAAAAACATAATGCCTCCGGCTACTTTGTAGCAGAGGCATAAAAACAAGCAAGCTGAAGTCAAAGTCTGTGTGTTTTTAAAATCGAAAGTAAGTTGACCATTTTAATTTTAATGTATCTATTCATATCATTTGATGCAATTACCAAGCCATCCCCTGCAAATGATGGCACACTGTTTAGAAGTATTCACTCTCAGTTATGACATTTGCTCATAGGGGCCTAGTTATTGACAGTAAGTACTATTAATTACTCTTTAAAGTTGATATTCTAAGACAATCCCAAATATTGAGATAATTACATCAATAGAAAGCTTTTAACCCCCAGAATAACACTAAACGGTGTCCAACTGACAAAAACAAGTTTAGAATGGTGAATTTATGCGAGTAAACTCTACCAAACTATCTAAGTCTGAAACCCGGAAGTGCATTTAGAGTCGGGCCTCTATCCGTGACGTTACAAACGGGACTCATGGGCTCAGTGAGAGTGAATGGCAGTGATATCCCTACGTAAATGCTATCCTGTCAGAGCTTAGATTTGTTGTTGTTAATGAGAATATTTGATGGATTTTCTGTTTTCATTTGAATGAAGAATAACGAAGCAACATTTTCCAGTCGCTGATTTCTTTTTATATCCTCATATTCACCTATTTGGTAGAGATTTAAGATGAGTTTACTGCTTGAGAATGAAGGTTAAATCATGCACGTATGAATAGGCGGATGCATTATCTTGTCATCAGATAAGGTACAGGAGCAGTTTTGGAAAAACGAATAGGCCTAGAACTATGATAATGCTTATCATAGATGTGTATGACTGCCTCAAAAAAAGGATACAGTACCAGTTAAACATTTTATGTTGTAAAATATCAAACTTGAACGAGATCATGCAAGCGCGCTTCCTCTATAATATTTTGACAACGTCTAGTGATCTAACGATATTCAACCGCGAGTGATGTGGCTCTTGCACGAATGGTCGTGAAGCGAGCAGAATCGGGAGGTAAGACCAGGCCGCTGCTCTAGACGCGGCTTGCTTGTGATGGATCATACGTGCGCTATATATATGTTTATCGGCAATTGCAAGAGAATGAAAGCGACGTTACCAGCTAAGAAAAACAACTAACAAAGACTTGCTCCTGACTATCGGTGTCAGAATTGGTAGATCGCACAATGCATGCACAGCATGGGAGAAGATGAAGGATCTTCAGGGCCAAGGAAGGCGAAAGACATGGGAAAAAGGAAGAAGAAACCCATCGGGAGATCGCTGTATGGTAATGAACTGTGCATGGGTCCACAGCTACTGTTCACTCCGTGCCTGGGCCGATTTCAACACCAAAACAAAAATTACATGGTGAAAATATCGACTAATAGCACATCGTTGGCATATATATGTCATAATTTTTAAAAGGGGAATTGATATTTATACTATGAAATATTAGGGGAAGGTAAAGAATTGTACATATAATTATGATTTATTAGACTTTCAGCCTTTGAAACAAAAATAAGCAGAAAATTGTATCTCTCTACACATGCTTTCGATGTAACATCCGGGTACGTGAATATACTCTTTTCCGGACGTGATGTCATATATAGTAGACCAGCGCCGTGACTGAATTTCTATGCAAAGAGAGGCGGATATTTTCGACATTTCAATTAAGGATTTCGAGTAGCCAGAATTTTTTTGTGATATACTATGTAATTGAAAAACTTATAAATAACATATGCTTGCCGTAGGTACCAAATTAAGGGACATTTATTTGCTTAGAATATCAGCTTTAAATGTAAATTTTGTGTATAGGCAAATGGAATGACACAGAATAAAATTTCTCGTAATTGTTGTATGTCTAATCTCAGTGAAATATGGCTTTGCAAAGCAGTACTAATGTGGAGGTTAGGGTTCAGGGTCATGACTCGGTGCCAGTGAGTTAAAAGGCATTACAGCATAGCATAGGTTTGAGGATTACATTATTATGATGTATATTACTGGAGAGCAAAACAATTATTGGAAGAAGCATCGAGACGGGAGCTAATCTCTTTCAGCCTGAAATCATGTAAAGTGAGGCAACCATAAACTTGGCACTATTGCCTTACTATCTCACGGTGTGTGTGGTTAGGATTATCAGTGTCTACCAATTTACTAATAAATAAAAAAATTAAAAACTTCCTACCTATCTTCTCTGTAGAGAGCCATTGCATGTCCAACAAAATCTGCTGTGTTCTTATCCAATCCAAACTTCTTAAACAGCTCATCCATGGTAGTTTCATTGGGATTAAGTCCATTGAAGGTCTTAGGGTCCTCCTCATCAAACTTTGTCACAAACGTCAGGAATTTACTGAAGCGGCGCTTTTCAAAGAGTCCCATCAGTGCTGTGATAGTCAACAACAAATGTAATGTAAACAATTCCTCAAGTGATATAGTCATTCACATCGATGGTTATAAAATAATATCAAAATCACAATAGATAATATAATCATGAATATTGATAATACAAATAGTTAACAGTTTCTAAAATACACATAGGAACAACAATCAAAGTCATTCTCCCATACCAAAACTCTGAAAGTTATAAAATTGAATGTAAAATTGCAACACATTTTTCAATACAAAAATCTTTGAAAATCTCTTGTCAATAATTTTCTTCCTTTATTTTAGAATGAAGAACCTTGGAAGACCCTTGGCTTTTCCCTCTTTAATTTTACTGCATTCTTATTCCCATCAAATTTTCTTGATTGATTTATTTTCATTTTGGAAGGGGTGGAGTTAAGAAATAACTTAAGAAATAAATCAATTAATATTGTAGTCATAAGTATCAAGTGTTTAAGTACAACCAAGTACCAACTTTAATTCGGGATGGGCCTCACAAATTTACATTGAATACATTTTTTTGAAGCCCATCTATAATAGACCAGTTCCACAAAGAATATTTTTTATTTTTATCAAGATGTATAATATCAAAGTGTTGGTTTATACAAATTTGAGCTTACATGTTGCCAATGCTTCCTTTTCAGTGACAGGAACCTTGAAGATATTGCCCCCTTGCTTGAAGACATAACTGCCTTCTACTGACTTGAATTCAAGGTAACGGGTGACTCCAGAATGAATTAACAACTTTACTAGTTGACCTGAGAAGATAGGAAAAGTGAATCTGATGATATCCATAATAAAGGGAACTGGTTGGGATTGCTGCATCAAGTGAAATAATATGCATCTATACATGGCACTATGTTTACTACAGACAACTTCATAAGACAGATTTCTAACAATGTTATCTTTTCTTTCATTGTTCATCGTGGTGTAAATAATGTTCCATAGTATCAAACTTCACGAGTCAGGGCCATTTTTTAAAACAAAGATTAAAAAAAAGAAAAGCTACAGCCTATTCTTACTGGGTAATCCAAACAAATAAGATGAAATTCTAGTGGCTAATACCACCTACAGCACTGAGAAGGATAAAGACTGTACCTTGATTCACCCTAAAATTACTACAGTCAGATCTATATGTTCACCACTTACAGTATATGGCTCCCTTCATCACGTGCACATTATCTCAAGGTGTAAATAATGTATATGTATACTATTCTTTATTGATTCTACCTAAAAAAAACCTCATCAATACTTGCACAATTTAAAACAAAAAAAATACAAGAGTGCACTACATTGTAGCAACAAATTGAAGGAAAATCCAACCTTGATAGCAAACTACTCTAGAGGAAAGCAGAAAAATCAGAGAGGAAGACCGGTGAAAGTTTGTATGAGATTGGGCAAAATAAGAGAAGGTTTTAAATTTGTGAAAGTTTTAATTACTATAGGTATGGGCTATGGGCTCTTCAAATTAGCTTAATCGGTAATGTTTCTGTAATGTAGTGGCGGACAATTTTCCCATAATAATATGTTATGCATAATATATTTTGAGCAGTGCCCGAGGGAGTGGACGCTTAGGAGAAAAAACAGGAATTAATGATAAAATTGTACACGACAAACTGGAGAGTTATCCCCGCTAATTTGAGATTCGCATGAGACTTAGTGATCCCATATTTCGAACATTCATAACTTCCTTACTATTGGTCTGATTTCTTTCAAACTTTCGGCATTCTGTTTATCTTATTTATCCACTTTTACAAATAACAAATGACAAATGACCTTATCACTAGTGCTGTAAGTCAGACGCTATGTTCGTGTTCGGTTCGGTTCGGTTCGGCAGAGTTTGGTAATTTTTCACCCGAACTTGGTTTGGTTCGGGGTTCAGTAATATAATAGCAAGCAGTGTTATAGCCACGGCGATCGGCACTGAGCGGGCTGGCCGGCCGGGCCCGACCAGCACAGAGGACTTCTGCCCACTCCTGATGAAAAAAACTTCTTCCGACCAGCACGAGTTTCACATTAAAAAACTGCTCTAACAAATTCTTTGTGAAGAAAACGACTACTTACATTAGTATTTCTGTCTTGAATCGTGTTTTATTTTCAATTTTAAAAGAATCATGTTTTCAATTTGTCAATAAATTATATTTTTTAAAGATTTTCCGAGACGGTTGTTGTCTAATGTTAGAGTCATGAAAGCTGCCATCTTGAATAGCGACTCAGGCTCTTCGATCACTGTTTTTTATAAGTGTTATTTTCAATAGGAAAAATATAAAATTCCTATTTTTCCTGAATAAATAAATCTCATACTATAATATATATTTATTTCATTATTTATATTGTAAAATTTATATTGTTACAATTAAAATATTATTTTTGTTGTTGAATGGGTTTGAGCTGAACTTGTTTTGATCAGCGCCTATCAGCGCTCAAAATACACGGGGGCGGTGGGCGATTCGCCCCCGTGAGCTCCATAATCGCCCCCGTGGAATTATAAAATAAAGATTATCTTTTCTGAAATAACTTTAACACAATATTCAATTTCAAACCTTAAACCAATGAAATGGAACTGAATGGCGCTTTCTCTACCATCTCTACGAGTATTACCGATACAAACAACGGAAGCTCGCGGTGCGGCCGTCAGCACAGTGGCTATACTGCGCTGGTAGTACCGGTGTGCACGCTGACGCCCAATATCTGCTGGAGCTGGAGATCGACGATCGCGCAAGGACTGAAACATGGAGAAGTTTTTCGTTGTGAAAAGTTTGAATCCTGGTGATTCTTAAAGACCAGCAAATAATGTAACTCGACCAGTAAATCAATATTGAGAAGAAGAAGAAGGCATAAGATGTTGCAGGGGCGGATCTAGGCGGTTTAGGGGGTTTAACCCCCCCCCCCCCTCCCCCTTGGGCTGCCAAAGAAAAATGTGATGTGCATAGAAAATGCTATCATGTGTCCAGACCTACACAGAATTAGTAGATGTCAGTAGATGCCAGGAAACATCACTAACGGGGGTTCAAAAAAGCACCAAAATATCGCCTCACCGCTTTGCGGCTCGTGGACGATGATCCGCATGTTAGTAGATGCCAGGAAAACACCACTTACGGGGGTTCAAAATAGCAACAACAAAAATTGCCTCTCCGCTATGCGGCTCGTGGACGATGCTCCACATCGTATTTGGGGTACCCCCCCCCCCCACCCTTAGCAAATAGCTTGATCCGCCCCTGTGTTTTGGAAGGATATGGTAAAGACTAAAAGTAAAGAAAGAATGTAAATAAGGTAGCTCTGAATAATGAGAAAATTAGTTGCAGAACGGGAAGAAATGGAGAAAATGTCCTCACGGGGATAAAAGTCAATAACAGCAAGGAGTTTCACGGGTACCAATTCAATGGAAATTTGTATTAAAATAAGAGCCCCCGTGAGAAGGCTCACGGGGGCTCTTTTTTTTTTGGAAGAGCCCCCGTGGGCAAAAAATTAATTTGAGCCCTGGCGCCTATATAGCTAGATCACCCACATGTATTCTTGTTTATGGCTTGCGATCGCGACGTAGCAGAGGTCAGGATTTGGGATTTAAATGGCGCCAGTGAAGTCGCGCCTTCCACTGGATAGGCATAAATCACAAAGGTGGAAAATGGGGAAAAAGTAAACATAAAATGAGCAATCATGACATGAATATTAGGTACAAAATGACAAGTTTATTTATTTTTTTTTTTAAACATTTTTCTGCCCAACATCCGAACCAGGCCTTTGCGTTCAGTTCGGTTCGGTTCGGTTCGGTTCGGTTCGGAAGTGCCATGTTCGGCGAACTTGCGTTCGGTTCGGTGGTTCGGCTACAGCACTACTTATCACAAGGGTTGGATTGCCCTTTAGTACATTATTGCATGCATAACCCCTACAGAACTCTAGCATACTACCAAATCATGTAACCAAACAGTGCTCGTCCTGATGTGGCAGATAAACAAGGTCAGGCTTTGTTCAGATACACAAGCGTTACTGTTCAGCTCTTTTTAACTGTACAATTTACTCAAATATTCCACACAGGAAATGCAAGTATTCAGTACCCTGGGCAAGGTCTATTTTCTGCATGTGATACCAATAAACACGTAAACTTGTAAACAATCTCCTACCATCAGCCATCAGCAGCTTTGGGATTAAATCCACATTCCAGTCCCTTCCTCTTCCAAATTTTTCATCTGATGGGTCTGGTTTGTTGAACTTTTTGAACAGCTACAGTGACAAACAAAAAGGATACACAAGATTAAATAACTCTCGTCAATAATGTATATTTTCAATATCGATGCAATCAAATAACTCTATATACATGTCAGAAATAAAGACAAATATAGATTTTGTGGCTGACTAATATTAAATTCACACCAATTCTTAACTAATTATGACAAGAAATGTAGGAAAATTTCTAAAATTACGGGCTAACCTCAATGATATTCACAAATTAAATTGGCACATTGTAGGCCAATACACACAGCTGTGAGCGTATATAAACCATATTTGCATGGGGTGCATGTCGTCAAAATAGGTATATCCAGGGTACATCATGTGAGCCACCCCTGACAATCCCTTTACAGGATTTTTTTTAAATGTAGGATATAATGAACAATAGCCCGGGTAGTAATCACTACACTTAAAAAAACTCTGCAGATTTTTTTTTCTTTTTTTCTCAATAGACCCACAACCAAATTTGTTTGTAGTTTAACATCATCATTGGTTTCATGATATCACATTGCATAATTTGGGTAGCTTGATACAAATCATACATGTTCTCAATTGTTAGGACCAATATAAAAATAAATATCCATTTATGCTAAATAATTAAAAAACAATGGGTCGTTACATCAGACAGGGGCGTCAAAGATGCTCCAGCTCCTCCGTAGTATTTCTGACTGTCCATGTGCAGCACCTTTTTGCCGGCTACAGCCAGCATGCCACTCAGTACACATTCCTACAAGAAACATGATCACAATGATTAGTACACAATTTGAAACTTCTAACAAAATGATGTCATCACTTATGTAGTTCTATCTCGTTTGAACCGAGAAACTGTACATATATATACACATGTATTTAAGGAACATGAGCAGCACGGTAAAAATCTCAAAGGAAACAAGGCTGATGTACAAAAGTTAAATGGTCCGTTATCAAAAACTTGTACTTCTTGAAAATGTCCACTGTTTTAAAAGCAGATGAGACTATGATCAACAAGAGAAAAAGGAGTATTTATGCCCTTATCTTGAGTCTACATCAACAGTCATGTCTGCAGTAGCACATGTAGCAATATAAATCTAGTTGACTGTAAAGATTTTTACCCTACTCTACTTGTTCCTGATGATAATGAGCTAACATTTTTACATGACAAAAATGCTGACATCTTACGAGAGTTTGGGATGTTAGTTCCGGCTGAAATGCAAAGACACTAATACTCTTTTCACACTTGTTTTGCTTAACCCCGTACTTTCCTTAACCCTGGACTATCTTTTTAGGGTTTTACACACGCTTTTTTAGTCCTGTACTAAGTGCCTATCCCGGAATAAGAAAATTCATGCTGTTCTCACTGCACTTCATTAGCCCCTTACTAGCTGTATAGCGTAAATATTCATTAATTCGCTCCATTAAGTAGTACTGGACTATTTTAGTTTCTGTTCTCATTTATTTGCTTGGAGACCACAATTGGAGGGTTAGACCTGCTTTCGCTGACATTTTTTTCATTGGCACTCTGTGGGTTTCAGGTTCCTGAACCGCGCTCTGGCAATGCGAAAGCGTATTCCGCGTCAGAAAATAACCCTAGTTCATGTCTACTTTTATGGGTTGTCGGTCTTCCTGAGGATTTGTCGCTCATAATTTGATAGTCTCTGTACAAAGTAAATATCGCGGAACCAGTTTATGGAGCTAGGGTACTTTCGTATCCCATTTTTTACACGTAACACCGCGTGGAGACTAAAACATGCCAAAAATCAACAAAATCTTCATCAATTGTTAAAATCATGGTCATGATTTAAAAGTTATGTTTCTTATCCCTTATGTGTCAATTTTCTTATCTTTTTGTGAGTATCTTTCTTAATAACGAAGATGTTATAATATACACTTTCTCACAGGTTTCACGGCAAATTGCTGCACAGTGAATACCGTAACGACGAAGGGCTGCAGGCGGGCCAGCGTGCGTGAAGAGACCGTAACCTTCATGCACGCGCACCTGGTATAATACGACATAAATCCCACCTAAAATTGGCCCATAACTAGGGTGTCTGATCGCGCATCCAATGTTTTGTGCTAAAATCCTTCCCATAGAGATTGCACACATCCAAGCCTTTTATTAACCGGGCGCCGGGCGATTTTTACCCTACGGTCCCTGACTTTTGGCGCCCGGTAAGACGGGGAAAATGAGTAACGGGCGCCGGTCATTTTTTATTTCTGGCACCCGGTCTGGGAGAATTAACATTTTCTGTTTCATAAACTTCCACATGTCTAGCACTAAATGTTCACAAATGTGACAAAAACTTACTTGATACAAGTTAAACGTGGACTGAATGAACCCTAACAAATCATTATAATGAGAATCCTAATTAAAATCGCCCAGAAACAATTGCAGCACGAATACAAGCGGCCGCTATTTCCTACTCCTAGCGGAGAACGGAGCACACAATACAGGGGATGTACACCACTCAAAGACGAGCGCATTTCCCCAGCCCAGGCCATGCATACACACACAAATGACATCAGTGCTGTACTGCAGTACACACAGTGTCAGTACAAGAAAGTCTCGATGTAACTTCCAAAAATCCATCCCAAAAGCCAAATTTTGCTGTCAAAAATACGGAATCAGAGCCATATTTCCAAAGCTCACGGGGGTTAAGCCCAGTTTTAAGAAACAGTTTCATCAAAATAGCGCTAAAAATCAAGAAATCAGCGATTTTGTTACCAGTTTTTTTGCCTATCGCATGCCCTTCGAATGTAATGGTATCTTCAAAAAGGCAAATGAAAATCAAAACACCGGATCTGCTGATGCATTGACTTCATGTACAAAGTTGATTGCAACTCAAGACTTGCCTTGATTCAGCGGCCCTCGTACTCACTGACTAAAATTCTGTGATGTTTTGAATAATGGACTTTTCTGATAAAATAGGTAAATATATTTAACAAATCTTTTTTTTTTAATTTTCTAATTATTATTATTATTATTATTATTTTTTTTTTTTTTTTTTTTTTTTTTTTTTTTTTTAAGTGACAGGTCGGCCATTCTCAATGATTGAATGCGTTTTTATTCAAAGAAACATGAATGCAATAGCATTTTATAGGGAAAATAACAAAAACGTAAAACAGGCATAATCTTTTTTTTTCACCTAAAATATGTTTTTTCAAGCTGAATAATATGTTTTTTTGAAAGCGACAGGTTGGAAGCTCTGCATTGTCATTATAGATCTGGTTTTTCTTAAATATTTTTTTATAGAAATAATTTAATTCCCCCCTTCCCAACATTTTTAAATTTTTGACATTTAAAGCCCAAGTCCACTCGAAAAATAACTTACTTTCAATAGAACCAGAAAAATCAGACAAACCAATCAAAAAAAGTTTGAGCTAAATCGGATAACTAATAAGAAAGTTATGGATTTTTAATGACATGAAAAACTTTGAAAATCACTACACAAATTGGCAACTCACTCATGAGTCTGTGACGTATGGTCCTCACTATCCACTAATTATTTTCTGTACATTGATAATATAAATTTTCTATTTTCACCCTAAGAATCTTATTTCTTCACACCAGCATCCAAGTTAGATTGTTAGTAATACGTGTTTGTGGGGATACACAAATAAAGAGTAATTTTTGTCCAGTTAAATCATGAAAATATTGAATTTTGATAAACTGTTTACATAAAAATCAATAATTATGTAATACAATATTCAGAAAATAGTATCAATTCTTCAAAATTCATAACAGTTTTGGGGAAATGTCATGCGCGCAATATGATACAAATCATATAACCTGGGCAAAGGTATGGGGAAATCAAGTATTGGGGGATAAAAAGGAAAATTAATAGGATTAAACTATGTAAAGCAATTGATAAGTTGTGAGGACATGACGTCACAAACTGATAACCATCTTCGCAATTTGTGTTGTGATTCTCATTGTTCCATAGTTTTACATACTTTGTCAAAAATTCATAACTTTCTTATTAGTTATCCGATTTTGCTCAAACTTTTTTTGATTGGTTTGTCTGATTTTTCAGCTTTTATTGAAAGAAAGTTATTTTTCGAGTGGACTTGTCCTTTAACGGCATGAAAATAGTATTAAACATGAACTACAACAACTACAAATGACAGATTTATCTAAGGTATGAGTGATTTAATATTAGAGTGCTCAAAATTTAAACTAGAAATTAAACTACCGTATGTATAAATAAAAGGTAACGTTTAACAAATAATTTAAAAGAATACGGTACATATTTTCATCAATTTTGGAAACGGCTCCTGGTCCTGGTCCGGGAGCCGCTTTTTCAGATATTTGGCTCCCGGTCTGCTTTGACTTAATAAAAGGCTTGCACACATCCCTATGCAGTCAACGTGTATTGCGCGATCATGCAAAATTGGTCAATGGTTTTATGAACCAATTGAAATTCAAACGTTTATCGCTCGTGATCCTGATGGTGAAACTTGATAAATGAGGTATCATATGAAAGAGCAGATTTATCTCCATATACCCCAAAGGGGCACACCCCCGGAATTCTAAAAATATCCTGGTCAAAACTCTAGTCAAAACAGCGATTGAAATGTTGTTTGCATCCTAGCTCCAAAATTTGCCACTTTCCTGAAGAGAGCACCCCCCCCCCCCCCCCCACACCAGGCTTATGTAGGGCTAATCGTAAGGAAAATATCTATGAACCTATTTTTTCGCTAGCCCCAAGAGATCACACGCAATAACAGTTTGAAAATACCCATCCCCCCATTTTTTGAATCAGCTAATAAGGGAGGCCTGCGCTCCGCTCAGTCCAAACCATGGTGACAACGCGTAAAATGTGCAGATGCATATGCATTCGGACCACGTATGTGTATTAGGCGAACAAACCCAGAAGTGAAGCACGTGTTAGACAATGGAGGTAGAGCTTGCCGATCGCTCTCAAACCAGAAAGTGGACGCACATTGTAGACAACGTGCTCAAGTTGCGCATTCAGCTAAGCAACATGCGTACGCTTGCTCGCGTATGCACAAGCTTGCATTTGCGCGATACAGCTGTTTGGCTAAATTAAGCAAAACAACATAACTCTGCGTGTACGTCTTTTTCGTCAATTCTGACCAAAATGCCATTTTTGAGGGGCTGTATCTTTTAATAGAAATATCGGTGAGTCTTGAAATTTGAAATGTATAATTTTTTTAATTCAAATATCCAACAAAAATGGTGAAAAAAAATCCCAAATTGAAAATTGAAAAATCGTTCAGACACCATAACTAATAAAATTAGAGATATTGTAAAAAATAACCAAAGTTTTTACCGCGAAATGGGGAAAATTAATGTAAATTTAGAGCTCAGTGAAGAGCACTCAAAGATCATGTGTTGATCCCGCAATCCCACCGTTTAATGGTCCATTTTCAGGAAATTATGGGTCAAAATTGTCTTTTATGGGTTGTCCGTCTTCCCAAGGATTTATTGCTCATAATGTGAAAGTCTTTGTACAAAGTCAATGTAAAATGCATCAAGAAAATCATTGCCAAATCCGTTTTTACAAAGACGATCCTTACTCTCGGACCAGCGCCCCTAGGCCCTACGGCTACGTAGTTCTAGACGATCCTTGTTTGTGCAGACGATCCTTATTCTCGGACCAGCGCCCCTACTGACTACATGGGTGCCAATTAATTATGGTAAGACGATATCACTGTAATATTTCTTATTATCGCTTAACTTAAGGCTATGTATAAGTGCTAAGTATGTATAGATCTAGACTACTAGTGTTACCACTATGACTAAACCCACAAGGCATGCATGTCTGCCACTGCACAGCACAGCCACGAATACTGCATAGGCATAGCACACAGTTACGTGTACAAACAGGTGTACGGTACGTAGCGTAGTGACTATCGTATCCATCATTCCATGTTTTACTAAAACATCTCCGCCCATTGATACTTCACACGCCAAATAATATCTAATTAGCAAGTGGTTATGGACATAATACCTTCAATCCAGTTCCTAGAATTATTGCATCGTAATCTTCATCCATTATGGAGTGATTTTATTCAAACCAATAGAGTAAACAACAAAAATGTGTTCAGTTTAAGCAGGTTTTCTTGTTCTTGTGCGCCTGATCTGACTTTGGTAACCTCTAGCTCTGAAATATTATGAAGACGCGCGCGCTCGCCATAGCATTGCGCGCGCGTACTGTGGGCCAGATCGAGACCGTTTATTATCCGTGCATTTCCCTTTGGAAGGCAGTCGACATTGTTAAAAAGAACTTATTTTTCAGTACACTAAGACATCAAAGACAACTAAATTACAAAGAAATATTAAGCAAGATCACCAAACTGTTTACGTGGTGGAAGCGGCGTGATTTAAAATTAATGGGGAAAATTCAATTAATAAAAGTAAGTATAAGGCTATTCGAAATTGATACATCATTATTGATGCCAGTTCCAGAATAAATAGCGAAATTGATTATTTCTTGATTTTTTTTTGTGGAAAAGTAAAAGCAAAAACAAAAAAGTGCATTATGTTTTTAGACTATCCGCAGGGTGGGCTACCGTGAAATGATGAATTTCCGACTATTGTAATTGAGAATAAATGTCGATAAAAAGGCTCGTATAAAATACAGGTATCAAATGGAAAAACTATTAATTTTTTTTATGAGACCGATGGGAAGAAATTTTATATTTTATTGTAGTGGGATGATACTGTAGACAGTGGCGGATCCAGTAATGTAAAATCACGCGATTTTTACCTTTTTTGGGGGTTGGGCCCCCCCCCCCCCCTGGCGCTCAAGGGGGGGGGGTGCAAATTTGAGTCGTTGCGATTTTTTTTTTTGGACAAAAAAAAAAGGGTCCGCTTACCCCCCCCCCCCCCCCCCCCCCCCACTGAGCAACTTTTCGGCCGGCGCGATTTTCAAATTTTCGGGAGCAAAAAAAAAAAAAAGTTGGGCCCCCTCCCCTAAGAAATCCTGGATCCGCGCCTGACTGTGGACATCATGTTACATATACCTTTTATCTAAGTTTACTGAGAACATGGAATTGGACCTAAAAGATTATGTGAAAGTAAATTTAGATTCTGGGGAAAATGTGCCGATAAACTCAATTTACCAATTCTAAAGAAACTGTCTTGGAAAGAAATTCATATGCGAATAAATGGGATAAATAGGAAAGAGGACAAAAACCTTGCAATGAAACTGGAAAGGCATATCTTTTGCAATTCACTTAAGAAAATGGGAGGTTTTGTGTGATATAAGTTGAAAGAAGCAACTTCCCAGCCCTCTATCCCAGCAGTCTTTGCCTTGTGTTAGTTTTTTTTTTTTTTGGGGGGGGGGGTTCCATTATCTCTCTCTCTCTCTCCGGGGAGTGTTTCTCCCTTTTTTTCTTTTTTTTTTTTCATTGACATTATTTTTTTATTATAATATTTCATGAATCAAACTTTTTTTAAAAACTTCAACAGAGAAACGTTTTTTGCTCGTACCCCCTCAGCCGACGAACGACGATGAGCGGGGGGGGGGGGGGCGCCCCCCCCCTCCCACTCCGTGAACGGAGGGATACCATGCGTGTCACCAAAATGTCCGGTAAAGGGATACTTTTCACGCACCAAAGTCCGGCTCGTAGTAAACAAAAATCCGGCCCGTATTGACTTTACACACCGGACTTAGGGGGGTGTTTTCAATAGGAGGGAACATGCATATGCGTACCCTAAATCACACTGAGTTTTTTTGGTCCAAATTTGGGGGGGGGGGTGCTTGAGAGGAGGGGGGGGGGTGGGAGGTGAAGCGCCATTATTACTCTCTTTAAAAAAAAGAGTGAATTTTCACTCTATTTTCACTTTCTTGGGAGTGACGTCCGTGATCACTTGTTTAGGAGTGAAAATCGATTGATTTTAGAGTGCTCTCTAAGAAAAAAGAGTGAATGTTCACTCTATTTTCACTCCATTTTCACTCTCCAGAGGAGTGACGTCCGTGATTTTGAAAATTCACTCTTTTTTTTTAAGAGAGTACATGACTTTCTTTCACGTATCCCAGATAACCCTAAGTTTTTGTTGCTGCTTTTTATGTAGTTGATATAATGCACGATTAAAATAGATAGAGAGAGAGAGAGAGAGAGCGAGCGAGAGAGAGAGAGAACCACCATCATTATGCAATGGTTCAGGGTTGTGTAATGTACATTAATTTTGAAACCATTTCTTAGCGTCTCAACCCTAAACAAATAGCGAAACTATTTTTGAGGAAAAGCATTCTAAAAACTTTATATTGGCTCATACTATACGAGCTAAAGACAATGTGGTATCGGCAAAGTAAGATGGGGTATTTTTATAGAGGTATTTCAAATGACATTCTGATAATCATCATTTTGTTCTGTATTCATATTATGTGTATACGCATATTGGTGGATTAATCTTTCGTCCTTTCGGTTCAAACCTTTGATTTTAAAAAGATTATTTACTTTTGTATTGATGCTATACAAGTGTCTTCCTTCAAGTTCTCTGCTTTATCCCAGAGGCTTTGCCACATGGATTTATAATAACTATCTGATTCTCTTACGAACTCACTTTTCCTTTGGTTTACTATTATATCTGTTTTTCTTTTTTTTTAAAGCTTGTTTTGCCAACAAATCAGCTCTTTCATTTCCTGCTATAGGCCGCAGTGGGCAGTGTGTTGTACACTATATGCACACATGCCCCGCGGAACGTTTATCAAAATAATATACTTTATGTTTCACTCAATCATTGAGTTATTAATGTAAATATGTATTGCTATTATGAAAATAAAAACCTCGCTTGAGGATAAGAGGAAAAAAGAAAGAAAACAAATGTACAGTCATGATGTATCATAACTTTTTGATATTTAATCTTAACTTGTTATTATTGTAGTATATAGACCTCCAAGTAAACCATTATCAACATTTTTGGAAGGTGTTGAACTAATAATGCATAAAATATTGAATGAGAAGAAAGAATGTTACTTTCTTGGTGATTTTAATGTTGACCTACTTTCTTCAAGTCCATCTGTCAGTACTTTTGTTGATTTATTTACGTCATACTCTTTTTTACCTGTGATATCAAAACCAACCAGAATTACACCTCACTCTGCAACCCTCCTCGACAATATATTTACAAACGAATCTGATAATGTTATTAAGTCAGGTATACTTGTTTCTGATGTCAGCGATCACTTACCAATTTTTTTAATCATTGATTGCGATTTTGTGAATGAAATAATAAGTTATGTAACATTTAAACGTAAGATTGACGATGATTCCATTGTAAGATTTTGTATACTTTTACGTAATCAAAATTGGGAAGAAGTTTATAAATCAAATGATGTTGATCAGAAATTTAGTACATTTCTTGATCAATATATTTTACTTTATAATGCATGTTTTCCATTGAAAAAAACTGTGCAAAAAAGAAAAAAAAGTGATAAACCATGGTTTAATGCATCTTTGAAGAAAAAATGCAAAAAAAAATATAAATTGTATCATAGGTTTATAACTAATCCTACTCCTCATAGGGAAGCTAAATTTAAATGTTATAGAAATGTTGTAAACGATGAAATACGAAAATGTAAACGTGATTATTATAATAATAAATTTAATAGTTGTAAAGGAAATATCCATAAGACCTGGAAAGCTATAAATGATGTTTTGAAGAAATCTAATGGCAAGAAACAATGTCAAACTATATTGTATAATGGTGAATCAACTGATGATAAAAATGTAATTGTTAATTGTTTCAATGAATATTTTGGTACTGTTGGCACTAAAATTGCTGATAACTTGCCGAATTTGAATGTCGATTTTAACAGTTTTTTAAATAATGTAAATTACTCTCAATCAATGTTCTGTGAATCCATAACATTTGCAGAAATTTTAGATATTGTAAAAAAAATTAAGGATAATGCAAGTCCAGGTGACGACGACATTAATACAAAAGTTTTTAAAAAATCTATCTGTTTTGTTTTAAAACCATTGTGCAATATTTTTAATCTCTCTTTAGATCAAGGAGTGTTTCCTCATAGACTTAAGATTGCTAAAGTTATTCCAGTTTTTAAAAAGGGGGATCGAGCCCAATTATCTAATTATAGACCAATTTCGCTTTTATCAATTTTTTCCAAGACTTTCGAAAAACTTGTTTATAAGAGACTTATTTCATATATTGATCAAAATCAGATTTTATACAAAAGACAGTTTGGATTCAGAAAAGGTTATTCGACATATATGGCTCTTGTAGAATTAACTAACAAAATATCTCAAGTATTCGAGGAAAAGAAATTTCTTATTGGTATATTTTTAGATTTATCGAAAGCATTCGACAGCATTAATCACGAAATACTTTTAAACAAAATGGAACGCTATGGTATAAGAGGTACACCCTTAAAATGGTTTCGGAGTTATATCAGTGATCGTAAACAATATACATTTATAGACAACCACAAATCTGATTTATGTAATATATCTGTTGGTGTGCCCCAGGGATCCGTTTTGGGGCCCCTATTATTTCTATTGTTTATAAATGATCTTCAATTTATTAGTGATGTATTATACTCAATTATCTTTGCCGATGACACAAGTCTCTTTATTTCAGGTAATGATGTAGCAGAAGTTAATAATGTATTGAACGTAGAAATGAAAAATTGGTTCTCTGCTAATCGATTGGCTGTAAATATTGATAAAACTTGTTACATGATATTCAAACCTAAGAATAAGTTCATTAATGAAGACTTAATACAAATATTTATTGGAGATTGCTTAATACAACAAGTTAAACAAACAAAATTTTTAGGAGTTACAATTGATGATAAAATAACATGGAAATTACATATCGATGACATTTGTGCAAAAATTTCTCAAGCCGTAGGGGTAATGAATAGATTAAGAAGTGTTGTTCCTATGAGGATTCTTTTAACTCTGTATTACACAATGATTTTACCTTATTTATCATATTGCAATATTGTATGGGGTAACAGTGCACTGTATCTTAGAAATAGAATTGGAGTACTCCAGAAACGTGCAATACGTGTTATTTGCAATTCACAACCTCTTGCCCACACAACCCCTTTATTTCAGCAGCTGAGTATTTTAAAAGTGGATCAAATGTGTAGTTTGCAAATTGCAATTTTTATGTACTCTTTTTTTAAGAACATTTTACCAGATAGTTTTAATAATTATTTCACTTCAAATTGTACAATTCATAGCCATAGTACCAGAAATTCAAATCACTTAAGATTACCGTTATATAAATATAGTTTCTCTCAAACAACAATTTCTTACACTGGTGTAAAATCCTGGAATTCAATACCAGTAGAGATTAAGAACAGTCCGACACTTTCTAATTTTAAACGTAAATTTAAACTGTATATTTTACATAAAAACAATTCACAAACTTATAGTGGTACAATATAATTTTTTGTTTGCCTGTCTAATTTACCAACTTAATTTTGTTTTATCATGTACTGTACGTCGCTTTTGTTTGTGGGCTTTTGGTTTGTTTTTGTTTTTGGTTTGTTTTTATATATAAAATATCTAATATTGTTCTGGGGACTAGCCTCGACAGGCCCCTGGCCTTTGTTGGTCCCCCCACATGTTTTTTATATACATGTATTTAGTTGTTTTTAGATTTTGTTCGCTATTTGTTTCTCTTAATATTATTGTTTGTTAATACTGTATTTTTTATATGTCTGAACATGTATGTATACTTGTTGTTTTTTATGAACATGTGGAAAATAAACTTGAACTTGAACTTGAACTTCAAGTTCTGACAAATATATTAGGGATGCTGAACTAGATAAAAAATTGGAGAGGACAAAATAAAATGATGTAGGAGTAAAACAATAGTAGTAATAATATTAGTAATAATAACAATAATACTATTACTAATAATATTATTGATGATATTGATAATAGTAGTAATAACAACAACAATAGTGTCAAAATTATATTTATACAAAAACTACTCATACAACTCAGTATATACCTGTGCTTTACATGATAAATTTTGTTTTGCTATATAGCATGATGATAATTGAATTATTCTTATGGATTTTATTTTAAAATCTTTAAATTTCAAAATTTTATAGTAAAAATTTTAAACTGAAAAAGTTTGTGTTCAAGAGACAGCAGCCCCCCCCCCATTCATTTCTTACCTTTCTGTCGTTGATGTAATGTTATGTCATGTTGCATTTAAAAAGATCATTATAGAGAAAATTATGTTCATAAATGAGTTCATAAATGTTACTAAAATTATTGAATACTGCTTAATTCTTATTTTTTCATTTTCTCATTTTGTGAAAGATATTTAAAGATGGTCGTGATTTGATGATGTAAGGCACTCTGTAATGATAATGATGTATGATGACTGAGGTGTGAAGTTGGTGCAGTCTTATAGGATTGAGTAATTGGTGTTCGACCGTGTGATTTCTTTTTAGATCTGGCAGAAGCGAGAAAGATCTAATCATCGTCCTAATGAGAAAGACGACGGAAATGTAATAAGAGAGTGGACAGGGCAAAAGTATAAATGCAGTATAAAAAATGGTCTACAATATAGAGAGGGGATGGGGGGGGGGCAAAGTTTAAACAAAAAACAAGTTCCAGTGGTGCCAAAATGACAGCATGCCGTGTAAACTTTTCCATATGGTGGTTTGGGGTGGAGGGAGGGAGCTAGGGTTATGGCTATATTATAGGGCATATGTAAATTTCAGTATTGGAAACGGGTCCTTGTTTGAACATCTTACAGTCCGGGGGGGGGGAGGCAAATATCAAACAAATCAGTGGCGTCGAGTGCAAAAATAAAAAGAACGAGGCAAAATTAAAATTTAATTGGGGAGGAGGCACAATATTAAAGATCATTGAAATCGAGGCGAGTAATCATTTGGGCACTAAACATATGGAAATGTGCAATTTGATTGATAATCATTCATTGATCTTAAAAAATACATAAATAAATAAACGACAAAATTCAAACACACGAAAAACGAGAGGTCCAAAATAGATTAAGGTAAATATAGACGGTGAAATGGGCAGGTGGAAATGGGGTCATTATTTTGTTATTTCCATCCAGGTGACAGTGAAGTTTCTGGCCCCCAAGTTTGCCCTTTAAAAGGGCAAGTCTACTTACTTTCAATAGAAGCAGAAAAATCAGACAAACCATTCAAAAACAAAATTTGAGCAAAATCGGATACTAATAAAAAAAGTAATGAATTTTTATTGACATGAAAAACTTTAAAAATCACAAGACAAAGTGGCAACTCACTCATGATGTCATTGCCTCACTATCTACTAATTGATTTCTTTATATTGATCATATAAATTTCAAATCCCCCCCTATGAAAATCTTCTTTCCTCACACCAGCATCCAAGTTATATTGATAATAATATGTTTTTTTTGTTAATGCACAAATATAGATTTTTATTTTTTCAGTTAAATCATGACAAATTTGAATTTTGATAGACTATTTAGGTCTATATGAAAATCAATGACTATGAATATACAATATTCAGAAAAAAGTGTCAATTCATCAAAGTTCATAAAAGATTTTGGGAAATGTCATGCACGTAATATGACACAGTCAAATCATATTACCTGAGCAGTGGCGGATCTAGGGGGGGGGGGGTTGGGGGGTTGCAACCCCCCCCCAAAAAAATCCGGGGACCATTTTTTAAAATCTTATCGCAAGAAAACGCCATTTTCACACACAGATTTTCAAAAATTTTCCCTACTGTGGGAGAGGGGACACCCCCCTCCCACACCCTCCCCCCTCGCTCGCTCCGCTCGCTTGGACTCGGTCGCTACGCTCCCTCGCATACCACCCCAACCCCCCCTTTATAAAAAGCTGGATCCGCCCCTGGCCTGAGCAAATAAAGGGGAACTCGAAAATTCCCCTCGGCTAGACGGATATGCAGAAGCGGAGTTGAGCTCCTTTGTGCAGAGAAAGGAACAGCGACCGCTCGTGGTTAATATTGAAGCTAGCGTTTGATGTTGAGGCAGCTAGCTCAACGAACTCAAACCAAGGCTAGCTAGGCAGACGAAACTGCATAGCTCATGCATAGCTAACAATGACAAAAACATGAAGAAAGCGTCCAAGTTCTAGTTTCTCATCATTAATGACGTTGTGTTTTGAGGGTAAGTTTACAAATGATGTCTTTACAATAAAATTTGGCTTAAATTTTAGTTACAAAGGTCTTAAATTTTGTTGTGATCTGCAGAGCTAATGCAGTAACGGTCCACGTTTGAGTGATTAATTCAATAATGTCTCATTTTCTGTGCGGTGTATCAAGTATGTATACAGTAGGTCTAGGCCCACGGCCACGGCCACACAGCAGCTAGCAGCATGCATTACTATCCTGGCTGTGGGGCTTTAAAACCTCACTGCACTGTTGTTGTTGGTAATAGTTTAATGGCGTTCATTCAGTATTGAATAGACCTACAGTACTCAGTAGTCACCTCTTCTAGAGGTCTATACGCCATATCTTCAGTTTTATAAGAAAAATCAGTTAGTCTATCCGTAGATCTATGAGTTTTCGGCCACTTAGTTTAAGACAAAATCCTATTTTTTGGACTCTTTACTTCATATTTATTATCATTTCGGCCCTTGTTCCGAAACGTATCCAAAATTTGACCCGTAACTCCGGCGTGGAGATACCCTACTAAAACATAGGTCTACCCAAAATGAAGTAAATATTCATGAAATGTCAAAAGAAAGATCATGAGTTAAAAGTTGTTAGATCTAGGCCTAGCCCTAGATCTAGGCCTATGTTTAAAGTAAAGCCCAAAAATCCCATTGAATTTGAAATCCAATGGGATTTTCCCGCGTAGGTTCGACGCAGCGCCAATAAAGTAAAGCTCTACTCACCGATAGCTGCACTATGTCCAGAATACAATGTCTGATGCTGTCCTTGCTGTGATTCTCCTGGTCGATGCTCCGATGATGTAGTGCTGTACTCTGTTCTGGGTTCTAGTTTCTGGCAAAGGCAGCGGGACTGAGCCTGCTTATATGGCGCACACATGTACGTGCGATCGAGCGTGGAAAGCCATCCGACGCACGCACATGCGTGCGGTCCGTATTGCTAATTTCTCATATGTTTATTACCTGTTTTGTGTCAATTTTCTTGTTATTTTTGGAGTATTTTTGTGTGGAAAAACAATGATATTAGATTATTAGTATACACTTTTTCTCAGGTTTCACGGCAAACCGCTGTAGAATACAAGTACTAGTCATACCGATGCTGTGTTGCGGGCGGGCGCGCACCTGTGTGAAGTTATCTACCACATTTTATCCTGAATAAATTGATAAATGTATGATACAAGTATGTTGAGTTGAGATATGTGGTATATTCTTGTGAAGGAATAAGCATGAGATCTGAGGTTTTTTTTTGTCTTAGAACCAAGCTGTGTACATGTACATACATGTAGATCTACTTGTAGGTAGACAATACTTGTACAAGCAAATTTTAAATACTTAATCAAATCTCTGTCTGAAATTTTCAGGTATCAGAAAACCAGCATATTTGAAAACCTGCAATCCTGCTCAAATGTAGAGACTTATGGCATGAACATCGTCAATGCATGCTGAAACTTTGCAAGGTCAGTATGCTGGATTCACCTGATGCCAGTGGACCCTCATTGCGAACACCTGCTAAAGATGGATACATTGTTGGAACAAAGCCTTCTCCATCCTCTTCTACTCCTAGTCTCCTGAAGAACAATCGTCTATTATCACAGGTAACTGAAACATCTTTTTTACTCAGATGGTAACTAACTGATCGATATTTCCATCTGGGGGTGTTAACTGTGCTACAAAGCTGTGAGATGAAAGTTGTTCATCTTACTTGGCATCCCTGTTTGGTATTAAACAAAACTTAAAATAAATTTCTGTGTGAAGATTTAATAGTATTGAACCTGAGAACAGGGAATTGCAGAATGCACAACATTCAATATTAGGGCTTATTATCAAGGTACCATAAGGCCAAATAACAAAAGTGAAGTGTTTCTCTTCCCCGCCCGCCTCTATTTTAAAACTATTTACTATTCAGAAGGAAAAAAAAGCCAAATAAGGCCACCAAAAGAAGCTTGCACGGTATACATTTTGTTGAAATAGCTTCTAAAGTGATGCAAATCATTTGTTTTGTCATACATCAGCATACTCACATAGCACAATATCTCTAAATGAATAGGCTTGGCCAGCTATAATTAGCATGGCAGCCATCTTGGAAAAAAATAGCAAAATAGTAAATAGTATTGCCTGCCTCCTCCTTTAAAAGAAAAGTTTGTACGAGAAACACATTATTTTTGTTATTTGGCCTAATTCAGAACATACACAGTGAACAGAATGCTCCAAGATTGCCATGTTTACTTCTAGGCTTGAGTCGGTACGGTCGATCACACCGGGACCCGACCGTTGCCGTCGGGTCCCGGTTTCGTTTTTTGAGAACCGACGCTCCGAAAAAAATAATGAAATATGTAAGAAATTGCAGTTTTGCACACCACTAAAATCATTCCACCTTGAAACTTAAGTATTTAATTGTTACCAATCATATTCTAGCTCATCCTGAATCAATCCGAACTGCTGATATAAATATGGGTTGCAAAGCAGTTCGCCCCATGGGGTTGTTGTTGCCAGCTGCTAGCTAGCTACTGTACTGGCCGGGATGCGTTAATAAATCGGGTCAAAAAACATTAATGTTTGAATAATAAAACGGCTTTCTAAAAAGTACTTCTTTACAACATACCGATCAAATAATTTTTAAAAGACAAAATGGATATTAT
Source organism: Strongylocentrotus droebachiensis (assembly GCA_035222895.1). Classification (NCBI taxonomy): domain Eukaryota; kingdom Metazoa; phylum Echinodermata; class Echinoidea; order Camarodonta; family Strongylocentrotidae; genus Strongylocentrotus; species Strongylocentrotus droebachiensis. The sequence goes on from JAVYIG010000066.1 coordinate 313,728, forward strand.
TTCTTTGATTTTGAACACCGCATGCTTCTTTTAAAAGCTGAAAATTACTTGGTAATCACAAGAAGTTTCGATACGGATAGCTGTTGCAAGGTAAGTTCAGACTAGTCTCGGAAAAATGCGCAGTGCTCCTCGTAGTTAGCTGTAATCCGTGCCAGAACGAACCCAAACAAAGACGTGATCGTAACGAGAAAAAATCATTAAAAACTACGAGAGCACAATTGAAAAGACAACTACTCAAAATTATCGTAAGCAGATACATAACTTGGAGGAATAATACAATAGTTGTCCAAGAAAAGCCACAGAAATAGTGATATTTAAGGAGTTACTATAGGTACAATCATTATCGGAATGGGCCTGCTGATATGTCCGAATTACACGTTATTTGGTTTCTAGCCTCGTGTTCTAACACGAGGCTAGAAACCAAATAACGCCCTCTACGGTAAAAAGCAGTATAACAAAGGATTCGAGTATTTGCAGCAAGCCCCTTGCAATAAAATGTACCCAGTTACTCCTCGATTATCACAATTTCTTTGGCATTTCTTGGGCGATTATTGAATTCTTTGTCCAAGTTATTTATCTGATTATCGTAATTTTGAGCAGTAGTTGTCTTTCCAATTGTGCTCTCGTATTTTTTAATGATTTTTTTTCTCGTTACGATCACGTCTTTGTTTGGGTTCGTTCTGGCACGCATTACAGCTAACTACGAGGAGCACTGCGCATTTTTCCGAGACTAGTCTGAACTTGCCTTGCAACAGCTATCCGTATCGAAACTTCTTGTGATTACCAAGTAATTTTCAGCTTTTAAAAGAAGCATGCAGTGTTCAAAATCAAAGAAAAAATATCTATTTTGTTTTTAAAAATTATTCGATCGGTATGTTGTAAAGGAGTACTTTTTAGAAAGCCGTTTTATTATTCAAACATTAATGTTTTTTGACCCGATTTATTCAACCTGCATGAATCAAAATGGCGGCTCGATCGTTGTCTTTCTATTTTTGCTCCAGTTTTTTTTACTTTTAGAGGCACGATAATGGCACTAAACATCGCCAATCATGGATAAAAATAATGTCAAATGGAAGAATATACCGATCTGTGCCGAGGTATGCATGTGTTGATTTATTTGACTGATAAAAAAGGTCACTTTTAAGGGACATACTGATGATATGCGCTTTTTATAGAGGCAAGTGACAAATCCTGCGAGCTGATTTCGGGACACCGGGTCCCGATCGGTGCAAGGCCGTCCGGACCCGGTTTATGAAAATCCCGACATGACTCGGGCCTATTTACTTCACCTGGGTGGAAAGTGGCAAGTGTAGATTTATGTCGTGCCAAGTGACACACTAAAATATAAAGAAAAAGTTATAGCATGGCAGCTGTAAGGATATAAACTAAAGGGATGTCATTTCGTAATAACATGTAGAGTGTGCACCAACAATTTGATTCTTGGATCCACTTTTCTTTTATGCCTTCTTACATTGAACATTGTGTCAGGTGTTAATAAGATAAAGCAAAAGCATTGAATACACTGAGTCTGGAAACTGCTGAATCTTTGTTTAATAAACGGCACCAATGTTTATCTGGTGAAATATTTACCACTTTGCATCCTGTATGTTTAGAAAATTGGTTTGATGGAATGAAGAATGAGTCTTATGATCTGGCTGTGTGTACATGTTTCTAATTTCTGTCTCCCTGTACAGTAGAGCCTAGAGGCCATTTGGAAGAAAGTTATTGTAGCGTATATCCTGTCTATTGTCAATGTACAAACTTTAGTAAACTAGTAACCAGCGTACACTTTACAAAGTTTACATAAAACCTTGGATAACTTTGACTGATGATAAATAAAAACAGAAGTTTTTCACATTTTAAATCTGAGGTGATGTATTGAAGTAAATCTTATGATGTTTTTTGATAATAATAATCTTTGCAAAATAATGATTTTAAAGACAAGATAGCTTACAGTATACAGAGCCCCGAAAATAACAATTATGTGCGAGACAAGGTAGCTGATTCGGAGATCCGAAAATAATAATTATTGACGAGACAAAGTAGCCGATTCAGAGATCTGAAAATAATAATTATTGGCGAGACAAGGTACAATGTAGCAGATACGGAGATCAGAGAATAATAATCATCTAGTTTGAGAACAAGATTCATGTGACACCATCAAACTGCAATTTAAAAAGAATTGTTTAAAAAAACATGGAAATGACTCAGCGATAATAAACTGAGATAGATGATAAGGATATTTGCCCAATGTGCAAAATGCATCATAATACTGCCTATGAGTAATTTTGAAAAATCATGATTGGATGATTTTTTGTTCTTCATGATGATACATTGTATTGATGTACATGTAAGCCCCGCTACATGTATTTTTGTTTGTCCAATATACTGTACTTGGCTCACTTCTTTCTTCAAATTCCGTTGTAAGTCTCCCAGCCAGTCAATATGGAACCGATTAGTTACATGTACTTGTACATGTATAAACACAGTACCGGTAGTCAATACACAACAATTTAGTCAGTTATTATTTAATTTGAAAATAACATTTTTGATTATATCTGCTTTAATGACTGTTAGGTTCCTTGTGTAAACAAAGACAGCATCACACATCATTAGGAGCAGTACTGTCTACGGGTGCGTTTAATCGACACTTTTTCACCCTAGAATCACGGTTTCTAAAGACGTTTAGTTTAAAACGCAATGCGTTCAAGCGATTTTTTCGTCGGTCGTAAAAATAAACGTGTTTGAAAACACAAACATGAAACGCTGAAAAAGATGCGTTTTGTATCATGATTCAAAAGAATCACGGTCGCTAAAATTTGATTGAACGGACGGAGTTCTCAATCATGATTGTATGACGAAGCCTCTTCCGGTTTGGGAAAAACCGCGCGCCCGCTTTGCATGCAATTTGCGTTCACTATACCACCGTGGCCTGTTCCGTTATGTTATTCCTTGTTTTTCCTTCTATCATTTTCTCTTTCTGTCTTTCCTTATGTTATTCTTTGTTTCTTCCTTCTATTCTTATGTTATTCTTTGTTTTTTTTCCTTCTATCACCTTTTCTTATGTTATTCTTTGTTTTTATCATTATTTGCTCTTTCTGTCTTTTCTTATGTTATTCTTTGTTTCTTCCTTCTATACTTATGTTATTCTTTGTTTTTACCTTCTATCACCTTTTCTTATGTAATTCTTTGTTTTAAGCATTCTATCAATTTCTCTTTCTGTCTTTCCTTATGTTATTCTTTGTTTCTTCCTTCTATCATCTTCTCTTATGTTATTCTTTGTTTTTATAATTCTATCACTTTCTCTTATGTTATTCTTTGTTTTAATCATTCTGTTACTTTCTCTTTCTATCTTTCCTTATGTTATTCTTTGATTCTTCCTTCTTTCACCTTCTCTTATGTTATTCTTTGTTTTAATCATTCTATCACTTTCTCTTTCTGTTCTTCCTTATGTCATTCTTTGTTCCTTCCTTTTTTCACATTCTCTTTCTGTCTTTCCTTATGTTATTCTTTGTTTCTTCCTTCTATTTTTATGTTATTCTTTGTTTTTTCGTTCTATTACCTTCTCTTTTGTTATTCTTTGTTTCTTCCTTCTATTCTTATGTTATGCTTTGTTTTTTCCTTCTATCACCTTTTATGTAATTCTTTGTTTTAAGCATTCTATCACTCTCTCTTTCTGTCTTTCTGTCTTTCCTTATGTTATTCTTCGATTCTTCCTTCTTTCACCTTCTCTTATGTTATTCTTTGTTTTAATCATTCTATCGACTTTATCTTTCTGTCTTTCCTTATGTTATTCTTTGTTTCTTCCTTCTATCACCTTCTCATTCTTTGTCTTATTATTGCGATCTATGCTCAAAACAGCAGTCGACAGTCGGCCGTAAACAATTCCAGAAAGCGCGCGCCGAAGTTCCTGGGCCATACTGCGCAGTGTGATGCGCAGTGGTTTGGCTCGCAATGAGCTAGAATCAGCGTTGATGAAAAATCGCTTGAACGCAAACTGCAGTGACCTTGCTTTTTGTAACGGCGTTTTGAATTGTGATTCATGTTTGTGATTCTAGCTTCGAAAATTCGATTGAACGCACCCTACATGTATGCTGAATGCATGTTCATGCAAACACTCTAGATGGGGCAAAGCATGAATAATATATCGGCACATAAAGACACAAAAGAATTACGAAACTCGTAGGTGAACAGACTGTACTTTAGTATGCACATGTACATGCATAATGTGTGTGTGTGCCGTAGGTTGTTTGTTGCTAGGAGGAACCCATTGATTTTAGGATTGTGTTACTCAAGGAGTGCTGAAAGGCAGCGAGCTCTCTCAATTTTGACAAATTTACATACAAGTATGTGGATAATATCTAGCCTAATGTCACAGCAAATTCAGCATGCACAGATTTTATTATTAATTTGACTTATAAAATTCATTCTCCTGATTATTTTATTTGAGATAACCAAAAGTGTACACAAAGGCTACATATTGATCAAATAAATACATACAATTAGTTTTAATGGTGTGTATCATTCATTTATGAATATTTACCCCAGTGTGGCAGGCAGGGGATAGCTTTGTAACAAGGCCCCATTTAAATTGGTTTACAAATGAATGTGTGTATATTCCACCAATGTAGTACATGTCAAATGTCAGACTGAACTATAAAGGTCAAGTACTTTCTAAGGAGAACTTCGGGCAAAAGTCATTCCTGGTTGCTGCATCCTTCATTTTCTGTCCTAAAATACAGAGAGGAATACTGTTTACATGGAGATTATATAAAGAGGGGAGACAAGTAGCATAATATATGCAGTCAAGTGCTCAATTCTGTTCTCGTTCCAAAGATACACTACATTGTAATACTATTACTAAGCTGATATTTTCGCGTGGAGATATTTTCGCAAATGACAGTAACTGCCTGTATGCTTGTAATGCAATGCTGTCGCCTCTATTTGTGCGTGTTGATAAATTTGTGATAATATTAGTACTAGATAATATGCAGTTTGCGAAATTCGCTAAAATAAAACCCTCACAAAAATAATAGCTTATAAAGTACATGTATGCTGGATGTGCATTTGTATGTTGCACTACACTGTTGGATAGTGTATGCAGAATTCCTACAAATTATATTATTTGCATTTTGCGGTTTTATGCAGTAACAACATTGTGTACTGTAGCAGATCATTGATTTGTTTGTGCATGTATATATCCTCCACTTTTCAGACAGAGATGCTTGTGGTTTTGGTACCTGGTGCTAATTTGCTAATTGGACTTTGAGTTTCGATCATGATTACTAACCCAGGATTTGACCTCAGATACCCTGTATAAAGTTGTGTTTCTTAGTTGGTAAAGTGTTGTGTACTAATTTACCCAAACCTTGATTCTTTGCCTGATACAAGTCTTTTTCATGCCTTGCAAAGTTGCAATGTTGTAAACATGTTGTAAACATGTTTGAGAGTAGAGGAATCAATACCATTCTATTCAGCCAAACATCCTATTGTTAAGACTTGTCTAGAGGACCTTGTTACTTGTAGCACTAGTATTGTGCAGGTATAGTTGGATGGGACTTCTGATTCTTAATCCCTTCCTTTCTGCATTATTAATGGTTGGACACGCAGTTCATTGACACTCTGATGGATACTGTGTTGAAGGAGTAAGAAGATGATATAGATTTACATGTTCATGTCTATTTGTTATTAGGCCTATCCTACCATAGACGTACAGAGTCCTGCTCTAGAAGTAGCTTATATTTCAAGGTTAATGAGCCTCCCTTATTTCTATAGGAATGTGTACTCTTGTATACTTCATTATGTTTCCCAACCCTTTCCTTTTGAAATTCATTCATTGAAAACAAAGTCTTGATCTTTCATGTCTTTATTCAACCATCCTTCCAGTGTTGATTTAATTTTTGTTAAATTGCAGGATTCAAATTGACGGCCCTGTGCTTGCTTTGCACATTTCAAACAGGACTAATCTGAGAGGATTTTAAAGCTATTAGCTAAATAAATATTTGATTTGTACACCAATTATTACTTTCAGGCAAGTGAATTGGAGAATGCTATTAGATAGCATCATGCCAGAAAGGTGTAAACTCATATTATAGAACACCTTTCTGTCTCTCAACAAACGTTATATGAGCCCACAGTTTTGGTTTTCATGGGATTATATACATTTTTTTAATAAACAGGATTTTTATAAAAAATGGTAATATATCCACTATCTCTTCATACACTGTTAGCAAAACAATTTACTTTTTTGTTTAAAAAAAAGAAGACATTGCATGCCATTAAATTTACTATTCATCTACTGTATTGTAGATGTTGTTAAATCAGTTCAAAGGGTGATGGTAAGCATTACATTTACATAGGGATGACAATGGTAGGCCTATATGTTTTTGGGAAAAATTGTATTGTGGTGACTATAGAATTCTTTAATAAACACAGATTTATAAGCATTGTAGCTTCCTTCACAAACATTCAAAAATATTTATATACTGTAAACGCGGAAATATTTGTGGTACATTAATTTTCTCTCTAAAGTCTCTAATTCTGATGCGTGTTCTGAACGGGCTAAAGTTGGTGCAACGTGAATTTAAAGCCCAAGTCCACTCCAAAAATAACTTACTTTCAATAGAACCAGAAAAATCATACAAACCAATCAAAACAAGTTTGAGCAAAATCGGATAACTAATAAGAAAGTTATGAATTTTTAATGACATGAAAAACTTTGAAAATCACTACACAAATTGGCAACTCACTCATGAGTTTGTGACGTATGGTCCTCACTATCCACTAATTATTTTCTGTATATTGATAATATAAATGTCCTATTTTCACCCTAAGAATCTTATTTCTTTACTCCAGCATCCAAGTTAGATTGTTAGTAATATGTGTTTGTGTGGATGCAAAAATAAAGAGTAATTTTTGTCCAGTTAAATCATGAAAAATTGAATTTTGATAAACTATTTATATAAAAATAAATAATTATGAAATACAATATTCAGAAAATAGTATCAATTCTTCAAAATTCATAAAAGTTTTTGGGAAATGTCATGCACGCAATATGATACAAATCATATAACCTGGGCAAAGGCATGGGGAAATCAAGTTTTGGGGGATAAAAAGGGAAATTAATGGGATTAAACTATGTAAAGCCATTGATAAGTTGTGAGGACATGACGTCACAAACTGATAACCATCTTGGCAATTTGTGTTGTGATTCTCATTGTTCCATAGTTTTACATACTTTTTCAAAAATTCATAACTTTCTTATTAGTTATCCGATTTTGCTCAAACTTTTGTTGATTGATTTGTCTGATTTTTTTGCTTTTATTGAAATTAAGTTATTTTTCGAGTGGACTTGTCCTTTAAGAACCAGCGAATATGTTTTGGGGTTGCTCAGTGCGTGAAATTAATCGCACAAAAATAACAGCGTTTACAGAACTGTATATCAAGTATCATCTCCCTTTTGTCAAAATCTTTACTGAATGTTCACATGCACATTATTCAAATTATGTTTACTTAAACATGATAGTTTTGCGTTGTGCATGTTTCTATTAATAGTATGATGTCATTGCTATAGGAATGAGTCAGCGGTGGGGTTTACCAGGACTGGTTTTACTATTATTTATTGCTTGTACACACACACACACACACACCTACTCCAGCTGTCCCAGCCCCACCCTCTCTCCCACAATCCACGAAGATAGTGCTTGTGATGGTCATCTCATCTGCTTCGGTGACTAGATACTCATTAGCATTTTAATGGTGTGAAGCTCTCTGTCTCTGACCATCTCACAGAATGATTCATCCACACAGCATGAAAGAAAAGAGAGAACATTTTTGGGATTGGTAATGACGATTCAGTCACCTCCTTCGTGGAGCTAACAAAAACAGAATGCTGTGCTTCCATGCTGGGAGTTGAATGTACTTTATTATCTTTAAATTCCCAATTGGTCTCTTTTCTTTAATAACGATTGAAAGAAATCAGGCTGTGACCATTTCAATTGCAGAGAGAGCTCAACTTGTCAATTATTTTTACTGGTAATTTCTCCCTGATATACATGTAGACCTGTATGTATTAATAGTGATTCGCATCTATGGCTTCTAGGCTTCTAATGTAGAAAATAATACTTAAATGCACATGTAGGCCTTCATCTCAGGATCATATGTATATATAATGAGATAATGGAAAGAGACCTGTATCAAAAGTATTGCATAATGACCCGTGCAACCCAATGTCACAAAGCAGAGAAGAATCATTTCATGTTATGAATTTGTGATTTGTCAGCCATCTGGCTGTAGATAAAGCATGTCGTAGTCAGGCTTGGGCACCCACGCGTATCCAATTAAAGATCAAAGTTGGTAGCAGTCCTGGTAGCAAGCTGAGGCCAAAGATGATTCATCCAATTCTTCTGCATTTTTAACTGTCAAACATCCAGCTTTCCTCATATTAGTTTACCAATAGTGCAGTAAGGGGTATTGGACTTGTTTAAAAAAAAAAAGTAATTACATGTATGCATCGATAATATAATAAGGAGAGAAATTTGTTGTGGGGGAGGGGGGGGGGGGGGTCTTTTTGATAATTGCCACAGGATATACATTTTAAAAAGTGTATCACAATTTCAAGATATTTGTTTAAAATGGATGAGGTAGAGCTGCAGTGTATTTAACAAAGGATCATTGTTAAATTTGATTTAGACTGATTGTTTTGAATTTATTCATCAATACTCTATCAAGGAAAACACTACACACTGATACACTGTGCACATACATTTTACATGCCAGCAGCAATTAGCTAAATTTGATCTGTGGTATTGACATGCATTCAAAGGGCAGAGATCATTAACGAGAGGTCATCCCTTACGATAGCCAGACCGCTGCCTGCGGTACTCCCAGCCATCTATTTATTTCCTCTGCTATTTCAAGCACTTGGCATATACATGTAGTTCTTGAAGGTATGCCCTTTCAGGAAGGAGATTCATTCGGCCGGAGGAGGTTGCAAGCGACGGATAGCAAAGCAGGATTGCTGCCTGCTTTGAAAACCCAGTGAGCCGATTTGCGCTCGGCTTAGGTGGGGAAGTTATGGGGCCATTGCAATCTGGAGGAGATTTTGACGATGTCATGGGACAGACAGACGTGATGTGACTTCACCAGCAGAGTAAATCTGATGGGCTAGCTGTCATCGTGTCAACTGCCAAATGAGTGGTAGTGTTTCATGACTTGTTTGCTCCTACTGATGTGAATTATGGAACAGCAGCTAAAGATTCTTTTGGACCCTTCTATGATGTACCTGCATGAAGCTCCTCCCAGATAGTTGGAATGATCATACAAGCACACTTGCAGTCTGTCTTCTTCTGTAATAATGGAATTTAGCAAGTGACTAGTGATTGATTCTCTGTCTTGTTGCTGTGCCTTGGTTATTTTGAGATGAGTCTCCCTTTTGGGACGAGAGGTATGAAGAACTACAGCAGCTATAACAAGTACAGGCCCAGTACAGGCAAAGGGGCATCATGGATGCAAAGGGAAACAGCCTCCCTTCCTCTTCCTTCAGTAAGTTTTGATAAAAAATAATTTTACTTACAATATAAGAGGTGTTTATGCATGCTAGATACTTATATTCAGTCTTTTCTAGGCATTTAGAAATCAACGTACTATTTACAGTCGATCATATCCCTGCCAAGTGGAAGTGAACCCTGATTCTTTTATCAAGGTTTTAATAAAAACAATGCTCATACTCTGGTTTGGTGTGTAGCCTTTCATTGAACAACGTTCAACCGAGATACCTTTAAAGTGACTTGGTGCCTTTGCCTGAGATTCTGAAACAAAATCCTGGATTTAGCTCATGTTGCAATCATAATTATAAACCTTTAAGTCAGTCAGGAATCCTGTGACTTTTACAAGCCGATCGGCTGTATGATTATCAAGATATTTATGATCGAAAATACAGTCCATTGGCGAAAATGAGTATGGTAAAACCGGTCACTCAAAGATTTTTACTTTTTTGAGGCACTTCATGATCATTTTGAAGCGCAATTTTTTAGGGCTTCAATATTACACCATACCACAGACACTGATAACATGTAGGGCCATGCATCTCAGATTTAACATTATTAAACAATGCCTTTAAAGTACTACTACGTAATCATATAGCTACACGTATGCAGTTCTTGTAATTTTGGTCTTGTGGGGGTTGGGGGTAGAGAACCTAGATCAAGACTGTGTTGAGATGAAGTGTTATAATGTCAATTTTTTCCATGCTGAGGCGTGCCGTAGTCTAACTGGGATTATAATTATTGCGATGAGTCATCTTATGCCTAAGTCTTTCTCCATCTCATTGTAAGCCTATGATTACATAACCACTCGTAGGGAAGCTTCTCCACTTTTTTTTTTTTTTTTTTTTTTTTTTTTAATCATCTGGGTAGAACTATAGCTTGTGTAATATTGATTAACTTTTTATATTTTTTAATATACACGTAGGCCCTATTATGAACATACATGCCTACTTGTGTGTACTTTATTAGAACTTTACTTTAAAGACCTTCTCTGATGAAAATACAACTATACTATGGCTCATAAGCTTCAGTTCGATATATGATTTACCATTTACATGCATCTTTGTGTATAAGACGCACCCCTATTTTTTTTTGGGGGGGGGGGGGCCAAGAAAAAAAAGTTTTTTTTTTTTTTTTTAAGTTATTTATTTTTTATTTTTTATTATGAACATGCAGGCCTAGAATCTACTTGTGTGTACTTTATTAGAACTTAACTTTAAAGACCTTGTCTGAAGAAAATACAACTATACTATGGCTCATAAGCTTCAGTTTGATATGATTTACCATTTATCTCTGTGTATTAGACACCCCTATTTTTGGGGCCAAGAAAAAATATTTTTTGTTGTTTTTTAAATATTTTTGTTGTACCTGTGTATAAGACGCACCCCTGACTTTCAATTTTTTCGGCGGAAAAAAAGTGCGTCTTATACACAGAGATTTACGATATCCATTTCACTTTTCAGTTCAGAGATGATCTTTAAAATGTACTTCCAATGAACATGTAAACAGTGAAGATATTCCTATAGGAATACATGTGTACACATCATACTTGTAATTCTGTGTTGATAACACATTTACTGTACTCTTATACTTACCATATTATTAATTATAATATTTCACCTAAGAGTTGATACATTGACTATGATTGGTACAAACATGCATTTTCTGGTACAAAATTAAACCTCTTTATGCATTAACCTTGAATCGTACTATATTTTACTTAACTGTGATGGTACAGTACTTGCCATTTTGTTTTACCATGGAAGCATGAAGGATTAGTAATAATTGTTTTACTTAAAGAAAATACTTGATTTCAACAGATGGAATGCCATTTCTCATGAACCGGTATGTGAAAGTCTTGTTAGCAGGAATCTGCCCATCAATTATTGTTCACCCCTCAAAATGGAACCTTATCACATGGGCTAAAGATTACTATAATCTCTAACTAATAATTCCTATCTTCTTTGACTCACGAATGTTTTCTCTATACTGCCAGTCAGAGTGCCAGTCATACTCCCAATGCTCAAAGTGCACAAAGACATGACCTTAGAATTAGAGATGTTTCTATTTCCAGCAGATTATTTATGATGACCCTCATGCAATCGCCTTGGCCAACATCTTGTAGATATGATATTATTTTGGGCCTCTCAAAACACGCACACTCATTCATAGAATTTCTTTCCTCTGGTAATGCACACAGAAAGCTGTATCTTTCTGACGTCAGCCAAATTGGAGAGTTGGTGAGTGATTGAAAAAGACGAAGATACTGAAGATGAAATTCATGTCAGCTTTATCATATATGCGTACAGTTGAATACAGATGTTGGCACTATGCTACAAATGGATTAATCTTTACATCGTGTGATTAATTCAACAGCGCAACAATGTAACCCTGTAAGTTTGGGATTTGATCGGATCGGAAGATCGGAGCGACACCCTTGCACCTGCGATCGGTATCGGCAAAAATAATCGGCTGGGATTATTTTGTCATTTGGAGTTGTTGAAGACCATGTTTGTTGATATTTATGCCTACATTATAATCCAAGATGGCGGCCCGCATGTTTTGCCTCTTCCCAATTTTTTCCGATCATTTTTATTGATCAGCGATCAGAAATTATTATCCGATCACCCTTGATTGGCTCAAGATCGGCCCCCGATCCAATGATCGGTTACAGGCCTACAACAATGTTCACCAATGCTAAAACCTCATTATTTTTTGTATAGATAAGATATCTAATTTGAAAATGTAATTTTATGAATGATTTTTTTAAATTGTAAGTTTTACTGTTGCTTTTAATTGCACAAAAAAGGACAGGCAAAAGCAACAAGAAAAAGATGAAAAAGCAAGAATTTGCTTTAAAAAAATTAGTTGTGGGTGCTGCTTTAAAGATACCTCGCTTGCACCCCCAACAATCTGACAGTTATCATGTCTTTATTGATATGAGTCTTCCATGTAAACATCATGCATGGAAAGTAACTTCCGGAGATACAAATTGAAGGGTCTCTGCAGCACAGCAGATAAATGGTAGCAAAATGAAGCCTGTAGTTTGACAAGGGATGTCACAATGACTTTGTGTATTGTGATATAAGGACTTTAATGAGAGGGATGAGTGGGAGTGGGGGAGATTTGAGAGGATGTTCAAAGGTAATTTTTTAGGAAGATGTATAATGGAGGGGGAGTCTGGGAGGTAAGGGGAGAGGGACATTGGAGGGTGAAAGGAAGAGTAAGGGATGGTTATAGGGATCTCAGAGATGGACATCAAGGGAGAGAGTTCAAGAGAAAAGACAGGGAGAGGAAGGGTTAATCTGAGTTAGCAGATAATTTATCAATACATATGTAAAACCTGTCATTGCAAAATCAGGGTATTCTATCATTGAGGAATAACTGTTGTGCTCAACTTTAGATTGGTGAATGAAAGGCATCCATGGAATGTATGTATTGCCAACGTACTCGTGCAGGTGTAATACAAGGCAAGTTAATGTGTTTGTTAGCGTCACGCAGTGAGTTTGATATGCATGTATGCAATGGGACAGAAATAGTGCATTTGCATTTTGCCCAGCACTATCCCTTGTCAGTACCGGTAATATTTATACTTTACAGGGTCTGAACTATCAAAGCTGTAGACTAATTTTCACATAGGTCATGCAGTGTAGTAGGCCATTAATTATAAACAAATATGAAGTATCTTTGTGTATTAAACTAACAATTTTTTTTTTTTTTTTTTTTCTTTGATTGAAAGGGCTAAATAATTTTTGGGGTGAATGGTTAATTATTTGCCAGACCAATTTTTTGAGCTCTCTGAAGCTACATGTACATATGGAATTTTAATTTTAATTTTCTAGACTTGAATTGCTCTGAACTAGTTCATGTTTACCGGTATGTATTTAATTTCAAGTTTCCTTTAAATTTCATTTTACTTCTCATATTTTTTATTTCTGTCATTGTCAGTTAGATTTTAAGCTTGACTCTAGCCACAATGCAGACTCTGTCAACGTACAAAAATATAGGCTGTGCCGACAGACTAGTAGGGATATATACTGTATTGTACTAGGCCTAAGACCTTCTCCTATCAATGCTTGGCATTCTTTCCTGCTTAGTTGGACGTGTATGTTTTGGAGTCGTATTTAGCTGAGCCCCAGCAGTGCTTTGTGTTGACATGGAACTGCTAGGATGAGAATAACCTGCAGTTTGAGTGCTACTACCCATGGCATCAATTTTTTGTTAAATGCCATTCATCTACCTTCCTAGATTAGTAGGTTTTTAATCGTACATGGAGGATATAAAAAGTAATAAACATGAAAAATATTCTATGTATCCTAATGTATCCTGACTAAGACTTTAAAAGTCATGGTAAGACATCATTCTAACTTCCTTTGTTTAACTTAACAGTAGTGTTGGCTTTGAGATTGAGCAGAATATTGGCTATATTGACTCTGTAGCTAGGCATATTGCACAGTTTGATACAGGCTTTCAAATCTTTACTACACTTGAAGGCCAAGGTCAGGATGATGACTACTGTGAATACCCTAAGACGTTCCTTTAATTAGTCTGTTTCAAATACTAGAGACATGTCACTCGACTGCAGAGAGGTTGGGTCTAATTGCTAACCCCATGCAGTGGAGTGCCCCCTCAGCTAGTTTCTAATCCTTGCCCTCTAGCTGCTATCCCAATTATGCCCTTATATGGAGAGCATTCTTACTCTTGAACTAGAAATATTTCATTCTGAAAAGAATTGCTCTATTATGTCACGTCAGGAATTCCATTGTGAAAAAATGTCAATTTAGGTATCCAAACTTAATAAATATATCTCATTATTCAACAATAAAACAGTTATATTCTTTTAGGACTTTCAAAAGTTGGAGTGAGCTAATTTGATTTTGTGAATCAGTGCCTCCAGATTTGATATAGTCAAGACTCATTGAACAGAATTTTGCATAATAATGCCATCAATATTTTTTAGATAAATACATATATGTGTAGATCAATATCAATTAAAGGGTAGTCACTTTTCATATGAAAAGAATAGCCTCTGTACTAGATAACCAATTCAACCTGTACAAATGTGCAATTTTAATAGATTATTTACGTGTAAGTGAATTTTGCGGAAGTATTTCTATACTTTGTATTGATAGTCATTCATACACATGTAGTACCATACTTTTTATGTAATGAAAATGAATCATTAAAATAATATCCGTTTTCGAGGAAAAGAGAAAAAAGGGCACACTGCACGAGGCAACTGAAATGTCTGTGTGACATGTTACATAACAATGATTTACTTTGTAATTGACATTGTAGATGGTAAAGCACACACAAGCTGGTCGTGGAATATCAAATCCAACAGGGAGACCCATGACTCATAGAAAACACACATAAAAAAGGGCACTTGTCCTACGATGGCGAGGTTATAGTTTTTATTAGAGTATCAATGAGTGCTACCTGGGCAGTGCCAGTCTTACACCTCTATAGTATAAGGAAATTGATTTGTTAATTTCATTTGGATGAAAGGTGTCAATAGGTTGACACTAAAACTTTATTGACATTTTGAATTCCTGTCAATCATTTCCTGGTCCATATATGAACTGTGCGAAAGAAAACATTTTTTTTTCTCTCTGACAGAATTAGTGGGAATTAACTATTTATTGTATTTCTATGGAAATAAAAATGTTCATTTCTTGGAGAATGAACCCAGGCATAAATGAGAGTGTTCACGTATGGTATTGATGCAGAGTAACTGGCGTAGCACTTACCCTTACAATTCTTCAATGCTTTCATTTTCCTGGGATATGTTGTGCCATGTCATCTTTCAATTACTTAAGATTTAGTGCTCAGCAATACATTTTACAAGATTTAACCTCGGGATCTGTGAACAAATGGTACATTGTAATATAGATTCATACATGTAGTCACTTGTGAGCTGTCTATATCCCCCTGGCATTACACTTTGACCTGGTACATTTAAGTGTTAGAAGTGTACTACACTCATGTTCATGTCACTTTACTGTTGATGTTCATCAACATTAAACAGCCATTGACTGTGCTATGTAACCCTGTAAGTTGGGGCTTTGATCGGATCGGAAGATCGGAGCGACACCCTCACACCTGTTTTTTTTTTTTTTTTTTTTTTTTTTTTTAATGAAGAAAATGTTTAAGTTTTTGGCTATCAAATGCCCCCCCAAAATCATGGCTGGGATTATTTTGTCATTTGGAGTTGTTGTAGACCATGTTTGTTGATATTTATTGCCTTTTCATGACTTTGAAATTAATAATATTGGTCTAAAAAAAAAGAGGCAAAACATGCATTATAATCCAAGATGGCGGCTTGCATGTTTTGCCTCTTCTCTTAGACCACTTAAAAAAAAAAAAAAATTCTGCCAATTTTGTTCTGATCATTTTTATTGATCGGCTATCTGAAATTATTATCCTATCACCCCTGATTGGCTCAAGATCGGCCCTCGATCCGATGATCGGTTACAGGCCTACATGTAGTGTACATACATGTAACTCTTTGTTTACTAATGTGTCTGTGCAGGAGAGTGGTACATGGTACCCTTTCTGAAAGTCAATAAAAGAGAGATAAAGTTCCAGCATTATCTACTATATATCTAACTGTAATACATGTTGATGCTTAATTGCTTATTGTCTCATTCCCAGATGTTAAATTGAGCATGAATGAAATGTGCTCATGGTTCTATATAATAAGAAATACACCAATGATGAACGTACTGACTCATCACTAATATCTCTAATTTGGGGCAGTGAATTAGTTGTTTTAATAGTCAAGCTTTATTACCAATATAGTAGTCTGTAGCATTCATTCATTCTTACTGTTTCCCATATCCTGCATATTGACTCTGGAATGTTATTATTGCTGCATGGTGACAAATCACTTGATAGATCGAGTCATGACTCATTAAATGTATCATCTTTTGTGCAATTCTGCCAGGGCAGTATAGAATGTGCCCCGCAAGAAATTCATTATGAT
The DNA here is from genome assembly GCA_035222895.1 of Strongylocentrotus droebachiensis. NCBI lineage: Eukaryota > Metazoa > Echinodermata > Echinoidea > Camarodonta > Strongylocentrotidae > Strongylocentrotus > Strongylocentrotus droebachiensis. The sequence continues at coordinate 330,258 of JAVYIG010000066.1, forward strand.
TATTTTTTTTTTGGAATATTGGTTTTGAAGAGATAGGATTAGTGTATGCAGATCTCTCTAGTGTCCCTATTAGAAGTGTGTGTTTGTGAGTCATTTGATTGTAAGAAGGTTTTTGATACACAAGCGAGGAGCAGTCATAAGGGAATGAAATCCCAGGATTGGGGATGGTCTTTGGAACGCAGCTGATGAGGTCATTTTGTGAAATCCAGGAATCATCATTTTTAGCATACGGTACAAATGGCATTATGTGTGTTGCAGCACGACCAACAGAAGCATGGACACTTTACACCTAAGTTTTGTTATTGGATCGAATCTGCACACTTGTAATTTGGTACTAACATCAGTAAAGTAATTATATACTGTAAAAGTAAAATGTAGTTCAATGAATGGTGTTGGATAATTACATCATTCCATGTTACACACAACCACATTTGTTCAGTTATCAACTGCCTCAGAAACTCTAATACACTACAATAAGTTGGTATTGTAAATCTTTGTGTTGTGCAAAGCAAAGAAGGCTTCCCTATAATGGTTGAGACTATTCCATAGAGCTTCATGACAGTGGGAAAGACTGTATCATGATCAGATGCAGATTGACTGTTGGATCATTCATAATATGTACATTTGTTAAGACTTTAGTGTGGAACTGAGGATCTTTGTCCGACTTTGTGATTCATGAAACTCCTCAGGAGGTCTTTGATTGCCATCTCACTGAGTACCTACTCCATGATCACACTGATCTGAAGCTTATCTGGATTTCATGGTGACAATAAATTGGGACTTTTCTGTGAATTTCAGGACATTGTATTTCTCTAACCTGTGCACCTCTTCCCCTTTAAACATAGCCATCGACATGTTTTTAGGTTGACTAAAGCATGTCATAGATGATGAATTACATTGACAATTCAAAGAAATGGGAGAATTGTTCCCTCAACTATTCTGATGATTAACAGTTATGGTTTCCAACTTTCCATGGAAACATTTTGTGGTTTGTTTGCCAAAAAATGAATTTAACTTCTGTGCACCTTTTGTGATTTATGAGTGGTAATTCCAGAGACATGTGACAGCTCATACATCTTGATGTTGTGGGGAATACCCCTATTATTTGTGTTGGGATTCTTATTATGCTTGGTAAGATTGAAATACAGCCTACAATGCAGGAACTAAATATGATAACTTGGTTTAAATTATGATTTCTTTTTGCTACTTGTGATACGTTTTCTTCCAGCATTGTTAGTCATTCCTTTCTTTCCTTTTCTATTTCTTTACAGAAGCAGCATCCCAAAGAGAAGGGGATCATGGAGTTCTCAAAGTCCGACTTGATGAAGCTTCTAGGATTATTGGAGGCAGAGCTTCAAGCCAGAGACTTGGTCATCAACAGTCTGAAGGTAAGTGACCATACACAGGAATCAATAGATGGGTGCTGCCACACAGAGAAATTGTTGTGAATAGTAATACTGTAAACGCTATAATTTTTGCGTGATTAATTTGTTGCGCTGAGCGACCCCAAAACATATACGCTGGTTCTTAAATTCGCGTTGCACCAAACGCATAAGAAGTCATATTTATATTTTCGCAGGTTCTAAAATTCGCGGACACCGATTTAGCACGAAATCCGCGAAAATTAATGTTCTGCGAATATTTCCGCGTTTACAGTAATGACTGAAGTTGAAACATTAAAAGACGAATTGTTGATAGGCAGTTTGTGTGAACTCTGAACAGTGACTTGATTGGAATTCAATGTTCATGTATCCAAACTGTCTGTAACATTGTGAAGTATAGACTGGATGTAACTTCGAGTACAGACGGTAAAATGTAACTTCTTGTAGTCTATGCAACTCTGCACATTTTGAAGTCTGTTAGCCTCGACCCTATCAACCAGCATTCTGGTAGAGTCAAAGGACACGTCTTAATGCCAAGTGTCAATTACAATCCGAATCCGGCAGCTGGTGTTGTATGAAACCAAGACACCGATGCCTTTGGAGCTATGTCATTAACACCTCTATCAAACAACAACTGTCATTTCCAACTTGTCCTGTTTGTACCCGGCATGCACAGGTGCTTTCGGGAAACCAATATTGATCTGAGCGTCATACCGTAGCTTGCAATCAAGATTTGATATTTCCAGAATCAAGAATTGATATTGGACTGGTAGCCTTCTGGTCTGAGCAGACCTTCCAGAATAAAGCAATGCTTGTAAATGTCAAAGTTTAGAAATCTGAAGGATGCTAGATTGAGATACTTTATTATCTTCCTTTCAATCCTTCTAAATGTATGCAAGGCAAATAGCATCTGCCAAAAGCCAAAACAGTGTTAATTCAGAAAGTATCATGGTATTCTGACTCCTTACAACCAATATATTTTTGGATGATGTTTGAAGGTTTGCATGGTGGTATGAATAATCACGGAAGAGGTTTACGGTACACCATGTGTAAAGTCCTCGAGGGACTGAGGAAAGTAGATAGAAATTAGAAGTGAGATGGAAGGCGAGAAAGTGGAGGTTAGAAGGAAGAGTATCTTTCGGAAGTGAGTTTAGTCCTGAAAAGGACTGTAAACCAGGTTGACTGTCCTGAAGACGGACAGTCAACCTGTCCGAAACGTCGAGTCTACTCTCCTGCTCCTGCTCTGCAATTCTACTCGCCTACTCAACTCTCCAACTCAATCCAGTCTTCTACTCAAACCTCTCATCCTGCCCAAACTTTCTGGTTTACAGTCCTTTTCAGGACTAAACTCACTTCTGAAAGATACTCTTCCTTCTAACCTCCACTTTCTCGCCTTCCATCTCACTTCTAATTTCTATCTACTTTCCTCAGTCCCTCGAGGACTTTACACATGGTGTACCGTAAACCTCTTCCGTGATCAATATATTTTTGTATACTGGTATATCTTTTTAGTGCAAAGAGGAAGAAATGTCATTGCAACTTGGTCCTCATTATGACTTGAAAGCGAATCATTAACAAACATTTGCAGGATACCCAATTTCTATTACTGCACTTATTATTCAAGCAGTTATGCACATCAGTGTGACTTGCATTATTCCATTTCAAACTGATCGTACGTGTGCTGTATATTTCAGCACTGCTAGGAAATTGTACATCATTATCACAATTTTTGCTTGAAGCAGATAACGCCATTAAGGGAGCTACAAGTACGTAAAGGGAAAAGGAACGTCAAGGAGGAAAGAGTGGTAGGCTAAGAAATTTGGGAAGCTTGTCAAAATCCTGACTTCCTTACAAGTCAAATTAGTCTTGAAGTTTTTTGCTGATATACCCCATGAAAGTGTGGGACTGACAACTGACAAGGCTACATGCATTTGCAGAAGGTTTTAAGGGCTTTAAGAAGAAAGTGACAGAAATGGCTGATAAGGAAAATTAGCAGATGAACGACATTTCCGAACACAAATTGAAAAGATTTGCCTTTCTGTCAGTACAGAAAACTACTGAATTTCCAAGACTATTACATATACTGCTGTGATAGTCAATAGACACTGCATTGTTGATATACATTTCTGAAGTGAATAGGAAATATGACAAATGATAAATTAGATTTGAAGTGATCAAGTGTTCAAATTTCTTTTTTTAAAGATTATAAATGTAATTTATAAATTACATCGATTTTCAGCAATTATATAACAAAACATGAAGCGAAGCCCATTGATTACTTTTATAAATTTGAAATAAAAGAAATTATATGATGGCAGCTGGTTGTAATCATAACTAAAATAAGATTTCCTAATGACTTTATTCAAACAAGTAGTAGTATCTTTCATCGATACGAAAACATACATATGCCTATGTAATGTTAGTTTGTGGATAAACATGGTTGCTTTACGAGCTATCAAGGACTAAAAACAAGGCGTGAATTCTTCAATCGAGGCCTACAGTGAAGCAAAGCAAAGTGAGCAATTACCCTGGGACTGGACGGAAATTGGGACCGGGGTTGGACCAAGGACCTTCTGGATCTGCTTCTGCGTTTCATCGTATTGTAGAAATAAGTGGTAAGATTAATGAGGAGGAGGTTTGAGTAGTGGGGGTCAATTTGGGCTAGTTCCTGTTATGGGCAGGGTCCTCTATAACAGCAGTCTGGCTAATGGAGAAAAGGATTCCTGTATTATGTATCAATGTTGTTTTTGCATTCAAGCAATTAAGTCATCTGCAGAAGGGTAATTACGTTTCCCTTTTCAAAGAAAATACAAATGGGCCTAGTATGTGGCAACAACTATCATGGATATCTCATTGCATCCAGCTATCGGCACAATATGAGGAGGGAAAATAGCATCGAAAAAAATGATGTAAAAAACAACCTCAAAACTGAACTTAATCATAAGCATTCCTTTTATGGCTATTGTTATAATTTTTATTCTAACCCTTTCAAACAGCCACGTACATGGTTTTATTCAACCCAAATGTATCCCCAAAATTGAAATACATACAACAAAAGCTTTTAAGAAAACCTTCCTGAAATTCAAAATGGGTTCATGAATTGTAAAATCTGATATGTCATGGAATAATAAATGTTAACAATTAAAAAGGCACGATGATTGAGAACTTCTTTCACAAGATGTTATTTGTGATACACTCTCAGTTTCTACATTCATGCAACATGAATGTTGTATCTGAAGATAGATCTGACCTACCAATGTACTACTATGCACATAAAGGTCATGTAGCTAAGGCATCCTAAGTATTCCCATCGGTAACATGTGTAAACAGCACTCCTCGTTGGAAGCAGCAGTGTACCGGTATAGCAAGCGGTTGGCTTTGATACCAATGCCAGAACCCAAAGATCAATAGATAGGAATGCCAAGGTTTAGGTTTCTATGATCTGAGCCTCAACAATATTTCTCATTTTTCATTGCCCTCTCTGCAGTGTAAGCTTATTTACTCTTCACATGTGATCGATTTTTCCAATAATAGAATTACAGGTAGATGACCTAGAAATTGCAATGCTTCTTCTGTTAGCAAATAATGAAAAAAGGTCTGATTCTTTTCAGAGAGATTTGAATGAAATAAAAATAGTCAACTCAGTGTTGATGCCTTTGCGATTTGTTGATGCTGCATATTGTCCATGATAACATGAAGAATTAACTTGATACTGGTTTAATACATGTACATATTATTGTAAGGATGTGTTTGGGCAATTTCATGGAAAATGTACAAAATGTACATAACAAATTTGGTACCAAACAATTAACAGAGCTCAACACGTTGTTCACTTGGAGTGGTATCAATTGGAGTGAAGTATGTTTAGGTATTATTTCCTCTGTAAAACTCATTTTTAGGGCAAAATATGGCAACATATGTAGTATAAACATCCAACCTTTGGATCTCTTTATTCCACACCATAGTCACTTCATATTTGAATCTTTGGTTTAAGTTATGGTGAAGGGATCAAAGATTAATGATAAGAGCTTCCCATTACACATGCTGAATGAAGCAAAGCTATATACCGTGTTTATAAAAGGTGGACAAAAGTGTCAAGCCCATAACTACATTTTGAGCTACTAAAAGGAAATGTAAAATATGATTGTTTTTCAATGTGTATCTATGTTAAGAGTATAATAATAAGCTTCTAGATATTCACACCAAAAGTAGAACCAAAAAGTGTTCTGATGTCATATCTGTTAGACTGGAAATGCCTATAATTGTGTGCAGGCTCATCTTTCTATAGGTACCGGTACATGTAGTTCTAGTTTTTCTGTCTAGGTTTCTATTGTTCATTCAAGTGTATAATAGCATACATGTAATTTGATCTTGTTCAAACAATGCTAGTAACAGCTTATACCACAGTCATATTGACAGACATCGTAGACCACAAATCAATATGTACAGTACATAATGTATAGTCACATACACAAATTACATACTGTACAAACTAGAGTAATGTGCTGTGCATGAACATATCCTGTAGGGAAAACTATAGGCATTGATTGATATGTTGTCCAATTTTCTTTCAAAAGTCAGTTTTTTAATATTTTTAATGAGAGCAGGATATTATTATTGCAAGAAGGGAAACTGCCTATGAAATACTACATTCATTATTGATAATCTACAGCATAGGCATTATTTTGAAGAATATCATACATGCTAACAATCTCTACTGATTATGCAGATACACAAGAAGAATCACCTCTGTGGTTTATGGACGTGAGAGGATGACCCTCTGTTAAAAATACCAGCATTTATTAAAGCTATCGCTATACAAAAGTAATTTTCTAAAATGCATAATAAGTAAAAAAAATTCTTAGCCTTAACATTGTATAAAGAAACGTATAGCCAAAGCCTGTTTGAGCATCGTTTCGAGAAAAAAATTGTTAAAGAATCCGCTCTAGTCTAGTACGATAGAAAATCGTATAAGTGGGCGGGTTTATAATGAGTGCACACTGATGATTGGCTAGCTGTCAGGTCAATTAACCTCTTCACAATGAAGTTTCTTTATATACAATGTTGTTTTGTATTGTAGCCTGCATGCTCCTTTCGCTATATATACGATGATTCTTTATATGACGTTTCGTTTTATAAGTTTTATATAAATTGCAGCTAGTCTGAACACGCTATATAAGATCTCCATGTAGATGGCTGCATCCTGCACGTATGAGATGCGTCTGTTTGATAAAACAATTGAAAGTTCAGCTTTTTCTCAGACTCTGAAGCGATACACCTGTATGACTCATACTGTATGTGATCAGGCATGAGTAATATGCAGATTTGAGAATCTTTCCAATAATCAGCACTCATCCCCCCATATCAAGGTATTATAATATATCTGGTCCATCTTTACTGCGTGGCTAGAGATTTGTAATATTATCATATAACCAGGAGCGTGTTATAACAACACATACATGTATCTGTACACCATTTGTAAAGAAGTACCATTTATAGACTAGCATTGTTTATGCTTGCTTTGTATATACATACACAGAATGCTGATTCTAAGCTTCTATGTATTACATTGTAGCATTAGTTGTTCCAGACAATGAATGTATGTAAGCCTTAGGTTACTCTTTTTAGTAGCGTATCATTCTGTATCCTTCTGATCGCATTGTAAAAACTATGCATCATAAAGCAGCCAATCTCCCGTGCACTTTGTAACATTATACTGAATAGAAAACTGCGACGATCCTTTTCCTAAGCAGTTGTTGCAAGGTGCCAAAGTACAGAGTCTGTGTCATTTTAATCCAAGTTTCCATTCTTTTGCCAATTGTGCACTGCGATTGGAAAAAAAGAAAAAGGATTTTATTTAGCTTTGTGAAGATGGTGTGTTGGTTTGAGTTCTATCCCAAGGATTAATCAGGAGGCATAGAGCAGAGTCGCTTCAATGATTAGGAAGATAAGTAGTCCAGTCAGATAGCCAATCAACCATCCCCCATCTCATTGGAGCCTATTTAATGAAGCAAGGAAGACGTATGGTTGAACACAATGACCAGACCTAGCTCATGCCTATCAATATGGATATCATCAATGGGTTCAAATGCTGGGATTTCAGAAGCAGAATATGCTAAAATTGAGTGAATTATTCACCGAAACCACCATATCAATTTCACCAAGCCTTGGCTAATGAATCTAATGCATTATGAGCCCTACTTGATGACCAGATATGATGCATATCAATGATCCAATTAGAAGTGGGTCAGTCAACGTGTGTACAAAATTATTGAAGATGGACAGGAAGAAAGAAAGGCTAATAGAAGGAAAAGACCAAAATATATATTATTTACATAGTATTTATGTGTTACTGAAATATTATTCAGTTGCAAAATTGTGAAATAGCAAGAAACCTCCTAATCTTGAAATTATTATTTGCTGCCAAATGAAAAGTCACATCCCTCTTATTTTGAACATTTGTGGAAGTTGTGTAGTGTAGTAGTGTGTAGTGGAAGTTGTGAGTGGATAGAAATGACACACATGATATCCTCTGTAAATCATGAAAAATCTTTAAATGTTAGCCTAATTATCCCACAACATCATGATCATGTTACGCTACTGATGGTTATCACTTTGGTTATCTGATTGGATTTTTGATGTTGGAAATTAAGAATGCTTTACATGACATTCTTGGCAAGATTTTGTTTGTGGAGGCACTGGCACTGACTTTTCCTTTCTCGAATAATCATTAAGCAAATTGCAGGACAAACATTTCATTGCCATGTTAATTACAGTATATATCTAGATCAGAAAAAGAATCCTATCCTTGGTTGAAACTATTTTTTCTCAAATCTATGTATAGATCGATGGTGCTCATTCCTTCCTTCCCAAGCATATTAATCAGGTCAAGAAAAAAAACCCACAACAAACAAACAATTTAACCTCATTGAAAGAAACAGAGACAAAAATAGAGCTGATCTCCCAGATCTCTTTTCCTTGAAATAATCCATATACTCTTAATATCCTGCATAAACTAGATGATCAAGGCTTTCTGATTTACTCTGTAGGCCCTTTTTTTAATGAATCTATTTTTTCAATCGCATTTATATAAGAAAATTATAATTACAAATGATTCCAAATTTTGCCATTGTGTCACATTATTTGCTATTAATATATCATTTAATGAAATTAATTTACATAATTAGTTTTCATGCCTTTGAAATATCTTGTGAGCAAATCTAATTTTAAGAACTTCCACTTCTGTAATGCAACATCTTTTTACATTAGCTGTTGTTAGCTCCTTGGAATAATTCCGCGGTCGCTCCAGGATGTAGTGGGTTATCAGACCGCTTGTCTCGTCTTGATCTTCTGCATTTTTCAATGAACCCTGCCTGTTTTTCCATAGGTAGGAGTACTCTATCTACGTAAAGCTTCCATGGCTCCATTTTGGATAAATGCGCTAACTTGCCCGCATTCCTTGCTTCTTTCAGTGTTTCCATTTGTTGTTTTCTCTGTTGGCGCGTTCGAATTGGCAGATCCTGCATGATATACATGTACATCTTAGTGTTTTTCAGATTGTTTGCATTTTTTTTTTTTGGGGGGGGGGGTATTTTTTAAAATAAAACTCCGCATATTTACAATAATAACATATCAATACAGTAAATGGATGTATACAGAACACGGTACAACACAGGACAACACAACATAAAACGGCACAACACAAAACAGCACCACACAAATGCCTCACTCTAGTCAGTTACATTTGGACCTGCATTTTCAAGACAAGTTCTCTGTCAGTGTAATAGACAAATCAAGCCTTTATTGGTCTCTGCCTTATAGCGGCCGCAATGTGATGAACTCTTTGGTATTTTATTCCTTCGATCTGACCGAAGTCTAGCTTAAGATGAGACTTATAAAATTCCTCTAACACCTTGGGCACATTCTCCGCTCCATTATCAGCTCCTTCTCCGGAATTCCTAAAAACACTAAGTTTTCTTTACATATGTATGTATGTGCTTTTTTATTCTGTCCATCTCCTCCTTCAATTTCACTCTACCCTCTTCCACTTGCTATAAAGTCCTTACGTTTGTGGGCCGAAATGCCATAATTGCGAACAACCATACATCCATTAACCAATGAATGGATGTACAGTTTCAACCAATCACAGTAAAGGAAACTATACAGATATTCCCGCGCGCCACCGTGGCTGTATAGTTTCCTGCATTGTGATTTGTTAAAATCATACAGGTACAGCCATACAGCCATAGCTGAATGAATGGGAATTTCTTTAATGTTGAAAAAAATAATCACCTCACACACAGACTTGAGATAACAATCACACTACTAATTAAACATTGAGTTAAACTTCTCGATTACCTTTCCCCTTTTCAGAATGAGCGTACCAAGCTGCTGAAACCCTCCAAGAATCATCATCGGCAGTACACGTTGGCCAACCCTTACACGGCCTTGGTGAGAGACAGTGAGAAGGCTGCAGGGAAGGGAGACTCGGATGAGGAGAAGGCCAAAGGAGCGGATACCAAGGACGTTGTGGCGTCGTTGCATGCAGTTATAGAACATCATCGGAAAGCAGAGGAGAGGCTCAAGCACCAAGTCCAGACACTCAAAGCCAGTCATACCAAGGTCAGTTCACACTTCCTCTTCCTCTTGATTCCCATTTTGGTAATGGCTCGTTCACATTTATCGAAGGGTCGCTGACACAAAGACGTAACTACATTTTGGCCATTTCGAGAAAAAATGGTTTATGTGTCACTGAGCATTTGGGCCTTACACAGTTTAAGTGTATGTTTCACTAGCCATTGACTTCAATGGGGTGTTGGGTGGAGTTGAGTCCTTGTGTTTCCTGGAAAGCCCACATTTTTTTTGAACATTTTGATATCAAATACTCATTTTGGCAAAATATGGAGTTACGTCTTTGTGTCACTGAACCCTCGATATGTATGCAATAGTAAAAGACATCTTTTCTTTTTATGCCTCTCCGTTACGAAGTAGCCGGAGGCATTATGTTTTCGGGTTGTCCGTCCGTCCGTACGTACGTACGTACGTACGTACGTCCGTACGTACGTACGTACGTCCGTACGTCCCGTTCTCGTGATCGCGTTATCTGAAGAACCGATTGATGGATTCCTGCCAAACTTTGGTCATGTATGTATCTTACAGAGCCGGTGAACTGATTAGATTTTGGGGTCACGAGGTCAAAGGTCAAAGGTCCCAGGGCTCATTATGTATGCAAAAACAGCTCGTGATCGCGTTATCTGAAGAACCGATTGATGGATTCCTGCCAAACTTTGGTCATGTATGTATCTTACAGAGCCGATGAACTGATTAGATTTTGGGGTCACGAGGTCAAAGGTCAAAGGTCACAGGGCTCATTATGTATGCAAAAATAGCTTGTGATCGCGTTATCTAAAGAACCGATTGATGGATTCCTGCCAAACTTAGGTCATGTATGTTACTTGCAGAGCCGATGAACTGATTAGATTTTGGGGTCATGAGGTCAAGGTCAAAGTTCATGCGGCTCATTATGTATGCAAAAACAGCTTGTGATCGCATTATCATTAGAACAGATTGATGGATTCCTGCCAAACTTAGATCATGTATGTATCTTGCAGAGCCAATGAACTGAGTCGATTCTTGGGTCATGAGGTCATAGGTCAAAGGTCATGGGCTCATTATGTATGCAAAAATAGCTTGTGAACGCATTCTCATTAGAACTGACAGATTGATTACTATTTAACTCTGGACATCTTGCAGAGCCAATGAACTGAGTAGATTTTAGGGTCATGAGGTCAAAGATCAAAGGGTCATATATGTACATGAGAAATTGCTTGTAATCAGGATATTCTGAGAACCCATTAATGGATTACAATTGAACTTGAATTTGAAAAATTTCTTCTGTTTTGGTTTGTAAAATTGCTCTATGACGGAGGCATCATTTCGACTGCGCGCAGTTGAAGTTCCATCTAGTTCTTTGTGGGGATGAAGAAAAGTAGCTACTCATTCATCTGTATGATATCATATACAAAAATATGAAATGCAGGACACTTCATCACGCTCAGACTCGCCCATCTCAGGAGATAAGATGCATGTTGATATGTAGATTTGGATGGAGAAGTTTGTGAGTGGTTAATTTGGAAGCAAAATGTAAATTTTGATGTTTTCTTTTTGTTGTGTGTTCTAGGCTGTAAATGAACTTGAAGATGAAAAGAGGAGACATGCCCAGGACACTGCACAAGGAGATGATGTCACATACATGTTGGAAAAGGAGAGGGAAAGACTCATGCAACAGGTAAAGAGCAGAACATCAATTTAATTTTACTTTTTCACTTATTGCGAATCCCACATTAAATTGTCTTTGAAGGAGTTCCACTGATACGTGCATGTCAAAATTGATGTAAGATAGGTGATAAGCGATGACAAAGAAAAAACAGAAAAAATGGTTTTGAAAATGTTAATATAAGGGTGATATGCTTCCCCATATACACATTACAGGTACTTGTTTATGTCACAGCTTATCCTGCCTTGTGCCTGCAATAGAATGATGGAGATACTATAATTTGATTGAAGGGAAATAAATCTTGAAGTGCATTTATAAGCCAGTGATTCTTGTTCAAGAAACAGGGTTACCTACATGCACATGTAAAGCATTTATAGTTGGTATTTGAACCTAGTTTTATGTTTACAGTCATAAGGGTAAAACTTCAAATGCTGGTCTTACTTTAACTTGTTTCACTAGTACAAGCCAGTATACACTCTCTTTTTTTTTTGGGGGGGGGGGGGGGGAGGGGGATGTAATAAGGGAAATCAAGGCAAGTAAATATTAAACTGAGGCTACATGTATATGACCCTTGCCAATACTACACAATCCCTGTAAATAGCAAATTGTGGCCGACAGGTTTGTAGGCGTTATTGTGCGTAGAAGTCCACGTGATTGAGAAAGGAGGGCTGCCTCTAAAGAGGTCAGTCAATTGACTGATCATTTCACACAAAACCTTTCTACAAACATCTGCACTTCAAATCCATTCCCCAGGCATATTTTCTATATTTCTGCCTACCTCCATCTCACCCTCTCCCTCCCTCCCTCCCTCTCGCTCCTTCTCCTTTCTCACCTCCCTCTCTCTCACACACACTCAACCTCTCCCTTAAACCAGAGTTGATGCAAAGATCATTGCATCCATCATTATTACCTGGTCAAACCTTCGAGACAGCTTCACACCAAACCCATATTTGTATTTTAAATGCAGTGCATTGATTTGTTTTCTGAGAGTTCATGATGCCAGAGAGGTTTAACATATTATATTAGGTCAGTATCATATTGAAATGAGGGGGGGGGGGGGGGTATTGACGCAATCATGTTTCTAATATCATGAGTTAGTGTAAGGAAAATAAAGAAAAAGTGAGAAAAAATGTATATCATACAATCATAACATTGTCATCATAATATTGCCTACCGGTATTTAAAATATTGTAAGTTGATTTTAATTGGAAGCAATTTAATTCCATTTAGTATGGTAAGCCAGCCAAATTTGTACTATTTCAAAATATCAGAAAGTTAACAAATGAATGTGCCTCTGTTTTCTGAATGATAATTTGCTTGATATTTAAAATGAGTTTGAGAACTTGTACAGTTAACCACTATATGCTGCAATCACACAGATTATATAAAGAAAGAAAAGAAGCAGAAATAAACTTCCAATACCTACCCTCCTAGACATATATTTTTTCTCTTGTCAATTTATATCTTTTTCCCTTTTCATTTCATCTTGCCTTCTACCTCTAGCATTTACCCCATATGTTCATTTTCATTTATAATAACAATAATAATAGTAGTTTGTTCTTGTATAGCGCTTTTCAGGACCGCAGTCCCTCTCAAGGCGCAGTATCTTTCCCTACTTTCTTATACACTTACATATGAGTGGTACATGTAGGTAATGTGAGCAAGTTGTGCATTTAATCTTGTAAAAAATTTAGAATTGCATTGAGTGGGAAAATTTGAACTTGTTTCCCAGGATCTAAAGGCTTGCTAGGGTCAGTTATTGTGAGGTTACCCACCCTGATGGCCTCAGGCCATTGCTGCACGGTCCTGCACCGTTTTGTTATGAAGGCACCATGATGGACAGTCTATCAGGACACAAGTACAATCAACTTTTGATAGCCGGCCGTGGACATCAAAAGCCAGGCTTCCCAACTACCCTGGAACTCAGGGAAAGCCTGGAAAATGGGTGTCCTTCTTTCTTTCCCTTTTTTTTCCAGTAAGGAAAAGTCATTGATTTTAGAAATATCACTAAAATCAGGGGAAAATCAGGGATATTTTTTGGTAGAAGAAAAAGGTTGTTGGTCTCTTCATGTTTTGTCCCGTGTCTAAATAGCGTAGTCACCGAATGGTTGGCTATGTTTGCTTTATAGAGTATAACAAATTTCTGACAATGCATGCTTCTGCTTTTAGTGCGTACAACATACAGGTTACAATACTGCTTATTGAAGACATTTCATACGTGAAATAAGGTCTTTACAAAAAATTGTTGTATTGCCCTTTGCGACCGACCCCAAAATCTTGAAATCTACAGTTGGCTTTTAAAAAAGTTTTTCTTTTTTACCGTCTTTTAGAGAAAAAAAATAATGCATTTAAAAATGAGAAATATAAGATCGAAGAGGGATTTTTTTTGTTAAAGTTAAAAAAAAAGAAGATTTCTGACCGACCCATGTTTTGGCACCTAAAGGGCAATACAACATCTTTTTTTTAGGCCTAAGTTGAAAGAATAATTCTTGAAATTCGAAGCTCCATCAGGGAAAAATTAGGGCAAAAATACAGGAATTCAGTTTTTATGAAATGCTGGGCACCCTGGAAGGCTCGATCCAGGGACTTCTAGGCAGTGGTTTAAAAAAATGAACAGGATTGAGTGAAGGTAGAAAGATACAACAAATGATAGTGTGGAAAAGGAGATAGAACTAGTAATAGTAAGTACATGTACATGTTAAACAAGGAAATAAAAGGAGATACACAAATGTTGTTATTCCATATGAAGGAAAAGGAGCATTTTATTAATGATTAATCTCATAAGCATGATGTAAATGTAGGGCAAAGTGAAGTGGGTAGCACTATGCGAGTAGCCTGGTATAAAGTACAGGTGCCATTGTCGAAGACAGAAATATCTCCAAAATCAAATTAGAAGCAAACAATATGCTGTTGGAGAATAATTGGATTAATTCTATCAAATTTACTGCAGGCTCTTGTATTTGTATTTCATGCCTATTAAGCTTATTCAGGGATGTCATATGCAGTCAGTGACTCAATGAAAACATGTTTACATGTGTGGGCTTGTTGTGAACTGCAATATGGCTTTGCATTAGAAACAGGCACTCGATACAGGCACTCAATATGAATGTTCAATAACAAGTGTATTTGTATAAAGAGTAGAAGAATTTTAATGGGAAGTAAAAGAATTTTGATGGGGAATAATTGTGTGTGATGGACCATTTTATAAATTTGGGTCATTGGATATGATTATCATATATGTAGAAATTTCAATATATCAACAACAAAATACATCTAAAAGCAGAATAATTTTGAGTCGGTTTCAAGGAACAGTATACTTCTTTCATTACAATGATGCAGTACACTGCAAATGCACAAGCAAATTTTATTGGTAGTCTTTTGCCATTGTAATAATATCACCACCGTATGTTTTTATCATGTGTCGTGTTCATGAAAAATTAGCCAGGTTCATGGCTTTATTAAATCAAATGGAACCCATTGCAATTCATACAATACATGTGTAATGCACTGAGTGTCAGAGCCTGTAATATAACAAAGATTTTCTATTGTATCTGTCAGCTCCAAAACATGATGATTTGGCAGTATTTTTTTTTGTTCCAACAAAATAACAAAATTACCCTTTATCGCTTTTAGAGGTGATTTATGTCCAGAAAATTTATGTATTGTATTCAGGTAAATCTATTCCTGAATTCAAGCTGTATTAAGGGAAATTGTATTTTAATTCTTATTCTTATCTGTAAAAGATATGTACATAGCAAATAGCATACACATGTACATGATATCACCATGTTGTTAATAATATCATGTCTATAAATTAATTCATGAAGTCATACTAAATGTATCATGATATGAGCCCACAATACATTCATTATGGGATTATATATTGTAAATTAAAGCTAAGTCAAGAACCAGACAATATTGCTTAAGAGCTCCGCTCCTAATAAAGGTATTCGTTAATCAATCAAAAGATATTTTTGGTAGCATAATATGGTAATTAAATTTATGCAGTAAACTTTAAAAAAATCCTTTGTATTCATTATTGATCTTTTCAAGACAATCATAATTACATTAATTACATTACAGCCATGCATGCTTGCAATTTGATTAAGGGTCATTGCAACAATGCAATTGGTGCCTAACACTGTGAGTGAAAGAAAAAGCAGTGAGTTATTTTAGCATGTCTAGCCACCATCTGATAATGTGTGAAGTTTGCATTGTAAGGGAATGAGTGTAGCAGGTTAAGATGACTAAAAGCCTTTATAAGCTGCTGCATACATCCCATGTGGGGGTGACACGGGTGCACTATGACTCATGCCAAGAGAATCGCTCTTTAAAAAGCATTTTTGTTCTCACTCTCTCCTCGCTCCTATTCTCTCCCACTCTCTCTCTCTCCCCACACTGCCCCGACAATTTCTCTCTCTGCATGGCTGTAGAAATTAGAATGATGAAGATTAGTGGGAGAATGTAAGATGGCAATTGTGTGAATATTTTCTGTGTCAGGAATGAGCTAGAGGGTTGGGTGATCCTCATGCTTGCGTATAGTCTGGTAGATGGTTTTGTAATATTCCAGATAATATTTTGTATTCAACATGCCCTACAGCGAGTAGATTTACATCAATAACATATGATACATCAAAATTCAGATTGGTGGTTATACTGTACCGTATCTCCATCTTGAGTGTAATGATTTTGAGAGAAGCTTAAGTTTAGGACCTGAAATCTGTGTGAGGTTCATTTTGATGTAGAAATGGGTGAATGAAATTCCTCTAAATGGACAGGGGAAATGAAGAAGCTAGCTTGTTAGTACAAACCTTTGGCAAATGACAATTATGAATTTATGGTGAATAAAGGTGCAGGAAAGATTTGTAACCATGGCTTCAAAAATCTATTTTCATGAAATGCACATGCGATAAGCTTCCGATAATGGTTTATTTTCATTGTTTGAAGAATATATAAATATAATGTGGTTGTGTATTGTATTATGGTTACATAGAGCTTTTGATAATGTCATTACATATATTTTGTGTGTGTTTTATTTGTTTCAGGTGGAATTTGAGAAAGCCCAGCAGAGCAAGCTAGAAAGAGAATGCAAGCGAGGTCAGGGCCGGTTGATCCAGGAACGCAAGAGGCATGCTGAATTCATCAAGCTCATGTTTGACAAGCATTTATTACTAGCACAACAGCTAGGAGACACTCAACAGAGAGCCATGGAATGGGAGACCCAAGCTCAAGCAATGAGAGCAGAAGCACAGAATGCTTCAAAGTTGGCGGCGGAAGAAAGAAACAAAAGTGTGAAAATGGAAGCTGAGATGGAGAAAAAGCTGTCAGATTTTGATATTGAGCGGGAGCAGTTGTTGGGAAGGTTACAGCGAGAGGAAATGAGGACTAGGGAGCTTAGGGAAGAGCTGGAAGCTCTCAAAAAGTCTTCTAAGAAATCGCCAGAATTAGTGAATGGACGAATTGCGAATGGTAGCGAGTTGAACAGCAATGCAAAAGGAAGTTCCTCAAAGAGTATAGTGAGCAGTAATGACAGTAAGACTTCTAAAGGGAAAGAGACCCCAGGGTCTGTTCGTAAACCAGCTGTATTGAAACCAAAAGCATCAGCTAAAATTTATGGTGCAAAGGGGTACAAGACTCCACCTCAATCTGATAAGTCTGAGGCATCATCATCGTCGTCGTCTTCTGAAGATAACAATGTGACTGTTTCCTTGAGCAGGGTACACTCTGTGAGTCCTGCTGTTCCCAGTCCAAAGAGCAATCCGTCTGAAAGTAAGAAACCAAGCATAACCTCAAAGCCCAAGCCTAGTACCACAAACTTTTCCAGAGGCGCAGGCAAGGACAGTAGGCCTCTCAGTCCTGCCTCCAGCCTGGATAAACTATCTGGGAAGGCATCGTCAGCTTCACCTTCTTCAGGCTTGTCTCAGAAAGGAACAAAGATACCCAGCAGCAGTGCCATGTTTGCAAATTCATCACAACTGAGAAAGAGTGCTCCTACAGTGGCGGTTGTCGCTCCACAACCTAGCAAGGCTTCAAATGTATCTCAGGAAGCTAGCAAGCAACAACAGCACGCAAGGAAATCAATAGACAGTACAGACTCGCCTAAATCTGACAAAAGTGAACCTAAAAGTAACCCTATGGCCAGGCCAACAACCTTAGCTTCGGGAGATACTTCTTTGAAAGCAAAAGAACCTGCTGGGAAAGTCTCTCAGTTGCGTAACACTCTTACATCACCAAAAGACAAAGACACTAGGGATAAATCTCCAACGAGGGGATATGGTGGTATGAGTGTGAAAGCAGCTGCAGCTCAACTCACGAGCCCTGTTGGCAAGAAAGTCTTCAATCCAGTTGGAAGCACTCCAAACAAACTCAATTCTTCCACTCCCTCAGAGCCCAGTGGTACGACCCAAACCAAAGAAGCTCCTGCAAGTGTCAGCAGTAATGCCGTCTCTGACAAAGTGAAACCTGTGGTGACTTCTCCATCATCCACCACCCCAGGCAAACGTAATGTGTCACCCCGAGGTACTCCTCCACCTATTCCACCTAATAAGCCCTCTCTTATACCTCATAAATCACAATCTTCTCTTTCTTCTTCTTCTTCTTCTTCTTCTTCTTCTTCTGCTTCGTCTACTGCTTCCCTGTCCAATATGTGCTCAGTTACATCTTCCTCCACCTCTGCTTTATCCAGATCAACAAGTACAACAACATCTTCATCAGCTTTTTCTAAACCAATAAGTACACCTTCTTCATCTACTTTATCTAAACCAATAAGTACAGCATCTTCATCTACTTTATCTAAACCAATAAATACAACATCTTCATCTACTTTATCTAAACCAATAAGTACAACATCTTCATCTACTTCCTCTAAACCAACAAGTTCAACCTCTTCTTTTTCTGCTTTATCTAAGCACACAACAAATACATCTCCCTCAACTGCCTTTTCCAAAACAACAAGTACACCAACATCTTCAACCGCTTTATCTAAGCAAACAACAAATACTTCTCCTTCACCCGCTTTCTCTAAGCCAACATCAACTATAACATCTCCTTCACCTGCCTTATCCAAATCAACAACACCTACAACATCTTCTTTCTCAACTCCAACCAACAACTCTCATCCTGAGCCCAGTGGCCCCAAGCCCTCCCCTGCCTCCAGCTCCCTGTCCAGCTCCAGGAAATCTGACTCTCTGGTCGAAGCCCGCAAGCAGCTTTTTGCCAATAAACTTGGCAGCGGTGTGGGTATCAGTGCAACTAACCTGCGGCCACCTTTTGAAAGCAGCAACCCCATGCTCATGGTCAATAACTCCAACTCCAATAGCCTGGAGTCCCTTAACGAAAAGACCTCATCGTCCTTGGTGACAGGAAGCTCCATCCAGGGAAAGGCTGCTGCGCAGGTGGGTCACCAGACTATAGAATTGAGCATGCCCAGACTGGTCCTCTTGTTAGTCAGCCACAGTGCTCTGCCGTCAGTTGTTTCTTGTGCAGAAAAATGCTAACACCCCTTACCCCAGATTGCCAACTGCCCTTTGCTTTCGATTTATATTCAGTTTGATCCTCTTTGCTTCCTGTTCATTCCTAACTCCCTAAACTAATCCCACATACATTCAGCACTTCATTGCGACAGTTTTTGAGCCACTTACCAAGGTAGTATCTTCTGCTGTTTGTAGTTCAGACTAACATTGTTCTGATTTAATAGTTATCACTGATTAGACGTTTGCCATCAGATTCTTGTAGCAGAATATTATATAAGCATGGTAGATTCTCAGCTGTATTGAGGCATGTCCAGTTGTAGATCGTTAACAAGAGATCTAATTGAACCATCTAATTAGAAGATCATCCACATGCTCTCCCTTCTATTTCACGAAAGAAATATTTTTAATGATTTTGTTATGGTACATTTTGGTCACATCAAGTTTCTATATTATATAGCAAACTGAAAATGAATACTAAGTGCTCATGAGAAATTATAAACAACAAGCAGTACATCTGACCCCTACTGCTATCTAGGTTGGCCCCATTCTCAGTCATCTCATCACGGGACATCAGCTATTTTCAGCAGTCAGTTTTATTTTGATTTGATCTCATCAATCTTGTTCTCTTTTTCTTAAGATCAACTTGGTTTTATCCTGTAGATTCTGATGTAAACAAGAAAGAGAGAGAGAGAGAAAGCGACATTAATGTCCTGAGGTCATATGCTCATTGCCCTAGGGTTAGGGTTAGCATTAAGGTACTCTCTCTCTCTCTCTCTTTCTCCCTCTCTCTCTCTCTCCACTTGCTTACTTCAGAATTTTCAGGGTAACTCAACATGGGATTTGTTCGTTTATTGTTGCTGTTCTGTATTTTTGCTAGTGGTATTTTTGTTTAAAGCGGTATATTTTTACATGATCTTGTTAACCTCATTCATGGTTCTTGGCAGCATCCAACCAGCCTGTTCTGTGTATTTCATTGTAAAGTTGAAGTCCTGACAGGAATCTTGAGAGGCTTATTTGAAGGATGAATGGATCTGTTTATTCATGTTCAGACTGACAGTCTTAATCCACATCATAAATGAAGTTTGATGAAGACAGGTCCTTTATTATATCTACAGTCTAATACCCAAAGTCCTTTGAAAGCAAATAGAAACATTATAATATCATATTCACTATACAAGTACAGGTTACTGTGATTAAACACATCCGAACAACAACAATAATGTCTCTCCCCCCCCCCCCCCTCAAGTAACAAACAAATAGACATACGATGGACAAGCAAACAAACACAAATTGGGTAGGGGTTTATGTGTAGATGAACAGATACAAGGTATAAGACAAATACGTCCAGTTTCATGAACCAATTTGATAATTTAAAAAAATTCAACCTTCAAATATATTTAGCAAAATGGTTGGCCCAATAAAATGTTTCCCTTTTAGTAGACCTTTCACCTGGCATGTATGTGACGGTCATATCTTGAAATGATGCCATATGTAAATCTTATTATAGTTCAGGAGAGAACTAGCTGCCAATCCGTAACCTTTTTCACCCAGGGACATGCCAGAAAATAGATTGATTTGTGCACTGACGTTTGACAGTGTATTAAACGATCCAAACTTTCACAGAAATCCATCACAACCTCCCAGAATGAGCTGAGAACTGTTTTTCCGTATTCCCTACCTCAAATAGCCTCCCAAGCAGAAAAAAAAATGAAGAATGCAATTTAATGCAGAAAGCACATGTGGGAGGAGATGTCTGTATCATGTGTGGTGATATGTTTCAGTTTTTATTCACCATGAGTGAATCATTTCCAGTTTTATTGAATCAAATTTTGTTTCTTCTGTACATCATCCAAACAGCAAGTCAGAGACTACAGACAAGCAGTCCTAAAGAATTTAAATCCCATCATAGTTCCTTAATGTATGGGAGAGAGGGGGGGGGGGGGGGGCACAACAACAAAATACTTTGATGATATTCCATTTATACAATATATATGCACCAAATCCAACGTAATGATCACTTAAATTTTCTGCATTGTATTGAGAGATTCAAAACTACGCTGTTGTATTTGCATGAAATTTGATTGAAGATGAATGTGGTTGTGTATGATCAATGCAATTGTTGTGCTGTTCTCTTGTTTCATGTCTTGCTATGTGGATGCACGTTCACATCTCATGGGATTGAAGTTTGACATTCCTTGCATGGAGAGCTGATTTATTATTATTTTGATGGAATTGGATGAGAAAGCATGTCTAATGTTTGTTGAAAGCATGAAAATTGTGTTTTTGATGTTGTTTATTCATTCATTTATTTATTTTGTAATTATTTATCGTCTGTTGTTTGTTGCTCCATCAAAGATCACTTTGACAAAAGATTGTCCACTTGGCTGTTTCACTAAATGGCAAAATGCTGGAGTAATTGTTATTTCATTCAAGTTTGGTGGTCATTGCTATATGTATATCTGATTTTTTGTTGGTATTCTTTATTTTCATATTCATTACATTATACATTACATTGTACATGTACATTACCCTTTATTATTTTGTCTATTAGGCATGATTGCCTGGACCTGCAAGAATTTATTTTGTTTCCCCAGAAAGCTTGTTGTACCACCTATTAAATCATTCATTTGTGGTAGGGGGGGGGGAACTATCAGAGTTTGTTATGCTCTCACTAGACCTTACCTTAAAGGTTAACAATTGATATCAGGTGTACACAAAATATAAAAATGGCTTAACAGGTAAACCTAAACAAGCATAGGAATATGCAGAATGTGTATAGTTAATGAGAACACAATTAGAAACATGTCCCAATGTAGCCAGAGCATACACCTAGTAGATTTTTTTTTCTTTCTTCAGTTGGTTTTGAGAATAGTGCGTTGAGTATGTGTAAACTGATAGCTAAGCATATGATTTTGAATACATTTGCAGGCCAAGAAGTACGGCAAGGCAGTAAGTTTATTCTTTTATTCACCCCATTTTTCCAGGTTTTATTGTGGTTTATTTTGTTTATCATGATATTTGCTAACTTGTTACTTAACTCATCAAATCTAATTTAATAGAATAAACTAACTCATTTTTTTTAAGTGAGAGGTTTTTAAAGATTACCTGTTCAATTGCAGTTCCCCCAAATGGTGTATTCCAAGATTGGTTTTGTGTTACCCCCTCCCATTGAGATAGCATTTGATATTTGTTGCATTTGTTGCATCATTTTACTTCCCATTCCCTGTCAAATTTTAATGATGTTTGATTCCATGGAATATACTTGATTGTTTATCGGTAGCTTCCTCCATATTTGAGTTTAAAAAAAAATAGCATTAGAGTAATTTGTTGTGAAATAATTAGCCCTGGCTAGTCATTTCATTTAATTATTATATAGTCTGTTTTTGAGACAATTCCAGTGAAATGGATTACTGTAGGACTACTGGTTTGAACTAACCTACAATCTTTGATACTAGATGTCTTTCTTGTACCAGTTATTTATGAGTAATGTTCATGTTAGGGATTAAAATTTGAGTTTTCTTGTAATGAGTCCGGTGATTCCCTTAATTGCCATGCCTGGATTATTCTGACCTTGCTGGACCCTTAATGAGTTGAAGCTCCTTCTATTAAAAGCAGCATATAGAGCTCTACTAAAGTCCCACTAGGTACTCCTTTATCCCCTCTTACCAAACCCCATTAATCTCCCAGACCAATACATAGAGCACACGCACATTCTTTAACAGGTGTTCTCTAGACTTGAGGTTGAAAACAATAGCTACTACCTCCTCGCCCCAAATTCAAGTTGACATTTCAAGGATACCCTAGAATTTGTCAAACTATTCATCATGAATTGGCAATTTCCTCGACGGTAATCTTTCTGCCATAAGAGGTGAAAAAGGTGCAACTTTGTCCTTCCGTGGAAAAAATATAGCCAGGTGACATAATATAATAGATGTAGGCCTATGTTTATATGAAATAATGTGAGGTGATATTTCTATGTCCTAGGCTGCAAGAGGTATAGATTTAGAATTTTCTGCCGTGCAGAGTATCATTGCTCAAACCTGGTCATCAAAATCGTAAATGGTTGACTCTGCTTGTCCAAAAATTAAAGAATTCTGACAAACGGCTTCTTTTTAAACATATTTCAAATTGTAAATATTGTTTTGTACAGTACCTTTGTTTGATAATGTCATTCAATTTATATTCAGTGTAGCCATATCATGAGGACAAGTTAAAAAACAAAAGTTTTTATAGTCAATTTGAGTGAAAGTGAGACTTACTAAATGATACTCATGTAGATATACTCATTTCATTACTTCTCATCATTTGACTACTAATATAATTGACGTTTGGTTAACTAATGTTTTTTTTCTTAGCCTTTACAATTACTACAACACCCCCCCCCCCCCCCCATTTCGTTTGCTCCAATTTTCAGACATTGTTGTTTTTGTTTGCTATGAACTAGCTACATTTATGCTTGGTAAAGTTTGCTACACGTATACCAACATCTTTCACCAAATATTCTTGTTGTGAATCATGTTAGTTTCTTATGCTACTGTCTCATTTAACTCGCAGTATTTCCTGTCGAGAAAAAATTTCAGGATCAATTTTCATCATTTAGACCAACATTTTTCACAAACTGTTATTATGATGAATCATGATAATTAATTTTTGTCATTGTCTTTTTTCATTTTCTTTGCAGTATTTTGTTCAGGGGAAAAACACGCTCATATATCATATGATTGCCTTTAATTGTCTATAAATGTTTTTGAGATAGGTCTGACGATATCATCAACCAGTCTTTACCATCAGAGCCTTTCAAATAGGTCGGTTGGATCAAAATTATGATTGTGGATTACTGAAAGAGAACACCATACTATTTGCCTGAGTTTACTCGTTGTATAAACTACCGAAGTCATGTTCAAGGTTGACTGTTGTGGTTTTGACCTATCCCTGATGATTGACAGGATTTTTTTGTTACAAACAGGCAGTTTTATCAAAAATATACATTATTTGCAAGCTTGTAATGCTTTGTTTTGGGCCCTTTTAAGCTATCAGTTGCTTCAAATGGCTGTGTTTTGATTGATTGGAATGCCTGACATTACAAGCTTACACAAATGATAGTCAATTCCATTGAGTTCAAGATCTCAGTATTTTAACTACTATACTAAATAGCGCTTTTTAAAGAATTTAAATGAGTAGGATACTGATGATGATATAAATGATAATTAAAGAAATGAAAGTGATAAAAGTTCCCTACCGTGATGGTGTAATTAACATTGGTTTAAAAATTGGAATATTATTTTTATTTCTATCAAATGAAATAAATAGGCCTTAATATATAGGATATCATTCTCAAAGGATGAAATATATTGAATGTAATGTGAATCTTTCCAATTCATTCCATTGTTCTAAAAATGTTGCTTTGAGTTGCAATGTCAGTATTTAAAAAAAAATTGTTGGGGGTGTCCGGCCATGAACATAGGTATACTTTCCCTCAACCCTCTTCAGATCTCCATGTAGTCCATGTGTCATCTACATGGTCTTCTATTCATATTTAATCCTTGTACATACCGTCTGTTTAGAGCCAGAAGAGCAATATGTCTGAAAAAGTATTACAGTTCACGCCCTTCTGGCTCCAAACAGAAGATATGTAATCCATGTTGTACTGTCATATATAAGCTATGGTATACCAACGATGTAATGCCAAGTCAAGACCCCCATCATTTGTAACATGTCATGCAGATCATATTGCATGCAATGTGACCCTATACACCAGGCGTAATCGCCTTCAGGGTGACAACAGATGGGACATTTCATCCAGTGATCCGGCAGTCCTGAAATGAGTGTTTTAAGAAATGTAGCTGGAATACCATTTCCATTCCAAGGTGCCACTCCTACTTATGTTTTAATGATTGCACTTCTCAGGCCGAGGAGGTTAACCGAAGGGTAACATTCACTAAGCTGTGGAGATGATGTCGTCTGCTAAGAACCATAGCCCACAGATTGTATACCCCTGTGTCTCTTTGTCAGATGATATATGCGTATATTATGATATACAGTATGTCATGATCACTACATGCATGCCAATCTCCCCTACTATAAATCAATGGTTTGTATCATTTATAGATGCTCCAATATTCGCCTCGGCAACATTCGCTCTGGCTTTTATTATATGATACGTATAAGTTTAGGGTTACAGTTTTAGGTTAGGTTTAGGGTTAGGGTTAAAGGTACTATGTCCCATTTGCAGGCCCAAAAAATGAAAAAGTTAAATTCCAACTGCATTTGAAAAATAATACTTCTTTAGAACTTCCCTAAAAAAGGTGGGGCTTGAAAATGTCTTCAAGTGGGAAAATAACGACTATTAGTTGTCAAATCGACTTTAGGGCTATAGAGCCCAAAAGTAATAGTCTTGATTTTCAGACAATTGTACCGAATGGTCATACGTTTTATGCTGCACAAAGATTCAATCAGTTTAATCTTGGCCATCACACAAAGTGGGTTATTGATGTAGACAAATGCTCATGTACCCTTTACAACTCTTTTCATGTATGTTATTACCAAAGAAGAAAAAAAGCCAGTCAGTCACTCAATAGTGTCTGACAGTGAGGTCTAGCAGGTAAACGGGTTTCCTTGCATAATTTGAATATGAGGACACTGCTAACGTTTAAATTTCACAGATAGGACATACATGACATATTCATAATTCCTACAAAGTTCTACAGAATTTGAGGTTGGCTGCAAAAGGGACATAGTACCTTTAAGTAGGGTTTGGTCCAGACTTCAACTTGGGAATTAAGTTAGTGTATGACTTTGACCGTTGAGCAATTGTCGCCAGCGTATTCGTTTCGCAACCCACTTATATGATGTACATTTGTACATATTTCATCCACCAAAGATTGTACAATCTAGATCTGTATAGTGACACAGCTAGTGATATCATTGTGATAAAGCAGAGCTCTTACTTAATGTGGATGCAATTTGATATTGGTTTAATACTTATTTTTTGTAGATTCCAGCCTGATTTATCTTGGACTTTTATTGTATTTAATGATTTCAATGGTTTAATACCAGTTGTGGCCTTAGGTTGCCCAGTGATGAAGATTTTCAGGGAGAATAGTTTTCATGCTTTTTGGTTGTGGAGCTTTTAGGATACCATTTGATATTATATTGTTGAATGATTTTAAATTCTTAAAAGCTTGTAGATGATTCATGTCATTTTGAATATGCCATATCATCATCTCTCCATCATGCTCCCTTCTACCATACTTCTACAATGATGTTTGCAGTATATGACTCCTCTGCTACTTCACAGACTCGTCCAAGATGGTATGATATTGAAGATAGGTAATTGCATCAGTATCACCATTCTGACTGCTATATCATTTATTTTGAAATGGTTTGTTATTTCTTTTACATAGAGAAAGGCAATGATGATGATCTCTTTCAGGTTTACCTGTAAATATTAGTCTTATGGATTCATTGATTTCCATCCCACCGTCCTCCACCCCAGTTTGCTTTGCACTCCTTACTTTGGTGCATTAGACCTACAATGTATGTAACCAGACAGGGTCAGCTGCATACTGTGACCTCACAATGGTTGACAGTAAATGATGCACAAGAGCCCTAGAATCATGCCTAATGAAGCACTTTACATGAAGATGTTATTATTGTTATCAAGTGAGGTGAAGGAGAAACTATTGCTCCCTAACCCTTAAAGTTGGAATAAATGTTTGTAAATATTTAAGATGAAATGTCTGTTACAAGGTTGTGCATGGTTATAAAATACATCTGCCTTCAAGTAACAAGATGCGGTGCCTTGTTTTATCTAGTGGTTGATGCTATAAGGACCACAAGTAGATGGAAAAGTTGGACTGAACATTCCAGATATCTTTTTATGAGCCATGATGTAGCTCATTTAATTACTGGTAAATGAACATCAAACTTAACCAAGCATCAGTTAGATGTTCCAGCAACTTTCCTGAAGTTTGTATTTAATATACTAGAAAAATAAAAAGATTACCCTAAAGAGTGCGGGATAGGGATGTAATCTGGAGAGCTTGGAACAGTCTGGGCAATTTGGGCATCTTTTAATTAAGACTTAGTGAGAAAAACCTTGACTGAACTTTGCATAATTCCCAGCCTTCCTGAAGTCAGTGTACATTAGGCTCTTAATTGCAGCCGAGTTGGGCCGGCCATCATTTCAATATCGTCAAGTTCAGGCTCATCTTGGAGGAGGCATGTACATTGTAGGAGGAGGTCACCTGCTGCCTTCATTTCTTGCATGTGCTTATTTGCTTTCCTTTCAAATTCATTCTCTTAAAACAACCTTTCATAGGGAATGAATTAAAAAAAAAAAATATTCCAAGGAGATGATAACATTACTGATTCTTTTAACTAATGATTAGTTAGAAGAAGTGGTATGCTGATACAAGTTCATGAAAAATCACCAGTGCTGAATGCCCAGGCCCGGCCATGGGTAGATAGAAGTTGGTAGTTAGTAGAAATGTGTTAAAACAGAGATTTGCCCAGTTAAAACAATCTGTTGGTTGTTCTTTCAAAATAGTGTGACCAAAAGAAAAGTTAACATTAAGGGAGTGCTATTCTGTCCTATGCTATGGCAGTTTGTTAGTTTCTGCCTTCAGTTTTCATCACTTGGTGATATTTTAGTGACCATAGATTTTGTCTGGACATGGCTGACCAGCAGTAGTGGACTGGACGGAAGTATCCAACAACCCCACCTGTTCCCCAGGAACATCCTGATCATAGGGTTATCATAATCTCATGTCCCCCTCCTCTCCACCTTCCTAAATTCTCTCTCTTCCTCCCCCCTCTCCCCCCTCTCTCTCTCTCTCTCTCTCTCTCTCTCTCTCTCTCTCTCTCTCTCTCTTCCTATTGATTTCATTACATATGCACTCTCTCCAACTTTGTCACCTCCACAAGATAGACTTCAATATCATACTTACTGGTATATTTGGTATGGTTTAGTGGCTGTTTTCATGAGTCTCAACTTCTAGTTTTAATAGTGCAACATTGAACCTAAAAGAAGTAAAGCATTTGAACTTTCTGCAGTCGTTTATCTGCACATGTGAAAAATACAGGATGGTGCATGTATCGGTGTTTAAAACTGAACATGACTTGAGGGGAACATTCTGCACTTCATGTGAACCCATTGGGCCAGACACTCATCTATCTGTTCTTCTACTAAAGACATTACACATCATGAAGTAACACCATGCCTGTCAATTCATGAGAGAGCTGTCAAAATAATCACTGTTCATGTTCCGTCATTCCAAACTTAATTATGTTCATTTTTTATCATCACAAAGAAATTTGTGAAATGATTTTGGTAATATACAGGGCCACAAAAGTCACCCTAGGAGTTCTCTTTCGCAGTTGTTTATTTCATCATAGGCCCATACATAAGCTAAAGGGCAACATTCATGAACGGTATGCAAGTTAGTTAGGTAATTTTGAAACCATATATGTGCTGTGTGAAAGAAATGTTCATGCTGCCTTATTGTTTAAAGATACTATGTCCCTTTTGCAGCCAATATCAAATTCTGTAGAACTTTGCAGGAATTATGAATATGTCATGTATGTCCTATCTGTGAAATTTAAACGTTAGCAGTGTCCTAATATTCAAATTATGCAAGGAAACCTGTTTACTTGCTAGACTTCACTGTCAGACACTATTGAGTGACTGACTGGCTTTTTTTCTTCTTTGGTAATAACATACACAAAATGAGCTGTATATAAAGAGTACATGAGCATTTGTCTACATCAATACCCACTTCTAGCAATGGCCAAATTTAAACTGATTTAATCTTTGCGCAGCATAAAACGTACAACCATTCGGCACAATGGTCTGAAAATCAGACTATTACTTACTGGCTCCATAGCTCTTAAGTCGATTTGACAACTAATACCAGGTAGTCGTTATTTTCTCATTTAAAGACATTTTCAAGCTCCCTTTTTTTAAGGGAAGTTCTAAATTAGTATTTATCTTTCAAATGCCGTTGGAATTTAACCTTTTCATTTTTTGGGACTGCAAATGGGACATAGTACCTATAAAGCTTAGGGTAATCAAAGTTGGAAAAAAATTGTCATGCTCATTCAAAATTGATGAAAGAAAAAGAGAAATGTTCACTCTGCCGTTTTGTTTAAAACTTATTAATCACGGAGAGTGAAAGAAAAAATAGTTGTATCCATAATGAATGCTGTGCTGCATATGGCACAATGTTTTTAAAAGCAATTTTGGAACATAATGAATTTTGCATCTAAGGCAATCGAAAGTAATGTTGCTGTAGCTACTTTGGTAAATGTTATAGGTAATGAAAAAGAAGAAGAAGAAACAAATACAGTGTGTACTATTGTACTTGTTTTACCCTTTCTCCTACCCGTAGACAAATAAAGGAAATTTCAAAATAGAAAGCCGAGACTTTGTATATCTCATGCAATTAATTGATTCTCCCCTTACACCAGGAATCATTATATTCAGAATTTACATTTTTCAACAATCTTTTGAAATTGAGTATAGCTGTAATACTATGAATTAAAAATCTAATATTGTGTCATGTACACAGATAATGTTGCCAGAACTATAACTGGGGTAATGATTTTAAAATACCTTTGGAAGTGTGAGATATTATATCAATATTGTGATATGCACTATACAAGAGCTGAATATTGTTTATTAAAAACATAATTGTAAAATAGAAAGGGGGAGGGTCAAATTAAGGATAGAAGTAAATAAACTATGATATTAATCAACCATGAATCAAGAGAATGCATTGCAGCCTCACAGCTATAAAGTATCATAAACCTGATATGTACATGTAAGCAAGATGGATACAAGACAAAGACAATGAATTATAGTCTGCCTTGCTTGAAGCCTGTATGTAGCCGTATTTATCTGAGATTTCAAATGTGGCAAGCAAATTAGTGTCTCCTCGTCATCTCACACCTGACTGGTTGCCGTAGCGCCCAGCAAGCTGAGAATTTGAAATCAGGGCGAGCAAGCAAGAGCTGTTGAGCGTTCATAGCCAGAGGGGTACCGAGAAGGGGAACGCTATGGAGATACACAAGGAATGTTGTTTTCATGTTGAGAGATACATCTTAAAGTCAGAGGGGACCCAAGATGTGCTCGCTTGGTCTGTTGGTCTGTAAACATCTCTGCTCATCCAGCAATAGTCCTGAGCTGATTGTATTGAAGCTTGATTAAATCATCATATTTCACCCTCTAATCAACTTAAAGGGATTGCCTGCCAGCTGCTGGAGAGAAACTGTTCATATAAGGTGTACTGGGTATTCAACATTTGAATGATTGCGGATAACATATGAATGAGAAATTTGCCCTGTCCCTTGTTCAGCAGTACAATAACAGAGTACTTTCTCATTCAAGTATTGAAGAATTGCACCTTTTTTCCTCTCCATTCTATATTAATGGTTTGTCTAGAGGGATGATTTCTTTTTGATGGCATTGCTAGCCAATCGTTTTTAACTTTAAGAAATCTGTTTTACCTTTCCTCATCTGGACATCTTTCAACAGATGGTGTAGAATTTCAGAATTATCAGTGCATGAAAGGACAGAATTTTGTATGATTATTGGAACTGCATTTCAGAAACCACCCTCTCTAAAATACAGGATAATATTAAAGTCTGTCATGCTGAAAATGTGCTGGTCATCTTTTAGAGTATCCCTGTTACAGTTAAATGACCTAATGGATCTATCATGAATCATGATCAATTACAAATCTAATTATTTTCAGAAATTAGAGCAAGGATCAATTGACTACCTAGTATCCTGAATGATACCTAGTAAGATTACCATAAATCATGACGCCATTTTGGGGTTTCATGTCTAATCTGGCTCCTCTCTAGAAGGTGTCTATTGGATAGAACCAAATTGCATTGTACTGTAAATTAAAAAACAGTAGGGACCTAGGATAGAACCTTGTGGTACACCATGTAATAGAAGAAAAATTGGAGGAATTATTATTATAAACTACATATTGAGATCTATCAGAAAGATTACTTTCAAACCAAGATGACAGACAAATTTGAGTGTTGTTCTAGTTTCCGAGTGGTGAGTCAACACACCGATTACCGAGCTGGGAGACATTGCCAGGCATAGCGCCAGGTGGAGGGGCATAAATTGAAACCGTGTATAAACCGCACCCCCGACTTTGAAATTTTTTCGGCGGCAAAAAAGTGCGGTTTATACACCGTTATATACGGTATGATAAAATTGCCCTTTCCCCTGTTCAGCAGTACAATAACTGTCATTTCCAAAGTTCATCCAACTGCCTATTCATTAAAGGGGTCCGGTAACTTTGTCTCAGATTCTGAAATAAAATTCTGGATTTAGCTCATGATGCAATGATAATTATAAACCTTTAGCTCAGTCAGGAACCCCATGAATTTTACAAGCCGATCGCCTGTCTGGTTATCAAGATATTTATGATTGGAATTACAAATTTTGAAAACCGTTCGCCTGACGGTTTTCATAACACTACAGTCTATTGTGGAAAACGAGTATGGTAAAACCGGTCACTCAAAGATTTTTACTTTTTTGAGGCACTTCTTGATCATTTTGAAGCGGGATTTTTTTAGAGCTTCAATATTACACCATATCACAGACACTGATAACACGTAGGGCCGTGTATCTCAGATTTAACATTGTTGAACGATCCCTTTAAAGGCTTTATATGACTTGAATGGATAATGGTTGCACCAATCTAATGTTTGATTTTTGAAACCATCTATTTTTAATTTATTTAATCCTTGTCTATCTTTGTTGTTGTTTGAATGCAATTTGCTATTCAATCATCTGCTTCCTGTAAATGGTGTTTTCTCTACAATAAGAAGTTGTAGTTGGCGATTGTCCATCGATAATTGGATTTTGCCAGGCAGTATGAGAGGGTTAGGCTATGTGTTGTATTGGTAATCATTTTTAATTCATACCTGAAATACTCTTCAGTTTACCTTCAGTTTAACTCTTCCATTGTTGTAGGGATTCTAGGAAACATCCTAACTACATAGAGACAGTTCATACCTGAATCACTGGAATAATTTTAGGACCCTTGAATACTTTTCAGTAACCACCAATAAAACTTAACACACATTGACATCTCTGGGGTACATTTATCATATTATTAATGAGAAGGGAGTAGAGGAGTACACCCTTACTCTGACTGTGTCTGTAGCTATCAATACTTGAGTCATATAATAAATCATGATGATTTATAATCTAACCAGGCTTTGCATCTCTTCAGTGGAATTTTTTTAATGTAAAGGCTCATGAACGTTTTGTGATTAATTGCATTGATCAAGTAAAATTTGAAATAAGGCACATTTCAGCATTTTACAGGAGCATATCTCATTTTACTTGCCAACATGCTTTGATGAAAATATAAACACCATATGCTTGCCACACTAAACAAGTGAGGATTTAGCTGTCACAAATAGGGAATATTAATCATAGCCTGAAGTGTAATTGTACAATTAAATGAAAGCTTGCTACAAAGAAAAGTATCAAAACAACAAAACAACTGGTTATACTTCTT
Source organism: Strongylocentrotus droebachiensis (assembly GCA_035222895.1). NCBI lineage: Eukaryota > Metazoa > Echinodermata > Echinoidea > Camarodonta > Strongylocentrotidae > Strongylocentrotus > Strongylocentrotus droebachiensis. Next base: position 362,938 of record JAVYIG010000066.1, read on the forward strand.
AAAGATAAACTTTAGTACTGGTAATGCGATTGCATTGTGAAAGAAAAGGTTTGGAAAGGATCAGAAACAGTTGATCATGTAGCATGTAAGTATTGGTGTGCACTGCAAGGTTCTGGAGTCATCAAAATCATAATAAATTTGACCGAGTCTTGGTAAAGTAACAAGCACTGTACACAGAAAGCTATATATGGGACAACACACATGGTGTCGGGGCTAGTACCTTGATTTCCTTGTCTTTCTATGCTCATTACTCAGCCAGTATACATTTTCTTCCTAAATTGTTTGGCACATGTCATTTATTTGTAATCTTGAACATTCAGTGTAAGTTTCGTTTGATTCTGTGAGAGTTAATTTTTTTTTTTTTTTTACCAGAACTGGAGTTTATCTTTAACTTTCCTTTAAAGTAATCTACATGTATTTAAATCTACAAAGGTCTGAAAGCACAGTATCTCTTTCTACGTTTTAACTAGTTGATTAAGATTTGTCTTGTTCTCATGCATATTAACAAGAAATATGAAGAAAGAAAAACATCAAAAGCTACTTGCACGGCTCAACTCTCCCTTTAATTTATTTACATACAAACCTCTGTAAAGGTCTAAAGCATCATCTTGTCTCTTTTTATGTATTAACAAGTTGATTCAGATTACTGTCTTTCTCTCATGCATCCCTAAGCCACCATGTAACCTACACTCTTTATATGCATCAAGAGGGAATTTTCTGCCCCAATAGTATGAGGCGCCTTTTGTAAACTTATTATTTAGACAAATTATATGTTATATAATCATTATTTAACAAATAATAACCATTATTTACATATAATGCAAGAAAATGTACATTTTTATTTGTATATAATTCTTAACATATTTTTATTATTTATAAATAATTACAATTCATACTTCATTATTTATAAATAATTACAATTCACACTTTCATTATTTATATATAATGAAAAGCGTATTTCCATTATATATATATAATTGCCATTATTTATAAATAATTACAATTCACACTTTCATTATTTATATATAATGAAAAGCGTATTTCCATTATATAATATATAATGAAAAGCACATTTCCATTATATAATATATAATGAAAAGCCATTTCCATTATATAATATATAATGAAAAGCGTATTTCCATTATATAATATATAATGAAAATCACATTTCCATTATATAATATATAATGAAAAGCGTATTTCCATTATATAATATATAATGAAAAGTACATTCCATTATATAATATATAATGAAAAGCACATTTCCATTATATAATATATAATGAAAGGCGTATTTCCATTATATAATATATAATGAAAAGCACGTTTCCATTATATAATATATAATGAACAGCGCATTTCCATTATATAATATATAATGAAAAGCACGTTTCCATTATATAATATATAATGAACAGCGCATTTCCATTATATAATATATAATGAAAAGCGCATTTCCATTATATATTAAATAATGATTGTGTATGCAAATTTAAATGGTTGGTAACGCCCATAATATGAATATTCATGAGCTTGACTGCTATTATTTACCTCTATTCCAGGCACCTTTCCATTTTGTGTTCTTTGTGCATTCTTATCAGAAATCCTACGTGCGGTAAATAAGTCTCTGTATCACTATTCTCCTTCTTATTTGTATGCAGATTTGGGTATAATGATTGATAACTGTAATCACCCTCATTATTTTAATAAGAAATTTTTCTATCTGTGATGGAAGTTATTATGTACGATTGCCTGATCTGAAGACAAGACTTTCGCTGCATGCATTTAATGTATGACGTCACCCACACAGAGTGAGGGCTCGAGGTTTTCTTTAAAAGTTTGATGGTGAGTACAGCTGTAATTACGTTCAAATCTCGTAAATTGAATCATATTTATAAGCATATCTGCTGTAGGTATGAATCTGCTGATTTGTCTGTACATTATGAAGTGGTTTAAAATGGTTATATCTGATGAATTTAGGAGTAATGTACACTCGTACTTTTGATTCTTTATTTATCGTCGTGAGAAATATTTCAGCTCGACTGCCATCGTCACTCCTTGATCCTTGGCCCAAACTTTCGGGCGAGACCCTCTCTGAAAATTAGATACGAGTAGAGTCTATAGGGTCTATAGGCAGATCACTTCACTAGCGGTAGCTGCATCGATGATCCAAGCTTTTTGTTACTTTTAGGTCCAACTGTTGAATAAATACTTTCATAGTTGGGTCAGAAGAAAGTTAATAGCTAACACTAAAAAGCATGGTCACAGTTGACATGAGTTGTGAACAAGCGCCAAAATTTGGACCAGATACTGAGATAGTTAGACGAGTACGAGAGTAGAAAATTTGAGGCCTTGGCCTACAGACCAGTAAATAATTGGACTACATGCATGTGAACAGGCGCGGATCCAGGATTTCTTAGGGGGGGGGGCCCAAATTTGAAATTATGCAAGCCAAATATTTGTACGTAATAGTGACACCGGTGCGCAGTGGCGAAATGAGCAAAAACGGGGGGGGGGGGGGGGGGGGAGACAAAAAAATCTGCACCACCCCACTCTTACATGCAGGCCCGGCTAAACGTTTCTCTAAGTAGGTGGGGGGGGGGGGGAGGTATTTACGATCAGGTAGAGCGTTGTGAAATTGGCGTGGTGTCTAAGGGCGAAGAACCTGCTGGGGTCAAGGGGTGGAACCCCCAGAAGCTCAGCGGTATAGGCATTTAATTACGGTCATATGAGCATATTTTGAAACCTTATTTGTAACATCGGCAGGACACAAATTAATTGGTGTGGGGTCCAGGGGGCAGAGCCCCCAGAAGCTCAGGGGTTTTATACATTACATTACCTTCAGATGAGCATATTTGTATACCTTGCACTGGTTACGAATTGATGTGGGGTTTTTAGGTGATAGATAATGGTCAGATGAGCATCCAGGGGCCTGCCTTATGGCCATTGGTTGGGTTCAGGGGACAGAGCCCCGGAAGCTCAGGGGTTTAGGCATTTAATTACGGTCAGATGAACATATTATGATACCTTATTTGTGACACTGGCAGGACACTAATTGGCATCACTATTCTTTCTTTCTTTAAGAATTTGCCATTGTCCCACAAATGCATTAAAAAGTATAATTTATTAAACATTGAGGACAAATCTCAGAAAATTATGTCATTTCAGCAACATTTGTAAATCACTGGTAATCACTGGTATCGAATTAGAAATAAACCACGTTTGAATTATATTTGGGGGGGGCATCTGTCACCAGCCCCCTTCCCCATCAGTACGCCAGTGCCCCTCCCCCCCCCCCCCCCCGATCTACACCTTGTTGGCGGGAAATATTGTAACTGATCTCCCCTACCTTTCTTTCTCTTTTTTTCTTTCCCTTTCTCTCCTATTTTCCTTTCCTTTCTCTCCTATTTTCCTTTCCTTTCCCTTCCTTATCTCTGTTTTAGGTTTGCTAGGGGGAGGCAAGGGCCCTTTGGCCCCCCCCCCCCCCTCCCCGATCCACACATTGTTGGCGGGATTAATCGCAACTCCCTTCTTATCACCCTTTTCTTTTCTTTTCTTCTTCCTCTTTTTTGTTCCCTTTTAGCTCTCTAACCCTTTCCCTTCTCCTTTTTTTTTTTTTTTTTTTTTTGGGGGGGGGAGGGAGGAGAAGGCAAGGGCCTTTCTTTCCCCCCCCCCCCCCCCGAAACTACAACTTGTTGGCGGGAAAATTGCAACTGATATCCCCCTTCTTTTCTTCTTCCTCTTTTTTCCTTTCCTTTATCCCCTCTTTACTTTTTTCTTTCTCTTTCCTTCCTTCTCTTTTATTTTTTGATGGGGGGAGGGGGAGAGGTTACAGCTGGGAGGCAAGGCCCTTTCGGTCCCCCGATCTCCTTCTTTTCCCCCTTTTCTTTTCTTCTTCCTCTTCTTTCTTTCCCTTTCTCTCCTTTTTCCCTTCTTGCCTTCTCTCTCTCTCTCTCTCTCTCTCTTTTTTTTTGCGGGTGGGGAGGGGGGGGGGGGGGAGGGCCAAGGCCAAGGTCGAAAGACTGTAGATCAACTAGATCTGGATCAAGAAATTGAATAAAAATTTCAATGTTAGATAATGAAGGAGGGCTTTTTTGGTAAAGAGAAAATCCCAATTAACATAGAACAGTAAATTCTGCAAATGCTCAGCAATGTTTAAATGATCATGCTCATTTCCTTTTCTTCTAAGAATTAAATTCCCCCCCCCCCTCTCTTTTACAGGAAAATGTACAGAGAGACTTGTCGCAGTTAATGCAGTACCAAATGCTTGCTTTCTTGGAGTATGTGCTTGAAAAAAGAATGTCCTGGAGAAAACAGACCACCACAAGAGAAGGTAAACATATTTACTTTTGATCTAACTTGATCTGTTTAGTTTTTTCAAGTAAAACAAAATTTTGAAATGAGTGAGATCAAGGCCAAGCTGGAGGGGATGCGAAGGGCTGGTTTGAGAAGTATGTATTAATGGGATGGCTATGTATGATTCCACATGAGAAAATTTGAGGCCTAGGCCTACAATGTACATGCAAGACATTTTTTATGTTACAACAGAGATACATGTATGATGTATACAGTAGGTTTGCGGTTGCACCATGTGTGTGAGAGAGAGAGAGAGGTTTGAGGAGTCCTGATCATGAACAGGACTCTGACTCGGTACCTCCAAGAAAGATTACCGAGTCAGAGTCCTGTTCAGGACTCCTCAAACCTCTCTCTCTCTCTCACACACATGGTGCAACCGCAAACCTACTGTATATCTACATCACCATGCAAGCCGACACTTACAAGCAGCATGTATGATGTAGGTATCAATGTTTTACTTTCATTCTCTTCTCTTTTCATTCAACAGACATACATGAACAGTATGGACTATGAAGTTCTACTTAGCCTCTTCAATGAACTGCTGGAGCTGCCCAGTGGAGCTGGAGCTGGTCAGTTCCCCCCCCCCCCCACTTTTTCAAGTACCCCCAAAATGCCCCTTTTATGGCCTTTTCACATAGGTAAAGTGCCATATTACTTTGACAAGTTCCCCTATTAATTTGTAAAAGTGCCCCTTCCCCATTTCACCTCTGATAAGTGCCCCTTATCCTTCGACAAGTTCCCATTATTCTTTGCAATAAGTGTTCATTTTCCATTCTCATAAGTGCCCTTTTTAATCTCTAGACTAGTACGAGAAATGCCCCTTTTCACTTTTGATAAGTACCCCCTTCATCTCCGCCCCTATTCAAATCTGAGAGATACTCATTTTACTTTGATAAGTGCCCCTCCCTTTCCTGATTAGTGCTCTTTTCATCTCTGATTTTGTCTCAGTCTAATAACTGCCACTTTTATTTGACACGTCCCCTGTTCCTTCCTAATAAATGCTCTTTTTCTGATTATAAGTGCCCCTTACCCTTCTCATAATTACCCCTTTTCATCTCTGATAAGTGCCTTGTTTACTTTAAAGGTATTACAAAGTTTTGGGAAATTTTGAAAAATGGGTGGATAGTGATTCTTTACAATTTTAATATATTTGGATGCCCCTGTGGATGTATTAAAAACACCAGAAATTTTAGCCCCTAAAACACTTCTGCTTTCGAGAAAAATTGAATATAAAGATTTACCGGTGCTCCCGGTAAATTTTGATAAATTTCAAATAGCTCCTACGGCCGTACAATGGTAGCTGCGACCATGAAAATCTCAGAGTATGTAGTTGTGGTATATAATTTCCGAACGAGAATAGCTAATCAGTCAATTTTAGTCAATAAACATTGTTTTATAGATTAATTAATATCTTGACCTTGAGAGGGAGCTATTCAACATAAAGTGTTTATTATTTACAATTTCATAACTTTAGAGTCGATTTCGACCGCGACAACGATCACTGAATATTGTAGGATCGTATATGCTTCCAATATGTTCATTTGAACCAAATTCATGACCCCGTACCAAAACTTTGTATTACCTTTAACATGTGCCTCTTTTTCTTTTTAATAAGAGCCATGCCCTTCCCCGTTCTCATAATAGCCCCCTTTCACCTCCAATAAATGGCCCTATTAAAATCTGATCTGCACCTCCCTTTTTGTCTCGCCTACAAGCAAAAAGCGAGACATAGGCGCCGCTTTTCCGGCGACGGCGGCGCTAACGGCGACGGCGTCAACATCAAAAACTTAATCTAAGGTTAAGTTTTTGAATTTTTGATATAATTTTCAAAGTTTAAGTTTTTAGTCAATGAAACTTAGACTATAGGGTTATCAAGTATTCCCAATCACGTGAGTAGAATTTCAGGTCACAAAGTTAAGGGCAAAGGTCATTTTAGGTCAACAAACTTAGACTTTGTTGTGGCATCAACATCAAGATTTTGAATTTTTAGCATATTTTCAAAATTGTTTGTTCAAATACCATGAAAATTGTACCCAAGGGTTATCAAGTATCACAAATCATATGACACAAATTCCAGGTCACAAGGTCAAAGCTCATTTTAGGTCAGTAGACTTGTATTATGTTTTCACAACTTAATTATATTCAGAGGATTTCATTTTTGGGGGCCTGCTAATGGGCCACCCTGCCTATAAATAATGTTCCAACCTCAATTTTTCATCATTTCGAATTGCATAATGCAGGCGAGACCGCCAAGAGCGTTTCCCTTGTTTTAAAACTATTGCACTTTTTCCTTTTTTTTAAGTGCCCCTTTTCATATCTATTATCTGGTCAGTGCCCCTTTTCAGGCGCAATAAGACTAGTACACCTCTTTTCACCTTTTGATAAATTCCCTTTTAACAATGATACGTGCCTCCTTTCCTTTCCAATACCAAAGGGACCTATCCCCTTTTCATAAATGCCCCTATCAAAAATTAGTGTCCCCTTTTCCTCTCATCATTAACGCGCCCCTAATTTCAAGCGACTAAGAGTAACTTCCCCCAAAGCTCGCTCGCATTTATAGATGATATAATTACGTTTCTTATTAAAGGTCTTTTCAGTCTTCCATTGTGAGAATGTGCTTATAATCCCATCAGGATTGGGTTTTCCCTCCTAATTTGAGGGGTAATGCCCCCCTCCGAAGCTGAAATTTTTGAAACTGGATTTGGTCAAACTCCCAATAGATAAATATCATTCACAATTCTCTTCAAGCAGTACGTGTAACTTCACCTTGCAAGCAGTATGTTTAATTTTTTAATCACCTTGTATATTAGGCCCTGTATTTCAGCTCAAATTGTTTAGTGATTGTGGACAGGCGAGGCAGGAAAATAGAAAATTTGGCCTTCATACACACAACCACACCAGTGACACCATGAAACGGAAACACTATTACAATGATTACCGGTACTGAAACATAGTTTTCAAACTACCAAGAAGAGGTAACCAGGAACCAAGGTATAATACAATGATGCAATTGTACCCATGTTGTAGTAGTACATGGTAGTAGTATGGATATCCCGCCTCTTCTTTTATGCACATCCTTTCCACTGCTATCGCAAGTTTTTAAAAAAGGGCCCAATGTCTGCATAACTAAGCAAGGTAGGAGTTAAAACAAGGGAAACGCTCTCGGCGGTCTCGCCTGCATAACGCAATTCAATATGATAAACCAGAACGTCAATGACGTACATTGTAGTGCTCATCCGCATCTCGCAACAACAAATATCGTGGTACACTTTTGAACTGGTCAAAAAATAAAAATGTGATGCCCTGGAAGGGACATAATTTCATTTCATTTGCATAAAGTACCATAAATAATCAATGGAGCAAAATCTCAAAATTCTGTGTAGAAGTTTAGTGTTCCAAATTTAGCTCTACCAGATAAGGCAAACCAAATCAAAATCGGTCAAGAAATGAGGGAGAAGAAGCAATTTTTGTTATTTTTGGAATAAATTTGCATAAATTACCATAATTAATTAATGGAGAACAATTTCAAAATTCTGTGTAGACCTTTAGTGTACCAAAGTTAGCTCTACGATATAAAGCAAACCAAATCAAAATCGGTCGAAATATGAAGGAGAAGAAGCATTTTTTGTGATTTTTAAATTATTTTTGGAATAAATTTGCATTATTATCATAATTAATCAATGGGAGTAAAATCTCAAAATTCTGTGTAGAAGTTTAGTGTTCCAAATTTAGCTCTACCAGATAAGGCAAACCAAATCAAAATCGGTCAAGAAATGAGGGAGAAGAAGCAATTTTTGTTATTTTTGGAAAAAATTTGCATAAATTACTATTATTAATTAATGGAGAACAATTTCAAAATTCGGTGTAGAAGTTTAGTGTACCAAAGTTAGCTCTACCAGATAAAGCAAACCAAATCAAAATCGGTCGAGAAATGAAGGAGAAGAAGCATTTTTTGTGATTTCAAATAAATTTGCATAAATTAGCATAGATAATGAATTTCACGATTCTGTGTACAAGTTTTAAATCCCCTTCCTAGCCCTATCATATGAAACAATCAGAATCAAAATCGGTTGAAAAATAACGAGGCATTTTGAAAATCTTGATGATGATGCCACAACATAGTCCAAGTCTGTTGACCTGAAATGACCTTTGACCTTGACTTTGTGATCTGAAATTCTACTCACATGATTGGGGATACTTGATTACCCTATAGTCCAAGTTTCATTGACTCAGAACTTATACTTTAAAAATTATATCAAAAATTCAAAAACTTAACCTTAGGTTAAGTTTTCGATGATGATGCTACAACATAGTCCAAGTCTGTTGACCTGAAATGACCTTTGACCTTGACTTTGTGATCTGAAATTCTACTCACATGATTGGGGATACTTGATTACCCTATAATCCAAGTTTCATTGACTAAGAACCTATACTTTAAAAATTATATCAAAAATTCAAAAACTTAACCTTAGGTTAAGTTTTTGATGTTGACGCCGTCGCCGTCGCCGCCGTCGCCGCCGTCGCCGCCGTCGCCGCCGTCACCGGAAAAGCGGCGCCTATGTCTCGCTTTTTGCTACGCAGGCGAGACAAAAATGATGTAAAACATTAAGTATATCACACCAAAGCATCTCAATCTGACAGCACGATGTGTAGAAAAGTTAATGGTGTAGATAAATACACAAGAAATATGTTCATCTGGAGTCTAAGTCAAGCAATCATTTATAAAACTGAGGCTTTGCCAAGGCATCCATTTTAAGTATGCGTGTATAGGGCAAATAAGAAGTAGTCAAGTACTCAAGTTACCGCCTGTCAGCCAAGATCAAACTTTTGGAATATAAGAGTTTTGGGGAGGGGTCATCATTTATCAATATCTGTTTATTGATAATAATTATAACATTTGGGAATGGGCCTATGAGTATGATTTATATATTGTATATAACGAGCAACTGTTAATAAAAGGTCTGATATACCTTGGTGCGTGTGTGGACCACGGGGGAACCATCACACTAAAGGATGTTGTATACTATTGTACAATATTATTGTTTCTCTGGAAAAAATTGCAATCATTGAGTCATAGGTAATTTTTTTTTTTTAAAGAAATCAGCATGTTTTGATAATGTGTTTTATAATAAGGATGCAGGTCATGATACAATACATTCCCTGGAGACAAAAATAGTGCTCAGATTTAGCATAAGTATGCTTTGTTGAATTTTTTAAAGAAAAAAGTAATCTACAAATGGAAGTAGCAGATGAGGTCATTTGTTGCTTAATATTTGACCATCAATGTTATAATCTGTAAACATATTAGTTTGTTGTAAGAAAATGAATGAATTAAACATGTTTATTATCTTATATACAGTATTCCCTTCATATCTTTTCTTTTTAGTGTGCATATATGGTTGGATAAATGGAATCATATGTGGAAAAAATCTGGAAACAGAACGTGAGAGTTCAGAGAGAGCAAAAGAGAAAGGAAAGGAAATGAGAGAACTGTTTAATGGTGAGAGATGTGAAAATGAGAAATTTATAATGCAGTGAGATAGGGAGAGAGAGAGAAAAAAAAGAAAATCCATCTTATAAATGCATTAATCGCCTCGCCGCTATGCGGCTCGTGGGCGATGCTCTGCATCGTCATAGGGTCAACCCCACCCCCCCCCCCCTTAGCAAAAAGCTAGATCCGCCCCCCTGATAGGCCCTGACAATGAAATCTGGAGAACATACAGATTCACGAGGGCTGGACTACTCGGTCTCGTGGATCAAATAATGAAATAATGGAAGTTATTATAAAAGTATGTTTTTCTCTCTTGTTATGATAATTGGAGAAAAAAACCCTGTTAATTAGATTATATTAGTTTTAGCTTCAACTGCTTGATATTAATATGCATGTGGGCACAAATAGCAGCAACTGCGGTAAGTGATATATACGGTACTCCTTGAGCTGCGGTAAATGATCTTATTGTATATGCCACTTACTCGTTTTCCATAGACCTGTGCACAAATGTTATCATATAATGCTATTTAAAAAAAAATCAATAGGATTGTGTACAAATTGAATATATTATGCCATTCTTTCCACTTAACTTCACGTTATTCAATATCCGTGTCATTCAAACAATACAGGCAAACATTCCCTGATGTCATTAAGTTTACATCAATCTATCTTGCTTCTCTCCTTATAAACAAGCCATCTTCATTGGAATTCACATCCTGAATTCCAATGAAGATAGACACCTCTCTTGCATTGTACATGAAGTATCCATCCACTGATCTCCGCACGAAGTACCCTCAATTTTGCGCACAGAAAGCTCACACTAACCCGTAACCAAAACCACCCTGAAATGATGACAATATTTAAAAGATCAATTCATTTGTAATCAAGTGTGGATTTTAATTCATTTGATCCCTTGATACTCTGGGTACGGTATACCGAAACAGGGGAGGGAGCAGCTTGTGGCGTGGAACCATAAGGACCAATGAGGTTCTTTTGGGACATAGTTAATATAAAATTACCAAGCTAAAACCTACCCTAATACCAGTCACATAAATCAATGCTTAACCAAGTATTTGTTGCATTTTTCTCAATCATGACTTGTTGAGTTTTGTGCAGAAGTGCGACAATCCATTGATTGAGAATGTATAGCGAGTAGTCCAAATCAGGAGGGTCGCAAACTCCTTCTCAACCTCCATTGTTACATCTTGATTCCTGAAGAGCCTTGTGATTTGAGATGAACTTGGGAGAAGTTCCCACATTGTTTTGGAGGCACACGCTCCTTATGCTGACTGCTCCTCTTCAGCAACTACTACAGACAAGTCCACTTGCATCTTTGTAACCAATTCCAATAAGCCAGCTGTTCATGAATAAAATGTTAATTGAAAGAAGAAAAAAAAAATCCAATATTGTTACAAGCACTTTAAGATCTAAAGCTGACATCACAAGTATATTTCTTTTTCTTCTTCTAGTAATCTTCAAAGGGCTATTAGTTTTATATAAATTCACTGTTTGCTCGACAGGAGTACATTCCTTATTTTCCGTGCCAACGAGAGATCCCAGATTAAAATATTACTTCTCATTATGGTCTGAAATGAAATACCATATTGCCAAACATGTATTTTATTACTAATATACTACATGTCTGAGTAAAAGATGTAATCAAACATTCCGACCATTGTTTTAAAGACTGTCAATACTACTGGGCCAGAAGGGATTAGACCACCCAGCCAGGTCACTGACAGGTGGCTATCTCATCAACTCAGCTCTCAACTAACATAAGAAAGAGAGGATCATGGGGACCAACAGGCACCGATTGGGGAAGTTTTCTATATAGAGAGAGCAAGTACATGTAGCTACAAGTAGGACAGTGGGGCTTTAAGAATAGCAATTAGCATTCATAGAAATGGCATAGAATTTACATCCTTAAACTTTAAGTTGTGAAAACCCCATTTTGATTTGAGTGTAACTTTTGAGTTATTAACAACCAAAAGTTTCCAGTGATTTGTTTTTGTTTCACTTTTAGTACACATATTTTTCTTTATCACACTTGCAGGTTCTGGGATATCTACAACAGGATATAGTCATATAAGATAATTAGATCTTGTACTGCTAGGCTGCCCCCCCCCCCCTCCCCCTCTATTATACGAGTGTGAAAAAAGAATACAATTCTTTGTAGCCTTTCTTAATCACTAATCAAAATTTTGAACTTCAGTTAATGTTGTTTAAAGAATATATTGTGAAAGTGAGATGGATTGCAGGTGGCAAGGGTGTATTGGTTGAGAATTACAGGTAATAATTCATGCTCTACTATGAGCCAACTTACTTCACACACTATCATCTTGCAGCAGGGTAAGGCTTTTACAGAAATTGTAGAACTTGCAATGGGATGTACTTAAATATCAACTTTGTACAATAGCAGTATGTACATGTAGAAAGGAATTTAGGATAACCTGACTTTGGGTCTGCCAATGCTTAACACAAGCTTTATTTCATCAAGATATATGGTTATTGCTCAAGTTGTGATAGGGTTTTAGATTAGCTTTAGGGTTAATATTACGTTTAGCTATGGATCCAGGATTAAGATTAAGAATTCCTTTTGTGTTACAACATAACCACTAAACAATAGAGCATGTCGTAAAAATCAGGTACACGTTTCACAAACTGGGGGTCAGCGTATTTTTAGTTTACTAATACAAAGGAAGATTTTTAAACTGCCAATGATGAGTATCAATACATACAGCTCCACCAGCACCTGGAAAATCTGATTGTACGACACTTGTTCCTCAAGACATTTGCTCAACATCAATTTCCTACACTATTATCCAAATACTTAACTTCATCCCTGGATCCAACACTAGACCTAACCCTAACCTTACACCTAACCTCAATTCCAATTGCAACCCTCGGCCTATCCCTACACATTTGACAAATAAAGCCTTGAGCAGTCGTTGCAGGAGCAAATGTTGGGTCACTCGAAATGCCATGACAGGCTCACTTGCTATGAATTTATCTGTTTCTTTACCAGATTTAAAAAAAACATTGTAATATTCATTATGAATTACCAGTCCATTGTGCTTTGCTCCTAATATGTCAGGCACAAAAGGCCATCGCTTTGAGGTAAGGGGCAGAACATCAAGACTGGAACCTCAAGGCACCCCATGATCTCTCAACAGGAAGCCCTCCTTCTCAATCCCTGGAACAGAATTATAAACAATTCAATAAATATTAACCAAATTTGAAATAAATAGCACTATTTAATATTTTAGTTGTCTTCAACGTTTACTTTTTCAGCAAAATTTGAAGGTCAATTATTATTTTGCTTGTCGTTCCTTTTCATGTATTGGACCCCCCCCCCCCCTTTCCCCCCTGCACATGAGCTTTAAATGTAAATTCTAAAAAGAGAAACACTTCAGCAACGTGTTAGTAGACATGTGGATTCATACATAGCCATCCCATGAATACATACTTCTCAAACCAGCCCTTTGCAATTTTGCATCCCCTTCAGCTTGACCTTGACCTCACCTATTTCAAAATTTTGTTTTACTTGAAAAAACTAAACAGATCAAGTTAGATCAAAAGTAAATATGTTTACCTTCTCTTGTGGTGGTCTGTTTTCTCCAGGACATTCTTGTTTCAAGCACATACTCCAAGAAAGCAAGCATTTGGTACTGCATTAACTGCGACAAGTCTCTGTACATTTTCCTGTAAAAGAGAGGGGGGGAGGATTTAATTCTTAGAATAAAAGGAAATGAGCATGATCATTTAAATATTGATGAGCATTTGCAGAATTAACTGTTCTAGTTCAATTTGGATTTTCTCGTTACCAAAAGAGCTCTCCTTCATTATCTAACATTGAAATTTATATTCAATTTCTTGATCCAGATCTAGTTGATCTACAGTCTCTAGATGATCTAGATCCATGTCTCGTAACTGTTCATTCTATCAAATAGAAAAAACACAAAATAGATATGGACCTAGATCTATATGTGACAGAGAAAACTTTATCGTGTTTACAGCAAACAAAAATTCAAAGATAGAGCCTAGAGTAGAGGCAAATAAGGCTAAGCCAACAAAGAGTTTAAGAAACACACAGGCACCACTATATGTACCCCTGTATACAGTGTAGTCGAATTGGGGGGGGGGGGGGGGGGGGATCGTGTTTTAATTTGTTAGACAGCTACGAGACTCTGTACGACTACGAGTATCACATTCACAGGCACGCACGGATCCAGGGGGGGCCAAGCTGGGCTTGGCCCCCCCCCCCCCCCACCCGCAAAAAAAAAAAAAAAAAAAAAAAGAGAGAGAGAGAGAGAGAGAAGGAAAAGAAGGGAAAAAGGAGAGAAAGGGAAAGAAAGAAGAGGAAGAAGAAAAGAAAAGGGGGAAAAGAAGATCGGGGGGCCGAAAGGGCATTTGCCTCCCAGCTGTAACCTCTCCCCCTCCCCCCATCAAAAAATAAAAGAGAAGGAAGGAAAGGGAAAGAAAACAAGTAAAGAGGGGATAAAGGGAAGGAAAAAAGAGGAAGAAGAAAAGAAGGGGTATATCAGTTGTAATTTTCCCGCCAACAAGTTGTAGTTAGGGGGGGGGGGGGGCAAAGGCCCTTGCCTCCTCCTCTCTCCCCCCCCCCCCAAAAAAAAAAAAAAAAAAAAAGGAGAAGGAAGGGAAAGGGATAGAGGAGAGCTAAAAGGGAACAAAAAAGAGGAAGAAGAAAAGAAAAGGGTGATAAAAAGGGGATAACAGTTGCGATTAATCCCGCCAACAATGTGTGGATCGGGGAGGGGGCCAAAAGGCCCTTGCCTCCCCCTAGCAAACCTAAAACAGAGAGTAGGAAGGGAAAGGAAAGGAAAATAGGAGAGAAAGGGAAAGAAAAAAAGAGAAAGAAGAAAGGTAGGGGAGATCAGTTACAATATTTCCCGCCAACAAGGTGTAGATCGGGGGGGGGGGGGGGGGGGGAGGGGCACTGGCGTACTGATGGGGAAGGGGGCTGTGGGGGGGGGGGGGGTGACAGATGCCCCCCCAAATATAATTCAAACGTGGTTTATTTCTAATTCGATACCAGTGATTACCGGTGATTTACAAATGTTGCTGAAATGACATAATTTTCTGAGATTTTTCCTCAATGTTTAATAAATTATACTTTTTAATGCATTTGTGGGACAATGGCAAATTCATAAAGAAAGAAAGAATAGTGACGCCAATTAGTGTCCTGCCAGTGTCACAAATAAGGTATCATAATATGTTCATCTGACCATAAACCCCTGAGCTTCCGGGGCTCTGTCCCCTGAACCCAACCAATGGCCATAAGGCAGGCCCCTGGATGCTCATCTGACCATTATCTATCACCTAAAAACCCCACATCAATTTGTGACCTGCCAGTGCAAGGTATAAAAATATGCTCATCTGAAGGTAATGTAATGTATAAAACCCCTGAGCTTCTGGGGGCTCTGCCCCCTGGACCCCACACCAATTAATTTGTGTCCTGCCGGTGTTACAAATAAGGTTTCAAAATATGCTCATCTGACCGTAATTAAATGCCTATACCCCTGAGCTTCTGGGGGTTCCACCCCTTGACCCCAGCAGGTTCTTCGCCCTTAGACACCACGCCAATTTCACAACGCTCTACCTGATCGTAAATACCTCCCCCCCCCCCCCCCACCTACTTAGAGAAACGTTTAGCCGGGCCTGCATGTAAGAGTGGGGTGGTGCAGATTTTTTTGTCTCCCCCCCCCCCCCCCCCCCGTTTTTGCTCATTTCGCCACTCCACTGGTGTCACTATTACGTACAAATATTTGGCTTGCATAATTTCAAATTTGGGCCCCCCCCTAAGAAATCCTGGATCCGCGCCTGTTCACATGCATGTAGTCCAATTATTTACTGGTCTGTAGGCCTAGGCCTCAAATTTTCTACTCTCGTACTCGTCTAAGTACTATCTCGGTATCTGGTCCAAATTTTGGCGCTTGTTCACAACTCATGTCAACTGTGACCATGCTTTTTAGTGTTAGCTATTAACTTTCTTCTGACCCAACTATGAAAGTATTTATTCAACAGTTGGACCTAAAAGTAACAAAAAGCTTGGATCATCGATGCAGCTACCGCTAGTGAAGTGATCTGCCTATAGACCCTATAGACTCTACTCGTATCTAATTTTCAGAGAGGGTCTCGCCCGAAAGTTTGGGCCAAGGATCAAGGAGTGACGATGGCAGTCGAGCTGAAATATTTCTCACGACGATAAATAAAGAATCAAAAGTACGAGTGTACATTACTCCTAAATTCATCAGATATAACCATTTTAAACCACTTCATAATGTACAGACAAATCAGCAGATTCATACCTACAGCAGATATGCTTATAAATATGATTCAATTTACGAGATTTGAACGTAATTACAGCTGTACTCACCATCAAACTTTTAAAGAAAATCTCGAGCCCTCACTCTGTGTGGGTGACGTCATACATTAAATGCATGCAGCGAAAGTCTTGTCTTCAGATCAGGCAATCGTACATAATAACTTCCATCACAGATAGAAAAATTTCTTATTAAAATAATGAGGATGATTACAGTTATCAATCATTATACCCAAATCTGCATACAAATAAGAAGGAGAATAGTGATACAGAGACTTATTTACCGCACGTAGGATTTCTGATAAGAATGCACAAAGAACACAAAATGGAAAGGTGCCTGGAATAGAGGTAAATAATAGCAGTCAAGCTCATGAATATTCATATTATGGGCGTTACCAACCATTTAAATTTGCATACACAATCATTATTTAATATATAATGGAAATGCGCTTTTCATTATATATTATATAATGGAAATGCGCTGTTCATTATATATTATATAATGGAAACGTGCTTTTCATTATATATTATATAATGGAAATGCGCTGTTCATTATATATTATATAATGGAAACGTGCTTTTCATTATATATTATATAATGGAAATACGCCTTTCATTATATATTATATAATGGAAATGTGCTTTTCATTATATATTATATAATGGAATGTACTTTTCATTATATATTATATAATGGAAATACGCTTTTCATTATATATTATATAATGGAAATGTGATTTTCATTATATATTATATAATGGAAATACGCTTTTCATTATATATTATATAATGGAAATGGCTTTTCATTATATATTATATAATGGAAATGTGCTTTTCATTATATATTATATAATGGAAATACGCTTTTCATTATATATAAATAATGAAAGTGTGAATTGTAATTATTTATAAATAATGGCAATTATATATATATAATGGAAATACGCTTTTCATTATATATAAATAATGAAAGTGTGAATTGTAATTATTTATAAATAATGAAGTATGAATTGTAATTATTTATAAATAATAAAAATATGTTAAGAATTATATACAAATAAAAATGTACATTTTCTTGCATTATATGTAAATAATGGTTATTATTTGTTAAATAATGATTATATAACATATAATTTGTCTAAATAATAAGTTTACAAACGGCGCCTCATACAATAGTATATCATCTTGGAAAGACAATCTCCTTTCCTAGTATTATGGCTTGCTCGGGCGACGGACAAACATGGTTGTAGCTGCTACCACATTTATATGCAGTGTAGTATTCAGACTCGCAAAACAGGGATTTTCAGCTGATTTTGGATTGTCATTCTAAGAAATAAAAAAAACTAGCAATAATTTAATTTCATGTGGTCTAGTGATTTTCTGGAATACATTATAGATACATGTCAGTCAATGGCATTGAATGGCATAAAGAATGCTAAATTTTCATGAGATTTTATTGTACATGTATCTTGCTCGACCCAATGCTGTTCATCATTTGTTTTGTTATATTTGTTATACTTGATATACAATATCTTTTTTTTACAAATTTCTTCTATTGCAATCAGATTCATTTTATCCAGTGTTTGTGCAATCAATAATTTCCCTTTAATTCTAAGGGATACAATTCTGTTGGCAAAGTAACTCTGGTTTTACAGAACATAGTACACATACTGTTATTCATAAGTTGTATCTGTTAATTTAATCTTCATCATGTCATTATGAACTCTCATGATGTGAGAAATCCAGAAATAGATAAACGTCAAGAATCATCATGAAAAGATTGCTAATTATGATAGACATTTCCACATCTTCTCATTCATCCCAGTCAAGAAGAAAGACAAAAATATGGATACTACACTAAATTTGCAGATTAGTGTTTTCCACGTACTGCCATGACTATTCGCCTGATCCTTGCTCAGCAAAATTAGCTTGTCATCGGGATATTGTTTTCACTATTTCTATTGAGCGTAAGTGAATGGATAAACTTTGTTGATTTGGTGAGGATGCGGTTTCTACTGTTATGGATACACAATCAGAATGAGAGATGTTTTTTTGTTTGCTGAGTTTTACTTTTTATCTTATTAATAGTATATTTCTTGAATGGGGGCGGGGGACCATATCAATTGTTAGGCTTTATATGCATTGATGGATAATTATTTAACGGGTTTGGGTATTATTTTGCCCTTTCAAAATATGCAATGAGGCAAACAAAACAAGACATGGAAGAGTCAAAAGCTCTTTCAAATATTCAAAGCACTCTCATTAAAGATTCAATTTAAAGTGGATGGTCAAAATATATTCCCATATATTTAATTGAAAAATAAGAGGACACTTCATTCTGGTCATTAGGGACTTTTCGATTTGCACTTTCATAAGTGGACTGCGACGTATGCGGTCATTTTGACGAGGCACGCTGACTGTTGTTCGTTACCGTTTCGATGTTACACAACTACGACGCTCGCTTAGTGAGCGCGAAACGCGATCAAATAGCTAAAGATATAACACCAAATTCGGTGCATGGCACTGTTCTAAAAAATTATGCTGCAGCAGATTAACGTTGCATGAATAAAATGTGTTCATTTTATGAATTATTCTGCTTGGTGAGCGCGAAATTCGATCGAAAAGCTAAAGATTCATCACACCAAATTCGGTGCATGGGACTGATCTCGAAAATTATGCTGCAACAGATTGGCGATGCGCAAACAAAATGTGTTCATTTCATGAATTATTCTGCAACAATTTTGATTTAAGAGAAATTACAGACATGAAAATGTGTTAATTTAAGAGAATTCACGCTTCCACCACTCTCCGGTTTTAGAATTAGGTCAATTGGGTCCATTTTGTGACTTCAATTTGATGTTTCGTGCCTACAAAAGATTGCTTACGAACATGTATCGTCACAGTTTGCGAACGACGGCAAAACAAGGGCGAACGCGTTCGAAAATTCTGCTACGAACGATGAGCTCGTCGATGCGCATGCGCACTGCTTCAAAAGTGACCGTATACGTCGCAGTCCACTAGTGAACGTGCAAATCAAAAAGTCCCTATTGTTTGTTTTGGGAACATGGGACTAGGCATAACAAATTATGGGTACATAGAAAAGAACATGGCCTATGGGACAACCAAATATATTATTATATATTAGTTGAATTAAGTTGCCTGAAAACACATATTTAGCTAGCCTCAAACCCTGCACTTGTTATCTTTAAGAAATTATCCCCTCCCTTAAAAAGACAGTGCATGGGAACATAAGTAGTGATCAATATGGTGCTCCTAATGCTGCTACTTCTCTCTAGTTTCCTGACATTTTCACTGTTATGTGGTGAAAGGTAAACTATGAGTTGGGTGTTAAAGGTCGAGGGCTGACATATTGCTTCATCAGGAACGTTACGTTTTATGAGCCAGAAGGGCATTAACTCTGTTTAAGGTATAGGAGATATGCCCTTCTGGCTTCAAGCAGACGATAAGATCTCTCCATCTCGGGATGTTTCATGTCATGAAGATGGCTGTCGTATCTTCCTGTCCGAAGATTCCTTGGCTAGATTCTGTCTACCAGTCTTCCTCTCTCTCTCTCCATGCTGAATGTTCAGGGGTGTAACAAGGCTCTTGGATTATGGGAAGGAGAGTTGTGAGAGCTAAATACAGATTTTCAAACAGGAGGGAGGGGTGGGGGGGGGGGGGGTTCTAAACAGTAAAGCGCTGTGATGACTGCCTGATTCAAGCAGTACAGGGCACTCCTATTGTAACAAGGGACTTGTCCTCCATTATATCGCAGTCAATGCCAATTTGGGATTCACAAAGATTCGGTGGTCCCCGTGTTCATATTTCATAATATTCATTAGTTTCCTGTGTTTCCAATTTCTTTAAAACTTTCACCAAATTGACCCCTCCCCCTAATTTTCCCCTTTCCTTTTTCTTTCACACAATTCAATCTATTACAAGTTAGGTTTGCCCTATACTCATTGGAGTTGTAAAGTACAACTGTAGTTAATCCTTTGGATGAAGCTTTACAACTGTTTGTCCCGTGCTTGCTTCAATAGAAAAAATACCCTTGCATTGGAGTTAGGAGCCCATTCCACTGATTCCAGCATGATAGTTTGAGCAGTATAATCTTGTGAACCAGAGGATCTCAAGATTTGAAGTCTTGCTATACTGTATTCTTGTATCTAGGTTTTACTTATTGTTATTTGAAGAAAGTTACTGATGGCTCCTCAAAAGTAATTACCTCTCTGTAGTGGTATCTAGGGTAAAATTTGAATAATCTGTGTTCAACACCAATCTATAGGAGTACTTTCCGAAGTGATGATACACGATATAAACACAGTCTACATGATATCTGTATATAAGCAAACCTGAAATGAATCGATGGTTATGGAAAATGGGATTGCATTGCTTAATTTGCCCTAATTATTCCATTCAATGAAGTGATGTTCACTTTCACCATATATAGTCTTTCAGTGAGAGCAGCCACTATCATAGTATCAGACATTGCATGTGAAATACATGCATTTTGGCAGAATGATCCAGTTTCAGGATACATAGCTGTGCAGGTGGTCTATACACCATCTCTTGTCTTGTCTCGTCAGTTTTAATTAATTTGGTCTTATTTACACTCCTCTCTCTGTATATTTTAACTCTAACACTGACTAATGGATGGCATCTCAAAGCACTCAGTGAACAAGGCGCTACATCAATACAAAACTATTATTATTTGTATGTCTGTCTGTCTGTACATGGACCCTACATGCATGGTCTTTCTCTCTTTCTCTCCATTGCATTCCTGGGCTATTTTGGTTTGGCAGGAATAGATAGCTGACAGTTTGTAATTAGCAAGGCTGCAAGGCTTTAACCATGGCACACATCCTAAAGGAAATTAATGTGGCCTGTCTCAAGGCACCAGAAATTTTGCAAAATTTTGCAATGCTTTTATTGGATTTGTCCTCACTTCTCTGTTAAGTAAGGTCTTCTGAGACGGCAGTATGATAAAAGATGATTGCTGTATGCATTTCTAGCATTCATAAAGTAAGTACATACCGTACAATGGTCGGAATCGTATAGCAGCAGCCGAAATCAAAGGTGGAGTAAATTAATTTTCTCGTTGCATAATGCATGATGTGGTTCTTGGACTTTGAGTTGCACTTCACAAACCTTGCATATGTGTTCACAGGAATGTTGTGTTGATAGTCTAGAAATATCCTACTGAAGACCGCAGCAGTTTTTCTAGAGATCGGCTGTAACCACCACCACCACCACCACCATCATCACCATCGTCATCGTCTCCTTCATCGTCATTATCATCATCGCCATCATCATCATTATCATCATTATCATCATCATCCTCATCTTTGATATCATCATCATCATCATCATCATCATCATCGTCTCCTTCATCGTCTTCATCGTCTTCATCGTCATCATCATCATCATCATCATCATCATTATCATCATCATCATCATCATCATCATTATCATCTTTGATATCATCATCATCATCATCATCATCATCATCATCATCGTTGATATCATCATCATCATCATCATCATCATCATCATCATCATCATCATCATCATCATCATCATCATCATCATCATCATCATCATCATCATCATCATCATCATCGTCATCGTCATCATCAGTCTTGACACAACCCAAGTGGAAAAAATGTACCCTGAAATATTGCTCCATTTCCAAAGTATATAGTTGTCAGATCAGACCAAAATTTCTTGTTGAATACTCTCATTTATCTTCTGTAACTTTCTTCTTTATTAAACTCATAGGCCCGAATTCACAAAGCAAGGTTTGAGCTCAGACCAAGGTTTGAGGTCAAACCTCCTTTTGTTTCGCCAAACCTTCTTTTGTTATTTACAAACCTGGTTTGTAAATAACAAAAGGAGGTTTGGCGAAACAAAAGGAGGTTTGAGCTCAAACCCGGTCTGAGCTCAAACCTTGCTTTGTGAATTCGGGCCATATTCTTTGTTATTCTTCTATATTTTCTTGGCTGGCTGACAGTCTGTCTGTCTGCCTTCCCCCTCTCTCTTATATATATATATATATCTTCTTTCCCTTCCTATTAAATTACTTAGATATTAAACTGTACCCATTTAGTTTTTGTTGTGATATACATATACATGTAGTGGAGATAAATATGTTTAGAATATCCCTCTTCTCTTTACGAAATTTTTAATATTGTATAAATATCTCCTTTACACATATCTCCAAAAAACATGTGAAAACAGTTTTCCTCTTTTATTTCTTTACACCACTGAATACTACTTGCTCCACCATTGCCTTTTCTGTCTCCCTCCTGATCCAATATCTAGTGGAAACCTTGGAGGGATAGTGCTTTAATCTCATGATATGAAGAGTACGGTTACCCTGCCTGAGCGGCCCGGCCAACCCAGTTTAACATTCATATCCATATCACAGTCGGAGATTTAGCTTAGGCTTTGATTTGTATGCCATTAAAGATGCACTCTCTAATTCAATAAGAAATAGTATGATGGATAATGAAAGAGATTACCAGTGATACAGGCTTCCTTTCATTTGACTGAGAGGGGGCACAAGGCAAAAGACACAAGCATGTAAATGTAGATGGCCTTTAAACTTCTATGGGACTGCATATAAATGAGATGCATCGAGGTATGGCTTTGAAAGTCAAATGAAGATTGATTTCAGTAACCAAAACCTGAAAGACCAGTGCACTTTGAAATTAATTTTAAAGTCTATTCACTGTTCTATACAAGCTTACAGTGACTACTGCAGTAAGTTTTATTCAAGATGCTTAGAGATCCTCATATAATTACCGGTATACTGAAACAATTACTGGTATACTGAAACAATTATCGATATAGTACAAAGGAGCAATTATGATTGAAATATGAATTATTATTACCTTTAGCCTTTAATATAATATAAATATGATTGCATTGGTATTAAACACACAGACATTTGATTGATGCTTCTAAAATTTATAAAAGATTTAGGACACTCAAGGATGTTTGATGCTTTGTCTTTTTTTTATGGTGAACTTTATGTAGGCCTATTTTTTAATATGGATGTTTTTAAAATCACATTAAAATAGACTGCAACATTGATGCTTTTGCAAAATATATTAGCGAGATGCATTAGGTACCATGTTAGTAGCAAGTAATTTGTAAGAAAGCAAGTGATTTTGGGAAAGTAAAAGGGAACTCATTTTATAACATATAGGCCTTTAATTGTCATCAATAAGGTCTTTGCTCATTGTTTTTAAGCTGACAGTCGGCATCGTTAGCAGGCTAGGATCAGGTTCAAAAGCCAATAAATCTTTGAGAGGGTAGAAATTGACGTCACTGAGATGTGACACACTGTGCAACAATAGAGAATTAGATTTCAAACTCGCTCCCTGACCCAGTGAGAAAGGAAAGAGTCTTCACTTGAGATGATAAAAATAGAACGCTATCAAATTAACAAATAGGGTCTATCAGTAAAGCTCGATGGGGCATCTTCTTCTATCTACATCTTGAGAGTAGTCTCTGAATTGCATCATCCAGTTGTGTCTGCAAAATCAAGTCATCTTGATAAAACAATTGAAGCGTTCAGCTGGGATATTGCAATATTTATTATCTAACCTTTCAAATTGTCAATACATATCTCTTCATGAGACTGCCTAGGGCAGTATCGCAGCATCGCCAGATAGCCAGTATCTCTCCTTGAGGCCTTATAGATTTATCCTCTTTCCCAATAATACTCTAGATGACATCTCATCATCTGCTTTGAGACAAGTTGAGCAGTATTGATCTACTGCTAGCCTCGGAGGCCATGATCGTTAGCTCCCAGCAAATATCAGCCGGTCTCTTGACCTTTAACATTTTTACTACAATTCTCTGAGCCGCCAGTTTGAATGCGCATCATTGATGCAAGCCAGCTTGCAATTGTCTAGTGTGGGCGCCCATCTGTGGCATAGCCAGGGAGGCTTGCTTCTGGGAAGTGGGGCAAAGATTTCATATAAATCTAGAGTTTTATATACAAATGTACGGCAAATACTCATTGTGTGTGGTTCTGGGAAAATGGGGAAAAGGGATTTTGATCTTTTAACTGTATGAAGAATATGTTCATTAACATCATGTTTACTGCCTTAGATTTACAGGATGGAGAGAGTCTAGGGTAAAAGTGATAAAGTAAGCCCCCTTTCCCCCTCCCCCCCCCCCACCCCTTCCACCTCAGCACAGGTGATGCCAAATTCATGATAATAATAATGTATCAAAGAATAACATGTCTCAGCATTTGTGGAATGACTAATTCTGAGAGTGCAGCTTCTTGTTCGAGGTGTCGGCTTTTCAAAGACTCAAATTTGTCAATGTCAAGGTCTGTCATTACTCTGGAGAGGATATGACATGGCCCATTGTTTCCTTGGTGAATTCCATTGTAGCTGCAAGTAATTCCTACTGTTAAATAAACATTTGGATGCAATAGATGTGACATCCAGATTAAGTCTTTAGATTGCAACTTGTTTAGCTTGCCTCTGTGATAACATCACATTTACTGTATGTGACTTGTTCATATTTGTAGATGTGGGAGTACTTGTATGTAAAGGAGGAGCTAGCAATGCCTCTTATTCATCCCATGGCTCTGCTCCCAATTCCACTTTATCTACAGATGTTCAATTTATACAATCTGGGATTGAATGGCCGAATGGTAATCTATATGTGAGGCACTCAAGAAGGCTCCTTGTATGGGAATCAGAGAAAATATTTTGGCAAATTAATCGTAGAAAAATGCTTCAGAGAGGAAGAAAATCGTTCAATCTATCAATATGATTATTTGGTCGTTATTTATATGTGATTAGTGGGACTGCTGTCTGGAGTGCACTCTCCTCCATTTTTACAAGCACTGTGGCTTTCTAAATGCATGGAAGGATGGAGAGAGAATGAATAAAATTTCAATGAAACTTGGATTGGTGGTAGACCACAAGCTTGCCCATAATGTTCCCAAGAATATTCTCAGAAGATCATATTTCAAAATGGTAGTATTTGTGGACACTTTCAAAGAATGCAATACTATTTCATTCATCTCCGTTCATTTGTTTGTGAAGTCAATCATAGAGCTTTATGAATGAGTTGCTTTTTAGAACTACCGGTATACATATTTGTACATTGCAACATCCTGAGAAACTTCAGTGTTACAGAAGAAAAGTGATTGGTTCTGTCTTAAGAGGATGCATTAATGTCACCTTAGTAGGGCAATAATGCCTACAGAAATGTTTTTGTGCTTGACTGTTTAACAAAATTTAAAAGTTAAACAACTACGGTATATTTTTGGAGCAGTTATTCCTTGTACAATCTAACATGTAGGTTGTATAGTACCAAACAAGGCATGTGTGATCAGGGCATTCAAGGTCTCATGTTAGTCTGCAACCCCCTTGCTCTAAACATCCTGCTCCCTCTTCCTTCTCCCTCTTCCTCCTCCTTATGGTGTTGAAGTGACTTCCTCTCTCTGCATCTTGACCTGGTCATACAGGTGCGACTGATGAAAAATAGAATGTTTTTCAGGGTTGCAGGTAGAGCAGAAAAGAAAAAGATCTTCTCATGTTTCTCATGCCCTGCCCTCTTCCTCATAGTCTTGAAATGATTTCCTCACCATACATCTTGACCTAGCAACGGAGTGGTTACTAAAAAACAAGGAGTATGTCACTGTAGCCTAGCTTAAACTAGAGCAGAGAATAATCTTACCATGTTTCCTACTCTCCATGTTCATAGACCTCAAAATATCCTGTTTTGTATTGGTGTTCAAGGGACTTTTTCTCCATGTCCAACGTACCCATCACTACGACCAAGTTTACTAATGTGTATCACATCCAGATTTTGTTTTCAAGTTTTTAGTGGTGGCTTTTATATTTGTCATTTTGATCATTAGAAAACCAGTGATCTATGTATCAGCCTTTACATGTAGTAACAGCCTTTACATGTAGTAACAGCATGTACATGTATCAGCCTTCACTGTTTATGAGCTGGATATGAATTTCAAGTTTTTAAGGCAAAAGAAAATCTTTGTCTTAAAGTGTTGGATGCAGGTAGACTTTTGGAAGGGTGGGTAAGTGTTGATGGTGTTTAAAACAAAAATGATTGCAAGAGTGAACCTGTACCCTCTAATATATTTCTCCAACTGTGTACATTTTCTGACCAAGCAAGTTCTATAACACCCCCTTCCATGTTTATCTTAATCTTGAAGTGACCTGCTATAAACATCTTGACATTGCATATTTTAGCTGTGCCCTGTCTTCTAAGAGTTGGAGTACTTGATCCAAATTCATCACAAATAAGCTTCATTTTGATATTAATCACATTGTTTAACATTTGAGATAGCAATTGTTTTTTTGCTTTTGATTAAAGGACTTGTGATTGATTTTGATCAGTCATAGCTCAAGACAAGACCTAGAGGTACTTTACCAAGAAAATATAAGTGACAATGAAGAGAAACCTGTATCTTTAATCCTATCTTCCTTTCTGTTTGTCCCCCTTCCCCCCATTGCAGGCCGTCCCCCCTCTCTAACCCGCCCCACCCTGTGCCCATCGGCCTGGGAATCCCCTCTCCACCAGGCCGCTAGACAAGGGGACACAGCAACGCTCTGTAGGCTGATAGAGGAGCAACATGATAGAACTTCACCAGAGAAAGATGGCTCTACCCTCATTCATGCAGCTGCTTATGGCGGTCAAGTAGGTGAGTGTCTGAATAGATTGTCAGGGAGCTGGGATAATGAAAGGGAAAGGTGATATACGCAGCCAGTCAGTAGCAGATACAAGCTTTGGGGGAAAAGAATTCATTAAGTGAATATGCCTCCCTCTTCACATTGAACGTACAGATGGACAACTCTAGGAAAACTAATATCGCACAATTTCAATCAGATATAGCATTACTTATAAAAGTTATTATTCTTATTTTTTAATAGTCTTGAACCAGTTACTCGTATTTTGTACATGTACTTAATAAAAGATTTTAAATCTGTTTTCATCTGGACTGAAGTTGTGAATGGCTGATTCAGGGCTAAGCACTCTAAATGTGTTTGGTACATTCAGACCCTCAAAATATCTGTCCGAACTTCAAAATATATTACATTTTAACATGAGCCTTAATTGTGCACACCGGCCTCCAATATTTTTGCTCTGGCCCCCCATAGTGCAAAGGTTTGCACTCAACTGCAAAATTGAAACAATGATTCTGATTTGTTGTTCAAACAATATGTTTGTGCAACAATGATTTTGATTGGCCATTGCCATTTTCCAATTGACTGCAATTTTTTTTGTTTAGTCCTTGATTGAATTATTTAGACATTGTTGTTATCATTTACCAATGTCTCTTTTCTGTGTTTCGTTTTACAGATAGTATAGATTTATTAGTAACATTAGGAGAAGACCCCGACACAGCTCAGTCAGAAGGACTCACACCCCTCCATGTTGCATCTGGAGAGGGGCATGAAGGGTAAGCTCTTAAACCACCAAACTCCTGTACCTGGTATCAAGGAGTTGAACCTGGATGTAATGTCCCACCAAGAAATAGATATGTCAGAAGCTAGTGCGATTGTTTCTTTATTGAACTTTTAATTCTCAAATGATTTTAATAGACTTAAACCTCATTGAGTTAAATTTGAAAAAGATTTGAATAATCAGCCCTGCAGAGTTGTTATTTGAAATAGTTTGCTAATTTTCTCAAGTATACAACAAGAATAGAGAAAGTTAAATTTTATAATAATCGAGGAACTCTTTGACCTAAGTCTTTATATCTGCATTTCTTAATGATTTTTTGAAGTATTTTGAGCCCTGCATTTCTTCAACTTGATTGAATGGGAGGAAGTACTTTCAACCTATGCTGACAGGAATGGAATGGTTCCTGAATGTGAGGACTCAGTAGTCAACGATTTAATGTACCGTAATTTCTGTGTTTGTGGTTCTTTGTAGATGTGTGAGGTTTCTGTCGGAGCATGGATGTAATCCCCTGTCCCGTGATTCTCAAGGATGGCAACCCATCCACTGGGCCGCTGCTAGTGGGCACGCCTCATGTGTCAGAACCCTACTGGATAATGGCGCTAAACGTGACTGCATTACTAACGTAAGATTTACACATTATATTTGTGATCTAGGATGCTCTCGTATTCTTAAAAATGGTAGTCCAAAACCTAATCTCAATTTCCATTTGTATATTCAACATCAGTTTGATATCTACATGTATATTAGAAATGAGCTTTAAATCATTTTCCTGTCTTCTGAAGATAAAAGATTGAAAGAAGGTTCAATGTGTATAATTATTTAAAAACTAGCTGCATTTAAAGAAGCTAGGCGAAGAAATTTCACATAATCACTCAAAATGGGCAAATTATGCATGTCCGGATAGCGTAGACCAATTTGAACACACACATTCTGCTTTAAAGTCTTGTAAATATAAATGAAACGCGGTATGAAGCTTTTTCCAAGAACCTCCTCAAACTTCTATTCCTGGCTTGAACAGTTTGTTCGCGCAGTAGGCCGATTATGACGCCACTGGTTGGGCACGATCGCAATTCTAGTCATCGAGCTCGCCTCTCGCACAGCTCGCGTGCGGTGTTTTGCATAGGCCTATACGTATACATTATCCAGACTTTGCATGCTTCATATCCTGACCAGAAAGTGGAATAAAAATCTCTAGAAATCATGTAATTACATATAATATTAAGGAAATTTAGGTTCTATAATACGAGGGGTGAATCGTGCAATTCGATTTGTCCAAATACCCTTCCGTTCTGTGTAATTTGCTGAGATGTTTTGCATTTGTTCGGTCATCATGCCTTGCCCTTGGCGTGATAGTGATTGCTGTTGATTATTTACGGAGACAATAATGATGAGTGAATCGCGAGCTTCCCTTGCATGTTTATGTCCTGCAGCTGCAGTTCTATTTATGAATGGTGCATATTTGTAATTGATTTTCGCCAAATATAACCTCACATCTGATCGTCTTTGTTTTGTTATCCGTGAAATTTGCTAAAGAGCCCTACACATCCCGACAAATTCGAAAATGTCTCGCCCAGTCACCCCAGTGACAATTAAGGTGCATGACAGATCGATCGCCAGTTGAGCGGGGCCGGGGGAGCTGAGCGGCAGCTGGCAGCTCAGCCAGCTCGCGCTGATATACTATCACTGGACTTGCACCAGCATCGACGCCGTCTTCTTCGAATTGTTCTCTTTTTTCTATCTCTCCTACACCCCCATTATCATCATCGTCACTATCAGTACCACTGTCACTAGTTGTGGAGCTGTGCCCATCAAATTCGAATTCTAAATCGAGTAAAACCACTTCTTCGAGCTCGGACATTTTGATCAGATATTTAGCGTTCGAGTGGCGTTTGTAACGTATAATGCATGCAGGCGAGAAGTTGTGTGAGAGCTCTTGGGAGCACTCTCGCGCTCATGTGCCCAACCTCCTACGTCACAAATCGTACGTCACAATAGCGGGCCGATCGAGGGCGGAATAATCGGGTAGTAATTTCACCACTTTTAATAGCAGATAAGTCAGTTCTGTAACAATTTTTGATAACTAAATATGAACCATTAGAAAGATTGTAACATTAACTTTGTAATGATACCAACATTATTAAGATTAAAAGCCTTTTGAAACCTCCGCCTAGCTTCTTTAAGAGTAGATTTACTCTGATGGATGCCAGTTTCATATAGTTTTATAAAGTCCTTCGGCTGAAAATATGATTTATTCTCAGGCTGGATGGTTTACTTGTAGAATACACAATTTCTATGAATTGTTAATTTTATGTAGAACCTCTTTATCTTCATAGTTTCATATTGAAACAATCGTGAATTAGTCATGATTGTGCTTATATTTGAAACAATTCAGTTGTTTATACATTGAGAATCTGCTTGCTAGGATGGTGTCAGAGGTCCATTTTTGAAGAGGATAATCTCATAGTCTCAACCATGCTTCTATGTATCTCCTATAGATTGGCTGGACACCCTTTCATGCATCTGCTCGGTATGGTCAGATGGGTAGCTTACATGCGTTACTCTACCACACACCCACCCGTGAACAGACTGACCTTCAGATGCTATCACAAATCAACCAAGAAGAGACGACTCCTCAACCAGTCTCACCAGACTTACTTAACATGATGGATCATGATGGATGGACGCTGGCTCATATTCTAGCCTCAACCGGACAAAAGGTAGGTCTATCATCCTCTCCTCTTTGTTCTATTTTCTTCATCCTTTATATCTTATTTGCCTGTTCACCAGCATGTGGAGGGTTTCACAAAACCATCATGAATACAAGTCCGCCAATAACCCATTGAAACGCGTATATTGAATTTAACACACATTTCAATGGTATGTCAGCGAACTTGTAGTTATGACGGGTTTGTGAAACGACTACCTGTTTCTCTGTCTTTTCACATCTCTTGCTGTACATGTGGTGAATCAGCATTTGCTCTGCAACATTTAGTCCAGGCTGTATTTCATCAGATATAGGGTTAGGTGGGTGAGACTGGTTCAGGGTTGGAGCTAGGAATTATCTTTGTGTACAATGTGTAGGAAATTTCCAGAGAGAAGTATGTATTTACAGCTATACATATAGCCTTGATTTTAAACTTTATATACATGACCTCTGTTGACTCAACCTTTGTATGTATTCCAATCACATGTGCTGTATCGTATTGTATTGTATGCTTCTACCTCTAAGTTCTTTCTCGGTCATAAACTTTTTTTGGTCCCCTTTCATTTCTATCCATCCTCCTTCTTTTCTATTGTATGTCAGGATTTAACTCCATACATACTTTGCTACATGACATTTGTCAGCCTCAGTAATACTAATAGGGCATCATAGTCAAAGATTGGCTTAGGATTTTGATGCTGAAGTTGACAAGGATAGCACAGTGCACTCCAGACATTTGAGAAAATGTATAATATGTCAGTTCTCAGAATCCTCTTCCTAGAAGAAACCCCATTTTCTAAGATCAAATTTTAATCCCTCTTCTTTGAAGCCACTCCTGCCAGGTTATTGTGATCTTGGAGTAATCCACTCAATCACCTTATCGCTCTCTCAAACTGCATGCATGCTGTGGAATTCCCTCCAGATTAGTGTTGATCCATAGCTCCTAATCCTGTTATATTTAGCCAGGTTGTGATCAAACATGATGTGTTAGCAAACCCGTCTTCACCTACTCGATCCAAGAGTCACTCTCAATTAAGACTCTTCCTCTAAACCAATCTAACATTTCCTTACAAGTGCCATCTTGTTTCCTCCCCACCGATCAAACACTTGTGAAGATGGGCAAACTGTTATGAGGATAGATGGCTAACATCAAAACCACACTGACCAGTGGTCAAATTGTCCCTCTTTACTTGAGTGATGTGAGGAAGATGAGTTTTCAAAATAACTTCAATAGCATTTCAGTAAAGTCATTGAAAACGAAACTTGGAATATTGGGCAATTGAAATCTAGAGGGCTTTAAAAACAAAACAAAACACATACAATGAACAAAAAAACAAACTGAAAGAAATTTTAGTAAAGAAATCTAAAATGTTTTACATAATTGTTTGATTTAGGCTTTTGTTCATGATTGCAATTTACTCTGATGAGTGAAAGACAAAAAGCTGTAGCATCTCTGTATTCACTGCTATTCTTCCATGTTGTAGTAACAACCAGCTCAACTAACTTCAGAAAAGAAAAAATCCAGTAAGAGCTCGTTGAATGAAAACTGGTTTGTTACACTCCGTAGAACAAAATATATTTGTTATATTTTCCATCGTGGAGCAATTCCATCTATAAATAGATATATTTTACACTTCCTATCTTAATACTTCTTTATCGTTCCTGTGTATTTCTCCCTCCCACTTGGGAATATTGTGAATGTTTATCCATATCAAAGGTTAGAATAGGGTTAATTTTGTACATCTGTGGAAATCTTGAGAAAGAGTAATAGTGATAGCTGTCAGAGGTGTCTCAACCCCTGCTCCTGCTATTTTAACAACAGGATGTTATCCTCAACACACATATGCCTTTGATTGTTAGAGGAAAACCTTGCATTATCGTGTGATTAAATCAAAGTCTATTTCCTCAAGCCTTTCTGCTTGGTGTCGGATGGATGGATGTACAGTAGGAGCATTTATATAAGTATTGTGTGGTGACGGAGAATATTGTTGAAAGTCACAGAATGATAGGAGAGGGACAATGTGAGAGGAAAGGATGGTATGCCAAGGAGCTGCTAGTTAGGAAAAAGTAATCCAACTGAACCAAAATTTCCCCTTAATTTTGTTGTATATAAATGAAAACATTCATATTTAATGTATTTTCTGCAATTTCTGTTACAAATCCATCCAGAATATATTCCTCTTTATACCTACCTAGAGTATAATAGCTACTCAGAAAAGAGTACTCTGATAAAATGAGTCACATTTCCAATCCCCCAACCCCCCCCCCCCCCCCCCCAAAAAAAAAAAAAAAAAAAAAAAAAAGAAGAAGAAGAAGAAGAAGAGGGAGAAAAAAAAAAAAAAAAAATACCAACAAAGAATAATCATGCCTTTTACCCCTCACTTAGACAAATTTGAAAAATAAACTATGTGGATATTATCTGATGTTTTTATTCATACATCTACCCCTCTTTTGTGCTGACAGTTGATGCTCATTAATCAACTGTTATTGTAGAGAAAATGGCAATGCACAAAGGTGTTGTGATAAAGCATTCATCAAATTATCGTATTGATTGTGGTACTGACCAACTGGATTGATTTTCATGGTTCATTAAAGGCATTGTGATGTCATCCCTTTGTCAATCAATTTAGTCAATTAATACAACACTGTCCTAGAAACTATAAATAACTGTATAAGTGCATTGTCATGGCATACCATGTAAATATTATGGGATATAATTATTTTTTCTGTCAAGAACAGGCACAGCTACTGTCCAAAAGGCAAAGCTGAATACCTTAGTTTTTTTTTAAACTATAGCTGATGTCTTTTACTCTTGAATATTTGCAACATTTTTATGCATTCTCACACTAGATTTTTTCCCTGCTTTTTCTTCTTCAGTCTCTATCCCCTCTTCCGTGCAAACTGCACCATCCTACTTGTTTTCTTTGACATAATGAGATTTGTGGGAATAAGTAGATTAAGGAGTGGATTTCCTGTAGCCTCTGTAAGACAGGTGACCACATAATGTACTGCCCTCTGGCAAAGACACTACAACCTGTACGTTTAAGATCCCCCCTGATGTAATCTGTTTGAAAACATCTTGGATAGAAC
The DNA here is from genome assembly GCA_035222895.1 of Strongylocentrotus droebachiensis. Taxonomy (NCBI): domain Eukaryota; kingdom Metazoa; phylum Echinodermata; class Echinoidea; order Camarodonta; family Strongylocentrotidae; genus Strongylocentrotus; species Strongylocentrotus droebachiensis. The sequence goes on from JAVYIG010000066.1 coordinate 396,382, forward strand.
AGCCTTTGAAACAGCTGAGCATCTTCCATCTATTTCATTTTGTAGCATGATATAAATGTTTTGAAGGCAGTCATGTAAGGGCGCACGGTATTAGAAAAAAATGATTTTCCATGTTTTTGGAATACAAAATTGACATTCATCCATAATATTTTCCCTTTTTGGATATTTTAATCTCTTTCACTTTCTGACATATTTGTTGAGAGGGATTGCCTAGAGATTTGTATTTTTTAAAGATATATTGAACAAATATTATTAATACACATTCATTGATTAGAGCCTTCCAAATCAAATCAAGAAAAAAGGATTTGACTGCTAAAATTAAGTTAGCAAAGATTCTTGAATCAGATGTAGAAGTCACATTTAATTCATGTATAAATGGATGAATTTACTTTAAGTGAATAGTGACCTCTCATGTTCCCCATTTCCTGGCATATCTGTAAACATGATCATAAGAACAAAATTGGATTGGCTATCTCATTATATGCTGAGGCATGAATGTACCTATGTCTGTCTGCATCTATCATCATGTTACAGAATAACATCTCTTCTCCCTATCACTCCCAGAGCGATTACCCCCCACCCCCTTCAAATTGCATCTAATCTTAACTGGATTGCCACTACCCCCTTTAGGGATATGGAACATGTTGATACAGACAGACAGAGTAAATGTGATGAAATGAACCTCCTTGTTCGTCCCCTGGCTTTAATTTCTTTGCTGATACTCCAAGCGTTACCTCATGTCAGCATTGATTACTGTTGGTTGGGGTATCTTCCTTGGGTATCTAACTTGGGTACACATGAATGCTACATGGGTCTCAAGAGATAGTGCATTTGGTTTGCTCAGAATCAGGCTCAATTCATAATCTGTTATCAATGGAGAGGATGCTTAATGAGAAAAGAGTCCCAGATTTTAATTGTTTATTGGGTTGAATGGTGAATTGACTATTTCTCACACTTGAATTTTTTGTTGGTGTTTGTTTAATTAAACACTGTGAGATGACTGCATGTCAATTTGAGAATGGAAGTATATGATCATCCCCACCCCCCCCCCCCTTAATTTGAAGGTTTAGGCCTCAGGAGTTAATTTATCACAACATATTAAATTATAGGAATTTAATTTTCTTGAAAATGCAGTGTGTTTACACACATCAACATGGGTGTATGTGAACACATTCATTTACTGGAGACAAATTCACTTAAAACACTGTTTAAAGGCACTTGAAAAAGGGGGCTATTGGTTTTGTAAATGGGCATATCGTATATGGCAAGTCTTATTATTGGTGTGATCAAAATAAGATTTATGGTGTACGTGTAGTTAGAATTAATAAAAACAAGACATATCCATTAAAGTAATCATATCATCTCATATCCTATTTGTTTTGTGTGTATCCAGGAGATGCTTGTAGCCCTTCATCAGTACGGCGGTGTTCATCTAGCTGTACCTGATAGGAGAGGACGTACTCCTTGTGACGTTGCTTCAGACTCCTGCAGAGAATTCCTCAGCAGCATAAGTAAGTTCTTTGCAGTGATCTATCAGAATATGTAATGAATTTCCACTAGTGCTGTAGTCAAACGTTTAACCGTCCGGTATCCGACCGCCCATGGCGGATTCCGTTTTCAATTGGACGGTTTCGTTTTCCCGTTTTTTTTTTTTTTTTTTTTTTTTTAATTTTTTTTTTAAAATTTTTAAATTTTTTTTTTTTTTTTTAGAGTTTCGATTTATGCCCCTCCACCTGGCACTAGGCCTGGCAATGTCTCCCAGCTCAGTTATCTGTGTGTTGACTCACCACTCTGAAACTAGAACAACACTTCAATTTTTCTGTCATCTTGGTTTGAAAGTAATCTTTGTAATAGATCTCAATATGTATTTTATAATAATAATTCATCCAACTTTTACACACCGCGTATACCACAAGGTTCTATCCTAAGTTCTCTACTGTTTTTAATGTACATTAATGATCTTACACATTCTTCTAAAAACGAATTTTTTACTATTTTTGACAAGTTCACAAGCACAAATCGGCGCCTTCAAATGCACCTCGCAGTTAAATGAAAGTCCTTCCCGAAAAAAAAAAAATTATAAAAAAAAAAAAAAAAAAAAAAAAAAAAAAAATTTTTTTTTTTTTTTTTTTTTTTTTAATCGTTTAACCGAAAACCGTCCGGTTTTGACTGGCGGTTAAACGGAATTGGAGATATCCGTGATGTTACAGCACTAATTTCCATATTCTTGAAATTTTCATGTTTCTATTTTACGATGGTGGCAGGGATTTACACTTGTACTTTAAATAACTTAGGCCTATCAGTATAAAGATTTTCTTAAAAATGGTGGAATGTGTTGGCATGCCTGTTTCCAGGTATCAGTTTTAGAATGTATAACGTCTTCGCAATACATACCTGTGGAATGCTGTAAACTTTGTAGTGGAGAGACTGACTTTAATTCAGTTTGTTCAATTTTAAACTCATGGTAATCTTTTGAAATGTTATATATTCATTTACATGATGGTAATGGTAATGGTAATGGTTTTATTAAAAATTCATTTGCAGCCAGATGGTTGAATTGCAGAACTTTGTACATTGTAAAAAACATAAATATTTATACAAACATAAAACGTATTAAGACATATCACGCAGTGATTGAATTTTCTAAATAAATCGGTGTACATATATATATACAAATTAATACAATTCATAAAATTCGCTTAACATTGATTCCACATCATCATAGGGCTGGAGGGAAATATAGAAGAGAGGTAGGGAGTATAATAGTGCAGACAGCACGGGAGATCCAGGAAAAGTGTGAGATAGAGACAGACAGAGAAGGAGAGAAAGAGAGAAAGGGAGAGAGGGAGAGAGAAAGAGAGACAAAGCAAGAGATAGATTTATATATATATATATATATATATATATATATAAAAGATAATGCTGAGGATGAGGGTGTATATCAGACATATCGAAAATTAGGTAAAAAGTACAATTTCGACAAAGAGAATACTGGTTGTAAAAATTAATAAATTACATTTTACATGAGTTATGGATAAAATATATTGTAAATTGATCGGTAGGTATGCAATCAGATGAGAGACATGAAATATGGTAATTTTGAGATTTTTCTTGTAATAAATACCACCACCCTTTTTCGTCATATCCCATCAGAGTTATCATTATGTTCATCTGTTTTATCCTTTCTTAGAGGCCTAATCTTCTTTTCATTAATTTTTAAATCGTAGCTGAAGGCAAGACTGTTCGTGTGATAGTGGACGTGAGTCAGAGTTCAGTGCCTTCCAACGACCTTTCACCTCACCTCCTCGGCCAGAAGGATGAAGCATCTCAGCTTGTAATTGGTCAGCTGTCTGTCCTATCAGGGATGACATGGTCGGCGTTTGACCTGGCCATTGGCTCAGTCTTGGCTAACAGCTGCAAGGTAATGCATGCATTGCTCTTTCATATTTATTTATCTAAGCATGTTATCTGCCCATTAAGCCTTATTCAAACATGATGTGATACATGTAAGCCATGTTTACTTGAACTAAGCACAGTGCGCTTCACATTAATTTCTTGCTAATGCTGTTGTCTACATGATTGTGTAATCTGCACATGAAGGCTCTTTCATACATACCATGTTGAGCCCTGCCCCCCAAAAGTGAACATTTTTGATAAATCTGTATGCAGTCAGCTGCCTATTATCACATCAAAATTACTGTTCTGTTGGAAATGAAAAATAAAACTGAAACTGAAACTGAAACATCACACATGATATGAAAGCCACGGTTACTTGAGCTAAGCCACAGTGCGCTTCACTTTCATTTCTTGCTAATGTCTGTTTCTACATGATTGTATAATCTGCCCATGCAGGCGCTTTCATATATGAGGCAGTAAGCTGTAGCAAAAGAAAGCAAAATAAAAGTATACTTCACATTTCTTTATCTTAAGACACACAGATTACCAAGTATGCTTAGGGCTACTTTTTTCAACCCCACTTTTAAGGATATTAAAATTTATTTATTTTTGCATCTATTAATCAATTTATTCATTTGATGGTTAACCACGTAATGTATGTATGAGGCCAAAGTCCTTTGAGATCTTGGCTTGCATGCTTGTAAAGTAATTAACATGATCATTAAGCAATTACCCCTTGAATCATTACTTAATAGATAAGGTATTTAACCTTGGTGAACAAATTGACTCACATGAATCATTCTATTGCTATAGCACTTTGAGCATGTTTATGTAAAGGCGCTATATAAATATCAATATGTTTGTATGTTATATGTATGTATTGACACATTAACCCCTATGGTACCACCAAGTTTGAATACATTTTAACAAAATACAACATCATGAAACAAGTTATCAGCTGTAGACTTACATGTACTCCATGTTTACTCATTCATAGTGATACCAAAACGTTTCCATGACCTCTAACTTTCATAATTTTATCTTTAGTCTTTAGTTTATCTTTGTCCAACTATAATTTTTAGTGTACTCATTTCAAACTGAGAGTGGCTCTATGTGAGTATGATTGTGCTAGTCAATAATAATAATAGGCAATACACATGCTAATCAAAATACCAACATTTGAATTGGCTTTTGAAATGATTATATTCATTTGGCATGAAGGAATGAGTGAAGTTTATAAATGAACTAATAGAACTCTAACATGTTTGCAAATTAACAGATGCCAGAGAGTGACAATGAACTGCCAAGTCCTAACAGTGATAAATCTCCTTCAAGCGAGACTTCACCAGAAAACATTGATATAGGATTGGGAGTCAACAGCATACACAGCTATGTAGCAGGTAAGGATAGATAGATCAACAAATTTCCAATTGATTTGTCCAGTTGTTGATACCATACTTTTATGCTTTTCATCAGGAAAATGGTCTTCTAGTTACTGATGGGGCTAATCCTCCAAGCTATATTTAATACAATCTAATCAGATTATAATGAATTTTTTTATATGAGGTTTTATGTAGATTATCTGGATTAATATACTTTTCAAGGAAAAATGGCTGTTCATTTTTTTTAAAGGAATGTTAGAAACTGAATGTAGATAATGGAATGTGTTCATGGTAAAGGTTAACTGTAATGGTTCATTTTTTTACAATCTTTGCTTCCTTTATAGATGCTAAGGAACCAGTTTGTTTTTAACTACGGTATTATACTTTTCATCATTACTCGAAATGTTTTCATTAGAAATATGAGATGAATGAACACAAGAACAGCAAAGTATGATGACAGACAACATTTCCTCAAAATAATGTAGGTTTTACAAATAGGAAGAAAGAGTAGAAAAGTAAACCTCTTTTCCAGAATAGAGTCTATAACATTTTCGCAATCTACATGATAATTCAAAGAGCTACAAAGTAGTTTTGTTTCATCACTTTGCTAATCCCTTTCTCTCTGTTGGCTATTTGGTTTAGGAAACTTGCATTGGTCAGTGGGAGAAACTCCATCCATGCAGCCACATGAGATCTTTAATCTGACCTCTGACATTGTCATCAAGCTCCATGGCAACCAAAATGGCCGTCTGGATCAGTTAACCTTTGAAACCTTCCTGCCACTACAGATGATCCAGAACTATGTCAGAATTGTAAGTTGGAGCCATTTCAAAAATAACTACAGAACTCAGTTCAAGTCAATGATAAGAGCTGACTACTATTAAAAGAGGGATTGATATTATAAAGTGCCATTCTGTTTTCTGTAAGAGTCTCATTTTAAGCAAAATAGCGCATCAGTTTAAACCCATGTTTAGTTAAATGTATAGAGAGGAATTGAGATCATCATGAACATTCATTACTTTCATATTGAAAGATCCCCACCTCCAATTACCTACCGTTCTTATGTGCGCTGTGCTACAATTACTCTAAGAGCGCTATATAAGTGCCAGTATTGTGTATGACTGTTTATTCTTTGTATGAATATGATTTGCTCTTTAATCAATGAGGATCTCTATAGAACCTTCGATTTTACTTTAAAGCTTTCGAAGGGATGGAATGTTTAAAGATTTCTAGATACAGAAAGCATTTTCACTGAATTTTCTGCTTTGCTTTTATTTGTTTAGATTAAACAGTACAAGAGTGTTCTGTTGTATGGATCATCAGGGTCTGGCAAGTCAAGACTAGCTGTTAAACTAGCTCAATACATTCAGGTATGGAAGTCATCTTTTTGCTATTAAACCAAGATACGTTCATGGTTGATGTATTTTATTAACTCATAAACTTTATTAATGGTATGTAGGTTTATCAAATTAAATGATTTTTTTACTTCTCTGCATGACAAATTCTGATGAGATTTTAAATATTGACACATATTTCTACATGTTTAGCAGTGAATAAATCAATGTAAATTTCTAAGAAAGTACCATTGTAGTGATGTAGGATGAATTTTTGAATAAATGTTTGTACATTGAAGGAAAGTAAAAAGTATGTACACTATGAGTGAGGCACCACATGCTAGCATAATCAGAATGTTGTGAAAATGTTCCAGGGGTCCTAAAATACAACTTGCTATTTTGGTATAGTCTGTGAAAATGTGAATAAATGCTTGGGTCATAATTTAATCTATTTAATTTCTTATTTTGTACTTGATTGACAGGCTAAAAACAAGAATGACAGAGTGGAATCTGACATGACTTATGCGTCATTAAATTCAACATTCACTCACAAAGATCTGTGCAAGCTACTACTGAGCAAAGGTACTGGTACATGTATATGTATTATGCCTATTATGTATGCCTTTCAGCATTTTCAGAAACTGAAGGGAAGAAATGAAGGAAAACTAAAATTTGTGAGATGCCATGTCATTGGTAACATTGGAAAGCAAGAGTAAGTAAATGATGATGCACATTGAACAGAATAAACTGTCATTTTATACTTGGAAAGCTAAGAATGAGATCATAAACATGAATTTAGTATTATTACCACATGAAGGTATTTCTGAAGAGGTTACTTTTCAACATCATGATATGAGCAATAGGCTATGATTTCAGAAAATTGGGAGATATATCATATACTACATTCCATTCTTTAAAAATCACATTTTCTAATGGAAAAATGTGTAGCCTTGACCGTTACTAAGCGCTGCTTCAAATCTTCCTGAATTTATCCTCTGTTATCTTCATTATTTCCTCTTCCAACAACCCAGGATTCCTAGTCCAGACTACAGCAGGCAAGCCCAGCCCTTCCCACAACAAGTCTGTGCACATCCTGGTTCTAGACGGGTTAGATAAGGTGGGCGTGGCTGGTCTGTTTGCTGACCTTTTGCCTCTGATAGAGAACAGATCCAATCAGATGACGGTCAAACTACAAGCCCTGTCCAACTCAGCCATGTTCTCACTACATGAAAACTCCATCATCATTGGGACTGTGGACGGAGTAGGGTAAGATGGCCTTTTATTTTGCTTGTTGAATCAGTTAAAAATATGATTCTTTACAATATTTATCTGTAATTATAGGACTTTGATGTAAATATATGCAAAATGTTGAATCCATCACTGTCTTATTCTCTTCCACTCAATTTGAAAGTGAAATTGGCAGCACTTCCATTGGATCTGTATAGACTGGGTTTAGGAACCATTCTGTATCATCTCCTGGCATGATACTTCTTCAGGCCTCTGATCAATGACAAGGATGGCTTTAGTTAACACAAATTTATGGATAGGTGTTATAAATGTTTAAAGAGAAGGTTGAGTTCTGGCAAGAGGTGAAAAATTGTTTTGAGCGTTATCGTTGTATTATGCAAGTGTGGAAAAACATCAGATAAAAAATGTTCCCTGAAAAGCATGGCTCTTCAAATGCCTTAATATTCTAAATATGGCATGTAACATCATACAAATCGGGGACAGATTTTTGTGAAATGAAACAAATGTAGTCCCATATACATCTTTCTGTGTACAGTGCTCGTAACTTTACCAAGACTGGGCCAAATTTCTTATTATTTTGATGATTCCAGAACCTTGCAGTACACACCAATACTTATATGCTAGATCATAGATGATCAACCTTTTCTGATCGATTCCACAACGTTTCTTTCACAATTCAATCGCATGACCAGAACTCCACTTCATTTTTAAGCCACGATTTAGAACAATAAATTTGATATACTTTACCATAATTTTTTCTTAACCCAGACCTGGCACTGATCTAACCGTCCAGCAGCACTTTCGTTGGATCCGAGTGGACTGGGAGCAGGAGCCGTACCGTAGCATCCTGCCGCGGTACCTCTTCAGGCGTCTGATCCATGAGAAGGATGGCTGGATACCCGCCTCACCATCGGATGAGACCCTCAGGGTACTCACATGGATGTGTGGGATCTGGAAGCGACTCAATGACGCTCTTACCAGGCTCTCCATGCCAGAGTTCAGTACTGGCCCCAAGCAGTTCTTTGCCTGCCCTATCAACGGCGATGCTATAGGATCGGTACTAAGGTAGGAAGAATTCTTTAACCTGTTGGATATGATTGGATTTTGATACACACAATGGTCACAATCTTGTGCCCTAGTTATCATAGGCTAAGTATTCACCAAATAAAAGTAAGAAAGTGGCAGTGTGATCCCCCCCCCCCCCCAAAAAAAAGTTCTGTTATTATTTCAACTGGTTGAATATTATTATTAGTGAAAGTATATACTGTAAAACTGTATCCTTTCCTCTTTGCAAAGCATTACTTATGCAGCATCCTGTAAAGAATAAATGTGAAGCATAAGTTAGAAGAAAATTGTATCTAGATGTTATGCAATTTTTGTCATGGTCATTGAAATCAAAGAATTCTTCTGTTACTATATCTCATTTATGAAATGCATCATCTACTGAAATGTACATTATTAATTAATATCGGCTGTTTACATGATCATTGTTTAAACAGAGATAATGCTATCATATTGCAATAATGTCAAAAGAGCCTACCAGGGATATGAGGACATGCAAGCACTTTTTATTCCTTGATCAGTGTTGACGATGACCTTAACTGATCTTATACTCTTAATTTGCTGTAGATGGTTGTGCCTCCTGTGGAACTACAGTCTAGCACCTCACATAGAAGATACCTTCCATCATAGCGGACCTAGAGCATCGTCTACTCACATACAGCAACAGAACATGGCTGCCAGCACTGCCCTCTATGTTCTGCTTCATAAAGCTTTCTTACCAGGATGCCCTCTCAGTGATGAAGGTACGTCTAAAAAAAAAAATATCTTGGAAATGTTGCTCTTTTAAATAATAATATGGTTAGTTATATAGCGCCGGTATCCGCCAGGTTCTGACGCTAATGGCGCTTTACACATATTACCCTGTTCGTAGCCAAGCTGCCAAAGTAACTAGCACTCAAGCATATCAGGTACCCATTTACACCTGGGTGGAGAGTGACAAATGTAGATCAACGTCTTGCCAAAGGACATTACTGCTGCAGCGGGACTTGAACCCCATACCTTGTGATCTGCTAAGAAAAAAAACAATGTTTTTGTTAGAATGGCCGGCAGTCTGTCCTATGGGATGATTCCTTTGTGCAAATATCAAATTATATGAGTTAAGTTATTACACTCTTAGAATCACAGACAAAATTACAGTAAGCGATAATATATTTTATTGGGGAAAACATATGCATATCAAATAGATTTGTTAAGCATTGTAATAAGAACTATTTGAAATACTTGCATAAATGTGATGCTTGTCTAAAATATGATATATTTTACGACCATACTTCAAATTTCCTATGAAAATATTCTTGATTTTTGTTTAAACTCAGTCTATCATATCATCCTGTCATTAGTCAAATGTAAACTTAATATTATATAACTGATACCTGTTTTGGTAAAGTGGTTTCTAGGATTGTCACTTTGACGAAAGAATATTTCTCAGGTTTCGTATCGTATATCCATTCATTATAGCAATGTCTAACATCTGTTATTTTATTGAGATTACAGTGTGGAAGAAAGAAAAAAAAATCATCACTTATCGAATTTGACCTTTGACCCCATGCAGAAGCGGATGACTATTTCTCTGGTTTCCGAGGCATCAGTGCTCCCACTGTGGATGTAGTTGTTGAGAAGTCTAGCAGTGGTGGTAAGAAGCCCAGGAGGAGTAAGAGCTTAGATCGGAGCAAGACTAGCAATAAAGCAGCAGCACTACTAGCAAGAAACCAGGCTCATATGGACCTCATAAGCTCAGGTAGGTAGGATGTCATTAAAACCAACAAAAAAGTAGTGTTGGTAGGTGTCGGAAGATGTTGTCTCGGATGTTAGTTTCATGTCCAATTTCTGCTTGTTTCATCTTAATTTACAAAAATAATTTTTTTATGATGTACCAAAAGAAATATTTAAAAAATGAAGGGGTAGAAAATAGTTTTTTTCTCTGGATGTACAATTCTAGAAATTTGAATTTGAATATGTTTGCCTTGCTTGTACTACTACATATTTTATTTCCTACAGTGGTTAAATTGTTAAGAGTGATAAGTTGTCTCTCTCTACAAATTCCTATCCACTCATTACAAAACTTTTTTTTTTAATGAAAATTTGGCCACAGGCTTATTTGCACTCTTCTGCATGACACAGGGTGATATGTTCTTGTTTTAAACAGTGTTCTAGTGGGGGCACGCTTCAAGAGTCCTATTTCGCACCCTGGGGCAAAGTGTCTAAAACGGCCGGTTGTAGCAACTACTCCGAAGATCAAGATAAATTTATCTTGATCTAAGGAGACACGAACGAACGATTTCATCTCTCACATCAATCAATATGATTTGTTTGTTTTTTCCTATCCACAGATTCTCAGAGGAATGGACGTTCAATGATTCCACGCCGTGTGTCCCCTAAACCACTCAAGACTGTTACTAAACAGAACTCTTTACCCATCGGCTCACCGAGGTAGGTTAAAAATAATGATATTGTGATGGGAATAATGAAGGTTTGTTCACATATGCTGGGGTTTTATTGTGTGTGTATTCTGAAGGAAGATGAAAAAAGTAGCTGTGCACAACAGTGGTCATATGCTTGATCGCATATCCGTGTGTTATAAGATACAACAATGTGAAGTACAGTATGCCTAAATATGCTTCTTTTTTTTTAAATACCTGCGTTAAACAGCCATGATTTATCCCGGCGTATGTGAACAAACCTTGAAAGTTGGATTGTGAAGTGTTTACCGAGGATGCAAAGTGTTGAATAATGTTATCACAGCAGCTCTAGCCGAGCTCCTGTGATGAATGGCTCAAGCAATCAAGGATTTTATCCTACTGGGTACTCATTTACTTCACCCGGGTGGAGAGTGGCAAGTCAATGTTTTGCCAAGGGACATTTCTGCAGCGGTAGGAATTTGAATCTCGTACTATGTAGTCCATAGTGCAGTGACTTAATATGCACTAGACTACAACACCTTTGCATGAGTGAAATGAACTTCTATTCATTCATTATTCTCTAAGAAGAGATAGATGAAATAATAATGACTTAGTATATTTTTGCTTTAAGGGTGTGGAATGCTGACTTGGAATCTTGTCTGGTTATATGTGCAAAATAAGCACCCTTACATATAACTAAATATATTTGATTTTAGTTTACATGATATAGCTTACTTGTAGCCTTCCCCAGTAAAAATGATGCTCTGAGGTTGTAGATTTTGTCAACAGCAGTTTCATGCCTTTATTTGTTATCTTTCTTTTTGATTTAATCAGCAAACCACAGGAGACTGGTAGTGTCATTACACACCAAAGGAGTCAAAGCATACCTACATCACCAGCTGATGAACCTAACCTCCTGGAATCACTCCTTAGTAACCATGCCAACCCCTCACTCTCAGAGATAGAACAACTCATAGAGCTTCAGAAGACTCTCTTTGGCAATGGAGGAGGAGGAGAGGGAGGAGACAGAGGAAAGAACAAAGGATCTAAATCCAGTCAGCAGACTGCTGGTGAGGGGCAAGGGGGTGTGGTCGGAGGTCAAAGGTTACTTAGAAGGGCCAGCGATGGAGGGCCTGTATCTACTGGACTGGCGAGAACAAGGACGAAAGATGAGGGCGGAGTGTGGAGCGTGTGGGAAGAAACCGTCTGAAGCGACAAAGTATGTCCATATCTTCTACAGGCGTTTGCTCTGATATCTATTATGACTACTGTGAGGATGACACTTAAAAGAGGATAGATTACATTAATGTTCCAGACTAATTATCCATGATCTGATACCAGAATTTACAAATACAGGATTTACATGTCTGAAATTTAAAGACCAGTGGTATGCTTCCATCATGGACTAGTAGTTATACAGCACAGCAGCCAGACAAATATGTATTAAACACTTCCATCTTTAAAATATGCATTTTTGACAATCGAGTTAGCCACATATGGAGTACCAGTATTTCACTTCTTCCTGCTTGAATACCATATGAAGAATAATTATGCAAATAGGAACCAACCCACCAGTGCGAGACATAATTATGTACCAGAGGTGAAGGGAGAGAAAACCTGAGTTTGGATTATTATTGAGATTTTTCTGATTAAATTTGCAATTACAATGTTTTATGATATTTTTCCAGGCCACATTAAAGGAATAAGTCAAATTCATCATCTGTAATTTCATTTTAGTGCTAGTATCAATACAATCTGATATTAGAACTGTGTGCTAATCTGTAATTCTTCTTATGCAAATAGATTGAAATACTTCCATTTTTGACAAATCATGGAGAAATAACGTTCCAAGAACCTCAATTTTCAGTGGTACACTTTTTTAAATTGCCAACAAGTATCCTCAAACCAGAGGAAACAGCCATCATCATACTTCACAAGTACTTCAAACAATATTAACTGAAATCACTAAATACTGCCAAGCGTACATCAAAGTTAAAAGATGTAAACAAAAAGTCCTGCTTTTCAATAGACATACCTTCTAGAGACACAGTTATGAGGAAGCTTTATATGCATGACTTTGACTTTAATAGTAGTGAAGTATTCATCTCCATTTGATCTAGTTAGGGTAGACCAAGAGGATGTAGGTTGTCTGTCCATTAGTTCAGTGCTAGGAATACTTGTCCAGCTGATATTTGAAATGAATACTGACTGGCTTAAAGAGACAAGCTCGTCATGAAGAGTAAAATACTTTTGTTTCAAAGTACAGTCAAACCTGTCTATATTGTGGCCACCCATGGGAAACAGAGAAAATGGTCACTGTAGACAGGTTCTACAACACATTTTTTTCTTTCTTGGGGGAGCCAAACTACATGGCCACAATAGATAGGCGGCCTTTATGGACAGGTTTGGCTGCATCTTTTCTACCTACCCATCATTGGTAGTTTTTTATGAGAAGAAGTCTTTGTTTATGTGTAACTGTGGTAGCAGATTTTGCTTTGAAAAATATACCATCCACGGATCACAGACAACATTTCATTTTATGATTTTCTATTTTCTTTTTTTTCAACTTAATTTGAAAACCCCGGTCATTTATTTTCTTTGTGTCATACCTACTACCGGTAGACATTATGAGCTGTATAATGATGATTGTGTTTTACTCAAGAGAGTGCCTTTAATACAGTCAGATAAATTCATACCGTTGCAAGTTTTATGCCACCGATTCTTTGTAAAGTGTGCCTACTACCCGTCGTTGTGTATGTGTATCCAAATTCTATGTTTTTTTGTGGTAGAAAATTGTTTTTCAACCCTTAATGATGTAGGTACCCTTCTGAGGTTCTGTAATGAGTCAATTGTCTATGTCAAAAGTCTATTTCTGGAGCATAATGCAGTGGACTTGCCTGATTGTTCATAGGTAGGTTTATAGAGTAAACGGTACCGGTGTAAATTAGTATTATGAAACAAACTCTATCTTTGAATGATATTATAATTCATTATTGAATAAAACATAGCATTTTATTTAAACATGTACAAAATATTGATCGCATAAAGGCTGTATTTTCCTGATTTTTTTTATATTGCTTATTTTAAGATTGTATGACATAATGAATGAGATATTTTGAGCCATCTTTCTCTGGTGATACTGTAAATAGAATATTGTGTGAAAAGAAGAAAAGCATTTAATTTATAACCAAATGAGAAACAAGTGTGAAGAGATTTGATGTAAAGTAAGATCTGTATAATGTATATTGTGTATAGACAACCAATTTGCAACATGTAAATAGTACAAAAATGTTTTAAAGCATGCAAGCTGGGCACTGGTTTCTTTCTTTCTTTATCTAAGAGAGAGACAATCTTAATTTGTGAGAGTAGTTATTGATTTTGCCACCTTTTAAAGAATCTTTTATCTGTGCCAATTTTTGGTTGAATTTATTTTTTAGCAGTAGGATCATGGAAAATTGTATTACAGATGAATTTTTTAGTCCATTATTTTGACTGGACCTAACAATTAATAATATTTGGCTCTTATAGTATACAATCAGAATTTTCAAATTTGTGTATGTGTATTTATATTCTCATACTTAATGATCCTTTTTGTAATCCTATAAGCATAATGACATGACATATTTTACCCTCTGAATGAATTTAGCTGTATTTCGATTTTACACTTCTTCATTGATAATTTTACTATTCAATTATGAATTGTTGGCTACTTAAAATGTGTATTATGCTATTGAAATCAAAACTTCAAGAATCACTTATCAAATGTATTCATTTTTATATGATTTATTCCTTGAGGTTTGTTGTTCAATTCTCCTTCACCAGATCTTGTCAATGATATTCTATTGTATCTTTTCCTTTTTTTGGATAATGAAATGATTTTAAAATCTTTTCAATATATATGATGACTTACAGTGGATGACAGGAATAACTGTTTTATGATGTATTCAAATGGATAGTTTTGTGTAGGTAATACTTATATATTTTGACTCTCATCTCTGTGTTTGCTGACATCAGTTTGAGTATTTCCCAACAAGCAATCTCCAAGTTTATTATTACATCTTTGAAGAAATTTAATGCTTTGGTGAAGTACCAGCATGCTTTTATGAATGTGCCAAGGTGTTACTCTGTGTTGGTAAAGTAAGATGAAATCTTTGGTGAAAATAGGATTTTCTTCATACATCTGAATGGAACAAAACCAAAATGATAATTTTCCTTCAAAGGAAGTTATGAGGAGATAAACAAATGATGGTCATCTTTCTGGCCTGACAAATTTATTTCCCTTTTAGAAATCATGATTGTGGATAGAACATATCTATTAATTGATGAAGTTCAACCATTTAATCATTGAGATAAACATAATGATTTGGCATCCCGAGAAATCCTCAAATAGTATACACCTAACATGTGATTTTGGAAAAGGTGTTTCACAGTGAACTTTTTTGTTCTACCCTAATCACTTTTTCACAAATTAAATATACATGTATAAATAGGAAGACTTTTTTAAACTTTGAACCCTACAGCAAGAAAAAAAGAATTGATTATTGAGGTACACATTCAATCATTTAACCTGTTACAGAAAATGCGCAAGGCATGCTTATGCAGTAATAGGAATCCACATATTTTTGTTGCAATATCTGTTATCAGTGTTTTAATAATACATGCACCATTTACAGTGTTCATATTTGTTCAGATAAAGATAGAAAGACCATTTTCAAATATTCCTTGTATTCATCATGATCTACTTAAAATTTGTATTCAGAAAGTGTGTCATTTAAATTTGTATCCATGTAGAAACAAGAGTGTTTATATGGAAGAAAAACAATTTTTTCTTCTTAAATAAGACCCATTCATGCTGTGTTGTCCAGTCATTTTGATCATGCATGCTTGGAGAGAATAGCCATAGAACAAGATTGGTTGTTGAAATACTTAACACTGAATTTTTAACGCCGCAAGTTTTAACCATGTATTTCAAAATGGTGTTGACAATCATTTTTAAGCTTGTAGATTCGAAGTGAAAGTGGACGGTGTAAAGTCTTTTATTGAAAATTCTTAGTGAACATGATAGAGCATTTTTAAGGTAAGAACATAACAGGTTATTACAAAGATGAAATATGAAGGTCATGCACCCTTGAAAAACCAATGTGTTGAGTTTTACATGCATAGATGTCCGAGCTATATAAAAAAAAAATGTTTTAAACCACAGGCCTTTCCAATTCAACATGTTATATCCTTTAAGAATCCTGAATCATTGACAATCTTAAGACTATTACAGGAGCTTTAATGACTATTGATATACCCGACATCAATGTAGAAGTTCATTTACATTGTAAGATATGTAAGGCTATTAAAGAAGATGGAAAGAGGAATTTTTATGACTATTTTTTAGTGCTTATCAAGTTTAAATATATATATACGTCCATACTAGGGTGGGTATGTTAATCATTGTAAAGAGGGAGAAATACAGTGCCATGGCGATTCAAGATAAAGGAGTCAGTTTTTGTTGTTTTCTGTCTTGTTTTGTGGAGACTGGAGAAGAGAGTTTCTTTCTGAATGAGTTCTACTGTGTGTGTAACTGTGTATAATTCATGTCAACCTATTTTGATGGAA
Source organism: Strongylocentrotus droebachiensis (assembly GCA_035222895.1). Taxonomy (NCBI): domain Eukaryota; kingdom Metazoa; phylum Echinodermata; class Echinoidea; order Camarodonta; family Strongylocentrotidae; genus Strongylocentrotus; species Strongylocentrotus droebachiensis. The sequence continues at coordinate 412,810 of JAVYIG010000066.1, forward strand.
TGCACAAATGAAAAGGAATTATAGACTTTCTATCTACTTCCTGAAACTTAGAGGCCATGGGGGTGGCAATGAAATGGACCTTGAGACACTTGTTCTCCACAACTTTCTGTCTTTAGCTGTTTAGTTAGCTGCTCAAATGGCAATCGTGTCCACTGCTTGATGTTATGAGTCAATGACCTAGTTTGTCTGCCCCTCTCCAATAGACCAGTTCACGGTTAGCACATTACTTCAATGACCCGACTATCCTCAGATCTTCAAAACATGAAGTGGTCCCACTTTGTACATTTTTAAATAATCACTCCTACAGCGATGGAGGTGCTATATAAATAGCCTTTGTTTCTTTCCCCTTTTCAAAGAATACTTCCACCTGTGTATCATGGAGTCATAAACCTAGGTTTATGATGGAGTGCACCAAATGTACATGAATGAATAATGATTTCATAACTTTCATGAGCACGTATCCAGTATTTCCTCTCCGTGTATTTCAAAATTTGTTCTGCAATGATTTTTATCTGCTCATGCTCAGACTGTAACAGTGAACTTGCTTATTAGTTCCTCCTTGCAAGAGGGCGCTTGTCAAGACTTACACACACAATGAAAATGTTGGCAGAGATGAGAAGAGCGGTTGGATTGTTGGTATGATTGAGAAATGGGAAGGTGAAAAAGTATGAATGTTTCCCAGGTGACACAAGGCAACAAAAGTAACCATGGCTGGTATTCATACAAGCATACAGCTACAGTCAAACCTGTCTATAAAGACCACCCAAGGGAAACAGAAAAATGTAGCCACTGTAGACAGGTTCTACAATACACATTTCTCTCTCAAGGGAGACGAAATGCATGGCTACTTTAGACAGGTGGTCACTAATACAGGTATGACTGTACCCAATTAAGTCTAGGTTCGTAGAATATTCCACCAGTATAGAGCCCCAAGTGTCAACCTCTTCATCCCATATAATGTACCAAATTTCTTTTTAACGAAAGGAACAAACAAAAATCAATTTTTTATTTTTATTTCATGACTGGTTTACAGAAAAACACTCATGACAACACTTGTTGCCCCTTTTGTGCATTCTCTGCATATTCTATGTAATAATCCAGTTTTTCCATTTAGATATGTTTACCAATCTATGTGCATGTCTCTCTCTCTCTCTCTCTCTCTCCATTCTGTACATAACTCATAATATCCCCTTCTTTCACTCTCTTTTTGTCCCTCTATCCACCCTCTCTCCTCTCTGTCCCCTCTCTCTCTATCTGTCTCTCTCTCTCTCTGTCTCTCTCTCTCTACAATCCAGCTGTCTACCTCCTTTTCCTCTTTGCATCTGTCTACACATTTATATGAAACCATCAATGTGCATATATCATGACAAATTACAGAATTGTCTTCTAATCATCAAACACTACAAACACACTGTACAATCTTTTCTGAATATTAAAAAATACAATTCTCTGTAATTATTTGACTTTATTTCCATATCTCTTTATTTATGTGATAAAATACAAACATAAATACTTGTCTAAGTAAGGAAAATCACAATTACAATTTAACATGCAGCAACCAGTCTTAAAACAGTGGAATAAATACAAGACTTATGTTTATCTGAATTCTCAAAGAGAGTAGCATTGCTTTCTTATTAAACTCAATATTTGTTTAAATTACAATTCGTTGAGTGATTTTAGCTTCTAATATAGATAACAACAGAGCAAGATATTCCCAAATACTTGATAACTCTCTGAAGATATAATACAATCATGTTAAACAAATAAATGAGAATACAGTATTTCCCTTAAATAATGAATTATTGAGAGCACTTCATTGACAAATGTCTGTATTCATACCCATAAAAGGTATGGTTTCCCAATTTTTCTTGAAATTCATTTTCAATTAATTTCACTTGAGCTAAATGCTACTAACTTTAACATTCTTCATATGCAGCAAAAGATTTCTCATCATAATAACACAAAGAGGTGTTTACATGTCATTACCTCAGGATAATTTACAAAAGTTGTGAAAAACATATAGACCGAGAGCTGGTCACATGTTAGACATCATAAAACAGGTTCTAGAATGTAGGCAATCTAATTGGTCACATGACACCACATGACCATGCATCATTATTTCCTGCCACGCCTACCAGGCAAAAAAGTTCCCATCAAAAAGTGATGGTGCACAGCTAAGAGTGATTAAACGCAGCAAAGATGTGCATATCTACAAATTCAAGACGTGATGAAATGTGCATGGTTTCAAATGGCAAGGACACTCACATTGAGATGCCCATTACACTATTGGTCACGCTTAATGTACTGTGATGTCATTCAGCAGTGCCGAGGTAATTTTCGAGCACCTTGCGTGATGGATATGCGCACTATAAAAATATCCATTATTATTATTCTCATTATATGCAGATTGGTTTTCTTTCTCATCTTTATTCATCTAAAAGTTTTTTAAAAAAGAATAATAGAAAATGGTAAACCACTGTGAGAAGGAGCCATTGTAACTAGCATACATCAATGAGATGCATACAAAAAGCAGATGCTCTAGACAAGCCCAAAATTATATTCTTGGTATAAATGAACCATTTTATAGCAAATCCCCTGGCACCGAAGAAAAATACCATGTTACACCTAAACCCTGTTATATCAGGGCCAAAAAACAGAAAAAAAGAGAAAAGACCCAAAATTACATTGTAATGAGAGTTTGATATAACACTGTTCTTAGTGATGAGGTTTGACTACTTATAACACAAACACTTAATACTTAAAACTTGCACAATGTTGGTGGGTTATTATGTATTAATTCAGTAATCCATGACGGTTCTTTTCGTCACTTTTCCTGAAACGTATCAATCGGATCATAAGCATTTAATAATCTGTCTATGCACTTCAGATCATATATAAAATCTAGATATCTTTGCAGCAAAATGACTAGTATACAAATAATATATATGTTTGAGCAAAAACAACAACAAAACCATGTGTAGCAATCAAACGTAATACCATGTGCTTCAATGAAGATATTTACAAGCAATGGGCATATATGTCACTTTAGACAATGACACCTGCATTTTGGAAGTTTACAAGTACAACTCACAATAAAATATAAATCAATAATGGAAATAAGAAGCCTGAATCCAGTTTTCCCTCATTTCCCTTGTGTTTGCATAGTTAATAAGACCGACTTCGTTCACTATTTCTGGTGACTGTTTTTTTAATAGTTTTTATCGCAGGCAAAGCTTTGACAGATATTCCTACAAGAATAGTGACATTTTTGTGTGTACTTGTGGTTTTTGTAAGATTTCAATGATACTCTAAAGCATTCTGATGTCAGGTTTAAATAAAGATTATTAGTCATCGTTATTTTTGACGCTGACATCTCCAATCGGTTATTTCCTCTCCTTATTTCAACAACAACAACAACAAAATATCAATGACAAAATCCTGCTCCAGAATTTCAATTTTGTAAAGTCTTTTTATAAAGTTCAGGTGTCATTGAAATCGACTTAATGATAACGAATAATATTTCTTTCGCTCCAGAGTAATTTAATAAATCTCCATGTGAGGGAAAATATTAGTCTAGAACCGGCATCCACTCCAAGTGATAACTATAAGCCCCTCCAAACCCCCCTCCATCTTCATCACCCCTGCCCTCCCCATCCCCCATTTTCCTTCCACCACCGTCCTCCCTCCCCCCCCCCCCCTTCCCCCTCCCACACCTCCTTCCCTAACCCACATAGTACTTGATAGAACATCATGACACATGGTAATGTATGATTGAAGAGTTGAGCATCCTTTAGATACCATTTTAGCTTCCTCTTGGACACTTGCATCTTTCTCCCTCAGGCACATCTTTCATCACCTGCTCCTGATGTTTGCCGCATCCTGAAACAAATGAAAGAAGAACAGAGAATGGAAAAATTTACTTGTGTTATTAAATCGAAAGCAAAGTTAAGCTGCCAAGACCAGTCAGTCACCTGTGCCGAGCCACGCTTATCTGAATTAATCAAGAACCTATCTTTTAAATTACTACATGAAACTTCAGGGAACATATATTTGTATACAGTTTAGGATTTAAAGATTGACTAAACCAGAAAGAATTCACAGAGAAAGAGAGTAAAGTGATGACAGATACAACATACTTGGATTTACATATTTGGATTCTTGAAAATGCAAAACTCAATCAAAGTCAATCATTGTCAATTTAGACATGCTATTTCCGGATCAATTTCACTTCCTTTGAAATAAAATAAATACATACATATAATCAACAAATAATACAATCATGTACATGTACCACTATGTTCGTTAAATTTTAAGAGGAACAGATTATATCAAGATCTTTTCATTGTCAAAGAGTCCAGTTCACTGTCATCTATGAATAACTATCATGTGCAACATCCTATTTACAACTCAAGTCTATCATTGAAAGTAAATTTGAATGACAGCCTTGATCAAATATAGAAATTGATGCAGATAAGATCTATTTGAGATAAAGGGATGCAAGTATCACCCGTGTTGTATTATCCTTGAGAGAACTTAACTCTTTTTCTGGTTATGATTGTTTTTTAACTTTTTGAAGGGTAGGTGATTCAACTCAGACACCTTGACAGTATGCATATAATCTAGCAACGCTTTCAAATATATTATCGTGCAAACTCCCAATTCTATGTTTGGAGGAAATGACCTTTACTATTCAAGTCAATAATGCTTGTGTTATTGTTTTCTATATTTGGAATACAGCTCACTACAAAAGGGAATGTATCATACTGCTGCATACAAGGAAAGCACATCCCACAAATAATCATGTCAAGTGGGAAACATTTTCTCTGAGAAATATGAGGGAATAAAACATTCAGATGTAATCAATATTCAAAGGACTCGTTTCAGTTGAAATTGATTTATCTCATTCTCAAGTTCTGGGCTTGTTGACTTACTCAAGGTGGAAATATCATGAATTTGGATATAAGAAGAATGATTTTCAATGCACATATTTTTTCTCAACAAACATATAAATATCTCAGAGAACATAATCAGACAGCTACCCACACCCCTCATGGGGTTTAATTAACCTGGTCTCTGCATTTATGTACAGTTTTCCTTAGTCGAATAGATACAGGCAGATGACTTACACAGTAATTATATTCAGTTAACATCAATTGATTGGTAAATCATTAGTAAACACTGTTGGAGTAGCCAAGAATTAAGAAGCAATAGGACTCCTCTATCAAAAAGTGTTAATTTGTGTTAATATTTTCAAGGTGTTCCTGTCAATACCCTTCAATATTTCCAGAACATGTTTTGAAAAAATTATTTAAGGAGGAAATGGTCAAGGCAATGAGCTGATGAATCTCCTTACTACTTTATCATCAGTCTGTACGGTAATGTTTTGATATTCTCTTCTTTTTGGAACAATTCCCAAAATAATTTCAAGGTATTCGGTCAATATCCTCTGAGACTGAGTAGTGGGTGTGATTCCAGGGCTCAAGTGGCTAAATTAAAGGCCTTGTAATTGCAGAGTAAAGTGTAACAGGAAATGAGAGAATTTGCCAAGGATTACGGTGATTTCCTCTCCTAATACGATCACTGTCATGTTTCTCACATGTCTCTATTCAGACAGCTGTGCCAACGCCAATGGCTCACATACTCAAAGTAGTCAGTTTGTTGATTCGTTATTGTCGAGTTTGGTCTCTACTGGGATACATTTGATGAAGGGGATGAAAATAAATGCAGTCAAATCAAAGGGCAGTTCGATTCATAAACTACCCTGGAGGTTTTTTTTTCCTTTACCAACACACCAGTGAAACATACTGTAGGCCCAGAATACTAAATTCATGGCATGAATGGACAAAATAAGAGCCTTGGCAATCCTATTACAGGAAGTAGAAAAAAATAAACAAACAGAGCTCCACAATATCCAAGGGGTCTTTGTTGATAATTTTTAGCCCTATGCGGATCTAGACTTAGATCTACATTGTGGGTGCCTATGTGTCCTGGGCACTAGTAAATGTTTTACCTTGCAGTAAAACAAAGTAAAGGCATTGTTTAACACTGTTTCCAGTTTTACAAATCTGAGATACATGGTCCTTCTTGTTATCAGTGTCTGTGATATGGTGTAATATTGAAGCCCTAAATAAATTGCACTTAAAAATGATCATGAAGTGCCTGACCGGTTTTTACCATATATTCATTTTAACCAAGAGACTGTAGTGTTTTTAAAAACAGTTTTTAACATTTATAATTCCAATCATAAATATCTTGATAATCAGACAGGCTATTGGCTTGTTCAAGTCATGGGATTCCTGACTGACCTGAAGGTTTATAATTTTGATTGCAGCATCAGCTGTTTAGAATCTGTGGCAAAGATATCCAATCCCTTTAAACTAAAAACTTCTAGTTTTAATACATATTATAATAGGTCACTATAATCTGAACATAACAAAAAGACAGAGAAGCACAAGGAGGATGAAAAGGAAAAGAAGCAAAGTAACATAAAAAATAAAATAAAAATTATAAAGAAGGGAGTAAAATTGGAGAAGAAAAAGAACAAGCACTATGAACATGACTGACAAAGAAAGCGGACAAAATATACAGTTCCTCAAGTAGACAAAGGAACATCCCTTCACTGCTATTATGTAAAAAGGTGAATATGCATGTGACACCTGTTCTACACATTTTTACATAATAGCAGTGAAGGGATGTTCCTTTTTCTACCTGAGGAACTGTATATTTTGTCCGCTTTCTTTGTCGGTCATGTTCATAAGGAAGGTAAGAATTAGTAGCAGAAGAAACAGGATGATAAAGAGACTTCAGAATAAAAGCTGGAGAAAGATAAAATTAGAACATGAGCATGGTCCTACCTTTCCATGTCTTCTTCTCGCACTTCTCACAGGTAACAAGGTAACACATGATGAGAAGGATAGGATTCGTCAAGTTGCTAGCAAAGCTCAGTTCTTTGATCAGATGGGTCCAAACAACAGTTCACCAAATAGCTGGACGATCATACAATAGATTCAACTGGAATAAAATAGAAATTTAAACAGAGTCAATGAAAATAGGCTACGGCATTAAAAACAAAAAGTTTGTATGATTTCATTGTCTATAGTCTGTTTAGTCTGGTCAGGTGATAGCCACTACCGGTAATTAAAAAAGACTTGCTGCTTCATATCATGGTTGGATACCTATTAACTAAGAGTTTGCAATATGGATCCATGATTTTCGCAGACAGCTTTGTCAAGAAGTTGTGTGATTTCTTTTGCTTAGCAACTGCTGGCATGCATAATGGGTTGCTGGATCAGATAAAGCTCTGGCAATAAATCAAACGTGAAAATTACATCCCTTAATGATACATGTACCTGAGATTATGTGGTCATAATAGCCAATATCATTATGCAACACCATCTGTTTGTATACATGTATATACACTTTAGCTCTTACACGTACATCCTCTGAAACTTTGCCACTCTAAAGCATAAGACTTCAAGAATACAATGATACACTGAATAAAACATACATCATTCACTTTTAAATATCCTTACCCTTTCTATATCCTCTCTAGCAATGTAAATAATAAAACTACAAAATCAAAATGGTGTTTACAAATGGATATTATGTACAAGCTGCTTTCACATACTCCAAAGTGTACACGGAAACCCAGGTCTCGTCAAAGCAAGCTGTTTCCAGCAAATGCAATACCACACAACTCTTGAAGGCTCCTGTCAGAAAAATCTTGACCACTTGATGTTCAAGCTGCAACTGCTCTGCAACCACTGATCACTTGATCTACTAGCTCTTATGTTATGATGGCTTTGAATATAGGAAGCATGCATCCACACATGATCCTGCTCAATGATCCCTATTAGCTCTCACATCCAATTCCAAACTGATAACTGGCCAACAAGCACTAGCAGCAATGAATGACTGCCTCGATCTGGTTTGCCGTTTGATAATACCCAAACATGTACGTGACTTCCGACTTGAATACCTGTCGAGCTCAATGAGGCTACCTTCACGCTGAAGTGAGCATTGCTTGCCAGTGACTGCATTGTCCTTCAGCCTTCCCCAGGCGTTACCCTAGAGAAGCCTGTGGGTGACCCCATGCTTCACTGGGCAAACATCCACACACTAGCTCTCTAAAAATTCATTGGAAGCCTCATATACGTGTTCCATGCTCGAAATTTTGAAATGTCATCAGACACAGAGAACAAAATTGTGGGGTTTCTGAATGAAAATGACAACTTTACATATTTGTTGTTGTTTTTTACTTTTTATGATGAGTACATGCCCATTTCCCTTTTTGCCCTCATTGTACCAATTAACTCCCTGAAACTAAACCTAGTAAAGTAGTAGGACAAAACAAAATTAAAATCCTGGCAGCCTGATACTAATTTACTTCAAAACAATAAATGCGGTAAAGGTAGCTTTAAAAATATTAAAGGCAAATGCAATATAATGAATAATATAACCCTTATCGAAACCAATAAAGCGTAGATGCCTCCTGGACAACTGACAAAATATAGATTACAAAGCAAGAATTTCAATTTTTCTTAAAAATATATCAAACTGGGAAGTTTCATTAGAATCTTTCCCTGCATGCTTTCAAATACCCTTTTGGAAAAAGCATGAAACTAGTTCTCACAATCATCATTTTTTCTAACATTAACATTTTTCAGTTTTTGTTATCATTGTTGAAAGTTCACTGCACTTTGACTGAATGTGTGTGCACATGAAAAAGTACTCTAATAACGATACACCTTCAAAAGAAGGAGGCTGTTAGGCAGTGCCATGAAATGTTGATATGTCCTTGAGCTTCACCGAGCCCCAGTCTCACCCTTGATTGAGATACCCATGGGTTACCCCACAGTGCAGCGAACCAAGTATCCTTGACCTCAATATAGATTGCTCAAGATATTCACAGAGCCTGCCCTGGATGAAAACACACATATTACATCATTCACGCGCTAGTCTACTACACTATCATTTAAATAGGCCTAGATGCTTTAAACATTGCTCTTTAGTCATCACGGGTTTTGCCGAACCCGGGTTTGACTTGAAAATTTCGGGCGGGGACCGGGTACCCGAAATTTTCACCACTGCACTGACACTAAAAATCGTGTGCATGCAGCGGCGGGAGTTAGACTAAGTTGCTGTTCTAATAATGCGACGGAAAGGACAGTTACTGCTTTCAAAACAATAAAATAATCAATTGAATTAAATTAAGATGCTTTAAAAAATAAATAGATATCGTTTCAGTTGACGGTAGGTGTTTTTATCGCTCTAAAATTGAGGCTGCAAGAAAGGAATCACGCTTCGTGGTACCGATCGAGTGCGTTCAGAAACGGAAGTGGAAATAGATCTATGACCCACTGAAGACAGCAAGAAAGTGCACACAGAAGACTAAAATGTTGATCAGACTATTGCAATTAAATCGTAATACTCAAGGCATTAATTTAATTGTCAAATTATATCCACAATATAATGATTTACCCTTGATAGTTTGAGGAAGGAAAATAAATTAAAGCTCTTGAAATAACATCGAAGTGCCTTTCGTTCGTTCTAAAAATGCGCGTATAACGGCAAGCAGAAGTTACGAGTCAAGCTTGATATGCATGTTTACATCCCTACACCGTCATCCGACCTGATCGGAACAATAAGCATTAAACCGATTAAAAAACATCACTTAAGACTTTGAGGGACTCCAATTCAACAAAATTACCGTAAAATAGTTATTTGCTTTGACAAATAATACTATAGATATTCATATTATCTTACAGAAATATTGATATTTCATGAGCTACGTACTCGATATCGAGTTCAGCTAGCCATCATTTTGAAATGAAATATCATTATTTCTGTAAGATATTATGAATATCTATAGTATTATTTGTCAAAGCAAATAACTATTTTACGGTAATTTTGTTGAATTGGAGTCCCTCAAAGTCTTAAGTGATGTTTTTTAATTGGTTCAATGCTTGTTGTTCCGATCAGGTCGGATGACGGTGCAGGGATGTAAACATGCATATCAAGCTTGACTCGTTACTTCTGATTGCCGTTATACACGCATTTTTAAAACGAACGAAAGGCACTTCGATGTTATTTCAAGAGCTTTAATTTATTTTCCTTCATCAAACTATCAAGGGTAAACCATTATATTGTGGATATAATTTGACAATTAAATTAATGCCTTTAGAATTACGATTTAATTGCAATAGTCTGATCAACATTTTAGTCTTCTGTGTCGCACTTTCTCGCTCTGTCTTCAGTGGGTCATAGATCTATTTCCACTTCCGTTTCTGAACGCACTCGATCGGTACCACGAAGCGTGATTCCTTTCTTGCAGCCTCAATTTTAGAGCGATAAAAACATCTACCGTCAACTGAAACAATATCCATTTATTTCTAAAGAATATTTATTTGATTATATTGAAATATAAGTTTGTGAATTGCATAAGTTAGTTCTATATTTCAAAATATCAGTGTGAAATTTAATTTTGAAAAACCCGAAACCCGAAAACCAAAAACCGGGTTTCAGCTCGACGGTCGGGGCCCGGGCGGGGACCCGTTTCGACTCAGGCCTAGCTCATACTCACATTGTCAACCTGAAGCTGCCCCCCTCCCCCCCCCCCCCCCCCCGTTAACCTGCCCTAAAAAAAAAGCAATTTAGACCAAGATCTACAAGTAAATTGGCCCTTAAAATTGAATTTAACTCTATTTGCTATAGAGCAAAACCCTGGACCCCCTCATTACAGCATATAACACATTGCACACTGTCTTAACTACATATGACAAGTTGAGCGCGGCAGTCCACTGTGACGGTTCATTAGCTAACCAAAGCCAATAAAGCATTGAAATAATTGACCAAGCAGAATATAAAAAGTTAACTCGATGTAAGGTTTGTTTAGTTGGGCCTATGTTCCGTGGCAACCAAGCACTAGCCCAAAAAGATACTAAGTATGTAAAACCATATAAATTTGTTCATGTGAATGATTCAAAATTACACAAATAGTGAACTTTCATGCTACAAAAATAGCCCTCTTTATCATTTTCAGAAGGTTTCTATTGAACAGCAACTGGTTTTTATTGCGTGAAAACAACATTCATGCCAAGTTGTTTACAGTCACAACCTTTCTCACTCAAAAATATTGAAGGCAGTAGGCCTACCAATCTATCCTCACAAGGAGCTCTTGCCATGGTTGCAAGGCATGCAAGACACAGTATTCACTCACTCAACATATATCACTTCCACTTCATGTACATGATAATTGCCAAACACACTTACCACATGAACTTTCAGTACACCTGTGATGCCAGTAAATGATAGAGAAGGGATCTGTTGATATTACTCAAACTAATATAACCTGTAGTGTAGTAGTGTATATGTGTGCAGCAACAATCACGACAGTGGGGTGACTGAACAGACCTTCACCTTAATTCCCTTTATGACATCACCATCAGGCCATCATCCATGACAAGTGCAGGTCAATGCTGATAACAATAAATGGACTTGACCTTTGTATTGAGCTTGTAATCAATAACTAAGGTATGGCTAGTTAACTACATGTACATTCACATAATTGTACAAATGCATAATAAATGCATACTGCATATAGTGATTTTCTACACTTAGTTTTATATAACTGCAAATGATGCCATGCAAGTTGCCACTACCCCCCCCCCCCCCCTCCAAATATGGCAAATACTACTTTGTTGGAGAAGCACAAAACAAAAGAATGTACAGCATGTTGTGACCAACTAAAAGTCGATTGGCCAAAATCTGTAATTATACAGATGGCTCTGAACTAATCTACTCACAGCAGATTTTTTGAGGAAATGTTGTAAAGTTATGCAATATATTACATCAACAGTCAAGACTGGTACATATCCAGAATCAAGACTTGATAACCTAAACTGCTTGAATGTACAAATCCAGAAACAAGACTCGATAACCAAAACTGCTTGAATGTACAAATATTTTTTTAAGCCAAAGCATACAGACTTAAGACAGATTTAGACAGAGTACACAATGAGCATGCATCTATCACCCTAAACAGACAAATGCACCTTGTTGGAGGAGTATTACTACAACTGTTGATGCATGCATGCTCTCCTCCAACAGGGCCTTTGGTAGCCTATCCGATAGACGTTGGGCTAAATGGCAAGTTCACTAATCGCGTTTGGGAGACTGACATCGGCGCGGGCGTTAGCCCGAGCGCCTATCATCACTGGTCAACTCATCATTATTCATATATGTGTATCGTATGTGTGACGAGCGTATTCTCATGCATGATTCATAAGACTAGCCTTATTTGGTGATCGATCACTTTGATTCAACCAATCAAATATCATCTCCGGGTTCCGCATCGCTCATTGGCCTATTTTGGTCCATGCTACATAAATATTCATGAAAGAGCTTTGCAGGGGGTTCGTAGATTTTCTATGAACGAAACATTGTACATAAAAGAAAATAAAACTTTTCGCATGCACCAGTGATGATAGGCGCTCGGGCTGACTGTGCCGATGTTACTCTCCATATAAACGCGATTAGAATACTTGTAAAGCCCGACGCATATCGGATAGGCTAGGCCTTTGGATGAGTCAGACTCAGTGGAGTATTTATATGTTTTTGTGACTTTTGTCCCAAAAGATCTGTATCCCATGATTAGAATAGACTCTATATTAAAATTGTAATTATCCTCTATTGTAACAAGTGTATACATGTAAATATAATCATAGAATGATGTCTTTTTTAACGCTAAGCTACCAATATCATATATCCTGAATGTCAATGGCCATTATTACGATGAAGAAAAGAGTAATATCCCCCCCCCCCCAATTGGGTCTTAGATTAGAACATCAACATGTACCATTGTACCTAGTATTACTTTCACATAAAATATGCCATCCCTTTTTTTTATCCTTTTTACAGTATTGAGAAGGCCAATCAGCGAATGTCACAAATATATAAAAACATAGACATAAACAAATTTCTGCTTGGAGGAGTTTCATAACACATTTCCTCTTTTGACCGATCTCCTCCATGAGGGGTTTCAGTGCGGTAAGATTAAGAAGTAGTCTCAGTGGAACATATCCCTGAAAAAAAAAACTAATTCAGGGGTCTAAAAGGAGGCCAATTCACAGACACAAATGTTTTGATCTAGATTTTCAAACTTGACCATCAGACATTAGTCAGTCATCAACAATCATCACACAAATCAGCAGACAAAACGTGTCAGTATAGTTTACTTGATAAATCAACAGACCCTGAAAGCAAGGCTGTCAACTTTGGGGAACTGCTTCGAGAGAGATTGTATGCCTTTTTTTTTTTTTTGCTCAACAGGGGGAAGGGGGGGGGGGGGGGTGTTGAGCAAAAAAAATGAAAAGAGCTCACTACCCCCCCCCCCCCCCCACTTCCCCTGTTGAGCAAAGAAAAAATTGCGTACAACACGCTGGTTCATTTTACACGTTTGGCAGGAGGTTTTTCCATAAACCGGGAGGATGAGCGTGGTAGCGTGAGCCGAGCTCCCTCCAAATGCGAGAGGGTTGACAGCCCAGCCCTGCTTAAAATCATATCAACCTTATATTAAGCCAAAAGTTGTAAAAACCGTACCAATACATAGGCTTACTTCGAATCATCGGATCTTCACGTCAGGTCGGGTGGTCGCATTTCTCGACAGTTTGTAAAGACATGCCCCATTATTCACGTAATGTCGGATTGTGAAATAATAATAAAATAAAAATAAACCCCTCATCTATACTAAAGTACAAATGGTCTGGTCCAATTTACCTGACATTCGTGAAAACCCTACGGCAAAGTTACGAAAGGTCCCGCCATTAACGTGCATCCTCACATGATCTTCAGCTTTCATTTTGCGAAAGGTCGTGCAACACGACCATCTGACTTAACGCATTGACCCAGATGATTCAAAGTAAGCCCTATACATTACATATGCACTTTAAAATCTCTGAATCGGCAGCGTAAATGTGACAAATTTGTTCCAAAAAAAAAAAAAAAAATATCAATAATAGACCTCTAACTGTTAGATCTACTAGACATTAGGTGATAAAAATAATCTACACGCACACACACTGTCCCACATCATCCTTTGATTTATAGTGATCTAGACTATATATATGTCCAGGGTCAAAAACAGACATTTACCTGTAGACCTATGACACCTTTGACACGACAAATGGGAGGGTTATCCGTAATATGTCACAATCCAGTCATCAAATTGCCAATTTGCGATTCGCATAGTCTAGATTGAATAGATTCAGCTCGGTAACCTCTCACTTTAATTGCAAACGTTCTATAGATTCTAGACTAGATCTATAGATCTAGTCTAAATCTTGGTCTAACTGTGTTCATACTCAGACATAGTCCGCTTATATTTCAAACTTTCACCATTCTGTTTCTCTTATTTTTCCGCTTTGAATCAAAATATTTCAAGAGTTGCACACAACATTCCACTCATTTCATTTTGGTTCATAACTTCATTCTTAAATTCTTATTAATAATAATATTATTACGTCGACGTCAAAGAACACCATCAGTTAATACATTTATCATACCTTGCAATGTGAAATTATGATGGCTGGCTAGCTAGCTCAGTTGGAGTTGAAGTAAGGATCGAAAGCGGACGTCTACTTCTCACTGCACTTCTTATCAATCATGCCAATCGGGTTCATGCCAACCATGCAACGTTGTTGTATTTTTGTAGTCTACGTACTTGAAAGTGATGTATTGCCAGCGCAGCGCCACTGTATTCCGTACATGAATAGTTGGCTTGAGTATGGCAAGCCAAATTAATTAGATGAACTGCAATCATATAACCAGGGAGGTGTTTTTATCTAGCCCCTCCTTGTCTGAGAAAGGAATTACATTTGTATGACTAACTCACATACCCTGATATAACCACGGAGGGATCCAGGGGGGGGGCACAGGGGGCACGTGCCCCACCCCGGCCTACAAAAATTACCTGAAAAACAGAAACAGGGACGTGCCCCCCCCCCCCGGGCAATTTTTTTTTTTATTAAAAAAAAAAAAAAAAATGTCAATGGCTGACCTAAAACGGTGACCTTACCCTTCCCCCAACGGAGCAAAATGTCAAATTTAAAAATTTCGTGACCCCCCCCCCCCAAAAAAAAAGTGTCCCCTAACCGCAACCCCCCCCCCCCCCCCCCGTTTATTCGCTGGCTGAATAGTTGCGATTTTTTTTGGGGGGGGAACTAAAAAAAAAAAAATATATATATGTTCTCTTTCCCACCGTGTGCCCCCCCCCCCCGGTAAGAAATTCCTGGATCCGACCCTGATGACCATCTATCATAAATGGGAGTGGGAGGGGGGAGGGGGGGGGGGGGGAGAGAGAACGTGCCCTAGCTGGACCAAATTCGTGGGGAAGGGGTCCCAATCCCACAAAATTTCCCTTCATTAGAATATTTCTACACTTGGTCCACAATTACTAGTATTCATGAATTTCTGGTTCACACAATTCATTTTCGAAGGATAAAAAATAATGGGAGAAAATTATTGGAGTTTCCCATTCTCCCATCTTAGGACTTTGACATTCTAGGAAAATGTTTTAATATAAAAATAAAAATTATTTTCAATGTATCATTTTTCTCTTTTCTTATAGGTTTTCAAAGGCGTTTATTTATTCATATTAATCGACTTTGAGAATTCGAATCCCAGGAGACTCAACTATATTTGTCAATGCCCAAATGATTGCTATAAATTTATAGTAAATATCAATATGAAAAAAGAGCTGATTTTAGTTAAATTTCCTGAAATGGCACCAATGCACTCTCTCCCTCCGTATCAATCACCTGTAACATGGTCATATTCGAAGTTATGTTTTAGAAGTCAGATATACTTGTATTTAAAAACCGGGTTTTTGACTTTTTTCTGACTTCAGAGTTCAGACACAGCGGGGTCGTTTGATCTCGACATATCGCGATCAGTGGACTGAACATGTCATTTGGCTTACTGAGCCAACTTTGGCGACCGCTACTTTCGCGACCACTAAGAGGTCAACGAACTTTCAGAATTCCATTGATATATATCAACAATAGACTGCGAAGAGTGCGCGCGAGGATTCATTAAAGCCCCATTCGTTTATATTCATGTTATTAATGATAGCGCTGTTAGCGCCTTGGTGGTTAGTGGTCGCAGGATAAGGGGAAATTCACCCCCCCCCCTCCCCACCTTACGCCGACATTTATGTTTCTTAGTTATTAACACCAGAAGATAGGGGAGATGGTGCACAAGAACCCTTTATAGGTCAAGCTCTGAAACACTCTTCTCAAAATTTGTCAGATTGATTTTAAGTTTGGGATAATATCAGAATTTTCATGAAATGATCACCGCCTTGGTGGTTAGCGGTCGCTAACTTCAATGCTAACTTAAGAGGAACTTCACCCCCTTCCCACCTTACGCCGACAAATTTTGAGAAGAGTGTTCCAGAGCTTGACCTATATAGGGTTCTTGTGCACCATCTCCCCTATCTTCTGGTGTTAATAACTAAGAAACAGAAATGTCGGCGTAAGGTGGGAAGGGGGTGAAGTTCCTCTTAAGTTAGCATGGAAGTTAGCGACCGCTAACCACCAAGGCGGTGATCATTTCATGAAAATTCTGATATTATCCCAAACTTAAAATCAATCTGAAAAATTTTGAGAAGAGTGTTCCAGAGCTTGACCTATATAGGGTTTTTGTGCACCATCTCCCCTATCTTCTGGTGTTAATAACTAAGAAACAGAAATGTCGGCGTAAGGTGGGAAGGGGGTGAAGTTCCCATTAAGTTAGCATTGAAGTTAGCGACCGCTAACCACCAAGGCGGTGTTCATTTCATGAAAATTCTGATATCATCCCAAACTTAAAATCAATCTGACAAATTTTGAGAAGAGTGTTCCAGAGCGTGAAATATATAGGGTTTTTGTGCACCATCTCCCCTATCTTCTGGTGTTAATAACTAAGAAACAGAAATGTCGGCGTAAGGTGGGGAGGGGGATGAAGTTCCCCTTATCCCGCGGCCCCTAACCACCAAGACGGTGTTCATTTCATCAAAATTCTGATATTATCCCGAACTTAAAATCAATCTGATAAATTTTGAGAAGAGTGTTCCAGAGCTTGACCTATATAGGGTCCTTGTGCACCATCTCTCCTATCTTCTGGTGTTAATAACTAAGAAACAGAAATGTCGGCGTAAGGTGGGGAGGGGGATGAAGTTCCCCTTATCCCGCGACCCCTAACCACCAAGGCGGTGTTCATTTCATGAAAATTCTGATATTATCCCGAACTTAAAATCAATCTGATAAATCTTGAGAAGAGTGTTCCAGAGCTTGACCTATATAGGGTCCTTGTGCACCATCTCTCCTATCTTCTGGTGTTAATAACTAAGAAACAGAAATGTCGGCGTAAGGTGGGGAGGGGGATGAAGTTCCCCTTATCCCGCGACCCCTAACCACCAAGGCGGTGTTCATTTCATGAAAATTCTGATATCATCCCAAACTTAAAATCAATCTGACAAATTTTGAGAAGAGTGTTCCAGAGCTTGACCTATATAGGGTTCTTGTGCACCATCTCCCCTATCTTCTGGTGTTAATAACTAAGAAACAGAAATGTCGGCGTAAGGTGGGAAGGGGGTGAAGTTCCCCTTAAGTTAGCATGGAAGTTAGCGACCGCTAACCACCAAGGCGGTGATCATTTCATGAAAATTCTGATATCATCCCAAACTTAAAATCAATCTGACAAATTTTGAGAAGAGTGTTCCAGAGCTTGACCTATATAGGGTTCTTGTGCACCATCTCCCCTATCTTCTGGTGTTAATAACTAAGAAACAGAAATGTCGGCGTAAGGTGGGGAGGGGGATGAAGTTCCCCTTATCCCGCGACCCCTAACCACCAAGGCGGTGTTCATTTCATGAAAATTCTGATATCATCCCAAACTTAAAATCAATCTGACAAATTTTGAGAAGAGTGTTCCAGAGCTTGACCTATATAGGGTTCTTGTGCACCATCTCCCCTATCTTCTGGTGTTAATAACTAAGAAACAGAAATGTCGGCGTAAGGTGGGAAGGGGGTGAAGTTCCTCTTAAGTTAGCATGGAAGTTAGCGACCGCTAACCACCAAGGCGGTGATCATTTCATGAAAATTCTGATATTATCCCAAACTTAAAATCAATCTGAAAAATTTTGAGAAGAGTGTTCCAGAGCTTGACCTATATAGGGTTTTTGTGCACCATCTCCCCTATCTTCTGGTGTTAATAACTAAGAAACAGAAATGTCGGCGTAAGGTGGGGAGGGGGATGAAGTTCCCCTTATCCCGCGGCCCCTAACCACCAAGACGGTGTTCATTTCATCAAAATTCTGATATTATCCCGAACTTAAAATCAATCTGATAAATTTTGAGAAGAGTGTTCCAGAGCTTGACCTATATAGGGTCCTTGTGCACCATCTCTCCTATCTTCTGGTGTTAATAACTAAGAAACAGAAATGTCGGCGTAAGGTGGGGAGGGGGATGAAGTTCCCCTTATCCCGCGACCATTAACCACCAAGGCGGTGTTCATTTCATGAAAATTCTGATATCATCCCAAACTTAAAATCAATCTGACAAATTTTGAGAAGAGTGTTCCAGAGCTTGACCTATATAGGGTTCTTGTGCACCATCTCCCCTATCTTCTGGTGTTAATAACTAAGAAACAGAAATGTCGGCGTAAGGTGGGAAGGGGGTGAAGTTCCCCTTAAGTTAGCATGGAAGTTAGCGACCGCTAACCACCAAGGCGGTGATCATTTCATGAAAATTCTGATATTATCCCAAACTTAAAATCAATCTGACAAATTTTGAGAAGAGTGTTCCAGAGCTTGACCTATATAGGGTTCTTGTGCACCATCTCCCCTATCTTCTGGTGTTAAGAACTAAGAAACAGAAATGTCGGCGTAAGGTGTGGAGGGGGATGAAGTTCCCCTTATCCCACGACCCCTAACCACCAAGGCGGTGTTCATTTCATGAAAATTCTGATATCATCCCAAACTTAAAATCAATCTGACAAATTTTGAGAAGAGTGTTCCAGAGCTTGACCTATATAGGGTTCTTGTGCACCATCTCCCCTATTTTCTGGTGTTAATAACTAAGAAACAGAAATGTCGGCGTAAGGTGGGAAGGGGGTGAAGTTCCTCTTAAGTTAGCATGGAAGTTAGCGACCGCTAACCACCAAGGCGGTGATCATTTCATGAAAATTCTGATATTATCCCAAACTTAAAATCAATCTGACAAATTTTGAGAAGAGTGTTCCAGAGCGTGAAATATATAGGGTTTTTGTGCACCATCTCCCCTATCTTCTGGTGTTAATAACTAAGAAACAGAAATGTCGGCGTAAGGTGGGGAGGGGGGTGAAGTTCCCCTAATCCCGCGACCCCTAACCACCAAGGCGGTGTTCATTTCATGAAAATTCTGATATCATCCCAAACTTAAAATCAATCTGACAAATTTTGAGAAGAGTGTTCCAGAGCGTGAAATATATAGGGTTTTTGTGCACCATCTCCCCTATCTTCTGGTGTTAATAACTAAGAAACAGAAATGTCGGTGTAAGGTGGGAAGGGGGTGAAGTTCCCCTTAAGTTAGCATTGAAGTTAGCGACCGCTAACCACCAAGGAGGTGATCATTTCATGAAAATTCTGATATTATCCCAAACTTAAAATCAATCTGACAAATTTTGAGAAGAGTGTTCCAGAGCTTGACCTATATAGGGTTCTTGTGTACCATCTCCCCTATCTTCTGGTGTTAATAACTAAGAAACAGAAATGTCGGCGTAAGGTGGGGAGGGGGATGAAGTTCCCCTTATCCCGCGGCCCCTAACCACCAAGACGGTGTTCATTTCATGAAAATTCTGATATTATCCCGAACTTAAAATCAATCTGACAAATTTTGAGAAGAGTGTTCCAGAGCTTGACCTATATAGGGTTCTTGTGCACCATCTCCCCTATATTCTGGTGTTAATAACTAAGAAACAGAAATGTCGGCGTAAGGTGGGGAGGGGGATGAAGCTCCCCTTATCCCGCGACCATTAACCACCAAGGCGGTGTTCATTTCATGAAAATTCTGATATCATCCCAAACTTAAAATCAATCTGACAAATTTTGAGAAGAGTGTTCCAGAGCTTGACCTATATAGGGTTCTTGTGCACCATCTCCCCTATCTTCTGGTGTTAATAACTAAGAAACAGAAATGTCGGCGTAAGGTGGGAAGGGGGTGAAGTTCCCCTTAAGTTAGCATGGAAGTTAGCGACCGCTAACCACCAAGGCGGTGATCATTTCATGAAAATTCTGATATTATCCCAAACTTAAAATCAATCTGACAAATTTTGAGAAGAGTGTTCCAGAGCTTGACCTATATAGGGTTCTTGTGCACCATCTCCCCTATCTTCTGGTGTTAATAACTAAGAAACAGAAATGTCGGCGTAAGGTGGGGAGGGGGATGAAGTTCCCCTTATCCCGCGACCCCTAACCACCAAGGCGGTGTTCATTTCATGAAAATTCTGATATTATCCCAAACTTAAAATCAATCTGACAAATTTCGAGAAGAGTGTTCCAGAGCTTGACCTATAAAGGGTTCTTGTGCACCATCTCCCCTATCTCCTGGTGTACATAACTTAGAAACAAAAATGTCGGCGTAAGGTAGGGAGGGGGTGAAGTTCCCCATATCCCGCGACCACTAACCACCAAGGCGGTGATCATTTTCCTGAAAATTCTGAAATTATCCCAAACTTTAAAGCAATCTGACAAATTTTGAGAAGAGTGTTCCAGAGCTGGACATAATTATATATGGTTCTCATGCACTATCTCCCCTATCAAATATCTAAGAAAAAGGATTATAGGGACCGGACGAGGGTAACTTTCTTCTAGTTGCGAGACGAAAGCCACAGCAGTATTTGTACAGTATCTTATAACTGCAGAAAAGTATACTGATGGGACTATTGTGCGTAAACCGTACGCACTATTCTTTATCTAGGTTTTAACCACGTATATGGTGCACGAAAGTACACTGACCTTTTAGTGGTCGCGAACTAGCGGTCGCCAAATTCAGCTCAGCATTTGGCTTGCCATATACTTTTGAGTTGATCGTTGGCACAGCAACAAATGACGCCCGAAATTAGGCCAAATGGAACATGGAAATGGTATACCGGTATTCTGTGAATGACACCGTTTATATGTGTGAGTATTTCATAGGATAGAATGCAATAACATTAAATCGATTTATAGGTCATATTTTTGTTAATAATGTGACATTTACGAGTGATAAGTAGACATCTAGATACAAATCGAATCCCAGTTTGTTAATTTTAAGTTCAGTCCCATGCGATGAAATTTATGCTGTGTAATATTGCTCCTTCCTTCTTTTCTTCAAAGCTCCTCCTAAGACCAGTACAGCAGTACTAGAGTAAGAGTCCTATATTTCCACCCATTCTCCATCCCTTTTCCTCCCCTCGACCCTTCTCCTTCTCCTTCTCCTCCTCTTCCTCTTCCTCTTCCTCTTCCTCTTCCTCTTCCTCCTCGATCCTCTTCGGTCTTCCTCTTCCTCCTCCTCCTCCTCCACCCTTTTTTGGGGGCTTAACAATGAAGAAATCTGCATCTGTGCATGCACTGATAATGATATTGATAACTTGTCGCTTGTTCAGATCCTATCCAAAATTTGACCCGTAACTCCGCAGGGAGATAACCTAGATCTAGATCTACTAAAACATACCAAAAATGAAGTAAATATTCATTAAATGTCCAAATAAAGATCATGAGTTAAATAAAAGTTGTTTTGTTTATTACCCGTTTCGAGTCAATTTTCTTGTTATTTTTGGAGTATTTTTCGGAAAAACGTTGATATTACTTATTAGTATACACTTTTTCACAGGTTTCACCGCAAACCCCTGCACACTACAAGTGCATACCGATGGTGGGTTGCGAGCGCGCGCCTGTGTGAAGTTATCTACCATAATGTCTCAGATCCTCATTACAGTACATAACTTAACACAGGAGCGCGCTCGCCCATCAGTATGCACTTGTATTGTGATTGTATTTTCCTGCTATTTAGGTGTCATTAATTGTAACAGTGTTTGGGAGTTTTGAGAATGTAAAGGTCTAGAGGGTGCCTTAATTTTGTTTCCCTACACATAAAGAATAGTGATGCTGCTACAAGTGACAAAACAAATTTTTCTCACAATTGATGAGATGCCATAAGTCGACTCCTGATAGCTCAAGTCATGTCCTGTGAGTGAAGTTATTCAATATTAATGATTTTATATGTTACAGGTTTATGAAAGCTAATACAGAAAGTAAGACCATCAAAATGGCAAGTGAGCAAGAGGGAGGAGCAGCACGGACTGTGAAATCAGATCCAGGAAAGGGCAGCAAGATGCATGGAAAGCAGAAGAGGAATAGAAAAGAAAAGAAATCCAGGAGTGATGGAGATAGCATGGAGGACTGGTTAGATTTTGGTTTAGAGAGACTTTTTAACCCTGATAGCACAGAGTTCCTACCCATGGAGGAGCAACTGAAGGTATGTCTAAAAGCTTTAATCCATGATTAGTTAATCAATGGTAATATTCCCAGGTTGGAAAATGATTTTTTTTCTTCTTCACATTTATAGATATGTATAGATCAAGTTTAAATGAGTATGATCATTTTCAAGTTTCAAGTTTTATTTGTTCCACATTTTACAAAAAATAAAGACATACATATAAAATGAAAATTATACAATTCATGTAGTATATATAAGCACGTCTCAAAGATTATCAATTCAAATAATAAATTAATTAGAATGTGAGGAACGTATCAAAAAGCAGTGGTTCCTGGTAAAATAAGTATTGTAGATGTAAAAACCGTGGCAGTAGAGCAAGACGCGAGAGGGGAGAATTAAAAAACACAATTGAATAAGGAAATTAGTAAACAAAATATTGCATAAGCACCAATACACAGAGTCACCCAGTAAAAATGTGTAGTCAAAATGCGTAGTCACCCAAGCAATTTAGTTAGCATAGCACAAAGTCAATTTGTTTTTATACATTAAAAAATCGGAACATGCATCTTCAATTAAAAATTAAGATTTGCATTGGAGAAAAAAAGACTGGGGAGGGCAAACAAATTATATTAGATGTAAGAATTTTGAAGAAAAACTTGAAGTTGTCTCTTTGTCTTGTGATCCCAAGAAGTAAATAACGCTGTTTAAAGCAAACATAGGAGAGAATATATTGGGCAAATCATCACAAATCATTTTGTGACCTTAATGGCAATAATGCAAATTTGTTGAGAGGACTTGCTTTGTACTGTCCAAGAAAATCAGCTCAAATTAGAGATTGAGATTGTACAGAAACATAAACAGCATATTTGCAATTTTTTCAAAAGGATTTGTTTTGTATAATCATTCAATGAAAATGGATAAAAAATATTGATGTTTATTTCATGTGCATATACAACATAATTCTTGAATAGAAAACAACATACCCCCCTTAATTCGAACAGCTCACATTGTGAATGAAGAAGATGGACTCTACTACTTTTAATATCTGTTTATTTCAGTTGTACAAGCACAGGGATCTTATCCGTAGCAAGACATATACCACGGCTGCCAGAGTCTTTGGCAACCCTAGAGTTAGGAAACGTGTCCATATTGCTCCTAAGATGGATGGAGGTGTTGGAAGAAGTGTGAATGTGAGGAGAGCCCACTCTGATCTGACGCAACAGGATGGAAGACCAAGGCTGAAGCCTATCAGCAAAGAAGACATGGTCTTGACTGAGAAGGACAAGCAGATCATTCATGATAATGAGGTCAGAACTTTTAGTGTCTCGTGACAATTTGTATTTATTTGGCATATATTTGTGGAAATTCTCAAACTTTGGAGGTTGCTTGAAATCATAATTAACAAAATTGTTTACAATGATATAGGGAAATGAATTATTCACACTAATAATTAAGCATTTAAATATAAAGCATGGTAGCGAAATTATTTATTCTGCCTTGAAATTAACACTTGAGATTCTATTTAATTCAAATGTATTGTTACTGCTACTTTAAAGAACAAGTTCATGTCTTGGATTCTGCTACATACCTAAATACATATTTTTCTAAATTTGTACCCTTCATAGGTGCAAGAAAAAATGAAGGAGTATAAGAGCTGGCTACGTGACCGAATGGCTCTTCGAGCCGGTCTAGAGTCAATGGGTTTGAAAGAGTCATGGCTTAGAGCTAAACCTAATCCTACACCGCTGGAGAGGAGAGTCCTTCTGCAGCTGGAGGAAGCTAGGCGAGTGGCAAAAGCTCTTAAGGTACAAGTGCTAAATTTGTCACTTTCATTTCAGTGCTGACTTATTGAAACTCATAGTTATTGTGCACTTAAAATTTCAGTTATTGCAGTTCATGAACAAAAAATTGTGTCCGTTTGCCAAATAGTGCGTTAGTTGTGTAAAATATTGCCATGATGTTTTATACATTATCTGTTTTTTCAAGTAGTCATGTGCTTATTATAAGTGGGTGATTGGTGCAACAATTAACATTGTTCATAGTTAACATATAAAAATATAAAGATATAAAGATGTAAGGGCCATGATAA
Source organism: Strongylocentrotus droebachiensis (assembly GCA_035222895.1). Lineage (NCBI taxonomy): Eukaryota > Metazoa > Echinodermata > Echinoidea > Camarodonta > Strongylocentrotidae > Strongylocentrotus > Strongylocentrotus droebachiensis. The sequence goes on from JAVYIG010000066.1 coordinate 437,392, forward strand.
GCTAACTATAAAGGTTCCTAATGTACCATGAAGCTGCCAGCTACTAAAAAGATAATTGAACTGACAACATAATATTCCTTCAATGCTTTGCAAATTAATTGAAAAATGTTGATCATGCAATTCAAATGTGCATTATTTTTTCTGGATATGACACATAAATATTTTTTTGACTTTTCATTTTTATGTTTATCATTGAAATGTATTTTTCTTAGCTCAAAATTCTCCTCGAGAATCTGCCTCTTCCCAAGGTATTTTCAATACTATGTTTTTTGTATTGCATGACTTAGCAGTACTTCTCCAGCATGATTCTTTTCTGTTATTTGGTTCTCCTTTTCCTGTAGTCAATCAGCATGTATTGAGTGAAAAAAAAAATGTCTTTGCCGTTTTGTGCGTTTTTGTTTACATGCACAAATAGTCACTAAACTCATGCAAAATATGATTCTGCCATCTTAGAGTAGAAAGGGTGTGTTCTGTGCTCAGTCAAACATATTTTTGGGGCAGAATTTCCCATTTCATGTAGTCAACTTAATTGTTCACAATTTAGAATTAGGTTTTATCCTGCATGCATTTGTTGAGTTCTTAGAGAGTCATTAGAAAATTCCCCCGAAATTAATCTCAAGTTGAATAGTACTTTCATATCATGATGATCAAATAAATAAGTAATGTCTCTTCAAGAATGTGAGTATTCTGGATAAAATCAGGCATTAGATAAATGGATAAGAAAAGATTGGGCTATTGTGTACAGATATTCCACAAGTTTTTAAAGACATACCTCCCAAAAGGCATTTTTAAGCATTTCATCTTCATTGAAATTTACTCATCCCATCAGCAAAAAAAATTGCAAGGACTTGCTTATTTTGCTTAGGGATTGCATACTAGTGCTGACTTTACATTGCTTTGCATCCAGTTGAAAGTAGAAGTCGTCCAAGAAGTGACGATCAAGATGGAGGACTTTTCAGAGAAGGAACCCAAACCTCAACCAGAAGGGATGGGTATCATCGCTGACTACCTGGCCAGCAAGAAGCAACGTCTCATAGATCTCTTCTCCCAGGCTGATAAGGATAAGAGTTGGGCCATCACCAGAGACGAGTTTAGGAAATGCATCAAGGAGGTGGGGCGCGTGGTGCATACTAACAATCGCATCACCATTATATTGCAACCTTTTTAACAGTTAAAGTGAAGGATTATTTTAAAGCAAGAGAATTATCTGCTTTTATAATGTTAGGACTGAATATCAAAGATGTTTTTTTAGCAACCCGCAATAACTCCAAATTACCAAATGACCGTCATTTCAAGATTTAAAAAAATATATATTTCAGATGTCTAATGAAAAATAAAAAATCAGTATATAATGCAAATATGATTTTGACATACAAGTTTTATGTTTTTTAAAAGGCGGCTTATATATTCCTGTAAGATTTTATTCATGATATATATCTACTTTGGCCACTTCAGGACATATACACATTTAAAGACGTGTTAAACAAAAGTTAAATAATGATCTACAGGTAAGGATCAAGGACTTTCCTGAAAGATGTCGTGCATTTTTCCTATTCATATAACTTGACAAAGCATGCTTTTTAGGAATCACTTTTAATTTGCTTGGGTACCGGTATGTGGTAGTGTAATTCAGTTTATGTTTGATATGACCCTTTTTGGGGGGTAAAAAGTGCTTTATGTAAAATTGTCTGTGCTTTTGTCGAGTGTAGTTTTGTAGAAAATATTTGCTGCACTCATTTGGATGTATTAAGTATATGTACATATGTGTAGTTAAATGTCATGCCCATCGCTGTCTTGCTCATAGAAAGATTTTCTAAATTGTCATTTGCTTTAATTGTTTTCATTTTCCCCCTATATTTGACAGATGAGCTTGGAAAATGTGTACGGTACAGTATGTTTTAAAAACAATTGAATCCTTGAGCTTTGAATCTCAGCTCGATCCTCAAAATCGATATTATGTTTATGTTATACTTTTTTTTTGTATTGTTGCTAATCTTGAGTATTTGTCAAATTGGCAATGCAGGCAAAGATACCCATCTCAGAAACTCTTTTGAATGAGGTAATAGACAGCTTAGACTCGGACCTCAATGCTGAGATTGACTACCGTGAGTTTGTCAGAGGAATGGACAGATACCATCTGGAAGAAAGAAAACGGAAGATCTTGGGTATGCTTTTCAATTTATAACTTCCCAGAACTGTTCAGTCTTTTCAGAACTAGCTACATTGCAATTGGATTAATTTCATACTCGTTTACTGTAAAATAATCCTTAAGCAGAAATATTATACCTGAATTGCTGCTTCACATTATCTGCAGAAATTGGAAGAGCGTGAAATGTTTTTAACCAAAGTTATTTAGTATATTTATAGCTTAATTATCAGTGATATATTATACATTAATCTTTCTAAAGCAATACTCTCATTAACTGTAATATTCTAATGTAGTTCTGTAACACATGTGAGGATTTTCGATGAGTCCTGGACACCCAAACTGTAAGAGGTAAATTCTATTGGAACTTGTAATAATGTATGTGCACACTTTGTTCTATAGCTTTGAGGAAGGTCTGAGAATAAAGCTTGTAGAACAACGTGAGTGAAAGCTTACCAAATTTTTTGTTTTTACTGATTGTAAACAAAGAACTATTTATCAATGTTTATTCTATTTTTTTTTTTAAATCTTAGCCGACAAGGAACGAAAGAGCCCAGTCAAGACAAGATCGACACCTGAATTCCGCAGTGTGATCAGTGATTTAGCCCCGGTAAAGGAGTCTGTATCATCACCTATACCACGCACTGATAGACTGGAAGAGACCAGAGAAGTAAATACACCAGACTCTTTGGCATCACTCTTAGAGATTCCCAAACATGACATCACAGAACGAAGGGAACTCAACCCTGATGATATGATTGAGAAGAGGAAGAGGGAGAGATTCATGTCAGATAATGTAAGTATAATGTACCTCTAACTTCAAATGTATAACTCTATGGGTTACCAAGTATTAGTAATTTGATTGAAGTTTTATCAGGTATGTGGAAATTCAACCTCATTGGCTCGAGTTCACAAAAGTGGTTTACATGCATCTTAATTCTTAACTCGATCATGGTTTTAACCTCCATAAGCATATACATGTACATGTGTATCTTCATTTCCAACAAAAAGGCAAACGGTATAGGCTATTCTATGCTTATTTGAGTTCAGGGGGGAGTTTAAACCATGATTTTTTTGTGAATTCAATCTATTGTCATGATTGCACCAACTAACTATCCCTCTGCATCTGAGCTAAAGAATGCTTGTCAATGTTTCAGTTCACCTCCATATATTTGTTCAGATGAGTCCATAATTCCTGTGAAATAATTTTGTTTAGGATTTTCCTTTGAGAAAATATTGGTAATAATTAATCCTGAAATTATTGTTCAAAATTAAATGCACGAATTGGCTATTTATGGTAAGACTTTCATATGTAAAGAGTAAGAAACAAAGGATAAGTGCTGAGAAAGTACCAGTAAAGAAAATTTCCTGATTATGTAGCCTTTTGTACATTAGGCTAAATAATTCACGTCTGTTGTGTAGAATTGTTCTTTCGGGCTTGAGAATACTGGTAAGCCATAACCTCTTCCATGATATTGTTATTTCCCGCAGCTGAAGATGAAGAGGCTCCCTCGTGTGATTCAGAGTCCCCTGAAGACGGGTGACAAGGCGGTAGACCTCCACTCCAAGGTGTCTACCCTAGGAGGAGATCTAGGTGTGGAGATCCATGACTACAGGGCGGCCAGGCTTGCAGAGTATCATGACATATGTAGGCTGTGTGAAGAGAGGGACATTCCACTTACTCCAAAACTCCTTCAAAGAGGTGAGGGATTTTCCTTCATGTTTGTTTGTTTTTCCTTTTATTGTTTTAATGTTTTGCAGGGGATTCTATGCAAATATTTAATGCTCATGAGTAAGATGGTTAACAAGGTAATGCAGTTGTTCCATTAATTAAGGTGGTCGGCAATGTTATGTGCAATTTCTCAAGCTAATTCTCTCCAAGTACATTGAATAACGTAATGCCTAAAGACATGTCATGACAAGGTGGAAAGTTATTACAATACCAGTAGTTAGTGGATTGAATGTTGCTTGGTTTAAAGATTTATTTGGCCAATTTAGTGCACTGGAAGAGCATGTACTGCACGTGGTACTAATTTTACACTGAACTCGGATTAAGCTCTTTATAGCTCAGACCCCTCTCATATTTAAAACTAATACAGTCAAACCTGTCTATAGCGACCGCCAAGGGAAACACAAAAAGTGGCCTTTGTAGACAGGTTCCTTTAGTACATGATTCAATGAGAAACCATTTTCAAGGGAAACAACAAATGTGGCCTTTGTAGACAGGTGGTCGTTGTAGACAGGTGGTCACTAAAGCAGGTTTGACTGTAGTAATACTGAACATTGCTGTTGCAGATGAAATTGTTGTTTTCTTTCTGTGTTTCATTTGTATTAAAACACTGTCCATGCCTGTTTCTCCTTCAGCACTCTTGCATCCTGGTGATAAGCGTGTCAGCCATCTGAAGAAGCGTATCCGGCAGCCTGGTACTCACACCATGTCCAATAGATTTGCAGAGCCACCGAAGCCTCCAGAGTCACCTGATGAGTTCCATGATATGGAGAAAGTTGTTGTCACCAAGTCAGGTTCGTCACTCATTTCTTGTGTCTCCATGGCCCGATTTCATACAAATCCTGGCCGACTATATAGTGCCCCATATTCATGAAAATACTAGGTCCTGGTCTGACTTGGTCCACTGATTGGTGGAGCAACTAGAGTTACCTACAGCTCAAGTTTATGTAACTCTGTTACAAAGTGAATAAACATTTCATTTTATTTGATTCTGTGACAACATTTTTGTTAAAATCATTTAGTTCAAGTCATATTGTAATTTATGTGGGAGGAAGAGGCCGACTTCAGATGCTCCATTAAGAAGTAGACCAACTTTACAGAATGAAGGCTCATTCACTCATGCCGCTGGAAAATGTCAAAGTTAACCGTAGGGTTTTTGTAAGCTTACTGAAATGTACTGTACTTTTTAATTTAGTTTTTAGTTTTAGTTTAGTGGTGGTTACGGTATGTTACCTGACTGCTAAGAAAGCATAAATGCTTGTTAGTAAGCAACCAGAGGACCGACCGACGGCTTTAGGTCCACTCCGAGGGACCTGGTAATGAGGATTAATGCCTTACCAACTGGCACTAGCGCATCAACTTGGTTTTGAATCCGGGTCATCGGATTACGAGACCACTGCTCTACCAACTGAGCTATCGCGCCTCCATGTAACATCAATTCCTCAGGCATATGTGAATGGGCCATTAGTTCGGGTTTAAAATAACTAAGCAAGCTTTTGATATCAACTAACTGCATGGCTGTGAAAATGATGGGCTTATTGGTAATATTATTTTATTTGGTATAATATCATCAACATTCTCATGTTAGGATGGTAGTGGTTAAACATACACATGTTTATGTTTTCCAGTGGGGCAATTACTTGAGGGTAAAAAGGAAAGAAGGGAGGGTACATGGTGGGCAACGTGGCCATATTACACAGGGTGCAAAGAGACGGCAGCTATACCCTGGGTCCGTTTGTCCACCCAAACTGAGGTCGGGGACAACCATGAGACTAACGGGGTCAGTGCCATGACATGAAGTCACTTTAAGAATACATAAGGAACAAACACAAGTCATGAGCTAAATATCATGCTTATTCACTTTTATGTTTCAGGAGAAGTACTGGTTGACTCTAGACACGTATACCCGAAGAAGCACGACGTCTGGCCCAAACCAGAAATGCAGAACCTTTCTAGTGGCAAGGCCTTCATATCTAGGAAGATTGACTGCTGGATGTCTTTTGAGGAGTATGACAAACTTACCGGGTAAGTATTTTCGATCCGCACACATAATAAAGAACTGCAAAGAAATTGTACAGGACATATGCCTTTTTAACTTTGCAAGACATTTAAAGGAATACAGTTGTATTCTTACGGTGAATTGCAGAGACGAAGCCTTAGGTTTACAGCAGGGCTCAACAGTCACAAAGGAACATCTGGGAGCCAAAAATCAAAGTCCAGGGGGTTGTTTAACAAAGACCAAGATTGACTTTAAGTTGGACTTAACTATGGTTCATGCCACTGTTTGCTCTCACCGTTTACTGGCATTGGTCTCTCAAGGGACGTACAAACTGTGGTCACAAATCTACAGAATTTACATTTTTTGAAGGAAAAATATTATCAGTGAAGGGCCTGCCATAGTTAAGTCCAACTTAAAGTTGATCTTAGTCTTTGTGAAACACCACCCTGTTCCCTAAACTGCCTTCCTCACAAATGTTACTTACAAATTTAACAAGGGGCTCATGCTCGTGCATACAGACCCCCTATGAAAAAGGTTAGTGCAGAACCCTGAATACTGTGAGTATATTAGTGAAGTTGATCAACATTTTGCAAAACAATCCATTCTTGTTTCAGATATTTCATGGGGTACATTATATTCCTTAAATGGACCTTGGTGTACTTATCAATTTTCAGTAGTATTCTTGACATGATATTGCTAGTTGGTTAAGACTATTTCTATTCACCTTTCCATTCATGATACAGCCACCTGAAGCAACGCTACATCAGCCTTGAGAAGACTCCGGAGCACGACGTCTTCTGGCCTGGGTTCCTCTTGGACAAGGTCCAGCTCTGCATGCCAGAGACCAGGTCCCGAAGCGAGAGGGCCAGCCATGCAGTGTTCCAACCCACCGCCCAGCGGACCAAGCGCTCTAACCCTGGCTACAACAATGACATCTCCTACTGGCTGGTCAGTGATCAGAACTACCTCAAGAGTGGAGGCATTGATGAGAGGAAGGTCTATAACATTGACTGGAAATGACCAATCTTGAACATGCCTTGGACACGGTGATGCATGATCATGACAGTGGCAATCTGCACTAGAACTGATCAAACTTTGAAGGACACCGTACATATGATTGATGTATGTTCTGGATTCTTTGATGGTTGACCAACCACAAATATCTGGCACATTGCTTTGTTTCAGGTCTTTCTCTCATACTTTGAAAACTGTTATCAGAACTACATTGATTCACAGATATACATCAATAATTTTGGACATTTAAAATTGTTGTGACGCTCAAATCAAGATGGCCTGCACAGTGCGTATGGATAGTTAGCCTGAATAAGGATGTACATGTACGTTACAAGTTTCCATGAACGCAATATAAACATGATTCCTGTTGAAAACCTGCCGACTGGAGACAAAACATAACAAAAGGGTGTGTCAGGTCGTTGTGATTTGGCAAATAAGGATTTAAAGGAGTGACATGGTCTGTGTAGAGAGATACTTTCAGTCATTCTTACAATCAAAAACAAATAACTATCAACTAATGACCTAGGAATAATTCTGCAGATAATTGATGCACTCTAGGATTAGAAATGAATTGAATCACCGCTTTGGGTATCATCTGTAAACATTGCCTTATTGTTTGTATTCTCACCAAAGCAATAAAATGGTTTGCTTCCTTCTTCAGAATAGTATTTTTTATACCATCACAGAGTAATAATAATAATATATATATATATATATATGTATCCCAAAGACTATTTTGTATATACATGTATTACAAACAGTATTTTTATAAAATAGAAAACATTCAACTTTTTAGGCCTATATGTATCACACATCACCTGCTTACTGTAAATATTTATTACTCCTTGTTTCTGTACATTTTTGTTCATAGTACCCCAGGTTTATTTTCTCATAATTTTGGATAACCAATTCCTGGCATATTTGTTTGGTTGATGAAGTATTGAAATGGATGTACTAAATGGGGTTTAAACACAACACCATGAGGGTGTTCTTCTGCCAAATTTTTACCATAGTTTATATTTCATATGCCTTTGCATTTACTTGCTATTTTTTATTATATATATATATACAGTAAACTCTGCATTGCTCAAAGTCGCACCAGTCAAATTTTCCACAAGTTGAATCAATTTTAAAAAACCAAATTGTGCAAAACATGTGTTGTTTAATATTTACACTTCATCCAATTTTGTATGAGGGGAACTATTTTTGCGATCCCAACAAATATGATGTAAGACGAGTTAACTGTATATTTATATGAAAATGCTGCTTAAAAACGGGACTTTCTCTGTACTGTATGGATTTGCACTGCTATTAATACTCATGGTCATCCCTTGTTCTTGCCATCCAAAATAGCCCAATAAAATGTCTCATTTCTTACGATATTGGGTTTTATGTCAATTTTGTTGTGTTAATGTGTGCACTGTATATAAGTAGATTTGTATGCCTCCGTACGTACGTCCCATTCTCGTGATCGTGGTCACGAGGTCAAAGGTCAAAGGGTCATATATGTATATGAGAAATTGCTTGTACTTGAAAACTGAACTTGAATTTGAAAAATGTAGTTGAAGTCGAAGTTCCATCTAGTTTAAAATGAATGAATTCAAGTCCCAACTCTTGGAGATAAGTTGTTCTCGATAACATGGCTACAGCTAAGGCATGCATGGTTTACAAAACAAATTGACTAATGGATAAAATAAATTGTAACCAGTCTTCAGCTTGTGGATGTCTCTTTCCAACGTATGCTCATTCCATGGTATGTCCACTATAGTTTTAGGAAGATTTAATGATTTAATGAGGTACGGGGGGGGGGGGGGGGGGGTGGTAGTAGGCCACAGGCATTAGTACATGTCTATTCTTGGTTAGGTTGGGTAGTTGTCTGAAATGAGTCTGACTGTGGACTTTTTTTTTTCTTTCCCACAAGCAACACCTAGAAAGAGCAATGTTGCAAAACCATATGTATATTTTGACAAATAACGTTTTTGTTTTTAAATTATAAAATATTTTGGTATTTTTAAGGCCATTTCATGAATACATTAGGAAAACAGAAGAAACGTTTCTAATACTCGATTTGCTTCAAACTTAATTAATTCACATTTATTTGCTCTCCCAAATGTTTAAACAGTACCTTTAAGTGTATAATGGGTACAGTCAATGACATACTATATTACCACATAATACATTCTCCACATGGTAGCATCTACTACATTGATTGCGATACCTTGTATTAATCTGATCATAAAGTCCCTCCTTTGTATTTTCAATTGGAATTAAATAAACTTTCACCTTAAAGTTTCAAGCATTCAAAAAATATAAAACATACAGTACATCAGTTACATAGCTTCCTAATAGTACATGTATTAACCCTATATATCATCTATGTCACTTATTTTCAATATTTCTTTGGGGAAAAAGGTGAAATCTTCAATTTGGAATACTTTTCACAGCTTACCTGCTTTTCTGATCCCAATGTCATTCAATGTAATAAAATACTTGCCCATAAAAAGATGCGTTTGCAACTTTTGGTATTCACTGTTTATCAGCATTGTATAATTTCATACCATTTCCCCAAATCTTAAAAAAAGAAAAACTAACAATCATTCAATCTTCCTCTTCAGCAACTGACTCATTTCCTTCATGCATCTTGCATATTACATGAATATGGTGGGGATAAACAAAATTACTTAGGCAATCACAGAAAGCGATAATTTAACTAAAAAGAAATGCTACTTGCAAACAAATTAGGCACTCTCTTCTCTCACGACTTTTCTTCAGCCCTTGCAGCTGCCTCCCTGGCCTTCTTCCTACTCTTTTTAGACTCTCTTCCTGTTTTGGGTGGATGTTCCCCGCTTCCTTTACCAACCCCGCCCCCACTACCGCCCTCATCCTTGCCCCCTTTCCCTTGTTGAGATGATTTCTTCTCTCCTTCTTTCTGTTTCTCCATTCCTTGCATGAGCCTCTCTGCTACCCCCGTAGGTGGGGAGGGGGTGCCATCCCCCGATGCCCCTTCGGCCGTATCCTCTTGTTCTCCACTCACTTCCACTGTCATCTTCTCCAGTACCTTCCCTACGTCTTCAACACTGTCTTTCTGAAATCAGTAATAAAGCACAAAATGAAAATGATATTACTTTCACATTAAATTTCAAAAAAGAAAATTTGTACTTCTAATGAAGGTACAAGTCCTTTTTTATATGGTTTTTGTGCTTGCGGTAGTGTTTGGTGCAGGGCATGTTGAATAAATTACATTAGCTGTCAAATATCAGCAATACAAAAAAAAAAGGAAAAGGAGAAAAAGCAAAACAAATTGCATATATTCTCACTTCTCATTGCAATATTGAAAATAAGATTTCTTTCCATTTTATTTAATTCTTTCATGGTATTCTCTTCCCGTACTGTTTATTTTTTCCCTCTCATTGAACAGTTTCTTTACTACAAAACATACATAGAAATCCATGTACTATCTCATTTTGTGCTAAAGTGATATACAATAGAGTTGTTCAATATTAGTTACTTAGATTCAATAAAATGGAAAATAAAGAGAGTGGTGTTATGAATATACCTTGCTTCCAAAGGTTGTTAAATCTCGCTTCATGGCATACGCATCCTCACCATCTGCATAGTATTTGGGTTCGATATCGTTTGTCCTGAGAAAGAAAGAAAGAAGGGATGTTCACATAAAAAAAAAGAGGCACATCTTCTTCTTTTTGTCATGTAGGTAGTTGTAATAGTTTATAGGAATTTGTATTCAGTATTTTGTAGGTATTTTGTATTCAATATTTCAAGATCCTATCCGATGAAAATACAACTTTATCCCAATGGAAAGCTGAAGGAACCAGGAACACAAAAAAATATTTTCCCTTTCACTATTCCACAAAATTAAATTAAAACCTCATTTTCCGCATACTTCAAAATTACGGGTCAACAAGGCTCAAATTTGCAGTAGTTACGGGGACGACATTAACATATATGGACCTGATCTGCTCCCCTATATAGCCGAGGCGATGAGCAATGCTTAATAAATGCAAAGTCATTTTGAATATGAGTACTCCACATAAGATGATGTCATCAAGTCGATAGCTACAGTAGTCTTTAGGTCGAAAAATGCAGTTTTTGAGTTTTCAGAGTTATTATTGTAATCTATGGCTTTTAAGCTTTCGGTTGATACATAATTTCTCTATTTCATATTTCACTTCCCATCACTCGATCTACAAAAAGTAAATTCTGATTCCTTCTGCCTATCTAGCAAGCTACAAGATTAGCTGAGAATGGCAAGAAAAATACTTCCACTGAATTATCTGATGATGTATTCGTGGCTAATATTTCACAAAGAACATCTTATTTGGAGCAAGTAAACTTATGTATGTCATTTTCCTCTAAAAGTAAAGATTAAAAGTGTTTATATCATTCAACAATAAAAAAATAAATTACAGTACAAAGCACTAGTAGTAGACATTCCAAGATACTATATGTGACACTGCAGTGATCATTAGGTATACTTACGTAAATTTGAGTGTGTTCTGGTACAAGTGGAGAGCGGCACGGTTGCTACAGAAAAGAAAGACAGATCAAATTAGGTAATGTGATGTTTTTTTTCATTTGAGGGATATGAATGAAATAGTCATCCTTCCCTGCCTGTGAATGAGTGAATCTATCAACAGTATGTTGCCTGCTTAAAAGTACTCACTTGGGAGGGACAATCAAACTGTCGAAAAAAACATTATGAACAATCGCCAAATATCAGATTTGGTAACATTCCCTACTGCAAGAAATGTAGGGCAATGTCTGTGGAAATCTTTTTACTAATTCCTGATGAATCATTGTATGTCACCTACTTGTGATGCTCCCCTGAGGAATCTGGAGGATAATACCTACCAATATGGAATAGATATATACTTTGGTATGTTCTGACAACGGCTGACATCTTACATGGCCAACATGACATATTCATTGGTCTGTACAAAAGCAAGAGCCATACCGGTAGTTATAGTTTGATCAAATATGAAACACTAGCTTAATTCAAAATAACTGCAGGTTTACCATGATTTTCTTTTAGTGAGTAAAAGTTTTCTCTGAAATAAAGACAACAGCATATCATCAACAAGCATATCTGAATTTAGATAATATATTTGGAAATGGCATTTAATGACAAAAACTGATTCATGCAAAGTAGAACAACCCTCGTCATTTTGTCCTCCCATAATTCAGGAAAAACTAACCTTTTTCTGACATGCAATGATACATATTTAGCATTGAAGCACTCAGTCATAGCTAACGATGCCTGATTCATGAGTTTCTGTGCTAGACCAAGTCTACGATGGGATCTCTTGACGGCCTGTAAACCAATGAGAAAAAAATAAAGATGAAACAGATAAGACAGTAAAAACTAAATGTTACATGTACCGGTACACTATATAGGAGTTTTACAACTACCTGTGTCCTATATTTTTCTGTAAATCTGATAATAAAAAAGTCAATGACAAATTTGAAAATGGGCAATACCGTAATGCAAAGAGACAGTTATGGTAATTAAATTAATAGAAAATAAATGAGGGCCAGGCAACATCAATCTAATGGAAATGTGACAGCACTAGAATAAAGTAAGAAATGGACAGGACATCACTCATTTCCCCATTCCTCCCCCCCCCCCACCCCCGCCAAAAAATGGGAACCAGGTTCAGGGGTCTAATGGCAATGATCTTATAAATTTAACAAACAATGGAACAACTTTCATTAAAAACATATTGCAGAATCCCCTTTTTCTACCATTAAAATATTTATTATTACCTCTTTATACATGCTCAAATATGAGCATGAAGCTCTTGTTTTTTGGTGTTTTTTTTAATTGACTAAAAGCACCTTCATTTAATACACAAATCTCAAATAGGAGCCATGAGATAGAAATACTAACCAGTGATGTAATATGACCATGGGGTACTTCATCAGGATCCTCCTCCCTGTAACAAAGTAAAGCACACCATGTATGATTTTCAAGTATTGCCTAAAGAAACGACATGTATTAACAATCCAGGCAGATGATATGCAAAAAGTTGCTTTCTAATGGATACAAACTGGCAATTTGATCATAAGTTTGAGATGTTATTCTCTAACAACTGTAAAACAAGAACTTTCATGTTTGCAAATTTTACAATGGGTTAAGAATCTCAAAAGTTTCATTGTGCAAAAGAAAGGGAAAAAATAAGAAAAATTGAGTAGTAAAACAAAATGGGGGGGGGGGAATTTTTAACAGTTTCTTATTTTGAAACTCACTGTAATTCATGAATAATTCGTTTTGCACTGGTTTATATATAAATATCATATTTAATAGTCCACTTTTCAAACTCTCACTCACTTGTTTCTCTGATTTCTCCACTTCTACTGTGGCAAACTTGGAAAGGGTTTATTCCCCTTGTAATTACATCATGTCATGAGAGGTTTAACATGTAGTGGAAAAATTAATTTGGGCCTTAATTTTTTTTAAAATAATTTATTAATTTATTTATTCATAGCAACCGAAGGGTTTGATTGATAATACATACATTTTCAACATGATTATGAACATTATTAAATTGAGTACAATGATAAATTATGAATATAAATACATGTAGGCCTTGAATATAAAAGAGAAAAAAATCTTGAAAGAAATATCTCATAAACTTACATTTTAGCCAGCACGTATCCAACAATCTTGCCATCATCATCTTCTGCCACATATGAGAGCTGAGGCCAGGACAGCCCATGGTAGAAGTAGTACTTCATCTGATAGTTCTCTGGCAGACACAGAAGGTTGCAGTGCTGCATGTTTATCAGGTCCTCCGGCTGTAAAAGTCAAGTGTTAACAAAAAAATGCAATGAACTGGATTTCATGTCATATGTTTTACTGATGCACTGACCCCTCCTGTTCCAACACTTTTTTGTGGCTAATTAACAGTAATAATAAATGAATGTTTAAGCATTTAGTTTTTTTAAACTTAAAATTCTTGATTCATTGTCCACTGTATCAGCCGATTAAAATATTGCATCAATCTAGTACTTAGACCAATGAATATAAATCATCACCAGGAACACTTGGAAGATAAAGAAAGCTTGATCAATATCACTCTGATAAATTTTCCCAACAAGTAGCTAGTCTAGTAGGTCTAGTAGTAGTTCGCAAGTTTTTTTTCTGGCATGGGAACAAACATTGAAGGAATGCATGAGGTCTTAGAACTAATAAGTTAGAACCTTAAATGATATTGACCACCAACCCGATTTAGAGCTAAAATCCTAAATCGGGTTACGGTTAACATTAGACAGGCTCACGCATTAGCATCAGTAGGGGCGCTGGTCCGAGTATCTTCATAAGCGCGGACAAACCGCATCCGCAGACATCTTGGCGCTAGTATGGTAAGGTATCCAAAATATAGCCTACTAAAACAGACCCTAAATTTCGGTAAATATATAATCAAATGTCCAAATACAGATAATGATTTAAAAGATGTTTCTTACCTGTTTCGTGTCAATTTTGGGTTATCCTATACTTTAGTGTATTTTATTATTTTGGGTTTTTAACTTCAGTTTAACCCTAACCCTAGACCGAAAACTTCAGTCTCTCTAATCGTCGGTTGTTCCACTGAGACTACGTCTGGCTCCACTAGACCTCCGATTATAGAGACTGAAGTCTGGGGACCTCTTTCTGTGAGGCACTGTACGGAACAAATGGTTCGGTTCGACCGGACCGCGATGAATGAGATATGCAACGAGATTTTCACTCTTTACATCCTCATAACTGCTGGAACTACAACACAAATTAAAAATAACATATATATAGCTTATTTGACTTACGATAGCTTGCTCATTTAGATCCTAAATTAATGATTAATCCGAGAAAGTCTCGTCGTCAACATTATCCGTCTTGGTTTTAGTTGATGAATATTCATTTTTTCTTTTCGAACGTCCAATAGCTACCGTAGCTACCTACGAGTCGGCCCAGCTTGACCAACGAACTCCCACGAAACGAGTGCTCTGATTGGCCATTTGGCTATGTTTTGGTAGGTGGACCCGGAAATATATCGGCCGCCGGGTAATATTTCGAATGCATGAACGTACCCGTTTCACAGTTCGGAAATACAAATTGGATAATTCATATAAGTAAGTCCGTAAATTATACATTTAATATTAAGTTATCAAATTTTGATAACTGTAATTAGGACAAATGACATACCGACCTAATTTACATCTGATTTAGAAATCAGAAAATTAGATCTAAATAAAGAAAATCGGGGAGAAAATGTCGTGGACGAAAACATGTACATAGCCACCCACACGGTACGAGATCCCTGGGTTGCCATCTGTATTGGGGAATGACAACAAATGTCAGTTTTATTAAAGAAATGACCCAAATCAGATGGTTATTGCTGTCTACCCTAACCCTAACCCTAAAACTAACCCTAACACTAACCCTAACCCTACCCTAACCCTACCCTAACCCTAACCCTAACCCTAATCCTAACCCTAACCCTATGATATGCACGTAGAGCTGTTAACTGAAGTTATAGAAACCCAAAATAATAAAACACACTAGGGTCTAGACAGTCTAAAGTATATTTGATTATATATTTACCGAAATTTGGGGTCTGTTTTAGTAGGCTATATTTTGGATACCTTACCATACTAGCGCCGACATCTTTTTTCTTTGGAGCTCTGTCAGTCTGTGGGTGTAGGGTTACCGATCCGCCACTGGCAATGCGAAAGACGGATTCCGCGTAATAAAATACCCTCAATTCACTGTAGCACTGGTACGAGTGCATTGCATTTTCAAGTACATGCACAGTTGGTCAAAATGTCAAACATGACACAGGAGCAGACGTGTGGGACCAATTGGAATTTCAATAGGATCTAGATTTCTAGATTAAAACGGTATTATTCATGAATTGCTACCATAATGAAGCTTACTACAATACCAAGAATGGCCGCATTTACTCACCTTCGCACATCTTATATTCATAATTGAGTCTAAATTGAGATCCTACGGCGGCAAAACAACAAAAAATGCTAGATTCTGGAGAGGATTGGGATCAAAATTCCACGTTTGTGTCGTCGAGCGGATCGAGCAAACGCGATTTTGGCCGTAGATGGCGTCGATCCGGAGCGCCGAGCTCCCCGAAGACTTCTTAGGAATTTGTGGCGGATTCAGGGGGAGGCACATGGGCACGTGCCCCATTGGTAAAAAAAAAAGGGGGGAAGGGGGAAGGGGGGGAAAGAAAAAGGGAAAAAAGAGAAAAAGGAGGGGAAAAAGAAAGAAAAGGGAAGAGAGAAAAAAGAAGAAAAGAGGGAGGAGAGAAAAGGGGAGAGGAGAAAAGGAGAAAAGGAGGGGGAAATTAAGGAAGAAATGGGAAGAGAAAAGGGAGAAAAGGCGGAAAAAGGAAGAAAAGGGGAAAGACAGAGGAGAGAAAAGGGGGAAAAGGAGAATCATGAGAGGGGAAAAGAAAGAAAGGGGGATGATATATTATAATTATAAGATTTGTTTTTTTTTACCGGGAAAGGGGCGGAGAGCAAGCAATTTTGCAGTGTGCATAATATGGGGTCCCTCTTGCCAGGCGTGTAGCCCCCTCCCCCCCCCCCCCCCCCGTCAAGAAAAAAACCACAAGAAGAACAAACAAATGAGATGGAAAAAAGGGGGGGAAGAAAGAATTTTTTTGAGTTAAAGGAGAAAGGAAAAAAGATGAAAGAGAATAAACAACGATAGAAGAGAGGTTCGAGAGCATGAGGAATTTCATTTCTTTTAAAAGAATAATGGGATAACAACCAGGGACGTCGCTAAAGGGGGTGGGTGTGGGGATGCGACATTTTCCATTTTAATAAGCGCTCCTTCGAAATGATAAGTTCCCCATGGCCCATGTAATATTTGAGTATAACTTTTCATTTATAATTAATAATCAATTACAATTCGTTCAAGAATATAACTCATGGCTACTGCATTTACATTACAAAATTGTAGGCATTATTACCGTATAATTATGCTGCAGTGGAATGGTGTTTTTATCACCCCTCGTCACCCCCCCCCCCCCCTCCCCAAGAGGCGGCCCTACCGGAGGAGCAGGATGAGGGGCACAGTACCCCACTTTTTCAAGTACCCCTAAAGTGCCCCTTTTACTTTGTAAAAGCGCCCCTTCCCCTCTGAAAAGAGCCCCTTTTATTTTGGCACGTGCCCCTTTTCCTTCAACAATTTCCTCTGTAATAAGTGTCAATTTTACATTCTCATGAGTGCCCTTTTTAAATCTCTAGGAAGTGCCCTTTTTCATCTGATAATTACCATATTTAAATATGAGAGGTGCCCCTATTACTTTGCAAAGTACCCCTTTTCCTTTGTAAGAAGTGCCCCTTCCCCTTTTAATAACTACCCCATTTTAACTCAGATAAGCGCACCTTTTATTTTCACATATGTGCCTCTTTTCTAAAAAATACCCCCATTTAAAAAAGAAAGAACTATATCCTTAACCTTCTCATAAATACCCCTTTTTACCTATGAATAGTGCTCCTTTTCATTCTGATAAGTGCTCCGTCACCTCCAATAATTGCCCCTATTCAAATCTGAGAGATGCTCGTTTTACTTTGGCACGTGCCCCTTTCCACCTTTATAATAACTGTTCCTTTTCCTTTCTAATAAATGCACTTTCCCTTCCCCTTCCCATATAAATACCCCTTTCACTTTCTATAAATGCCAGTAATAAAATCAGTAATAAAACATGTGCCTCTTTTTCTTGTAATAAGAGTCAATTCCTCTTCTCATAATAGCCCCCTTTCACTTCCGATAAATGCCAGTAATAAAATCTTATCAGTGTCCCTTTTCTTTCAACAAATGCCCCTTTTTCTTTGACAAATGCCCATTTCCCATTCTCAATTTGACACGTGCTCCTTTTCTTATCATTAAAAGTTCCCCTAATTCAAAGTGACCAAGAGCAAGTTCCCCCAAAGGTCTTCCATTATAAGAATGTGCTATCCGGGCTGGGTTTTTTCCTCTTTATAATATGTAATTTTTCGCACTGGGCGTTGTGGCGTGCGCCTGTAATATAACAGTGGAAGTTACAAACTAACTCAGCCGAGGACGCAGGTTCGAAACAGAGTCACGTCTTTCGGATGGTCCCCAGACGTAAATGATCATATCTGATTGACACACGTCTGTAAAAACACAATACACACACAGCGACCTCACAAATCTTGTATACCGGTAGGTGCTTTTATATCTCTCTTTCCCTCTACCCCCCCCCCCCCCTTTTCTCTCATTTTCTCTCTTTCTCATCAAACTTTCATCACGTTAGCTATACTAAATATTTGATGGATACAATTCTGACCCACTCACTCTTGTAACTTGGTTTGGTATTAACTCTTTGAAAATGTTGGGGCTTATCTCTCTTTTAAGGAGAAAGTCCACCCTGATATTAAGTAGATTTAGAAGCAGAAAAATGAGAGAAACGGGTCAGTGAAAGTTCCCGCAAAAAACGATTGACATTTGAAAATATGGCAGTTGTGATTTTTTTTGAAGGTGAAATCAATACAAACACAAATTGGTTACTTTGTGACGTATCTTGCTAGGTTCCCTCTGATTTGCCCTATACTAAATAACTTCAAAAATCTATATTTTCCAATCGTACATTCATCCTAAATAAAAGTATTGCAAATACATGTATGTTTTTATACAACACCTGTATGAAACAAATCTATTCCGTCATCAATAAATGAAAGTTTATGAAATTTTCTGTAGGAGGCAAATTGGAGAGGAGCTCACAAGATAAGTCATAGTGTTACCAATTTATGTTTCACTCTTGACAATTCATAACTTCCCTATTTTTAATCGGATGTTGCTCAAACTTTCACTAATTTGTTTCTCTCATGTTTCAGCTTTTATTATTTTCATTTTATCATTAAAACCAACTTAATATCAGGGTGAACACATGCTTGTACAGATGAAAAGTTTAAAGATCGGGTTAATTCTGCATGTAGTACATAAGAATTGGTTTACACTACATGTATCAGATTTTGGAGACAACCAAATGTAAAGTAAAGTAAGTCACATGCAGAGCAAATAGAAATAAACAGAACTGTGTGACGACACACAGTCATGTGGCATGACAGTGTGGTCTTCTCAGCTGTTGCTCATCATACTTCAGTGACGGCAGGGCAGTGAAGAGGCAATCCTCTCAGGAGACATTTCTGCTACGATTTTCTTCCAAAGTGACATTAAAAGAACAAGAAAGAGCGTTAATTACTTTTCATCTGTACAAATACCAGAACTCACCCATCTCATGAAAGAGCTTATGTAACTAAATTATACAAGATTACAAGAAAACTCTCTATCTCTAAATCTTGAATTCATCCACTCTCATTTGAGCTCTTGCATCGGATTAACTCCCTGTAGATCATATGAATTAGTGTACATACATATAGATCATATTTAAACAAACTACATGTACTAAGTACATTTAAACAAATCTGCTTCATTACCTAATAATACAAGTCACATTTCACAACGTCAAACATGTATTAATTAATTGATAAATATCTGAAACTTTAATAACTCATAAAATGTCACAATTATGGATATGGCAATGTACATAAAAACAAAAGTCACAAACACATAAAACATGTAAAATTGTAAATGCTTACTTTGTGTGGAAGTTTAAAAAAATGGTTATCAATTCTAACATGAGTCACAGCAGTTAACATCACATACAGAAATCAAAGTTTTACATAGTTTGGTGATATATTAATAGCTATTTTTTTTAAAACCCACCCTAACCCTTACTTTTCAGTGTTAAAAAGACCTAGGATGAAAATACAAGTACTGATGATCTACTAGTTTCTCTATCAATGTAAAAAGGTGGCTATGACCTCATAGTAACTGAAACAAATATGAAAGGACATGCAATTATACCATGATACCATGAGAAGTGTTGCCAACTTCTGTGATGGTGTCGCCACTCTCTGGAAGCCATCTGTAGGTGACAAAAGAATGTAGAGGGTGAAAATATTCCAATCCAAATACACAAAGAATGAAGGAAATATTATATAATGGTCCCCTACAGATAGGGTCAGATCTTCTACTTCTACTTCAATCAATCAGGAATAAGCCTTCAAAATAATATGAATATTTTGTTGATAATTGTACCCCCCCCCCCTTTCCAAAAACCTTTTTTTTTGTTGATCTAAAGAGAATTTAAGGGCCAATTTTAAGCTTCCACTGAAAAGTAAAAATCAGAACCTCGTTCAGGATGATAACTTTGAAATTGCACACAATATATGACGGTTATAATATGGAGATCATGGAAGTCACAATCTTAAAAAATAAAAATCACAAAATATAAAGGACTGGATAAGTTGTTGTTGTTGTTGTTGCTCTCTTGATAGTTGATACACTCTAGTTTATGTACCTTGGTCATTGGTGAGAGCAATTAGCCATGACCAGTCCATGTGATATAGGAGTTCCCATCTGCTTGGTCGTACTGCTACATGTACATCTCTGGAGTTCCTAGAAAAGAAAGAATACTTAAATAGATATTATAACATTCAAAACAAGTTAAACAACAACACAAGTTCTGAAACCAAAAAAAAGATTCCTTATCATCTGATCTTTCAGTTTCATGTAATTGACACAATAAAGTTTCCATTCTCCTCGTCAACTCATCGAAAGGAAAAGAGTCTACAAATGTATATACATCATACATGTATCTTAAACTATATGGCAAATTAGACTACCTATTCCCTACAGTCTACAGTCAGTATTAAAATATTTACTAAGCATTTTCCTTTTTCAATGAAACTAATTGGTGAGCATGTGAAATAATATTCAAATGTATACACAAGACACATGCACACCTTTTCTAAGTCATGTCAGTGTGTAGAGTAGAAAATTCAGGTCTCCATGACTGCCACATAAATATGACGGGCAGAACTTCAGTCTACGTCAGGATGGCATGAGAAATCCAACTGGAATTTTTCCTCCTTGGCAAGTATCACCCTCATCATTTCATTCTGCTGTCGGGCTGTTTGCAGCGACGCCTCTCAACCTCCTGTTCTCCACAGTCAGTACCTCTAGCTCCAGTTCCAACTCCTTGACCCGACTTATTCCATGCATCATCTGCATGTTCTGGCTTCTCTCCTCCAAATCTTTCAATTGGTCCATAAGTAGTGAACATCTGGTCTCTAACTGCTGCCTTGGAAGAGTTATCAACTGTTCTTTCAGCTCCCATTGATGTGCCGAGTAATCTGCTTCAAAGTTTCGCAGGGCAAAATCAATGTCAAACAATTCATCGTTTAAAATGTTGTCATTGGCATGTTCAGTTTCGCAATGACTGCTGCAGCCACTGCTTGATTCAGAAGGCGAATGAAGGCTATCATAGTCAGATGTCTCATTGCTCTTGCTACTTGTGCAATGTGGAGAAGAATCTTGTCCATAGCAAGTCTTAGCCATCATTTCCGAGAAAGTGGTGGCACAATGATTATCCTCCTTGTCACTGCTATGATGATGAAGGAAATTGTGTTCCTTGTTGACTTCGTTGTAGTAGTTCATATCACTCTTAACTTGCGTCATTACTGTGGCTGTGCACTTCTGTTTCCCATCAATTATCATGGCATCTCTCTCATTCTGGTTGATCAAAAATTCATTATTGTTGAATGGTGCGCCGATTGCTAGAAAACCGCTTCGGGACCTTCCTGGTCTTGATCGTCGACGATTCTCCTTTATCTTTGGCTTGCGCTTTCCCCTGTAACGCCTCTTCAATTTAATAACCTTTTTTAACATGATCTTCGTTTGGTCTTCACTCCCAGATAACTCCGATAAGGCAGCTACAGTGGACATATCTGATTCTGAACTCTTGTCAACGTATACGAGTGGTGGTATAACTTCATGCACTTCCAATTCCATCCAAGAGCAGGTGTAAGCTTGTGGCATGGCCGAGGTTGTTGGATAATATTAATAATATCCAACTACTTAGTTGCAGTAAGCCAGTAGATCTAATAAAAAAGCAATCTAAAACATTCAACTTGTAATAAGTTTCAGTAGTTGATCAAGAGCAAACTCCGAAGCTTCCACTCCAACAGGGTATCACGTTGATAATGACTCAAAAAAAGCTACACGTACCAGTATGCAGCAATGCGGTGTACGCCCAAATCGATTTCGTCGTCTCAACGATTATTGCGAAACAAACACTAACAAACGTAACACAACGAATACCAAACGACAGGCTACATGACGTCATCACACGTCACGTTCGAGTAACTTCCTGGTTTGTTGAAAGCGCGCCATACTAATCGGATGGGGTGTGGTGGTGGTTATTTTACCCCCGATTTTACCCGACTGCTAAGAAAGCATAAATGCATACTGAATTTATATTCCGAGCGATGTATTTGTACGTTTACTGCAGATCATCATTTTAGTTTGATATATACGTTCGGTTTCTATTATCTAGAATGTATTTTTTTTAATCTCTACATAGACCTACATAAAATAACATCATCAAAATAGACCTAAATCAAAATTACTGTAAAAAAAAAAAGCACAAATGCTCATGACAATCTGGGGAATGGGATTGGAAGGGGAGGGGGATGGGGGGGGGGGGGTAGGAACGTGACATTCCCCAAATTGTTGGCGAATGTTGGAAATTTCCTTAGACTAGCTGTCGAAAATCGACTTTCTTTCTGGTTGGATTTTATTTTTAAATTTGACAAAATGGGGGGGGGGGGTAGGAACGTGACTATAAATAAATTGTTGGTAAATGTTGGCATTTTCTTAGACTGTCGAAAAATCGTTTTTCTGGTTGGGTTTTCTTTTTAATTCGACAAAATGAACAATAGACCAAATGGGTGGGTACAAATTTGGAGATGAGACCATATTACAATCAGATCAAAATGACTGTTAAGCAGACGGATTGGGTGTATATATATGGGAAGGCAAGTTGGAGCTTGATGTATGAGGAGGAAATTTGAAAGTAGGCGGAGTCGAATCATAGACCATGCCGTGAATAGACCATGCTGTGAGCGCGCTCATTGGACAAGCTGGTCGAACGAGCTCGCGTATACGTTAACAACGTATTCATTTATTTGCATGATTGATTGATTAGCTGGCGCTGGCTGAGATTTTCGACTGTACTGAGTGCTGGATCTGTTACCGGTTGTCTCCTGGGATTTTAGATTAGCCAGTAAGGATTACAATGAAATGTACTTTCCATTTATTATATTGCATGCAATTTACATATATACCGTCAAGAGGCGAGGGTATTGTAACTGTTTCTGATCAAATGTATGAGATGAATTGCATGTGTGAATAAAGTGCGATGCTCGTCCCATACCTTCATTTTTGTGTTGGACTTGGAACATTTATCCTATGCCAAATCAGCTTCAGGGGCGTCGCTAAAAGAGGAGGGGCCGGGGTGCGACACCCCCACCTATCAGGAATCCCAGACAACTCGCCACAAAGACAACCCGCCCCAAGACAACCCGCCACAATACCCTGGACATCCCGCCACAATACCCTGGACAACCCGCCACAATACCCTGGACAACTCGCCACAGCCTTTTCGGACAACTCGCCACACTTTTTCCCATCATGATTTCTACTTCTAGATCTAAAATGAAATGAAATTGTCATTTTTCATGATTTTTGTGCTTTTATAAACACAGTTATTACAAAGAATAAAGAATAAAGTTGATAATTTGTAATGGTAGGAATTCATGGAAGGATAGGCCTACTGGAAGCACTGGCGTACTGATTGGTGAGGGGGCAGTTGACCCGCAAAATTACAAATTATCAGAAGGGAAAAGGACACGTACAAAGGATAAGGGGGCACTTTAGGGGAACCTGGAAAAGTGGGGGCACAGTGTCCCCCCCCCCCCAACCAAGTAAGCCGCCTCTGACGAAACTAACCATAAAATCTAGAAATAAACCACATTCCAAGTTTATTTCGCGGGTCAACTGCCCACCGACCCCCCCCCCCCCCTATCAGTACGCCAGTGCTTCCAGTATCCTACCATTAAAATAATTCTGGGACAGGAAAATGCAGCTGTTATAGACCTCTAGATCAAAAGTATATTATTGTTACAAGGGAAATCAACTTTATTCTTTGTAATGACTGTGTTTATAAAAGCATGAAAATCATGAAAAATGACAATTTCATTTCAATATATATTATTGTTACAATTAGGAAAATCAACTTTATTCTTTATTCTTTGTAATGACTGTGTTTATAAAAGCACGAAAATCATGGAAAATGACAATTTCATTTCATTTTAGATCTAGAAATCATAACGGGAAATAGTGTGGCGAGTTGTCCGAAAAGGCTGTGGCGAGTTGTCCAGGGTATTGTGGCGGGTTGTCCAGGGTATTGTGGCGGGATGTCCAGGGTATTGTGGCGGGTTGTCTTGGGGCGGGTTGTCTTTGTGGCGAGTTGTCTGGACCCCCCTATCAGGATACTGTCGGTAAAATTGTGCAGCAGTTGGGGAAAATGAAAAAAGGCCAAAGGGGATGGGGAAAAAGAGGGAAAGAAAAAAAGAGGAAAAGAATGAAAAGGAAGAACCGAAAGAAAGTGAGAAAAAGAAAAAAAAGGAAATGATCGAACCTAAAAATTTTCAACATGGATGTCGATTTTGACCCATAGTTTCCTAAAAAGGGACCATTAAACTGATTATTTTAGTCAAGTTGGAAAGTGGAACCGATATATATTAGCCTAGGCCTAATATTCAAAATTAAATCCATCGGATATGCATCCGGTAAAATATAATATTTGGGAATAAGTTTGGTGGTGAGATCAATCCACACTCATACAGGAGCGCCTATGGTCGGTTTCTGTCTCTAAAATAAAGAGAGGAGCCAACCCTACCCAAATAAGAGGCTAACGGACGAATGGGCTATTAATTCATACAAACTATCTATACCTGCGCTAGACCAAAATTTCTGTCTCTTTCGTTCGTTAGCCTCTTATTTGGGTAGTGTCAGCTCCTCTCTTTAGAGACATAAGCCGATCATGGGGTCTGTTGTGCAAACTTTGGACTAAAATGTCATTTTAGTGGATTCATATCCAAAGCATTTATTCTCGAAAATTAGGCCTAGGCTAATATACATCGGTTCCACTTACCAGATTGACTGTATGATGCGCTAAAGGGTCTTTTTTCCGGATTTTCTTTGTCAAAATTGAGCTCGGTGTTGAAATTCTTGCAGCCGTATTTGTAACTGTTTCTGTCAGTGGATGACGTCATCTTCCTTCATGCGCTGTAACTGTGACACATGCTGGTTCTAGGTACAGTGAAACCTGTCTGTAAAGACTACCCAAGGGAGACCAAAAAGTGTTCTTTATAGGCATGTGGTCTTTATATGTACAGGTTCCTTTAGTTTAGTACATGTGTCAATGAGGAACCATTTTCAAGGGAAACAAAAAATGTGGTCTTTGTAGACAGGTGGTCATTCTATACAGGTGGTCACTAAAGCAGGTTTGACTGTAATGATTGTTTTTACATGATCTCAGACTTGTTCATTTATAATGACATACAGTAGCAACACCTCCAATATCCCCTCCCCCTTTCAATTTCCACTCTCAATGATTTCCATCTCCATAAGCTTTATGCTTTAATGCTTTTGCAACATTAAAGCCCGTCTGCACTAGTATGGCCGGGGGGGGGGGGGGGGAGGGGGGATTAGACCTCCCTGCAAGTCAATGACAGGTGATTATCTCATCAAATCAGCTCTCAATTAACATAAGTCATTGTTTGCTATAGAGGACGCAAGTAGCTACAAGTAGTACAGTGGGGCTTTAAGATAATTTGATTGATGTTTTCGAAGTTTGTGTGGACAGGGCTAGTTTTGCCTTTTATGATATTGTGCAACGTTTCTTAGGGTCACATGGTAGGGTTCAAATAAATTTGTCTTTATTTACACATTACCTAATGGCTAAGGTACGCTGTTTGCACAGTCTGATAAAACCCTTGAAGTTTACAGGGTAAAAGACCTCTTAAGCCTGTTAAAGATAAGGCAAAGATACGGAGCAAATGAAAGACACCCACTCTACTGTAAGAATTAATTATATATCATTATGAATAGTGTACTATTTTATGAGACAAAGATAGAGGACCGATGAGAGACACTGTATTACAAGGTTACAGTATACCTTCAGATAAAAATCTATGAATAGAATGTCCCTAGAAGTATACACGCGGGTCAGTGATAAACCTTCCTATATGTGTAGAATGCTTCATTTGGTGTATCAGATGTTTGAAGGTACACGTGTGCTCCTTATGTCTGATAAAGATTGCACTGACAGGAAACCTCACCCCAATGAATAAGTGAACCGGTAGGTATTCTTAAAAAAGAGATGTTTTCCTGCCCTTCGATGTACAATATTCCTTACAAAAATTTACAAGAGATATATAAATGAAGATATTCTTGGCATTATGTAATTCCTTTTGGCATAATATGGGTGCAGCCATTTTCTTGATAATGTGATGTACTTGGCCAACTTGTAGGCCCTACATGTATTATACACCAAGCTTTAGTAAGAAAGACTTTTTAATTCAATAACCTAATCTTTTTTCTATTCAATGAGGGAAAATCATAGCTTAGAAGGTAAAAATTATATTTGATAAAAAATATATAACAGGGGAATAATTGTAAATCATTTATTTAAAAATACTAAAATGTAGCAGTTGACAAATGTGAAGCCTTCAGCCCAAAAGAGCACCAACTTATTTGTGCAATTTTGTGATCTTGACAATTGTAGTACAAGGAAAATACACTGTAGCAGGTGAATGAAATGCATCTTCACCACACACACCTGGGAAGGAAGCATCTGTGAATTTGAAGACATTCAGTTCATAAAGAACTTTGCATAGTACGTCACGGTTATCAATAAAATGGAAATGTCTATGTCGTGCTCAAAAAACTACATTATTCTTGCTTTATACCTCTCTCTAATACATTTTGGTGGGGAATCTTGTAGATTATTGGGCAAGAATACAATAAATCTCCCAGGTTATTTCATGGAGTTAGGTTTCCTTTAAGTCCTATTATAATCGTCTACTTATTATGTAGTCTCATTGTTCTATGCATCAGCTCTAATTAATATACCAAATGTTAAACCATTTTGTGCACTGTCAGTCATATTTTGACATTTTAAGGCAATCTCAGAACTTGAAATGTGATGAAATACATATTGAATTTCTGTTCTACATGAATATAACTTCTCAAGAAAATCAAGACTGAACAAATTCTCTCTAACTATTATCTGATGGGTGAATTATACTTGCTCTCTGAATGTTTTGTCTAATTACTCTCTTTCTTCGCTATTTAAGCCATCAGATCAGTATCCAAGCCAGCATATCTCTTTCATAGTAGACTCCGTGATGTCATCATCCAAAATACTTCTGCATAATTCCTTACTGCTTATGAATGTTTGATATATTTTTCTTTTTCCATTTTTTTCTCTCCAGATAAAGATGGCCACTAACAGCAACCACCCGTTTAACCCATCAAACCTGGTCGTCAAGGATTACATTCCCAACTCCATGACCAATGTTGGCATTCTGAGCATTGCATTACCCGGTTTCGCCATCATCTTCATCACAGTGTGGCTTCTGACTGCTAAGGACTTCCATGGACGTCCCATCCCCTTGGGCCAGAGGGCAATGCTGGCTTGGTTTGGTCTGTGTGGTATGATACATTGTATCCTGGAAGGCTATTTCAGTGTTTTCTACGAGACCATCCCCAGCAAGACGGATTTCCTGGGTCAGATCTGTAAGTTTAGGGTTTCAAATTCCATTGAATTATTTTGATTTTGATTTTTCAATCAGTTCTTTTATGTGATACCATCCAGGCATCCAGAATTAAATTACCTACCGGTATGCACCAATATTGAAAGTACCGGTACCACTTTTGTAGAGACATATGTGATTGCAGCAAATTATACATGGTACATGTACTATAATTTTAATTTATTAAGGCCAACATGTAATATTATACATAATCATGTGCTTAGTTTTGATGTGAAAAATCATTTTCAAGTACCGGTAGTGATATCCCCTCTTACATTGCCTGATTTCATTAATCCCCCTTTTTCTATTATCTTCTCTTATTCTTCAGGGAAGGAATATGGGAAAGGAGACAGCCGTTATGTGATGTAAGTATTTACTAGTTGTAGGTTGCCAAAATTTTGCTAATCTTCCCTTTTATGATCAAGGCATGAATAGTCCAGCTGCACAGAAAGTTGCACTGACAAGTGAATTTGCCTTTTGTACCTTTCTGATGGTGATATTTTATTTTGTATAGAATTAAACTGCATGTCCATTGAATGGTCAAGACTGCAAATAAGTGAATACCTGCCAAACAATGCTCATTTTTTCCAGTGTTTATTCAGATCAATTCACGAAAGTTTATCTTAGTATCATTTGGTAAGAAAAGAAGTATCTGAGTAACGAGCTAAGAAAGATAATGATACTAAGCCAGTTCCCCTGATCTGACTTCTAATGAGTTTTATATTAAGATGGCTTTTGATAGTTTGTTATATTTTGACAATCCAAACAACTGATTTACTGCAGGTTAAAGCATACATGATTACTTAAAGCAATATATCTTTGGAAATTCTGTCCCTTCGCCAGAACTAGATTGTCTGGTCAGAGCCAAAGGGCATTAACTCTGTGTTAAAGTATATAAGTTAATGCCCTTGTGGCTCCAAACAGACAATATATTAGCTTAAACATGGAAAGCTTTAGCCTTGTACAAATAAAAATCTGTAGCATCTGAGGATAGTGAACATTAATCTGGAATGCTGACTTTTGACCTATTTTGCACTATATGTATCTTGTATTCTGTTTTCAGTGGTGATAACTGCACTGTATGTGTAGAATCTGTGACAGCCTGGCTGGAGGGACCTGCCTGTTTCCTCATCATTCTCACCTACCTAAAACGATCTCCGAGCAGATATATCCTTCAGCTCTTGGTTTCCACTGGCCAGCTCTATGGTATGAAATGCTTTCAATGTTCCAATCCAAAAGTTTGTTTTTATGCCTCCGCTACAAAGTAGCCAGATGTATTATGTTTTCATGTTGTCTGTACGTCCCGTTCTCGTGATCGCATTATCTCAAGAACTGATTGATGGATTCCCGCCTAATTTAAAGGGATAGTTGAGTTCTGTTGCAGAGGGCGCTACACAAAATAATTTTGTTGTGAGATAATGAAAAACTGAGTGTCAAATTTGAAAGAACATAATATTTAAATGACAAAATCATCTTTGTTTGATCAAAATCGGTTCAGAGACGGCTGAAATATAACGATTTCTAATACTTGTGTACCACCACAAATATTAGGTATTTTGACAAATTTGAAAAAACCGTTGAAAAATTAAATAACGCCTTTACGTCGGATTTCAGCCAACGCCGATGTTGGATTTTTTGTTGGCATTTTCGTGTTGCTTATATTACGCACAACCAGACGGCCCATGTATTGTTATTTTTAATTAAATAATTAATTAACGGTCACCCTATTTTTTGAAAGTGGAGCTGAATAAGTATGCTCGTATTGGCTAAATTTCACATATTTTGGGGTCTAAAGTTACCTTCATAGCAATTTTAGGTTCTAAAAGGGCACTAGAAATGTCATAGATAAGAATAAGAGCAATAACCATGCACTTTGAAGGCATTTGCGGTCTGAAAACAGAACTCAACTATCCCTTTAAGTCTGTGTATGTTTCTTGCAGATCCAATGAACTGATTAGATTTGGGGGTCATGAGGTCAAAAGTCAAAGGTCATTGGGCTGGTAATAGAACTGATGGATGGATTACTATCAAATTTTGGATATGTATGTATCTTGCAGAGCCAATGAACTGATTAGTTTTAGGGTCATGAGGTCAAAGATCAAAAGGTCATACATGTATATGAATAATGGCTTGTAATCACGATATTCTGAGAACTTGTTAATGGATTACAATCAATCAAACTTGAATTTGAATAATTGCTTCTGTTTTGGTTTGTAAAACCGCTCTATGGCGGAGGCATCATTTTCGACTGCATGCAGTCGTAGATCAATCTACTTTTCTTTCTTTTTTTAATTAGCTCTCAGAAACATGTCTTTATGAATGCTAGTGGGTTTTCCCCATATAGTATAAAGATTTCCTGCTTACTCTCATATGTTGTTAATACTGGAAACCTTTATTGATATGTGCATGCCTTTAATAGAAGGCAATAATCAGTTACTTTAACTTATATACCTATTATTTCTCTTCGCAAAATGTGTTCATTGCAGGTACTATCATTTTCTTCATGACCGAGTTCCGCGATGGTCTTGCCCATTGCAAGTATGGTGACCCTCTCTACTTCTGGTTCTACTTCATTGGCATGAATGCTCCTTGGGTCGTTGTACCAATCCTGAACATGATTTATAGCTTCCGTCATTTGTCTGCTGCTCAAACCTGTTTGGACCAATCCTCTCAACCGGCATCGGCCAAGAAAGCACCTGGCAATAAAAAGAAGAAGTATTAATGATAATAATGATAAGGTGAATTTTGAACGCTCCAAATACTATGTTTCTAGGCGATATGGTGCCGTTGTCCTAGCATCCATTAGGATGTACCCCTGTATTTTGAAGCCTGGAGCAATGGTTGCTGGAGCACCTGTGGAAGCACCATTATTGAAATTACTGTTGAGATTTTAGATTTTAGATTTTAAATAGGAGTAAAATTGAACAAGACAAATTATAAAATATATGAATTGAAATAAGAATTACTTTTCCTTTGATTTGAAGTGACCAAATGTGCTGGATATGTCTAAATATGCATATTAGTGTTTAAATGTAGGTATTGATAAAGTCATCGGGGAATAAAGGAAATTTGATTGAGAGAATTATTCAGACTTTTATGATATAAGAAACTGTAGTAATAAAATCTTGGTAGATATTTGCTGTGCAAACTTTTATTCTTTATTGAAAATTAATAATATACTGAGGATATTATGTATAACCACAGTGCATGCTTGCTCTGAATGCAAAGGATCCTGCACATGCATGCCAAAACACCACAGAGTCATGTTTTTAAAGTGTAAAAATATCAGGTTACCATTTCAGGGTATATTTTCTCATGAATTATATGACACTTGTCAATACAAAGATTTTTACAAACTTTATTTGTCCGAATTCCTGTCTGTAGAATTGTTGTTTTCTACTTTTATGAAGTCAGTTTAAAGCAACAAATGAAGGTTCCTTAATATGCAAATACATGTTCTGTGGGCAGATGCAATTTATTTTAAAAGAGCATTTCATACATGTGAAGTAAAATATGTTTTAAAATGACAAGACTTGTATCTGCTACATCCATACAACCATTCTAGTTTGACTTTCCATCGTGTTCTATACTCATTTTGTTTCTGAACGACATGCCAGTCTCAGTGTGCAGATTTTAGGGGCAGACTCCATAGCAATTTGTTGTATTTATTCAAATAAGAGTGTGTTTCTTTCCATTTTTCCACAAATATGCAATAACTGTTTCATTCATAGATCTTTAGGAATTTTAAAAAAAAATGTGACACTACAGTATCTTGTAAAACAAAACAAAACAAAAATATTCCCAGAGATCCAATGTAATATTGGACTTGAGTTGTCTCGTGACTTTCCTAGAGCTAAATAGCTCCTCATATCCTTCTGTTTATTCCTGGGTAGTTTCAACACATCCTTCTAACGGCAAACTCAGCGGACTGTGAGAATTGTCCATGAACATGTTTTATGTATTGTACTTTCATGCCCTTTGTGAGTGGTCTTGTGCAATCTGCGTTTTGTAGTTTAGATGTGATGCCAGTAAACAACAATTTCAAGCAATTATCCTTTCTGAGTGTTCAGATGTCAGCTCTGTACGAGTTGCATAACAGAGGGCCGTTCGTGTACCTACCTGTATACTTGAGGCCGTTTTCAGGCTGGCCCTTTATGGTAAGACGATAGTCTTTCACATGAATATGAGAAAAGGACATTCAATTTCAATAACAGCATTTCAAATACTCACATGTATACACTTCATATGTGTAAAGTGTACATAGAATTTTGTTCTTTTTGTTTTGTATAACATGAAATCTGTGGCTGTAGGCTAATCAAATTATTTGGTAGTTTTGTCACTTGGAATATTTTTATTTCACCTCTATATAAAAGAAGAACAAGTTTTAAGTGAGCAAGAGAAGGATATGTGGTTTGCTTCCTTTCTATCACATTTGCAAAGAAGATCAGTTTGATTTTTTATTTTTTTTATTTGTGGAATTATGCACTTCCTATTTTTACTGAGGAATACACACAGAATGCTTTACTTAGACATAC
Organism: Strongylocentrotus droebachiensis; assembly: GCA_035222895.1. NCBI lineage: Eukaryota > Metazoa > Echinodermata > Echinoidea > Camarodonta > Strongylocentrotidae > Strongylocentrotus > Strongylocentrotus droebachiensis. The sequence continues at coordinate 469,581 of JAVYIG010000066.1, forward strand.
TGTACCGGTACATGCAATCTCTTCCATTGATAATGATCGGTCATTAGTAAAATCATGTTATAAAACATCATTTAATAAAACAAATAAGCATAATCTTATAAAACAAATAATACACATCACTTTGTTCGGGCATTAGTAAAATTACCCACACTCGGTACCTTCAAAACAGTCCAAACGCCCTCGGCTATCGCCGCCTCGGGCATGTTGGACTGTTACAAAGGTACCTTGTGTAAGTAATTCTTCATAATGCCCTCACTGCTGTGTATTACTTTTATACTGGTGCATAAATAAACCTCTTAGATTGGATTGTATCTTTTCAAACAATACATGTATGTAATTTGTGAGAAATGCTGCATCCGGTGTTAATTGAGTTTGTTTAGCTGTGGAGATTAAATTTGTAATCTTATAAAAAATAATCATTGTGTTTTACTTGATTTTTGTTCAGAATTTCTTCTTGTTTGTTCATAATTATTGGAGGTAGATGTATGATTCAATATTTTTTAGTGAAAATCTTAAACTGCTTAAAAACAAAGGATTGGAAAGTGCTAACAAAGTCATGTATAAACTGAAGGAGAAATGTATCCTTATTTTCCATCAGATAGTATGTTATGACTACTTGAAGGTGATCAAATGCAGGTCATACACATTTTAAAATTTACGACTTTTGATGCAAGAGGTCCTAGGTAAAAATTGCACTTAATCATACATGTGCATGTAAATAATAAATCTGGATTTATATAGTGCTAAATATGGAAGTATTCCTACCGCTATGGTCACCATGAGGGCATATGGCAATTTCTATCACAAAGGATTTTGTCATCATACCAGTTCCCCATTTCTCTCCTGGGTACGAAGCGGTAAATGTTGATTGATGTCTTGCCAAAGGACATTATTGCCATGTAAGGGATCGAAACCATGACCTTTGCATCAGTCAAGTGCTTAAACCACTCGACTACGACACCTTATCATTCGTGTGATACTTCTGGGTAATTGTGACATTCATGTATTGACGGCTAAACTTGATGAACAAAATATAGGAATGTCCCTAGTCCAATGTGTGTGTAATTGGGTTTCTACAGACGTCTATGAATCAGATATGATTATTTACATCTGGGGACCGACGTTAAGTTTCACGACACCATCAAAAAGATACGACTCAATTTCGAACCAAGTCACCCTAGCCAGTTTATAGGCGAAGACAGTAAGCGGACCTGAGTGAATGTGCTGCGAGACCAACTCACATCTCCCTATATCTGTCTATGTCTTATCAGTTCCATTTGCTCTCTACACATACCTTCAGTATATCATTCATACACTGTTACAGCTTTCTCACATAACCTCCTTTTGGACCTCATTCCTGCATAATGATATGCCTTTCTTCATTCCTGCATAAATGCATATTCATATGTACACAGTGGCGTACCCAGGATTTTTTCAAGGGGGGGGGGGGGTTTTAAAATTGGCCAAAATTTGTGCAACGACTCAAGGGGGGGGGGGGGGGGGGGGGGTAAGCGTACATTTTTTTTTTTTTTTTTTTGAGTCCCCAAAAAATCACAACGACTCAGCCAGCCGCTGAATAAGCGGGGGGAGGGGGGGGGGGGGGGTAAGGGGACACTTTTTTTCTTTTTTTGGGTGTCGAAATTTGAAAATTTGACACATTTTGTTCCGTTGGGGGAGGGGAGGGGGTAAGGTCACTTTTTTAGGTCAGCCTTTGGGATAACTTTTTTTTTTTTTTTTTTTAAATCTCAAAAGGGGGGGGGGGGGGGTTTCCCCAAAAACATACATAAAAAAAACTCAAGGGGGGGGGGGGTTAACCCCAAACCCCCGTCCCCCCCCCCCCTGCGTACGCGCCTGTATGTACACAATATCACCACTATGCCATTTCCAACTCCTTCACATTGTGGGACTCCACTTTGAAAAAAAATTCACAAGGGATCCACCTTGGAATTATTTGGGTGTGTATGCATGGTCCATCTGTTAAAGTTAGAAATATAGGGGGCCAAGAGTTGGAAGACCTGTGTGTACCAGGTGCATGTTGGTCTCATTCCCAAATACAGTGAAACCTGTCTATAAAGACCACCCAAGAAAGAAAGAAAGAAAATTGGTCTTTATAGTTTATAGGCAGGTGGTCTTTATGTACAGGTTCCTTCAGTAGATGTTTCAATGAGAAACCATTTTTGAGGGAAACAAAAGTACAGGTATGTGCAAATGTTTACAAAAGGGGGGAAAAAGTTATTGCATTTTGAATAATCAGCTCTTTATTACATATTTAAAGGCTTGAACACCGTAAACTTACATTAACCATAAAGAAAATATTAAAAAATGAGTTAACTGGACCTAATTTACATTGTTTCTTTGAGTACATGTCATTTAATTTTTGGTACATTTTCTTCATTTCCATTCAACATCTATGCACACATGTAAATTATCGAATCTGTAAAATAAAGATAACAATACACATACATGAATGTAATGCATTTCAATATACATGTATATAGAGTGGAGAAGTGTGACGTCATCAAAAAATCTATTTTTAGAATTTCTCAATTTTTTCTTCATATTCCGAAAGAACACCGCAAATAATGTCCAAATGTCGAAAACCAATTGAATATGTTAAGTATTGGCTGAGATATGACAATCTGAATGAATATATGTCCTATGGGAGCTCAGTGTTATATGCTCTGGCTCCTAACCATTAGGAGCCAGAGCATATAACACTGAGTTCCTATGGGGAGTATATTTATTCAGATGGTCATATCTCAGCCAATATTTAATATATTCAATTGGTTTTCGACATTCGGACATTATTTTTGATGTTCTTTCGGAAAATGAAGAAAAAATTGAGAAATTCTAAAAATAGATTTGTATGACGTCACAGCTTCGGTACTCTATTCACTTCACTTTAGATTATCATTGTATGTAAATTATTATTATTATGTAACTGGGTCTCTAATATGCCTCTGCCTATTACCTTTAGAATGTGACCTCACAAACCCCCACAAAAATTATTCAATCTTTACATGTATCATGGATAGTAAGTCCATGCATGTATATACATGTACTTGAGCCCATTATGGTTGACATTAGTTAAGTTATCACATATTTTCTTGGAATTTTACACTTTCATGACCCTGTGATCTTTCACCTATGACCTATTACATGTACATTCATAAACAAATCAGTTCTTCCTTGCATCCATTACATATTTCATAAAGGTTTGGTCTGCATTGCTTCAATGTTTTTCAAATTATTGAGGTAACAAGATTTTCTGGTATTTTTAAACACTTTTATGACCTTGTGACCTTTGATCCTTTACACCAAAAATCTACCGGTAATCAGTTTAACATTGCATGCTCATTCATGAATACTTCATCCAAGTTTGAAGGTAGAAATGCTATTCAAGCTCTGTGACCTCTGACCTTAAGCCTTATCCACCCAAATATCAACAGTTTATCCTTCCATGATCATACATATGTCATATGTGAATTGCTTTCACACTCATCAAGTCATCGCAGTAATGAGCTGTTTTCTTGCATTTTTAAACACTTTTATGACCATGCATTAAAGGCATGTAACCTTTGACCTATGACCTCTGCCACCTGAAATCTAATCAGTCCATCCTTACAAGCTAATACATACTTCATGCAAGTTTGGTCCGAATTGCTTAACACTTTTCAAGTTATCACAGAAACAAGATACTTTTTAGCATTTTTATGACCCTGCGACACTTGACCGCGTCCACCCAAAATCTATTCAGTTCATCTTTGCATGCTCACACATACTTGATCCGAGTTTGGTTAGAATCCATGTGATGGTTCTTGAGTTATCACGGTAACAAAAAGCGGGATGGACGGACAGACAACCTGAAAACATAATGTCTCCGGCACCACCACCGCCGGCATACAAATATGCTCATGTGGTACTTCTAATTTAGTCAAGTACAAGCCAACCACTATTACATCATGTTGTAGTACAATTGTCACAATTGCTTCCTGACAATAATTCACATGAAATATAATCACCAGTTAATAAGTAAAAACCGACTTATAATCTTTGATGACTCTTAGAAGCATTAGAACAGTACAAGCCTACTGTAACTACCAGTATACAAAATATTTATTTAAAAAATCTTTGATACCATTGTTACAAATCATACCAGCTGCACACGCATGGTTTTGATAGAACAGCTGTACATTAAGTTACCCCTAGCACTTTGAGTTTTAAAGTTGTTATCATATATCTTCAACAGCTGAATTGTTGATTTCAAAATGAACTTTTCCCCAAGTAAAATTTGGAGAACCCTAGGATATAATACCTTCTTCTATAATCTTTCAGGATTTATGAATACTGAAGCTTATTTATACATGCCGTTGTAAACCAGGGTACTGCACTTCACATACACATGGATAAGTGAGTACGGTAAGCAAAGAACCTGGTTCACTCGGCTCCTTTGTTCATTCCCCCTTGCAACTAATTTTGTAAACGAAAACCGGAGCGGTCTACAACGGCATATGTGAACAAACATTTATAGATCTCTTGATAACAACAAAGAGATATTTTCACTTGTATGCCTGACAAAAGTGACAAAAACCCTGGTGAAATGTATGAAAATAAGGACTATACTGAAGATGGTATGTGAAATTAGGTTACATGTAGGTATGCACTACCTACTGAAAATAATGTTAGCAATAATAACTGCATCAGCACCTAATTTCCATGCCATATTTTTGTTTTGCTCTGTTTTTCTTTCATGCATAGTGACATTTTGTTGACAGATTTTTTTTTTCATCCAGAAATTGGATTTTAAATTAGGAAATTATGCCCTAAAATCTAATGAGCAGTTTGATGAGATGAAGGTGGAGAAACCGTGTTGGTATTAAATGAATCAGGTTGTTTATTTTCCAAAGACTTGCTGGTACTTGCATAATCTGAACTTCTATCAACATAGGGGAGCTGGGAGCTGGTGTGAGAATTCTGTGTTACAATGGCCTTGCTGTGTTGGACTTTGGCTTGTATCTCCTCACTGTCTGACATGCCCATGGCATGAAGCCTGCAATGCTCTGTCAGGTCTTCCTTAGAATTGAAACTGATGCCACAGATATGACAATGACAATGGGTAGTGAGATGGATCACCATCAGGTTTTCATCCATAAAACCCTGGCCACAGACCCCACAGTTGAAACGATGCTTGATGTGCGAACGAACGTGCTTCTCTGCATGCTTTTTACGACTGAACATCTTACCGCATTCACCACAATCGTAGGGTTTGCGGCCTGTATGCTGTCTCATGTGCTGCAAGAGATCCTGGTGACGGATAAAGGCTTTATCACATTCTAGACAGACAAAGGGTCTCTCACCTGTGTGCTGACGTTCATGTTCAACCAGGTTGGACTTCTGCGCAAAGGCGCGCTCACACTGTTGACATTTGAAAGGCAGTTCACCGGTATGCGTTCGCATGTGAGTGGTCAATATTGACTTTTGCCGAAAAGACTTTGCACAAGCCCCACATTTAAATGGAGCCTCCCCAGTGTGGCTGCGGATGTGAACAACCAAGTTAGATTTTTGAGCAAATGCCTTTTCACATTCTGGACACCTGTAGGGCTTTTCACCTGTATGGACACGAATATGCTCCACTAGATTGGACTTCTGTGTAAATGCCTTTGGGCAGAGATGACATTTATAAGGCATCTCTCGGGTGTGGGTGCGGACATGGGTCACAAGAATAGATTTCTGACGAAATGCCTTATCGCAAAAATCGCATTTGAATGGAAGTTCACCTGTATGCATCCGCATATGAACAATCAGATTTGACTTTTGACGAAAGGCTCGTTTACATACATCACACTTGAAAGGCCTGTCAGCAGTATGCATGCGGATGTGCTTTGCAAGCTGGCTACGGTGGACAACATGCCCGCACTGAATACACGTAAATCCAGAAGGTTCCATGGACATGAAGGCATGAATAGCTGCAAGCTCTTCTTCAGCTTTCTGGTCTTTGGCATGCTTGTTCTCCGTGGAATCACAATTTTTGACATCATCCTCTGACTTGGATACTGTATGAGGTTTGGAGTTCTTAGTCCATGAGAGAGGAACAAAGTTGCTCACCACTTCCTCTTCAGCCAAATCCAAAGGCAGAGTCTCTTCTTTACTTTTAACTTTGGGTTTACTCGGAGGGATTGGAGATTTCTCATCTGGCCATTCCTGGTCATGTGCATCAACCTGAAACAGAAATTGCAAATATTTTTTATTTTTATTAGGCAAGATATCAAGCTAGGAATTTAGTATCTACATCCAAGTTATTAATGTCATTATTTTTAGCCGTCGTTGCAATTTACTAAAATATTTTACACTTGTGTTAACAATATACTGTATACAAACTACACATGCGTTGAAATGATAACCTCCTTCAACTTCAATTTTATGAGGCTACAAAGCCGCTACATGTACATATATTTGGTTTAGAGGTTTAGAGTTATAGGTCTAAGTATAGTATTGGGTTCAACATCAAGGTTGGGACTTTGATTACGGTAGAGAACAGACTGTGGACAGTGGAGCATGTGTCATAATCATAGAACCTAATTTCATATCTGATTTCAGAGTAAATATACAAGTATACTTCTACAAATTATATCTTAGGGCCACTGTCAATGCAGATACATCAGAAATCTGTTAATCTTACAAAATCTAAATATTGTTGTACTGTGCTACGACAAGCTTTGGCTGTTTGTATGATCAGTATTGTGTTGACCTCCTGAAAAAAACTTGTTAATATACACATTTTAATGAAGTAAATAACATACTTTTACAACGTGCTGGTGTGAGTCACTTTCCTCCTTAAAGGTAGTTTCATTTTTGGGTTGAAATTGATGTTCTCCCCATGGCACCACATAGGGCATGCCAGATGAATGTGTATGCTGTGCTGCAGGTGCTCTGGTCTGGGGAATGTGTTCCACATGTGCCAAAGATCCAACATTAGTCTGAGCAGGTCTTCCTGTATATTCCCCTGTTGATATCCTGTATGAAGGGTGGTCACTATGATTGAATGCCGGGTGAGGGGGATCCATGTTGGCTATGTGATGAAGAAACTTTGCGACGTCAGTATCATCAAATAATCTCAGTCTACAACATTGGAAATCTGTGTAAAAAAAGAAAGACATGTCACAAAATTTACATGTTGGTCTAGTGACTCGTCTACCATCTGAGTAAATTTTGTTCTGCCCCACACACTCCCTTTAAATCACTTTCAAAGTGGGGCTTACGATGGCCGGATTTGGTTTGGATGATCGGCTGCCCGACAATGGCGCCCACGAAAAATCTCCTACTTAACTCGAAATTGGTCACTGTCGCACAACTTTCTGCACTTCCGGGTTCTGTTAGCACATGCACTAACATGCACAGCCAGATGTAGATGCCTATTGTGACACAACTACGTGTGCTGGTGCAATGAATTTAGTATGTGTGAAGAGGAGCTCTTCCATGCTCCAAAGCAGCGAATTTGCAAATGACACACTTGCCAATGTGCAAGAGGTAATTATACATTACCCTTGCCATGCGGAAGCGCTCGTCCAGTATTTGGAAAACACACTGACATTCAGTGCTTTATCGTGCAATTGTGTGAAAACCACGCGCAAATACGCTTCGATCCTTGTCAACGGAGATACCACACAAAAATCGCATGACCGAATTCTGGGCGGCGCGACCTAATACTGGGCAGAAACTGCTCCTTCTTCTCTCGGAAATGTTTTGCTTAGCATCATTCTATGAATTAAGTGATTTTAAAATCCTGTTAGAGGAATAATTTTCTTTTCTTTTGATGTGTAGATTGCCAAATAAAGGAGGTACAAATTCAAAATGTGAGCGATTTTCCCCTTAAGTTACCGAATACCTATGAGGCGCCGTTTGTAAACTTATTATTTAGACAAATTATATGTTATATAATCATTATTTAACAAATAATAACCATTATTTACATATAATGCAAGAAAATGTACATTTTTATTTGTATATAATTCTTAACATATTTTTATTATTTATAAATAATTACAATTCATACTTCATTATTTATAAATAATTACAATTCACACTTTCATTATTTATATATAATGAAAAGCGTATTTCCATTATATATATATAATTGCCATTATTTATAAATAATTACAATTCACACTTTCATTATTTATATATAATGAAAAGCGTATTTCCATTATATAATATATAATGAAAAGCACATTTCCATTATATAATATATAATGAAAAGCCATTTCCATTATATAATATATAATGAAAAGCGTATTTCCATTATATAATATATAATGAAAATCACATTTCCATTATATAATATATAATGAAAAGCGTATTTCCATTATATAATATATAATGAAAAGTACATTCCATTATATAATATATAATGAAAAGCACATTTCCATTATATAATATATAATGAAAGGCGTATTTCCATTATATAATATATAATGAAAAGCACGTTTCCATTATATAATATATAATGAACAGCGCATTTCCATTATATAATATATAATGAAAAGCACGTTTCCATTATATAATATATAATGAACAGCGCATTTCCATTATATAATATATAATGAAAAGCGCATTTCCATTATATATTAAATAATGATTGTGTATGCAAATTTAAATGGTTGGTAACGCCCATAATATGAATATTCATGAGCTTGACTGCTATTATTTACCTCTATTCCAGGCACCTCCATTTTGTGTTCTTTGTGCATTCTTATCAGAAATCCTACGTGCGGTAAATAAGTCTCTGTATCACTATTCTCCTTCTTATTTGTATGCAGATTTGGGTATAATGATTGATAACTGTAATCATCCTCATTATTTTAATAAGAAATTTTTCTATCTGTGATGGAAGTTATTATGTACGATTGCCTGATCTGAAGACAAGACTTTCGCTGCATGCATTTAATGTATGACGTCACCCACACAGAGTGAGGGCTCGAGGTTTTCTTTAAAAGTTTGATGGTGAGTACAGCTGTAATTACGTTCAAATCTCGTAAATTGAATCATATTTATAAGCATATCTGCTGTAGGTATGAATCTGCTGATTTGTCTGTACATTATGAAGTGGTTTAAAATGGTTATATCTGATGAATTTAGGAGTAATGTACACTCGTACTTTTGATTCTTTATTTATCGTCGTGAGAAATATTTCAGCTCGACTGCCATCGTCACTCCTTGATCCTTGGCCCAAACTTTCGGGCGAGACCCTCTCTGAAAATTAGATACGAGTATAGGGTCTATAGGCAGATCACTTCACTAGCGGTAGCTGCATCGATGATCCAAGCTTTTTGTTACTTTTAGGTCCAACTGTTGAATAAATACTTTCATAGTTGGGTCAGAAGAAAGTTAATAGCTAACACTAAAAAGCATGGTCACAGTTGACATGAGTTGTGAACAAGCGCCAAAATTTGGACCAGATACCGAGATAGTTAGACGAGTACGAGAGTAGAAAATTTGAGGGCTAGGCCTACAGACCAGTAAATAATTGGACTACATGCATGTGAACAGGCGCGGATCCAGGATTTCTTAGGGAGGGGGGGGCCCAAATTTGAAATTATGCAAGCCAAATATTTGTACGTAATAGTGACACCAGTGGAGTGGCGAAATGAGCAAAAACGGGGGGGGGGGGGGGGGGGGGGGGGAGACAAAAAAATCTGCACCACCCCACTCTTACATGCAGGCCCGGCTAAACGTTTCTCTAAGTAGGTGGGGGGGGGGGGGGGAGGTATTTACGATCAGGTAGAGCGTTGTGAAATTGGCGTGGTGTCTAAGGGCGAAGAACCTGCTGGGGTCAAGGGGTGGAACCCCCAGAAGCTCAGGGGTATAGGCATTTAATTACGGTCAGATGAGCATATTTTGAAACCTTATTTGTAACACCGGCAGGACACAAATTAATTGGTGTGGGGTCCAGGGGGCAGAGCCCCCAGAAGCTCAGGGGTTTTATACATTACATTACCTTCAGATGAGCATATTTTTATACCTTGCACTGGCAGGTCACAAATTGATGTGGGGTTTTTAGGTGATAGATAATGGTCAGATGAGCATCCAGGGGCCTGCCTTATGGCCATTGGTTGGGTTCAGGGGACAGAGCCCCGGAAGCTCAGGGGTTTATGGTCAGATGAACATATTATGATACCTTATTTGTGACACTGGCAGGACACTAATTGGCGTCACTATTCTTTCTTTCTTTATGAATTTGCCATTGTCCCACAAATGCATTAAAAAGTATAATTTATTAAACATTGAGGAAAAATCTCAGAAAATTATGTCATTTCAGCAACATTTGTAAATCACCGGTAATCACTGGTATCGAATTAGAAATAAACCACGTTTGAATTATATTTGGGGGGGCATCTGTCACCCCCCCACAGCCCCCTTCCCCATCAGTACGCCAGTGCCCCTCCCCCCCCCCCCCCGATCTACACCTTGTTGGCGGGAAATATTGTAACTGATCTCCCCTACCTTTCTTCTTTCTCTTTTTTTCTTTCCCTTTCTCTCCTATTTTCCTTTCCTTTCCCTTCCTACTCTCTGTTTTAGGTTTGCTAGGGGGAGGCAAGGGCCTTTTGGCCCCCTCCCCGATCCACACATTGTTGGCGGGATTAATCGCAACTGTTATCCCCTTTTTATCACCCTTTTCTTTTCTTCTTCCTCTTTTTTGTTCCCTTTTAGCTCTCTATCCCTTTCCCTTCCTTCTCCTTTTTTTTTTTTTTTTTTTTTTGGGGGGGGGGGGGGGGGAGAGAGGAGGAGGCAAGGGCCTTTGCCCCCCCCCCTAACTACAACTTGTTGGCGGGAAAATTACAACTGATATACCCCTTCTTTTCTTCTTCCTCTTTTTTCCTTCCCTTTATCCCCTCTTTACTTGTTTTCTTTCCCTTTCCTTCCTTCTCTTTTATTTTTTGATGGGGGGAGGGGGAGAGGTTACAGCTGGGAGGCAAATGCCCTTTCGGCCCCCCGATCTTCTTTTCCCCCTTTTCTTTTCTTCTTCCTCTTCTTTCTTTCCCTTTCTCTCCTTTTTCCCTTCTTTTCCTTCTCTCTCTCTCTCTCTCTCTCTTTTTTTTTTTTTTTGCGGGTGGGGGGGGGGGGGGGCCAAGGCCAGCTTGGCCCCCCCTGGATCCGTGCGTGCCTGTGAATGTGATACTCGTAGTCGTACAGAGTCTCGTAGCTGTCTAACAAATTAAAACACGATCCCCCCCCCCCCCCCAATTCGACTACACTGTATACAGGGGTACATATAGTGGTGCCTGTGTGTTTCTTAAACTCTTTGTTGGCTTAGCCTTATTTGCCTCTACTCTAGGCTCTATCTTTGAATTTTTGTTTGCTGTAAACACGATAAAGTTTTCTCTGTCACATATAGATCTAGGTCCATATCTATTTTGTGTTTTTTTCTATTTGATAGAATGAACAGTTACGAGACATGGATCTAGATCATCTAGAGACTGTAGATCAACTAGATCTGGATCAAGAAATTGAATATAAATTTCAATGTTAGATAATGAAGGAGGGCTCTTTTGGTAACGAGAAAATCCAAATTGAACTAGAACAGTTAATTCTGCAAATGCTCATCAATATTTAAATGATCATGCTCATTTCCTTTTATTCTAAGAATTAAATCCTCCCCCCCTCTCTTTTACAGGAAAATGTACAGAGACTTGTTGCAGTTAATGCAGTACCAAATGCTTGCTTTCTTGGAGTATGTGCTTGAAACAAGAATGTCCTGGAGAAAACAGACCACCACAAGAGAAGGTAAACATATTTACTTTTGATCTAACTTGATCTGTTTAGTTTTTTCAAGTAAAACAAAATTTTGAAATAGGTGAGGTCAAGGTCAAGCTGAAGGGGATGCAAAATTGCAAAGGGCTGGTTTGAGAAGTATGTATTCATGGGATGGCTATGTATGAATCCACATGTCTACTAACACGTTGCTGAAGTGTTTCTCTTTTTAGAATTTACATTTAAAGCTCATGTGCAGGGGGGAAAGGGGGGGGGGGGGTCCAATACATGAAAAGGAACGACAAGCAAAATAATAATTGACCTTCAAATTTTGCTGAAAAAGTAAACGTTGAAGACAACTAAAATATTAAATAGTGCTATTTATTTCAAATTTGGTTAATATTTATTGAATTGTTTATAATTCTGTTCCAGGGATTGAGAAGGAGGGCTTCCTGTTGAGAGATCATGGGGTGCCTTGAGGTTCCAGTCTTGATGTTCTGCCCCTTACCTCAAAGCGATGGCCTTTTGTGCCTGACATATTAGGAGCAAAGCACAATGGACTGGTAATTCATAATGAATATTACAATGTTTTTTTTAAATCTGGTAAAGAAACAGATAAATTCATAGCAAGTGAGCCTGTCATGGCATTTCGAGTGACCCAACATTTGCTCGTGCAACGACTGCTCAAGGCTTTATTTGTCAAATGTGTAGGGATAGGCCGAGGGTTGCAATTGGAATTGAGGTTAGGTGTAAGGTTAGGGTTAGGTCTAGTGTTGGATCCAGGGATGAAGTTAAGTATTTGGATAATAGTGTAGGAAATTGATGTTGAGCAAATGTCTTGAGGAACAAGTGTCGTACAATCAGATTTTCCAGGTGCTGGTGGAGCTGTATGTATTGATACTCATCATTGGCAGTTTAAAAATCTTCCTTTGTATTAGTAAACTAAAAATACGCTGACCCCCAGTTTGTGAAACGTGTACCTGATTTTTACGACATGCTCTATTGTTTAGTGGTTATGTTGTAACACAAAAGGAATTCTTAATCTTAATCCTGGATCCATAGCTAAACGTAATATTAACCCTAAAGCTAATCTAAAACCCTATCACAACTTGAGCAATAACCATATATCTTGATGAAATAAAGCTTGTGTTAAGCATTGGCAGACCCAAAGTCAGGTTATCCTAAATTCCTTTCTACATGTACATACTGCTATTGTACAAAGTTGATATTTAAGTACATCCCATTGCAAGTTCTACAATTTCTGTAAAAGCCTTACCCTGCTGCAAGATGATAGTGTGTGAAGTAAGTTGGCTCATAGTAGAGCATGAATTATTACCTGTAATTCTCAACCAATACACCCTTGCCACCTGCAATCCATCTCACTTTCACAATATATTCTTTAAACAACATTAACTGAAGTTCAAAATTTTGATTAGTGATTAAGAAAGGCTACAAAGAATTCTTTTTTCACACTCGTATAATAGAGGGGGAGGGGGGGGGGGGGGGGGCAGCCTAGCAGTACAAGATCTAATTATCTTATATGACTATATCCTGTTGTAGATATCCCAGAACCTGCAAGTGTGATAAAGAAAAATATGTGTACTAAAAGTGAAACAAAAACAAATCACTGGAAACTTTTGGTTGTTAATAACTCAAAAGTTACACTCAAATCAAAATGGGGTTTTCACAACTTAAAGTTTAAGGATGTAAATTCTATGCCATTTCTATGAATGCTAATTGCTATTCTTAAAGCCCCACTGTCCTACTTGTAGCTACATGTACTTGCTCTCTCTATATAGAAAACTTCCCCAATCGGTGCCTGTTGGTCCCCATGATCCTCTCTTTCTTATGTTAGTTGAGAGCTGAGTTGATGAGATAGCCACCTGTCAGTGACCTGGCTGGGTGGTCTAATCCCTTCTGGCCCAGTAGTATTGACAGTCTTTAAAACAATGGTCGGAATGTTTGATTACATCTTTTACTCAGACATGTAGTATATTAGTAATAAAATACATGTTTGGCAATATGGTATTTCATTTCAGACCATAATGAGAAGTAATATTTTAATCTGGGATCTCTCGTTGGCACGGAAAATAAGGAATGTACTCCTGTCGAGCAAACAGTGAATTTATATAAAACTAATAGCCCTTTGAAGATTACTAGAAGAAGAAAAAGAAATATACTTGTGATGTCAGCTTTAGATCTTAAAGTGCTTGTAACAATATTGGATTTTTTTTTTCTTCTTTCAATTAACATTTTATTCATGAACAGCTGGCTTATTGGAATTGGTTACAAAGATGCAAGTGGACTTGTCTGTAGTAGTTGCTGAAGAGGAGCAGTCAGCATAAGGAGCGTGTGCCTCCAAAACAATGTGGGAACTTCTCCCAAGTTCATCTCAAATCACAAGGCTCTTCAGGAATCAAGATGTAACAATGGAGGTTGAGAAGGAGTTTGCGACCCTCCTGATTTGGACTACTCGCTATATACATTCTCAATCAATGGATTGTCGCACTTCTGCACAAAACTCAACAAGTCATGATTGAGAAAAATGCAACAAATACTTGGTTAAGCATTGATTTATGTGACTGGTATTAGGGTAGGTTTCAGCTTGGTAATTTTATATTAACTATGTCCCAAAAGAACCTCATTGGTCCTTATGGTTCCACGCCACAAGCTGCTCCCTCCCCTGTTTCGGTATACCGTACCCAGAGTATCAAGGGATCAAATGAATTAAAATCCACACTTGATTACAAATGAATTGATCTTTTAAATATTGTCATCATTTCAGGGTGGTTTTGGTTACGGGTTAGTGTGAGCTTTCTGTGCGCAAAATTGAGGGTACTTCGTGCGGAGATCAGTGGATGGATACTTCATGTACAATGCAAGAGAGGTGTCTATCTTCATTGGAATTCAGGATGTGAATTCCAATGAAGATGGCTTGTTTATAAGGAGAGAAGCAAGATAGATTGATGTAAACTTAATGACATCAGGGAATGTTTGCCTGTATTGTTTGAATGACACGGATATTGAATAACGTGAAGTTAAGTGGAAAGAATGGCATAATATATTCAATTTGTACACAATCCTATTGATTTTTTTTTAAATAGCATTATATGATAACATTTGTGCACAGGTCTATGGAAAACGAGTAAGTGGCATATACAATAAGATCATTTACCGCAGCTCAAGGAGTACCGTATATATCACTTACCGCAGTTGCTGCTATTTGTGCCCACATGCATATTAATATCAAGCAGTTGAAGCTAAAACTAATATAATCTAATTAACAAGGTTTTTTTCTCCAATTATCATAACAAGAGAGAAAAACATACTTTTATAATAACTTCCATTATTTCATTATTTGATCCACGAGACCAAGTAGTCCAGCCCTCGTGAATCTGTATGTTCTCCAGATTTCATTGTCAGGGCCTATCAGGGGGGCGGATCTAGCTTTTTGCTAAGGGGGGGGGGGGTGGGGTTGACCCTATGACGATGCAGAGCATCGCCCACGAGCCGCATAGCGGCGAGGCGATTAATGCATTTATAAGATGGATTTTCTTTTTTTTCTCTCTCTCTCCCTATCTCACTGCATTATAAATTTCTCATTTTCACATCTCTCACCATTAAACAGTTCTCTATTTCCTTTCCTTTCTCTTTTGCTCTCTCTCTCTCTCTCTCTGAACTCTCACGTTCTGTTTCCAGATTTTTTCCACATATGATTCCATTTATCCAACCATATATGCACACTAAAAAGAAAAGATATGAAGGGAATACTGTATATAAGATAATAAACATGTTTAATTCATTCATTTTCTTACAACAAACTAATATGTTTACAGATTATAACATTGATGGTCAAATATTAAGCACAAATGACCTCATCTGCTACTTCCATTTGTAGATTACTTTTTTCTTTAAAAAATTCAACAAAGCATACTTATGCTAAATCTGAGCACTATTTTTGTCTCCAGGGAATGTATTGTATCATGACCTGCATCCTTATTATAAAACACATTATCAAAACATGCTGTTTTCTTTAAAAAAAAAAAATTACCTATGACTCAATGATTGCAATTTTTTCCAGAGAAACAATAATATTGTACAATAGTATACAACATCCTTTAGTGTGATGGTTCCCCCGTGGTCCACACACGCACCAAGGTATATCAGACCTTTTATTAACAGTTGCTCGTTATATACAATATATAAATCATACTCATAGGCCCATTCCCAAATGTTATAATTATTATCAATAAACAGATATTGATAAATGATGACCCCTCCCCAAAACTCTTATATTCCAAAAGTTTGATCTTGGCTGACAGGCGGTAACTTGAGTACTTGACTACTTCTTATTTGCCCTATACACGCATACTTAAAATGGATGCCTTGGCAAAGCCTCAGTTTTATAAATGATTGCTTGACTTAGACTCCAGATGAACATATTTCTTGTGTATTTATCTACACCATTAACTTTTCTACACATCGTGCTGTCAGATTGAGATGCTTTGGTGTGATATACTTAATGTTTTACATCATTTTTTTAACCCCTACCTTGCTTAGTTATGCAGACATTGGGCCCTTTTTTAAAAACTTGCGATAGCAGTGGAAAGGATGTGCATAAAAGAAGAGGCGGGATATCCATACTACTACCATGTACTACTACAACATGGGTACAATTGCATCATTGTATTATACCTTGGTTCCTGGTTACCTCTTCTTGGTAGTTTGAAAACTATGTTTCAGTACCGGTAATCATTGTAATAGTGTTTCCGTTTCATGGTGTCACTGGTGTGGTTGTGTGTATGAAGGCCAAATTTTCCTGCCTCGCCTGTCCACAATCACTAAACAATTTGAGCTGAAATACAGGGCCTAATATACAAGGTGATTAAAAAATTAAACATACTGCTTGCAAGGTGAAGTTACACGTACTGCTTGAAGAGAATTGTGAATGATATTTATCTATTGGGAGTTTGACCAAATCCAGTTTCAAAAATTTCAGCTTCGGAGGGGGGCATTACCCCTCAAATTAGGAGGGAAAACCCAATCCTGATGGGATTATAAGCACATTCTCACAATGGAAGACTGAAAAGACCTTTAATAAGAAACGTAATTATATCATCTATAAATGCGAGCGAGCTTTGGGGGAAGTTACTCTTAGTCGCTTGAAATTAGGGGCGCGTTAATGATGAGAGGAAAAGGGGACACTAATTTTTGATAGGGGCATTTATGAAAAGGGGATAGGTCCCTTTGGTATTGGAAAGGAAAGGAGGCACGTATCATTGTTAAAAGGGAATTTATCAAAAGGTGAAAAGAGGTGTACTAGTCTTATTGCGCCTGAAAAGGGGCACTGACCAGATAATAGATATGAAAAGGGGCACTTAAAAAAAAGGAAAAAGTGCAATAGTTTTAAAACAAGGGAAACGCTCTCGGCGGTCTCGCCTGCATTATGCAATTCGAAATGATGAAAAATTGAGGTTGGAACATTATTTATAGGCAGGGTGGCCCATTAGCAGGCCCCCAAAAATGAAATCCTCTGAATATAATTAAGTTGTGAAAACATAATACAAGTCTACTGACCTAAAATGAGCTTTGACCTTGTGACCTGGAATTTGTGTCATATGATTTGTGATACTTGATAACCCTTGGGTACAATTTTCATGGTATTTGAACAAACAATTTTGAAAATATGCTAAAAATTCAAAATCTTGATGTTGATGCCACAACAAAGTCTAAGTTTGTTGACCTAAAATGACCTTTGCCCTTAACTTTGTGACCTGAAATTCTACTCACGTGATTGGGAATACTTGATAACCCTATAGTCTAAGTTTCATTGACTAAAAACTTAAACTTTGAAAATTATATCAAAAATTCAAAAACTTAACCTTAGATTAAGTTTTTGATGTTGACGCCGTCGCCGTTAGCGCCGCCGTCGCCGGAAAAGCGGCGCCTATGTCTCGCTTTTTGCTTGTAGGCGAGACAAAAAGGGAGGTGCAGATCAGATTTTAATAGGGCCATTTATTGGAGGTGAAAGGGGGCTATTATGAGAACGGGGAAGGGCATGGCTCTTATTAAAAAGAAAAAGAGGCACATGTTAAAGGTAATACAAAGTTTTGGTACGGGGTCATGAATTTGGTTCAAATGAACATATTGGAAGCATATACGATCCTACAATATTCAGTGATCGTTGTCGCGGTCGAAATCGACTCTAAAGTTATGAAATTGTAAATAATAAACACTTTATGTTGAATAGCTCCCTCTCAAGGTCAAGATATTAATTAATCTATAAAACAATGTTTATTGACTAAAATTGACTGATTAGCTATTCTCGTTCGGAAATTATATACCACAACTACATACTCTGAGATTTTCATGGTCGCAGCTACCATTGTACGGCCGTAGGAGCTATTTGAAATTTATCAAAATTTACCGGGAGCACCGGTAAATCTTTATATTCAATTTTTCTCGAAAGCAGAAGTGTTTTAGGGGCTAAAATTTCTGGTGTTTTTAATACATCCACAGGGGCATCCAAATATATTAAAATTGTAAAGAATCACTATCCACCCATTTTTCAAAATTTCCCAAAACTTTGTAATACCTTTAAAGTAAACAAGGCACTTATCAGAGATGAAAAGGGGTAATTATGAGAAGGGTAAGGGGCACTTATAATCAGAAAAAGAGCATTTATTAGGAAGGAACAGGGGACGTGTCAAATAAAAGTGGCAGTTATTAGACTGAGACAAAATCAGAGATGAAAAGAGCACTAATCAGGAAAGGGAGGGGCACTTATCAAAGTAAAATGAGTATCTCTCAGATTTGAATAGGGGCGGAGATGAAGGGGGTACTTATCAAAAGTGAAAAGGGGCATTTCTCGTATTTGAAAAGGGGTACTTACTAGTCTAGAGATTAAAAAGGGCACTTATGAGAATGGAAAATGAACACTTATTGCAAAGAATAATGGGAACTTGTCGAAGGATAAGGGGCACTTATCAGAGGTGAAATGGGGAAGGGGCACTTTTACAAATTAATAGGGGAACTTGTCAAAGTAATATGGCACTTTACCTATGTGAAAAGGCCATAAAAGGGGCATTTTGGGGGTACTTGAAAAAGTGGGGGGGGGGGGGAACTGACCAGCTCCAGCTCCACTGGGCAGCTCCAGCAGTTCATTGAAGAGGCTAAGTAGAACTTCATAGTCCATACTGTTCATGTATGTCTGTTGAATGAAAAGAGAAGAGAATGAAAGTAAAACATTGATACCTACATCATACATGCTGCTTGTAAGTGTCGGCTTGCATGGTGATGTAGATATACAGTAGGTTTGCGGTTGCACCATGTGTGTGAGAGAGAGAGAGAGGTTTGAGGAGTCCTGAACAGGACTCTGACTCGGTAATCTTTCTTGGAGGAGTGTAGTCCTGAAAAGGACTGTTTGTTATCTTTCTTGGCATATAGTTCTCCTGAGAACTATATGCCAAGAAAGATAACAAACAGTCCTTTTCAGGACTACACTCCTCCAAGAAAGATTACCGAGTCAGAGTCCTGTTCAGGACTCCTCAAACCTCTCTCTCTCTCTCACACACATGGTGCAACCGCAAACCTACTGTATACATCATACATGTATCTCTGTTGTAACATAAAAAATGTCTTGCATGTACATTGTAGGCCTAGGCCTCAAATTTTCTCATGTGGAATCATACATAGCCATCCCATTAATACATACTTCTCAAACCAGCCCTTCGCATCCCCTCCAGCTTGGCCTTGATCTCACTCATTTCAAAATTTTGTTTTACTTGAAAAAACTAAACAGATCAAGTTAGATCAAAAGTAAATATGTTTGCCTTCTCTTGTGGTGGTCTGTTTTCTCCAGGACATTCTTTTTTCAAGCACATACTCCAAGAAAGCAAGCATTTGGTACTGCATTAACTGCGACAAGTCTCTCTGTACATTTTCCTGTAAAAGAGAGGGGGGGGGGGGAAATTTAATTCTTAGAAGAAAAGGAAATGAGCATGATCATTTAAACATTGCTGAGCATTTGCAGAATTTACTGTTCTATGTTAATTGGGATTTTCTCTTTACCAAAAAAGCCCTCCTTCATTATCTAACATTGAAATTTTTATTCAATTTCTTGATCCAGATCTAGTTGATCTACAGTCTTTCGACCTTGGCCTTGGCCCTCCCCCCCCCCCCTCCCCACCCGCAAAAAAAAAAGAGAGAGAGAGAGAGAGAGAGAGAAGGCAAGAAGGGAAAAAGGAGAGAAAGGGAAAGAAAGAAGAGGAAGAAGAAAAGAAAAGGGGAAAAGAAGGAGATCGGGGGACCGAAAGGGCCTTGCCTCCCAGCTGTAACCTCTCCCCCTCCCCCCATCAAAAAATAAAAGAGAAGGAAGGAAAGAGAAAGAAAAAAGTAAAGAGGGGATAAAGGAAAGGAAAAAAGAGGAAGAAGAAAAGAAGGGGGATATCAGTTGCAATTTTCCCGCCAACAAGTTGTAGTTTCGGGGGGGGGGGGGGGGGGAAAGAAAGGCCCTTGCCTTCTCCTCCCTCCCCCCCCCCCCCAGAAAAAAAAAACAAAAAAAAAGGAGAAGGGAAAGGGTTAGAGAGCTAAAAGGGAACAAAAAAGAGGAAGAAGAAAAGAAAAGGGTGATAAGAAGGGAGTTGCGATTAATCCCGCCAACAATGTGTGGATCGGGGAGGGGGGGGGGGGGGGGGCCAAAGGGCCCTTGCCTCCCCCTAGCAAACCTAAAACAGAGATAAGGAAGGGAAAGGAAAGGAAAATAGGAGAGAAAGGAAAGGAAAATAGGAGAGAAAGGAAAGAAAAAAAGAGAAAGAAAGGTAGGGGAGATCAGTTACAATATTTCCCGCCAACAAGGTGTAGATCGGGGGGGGGGGGGGGGGGGGGGGGGGGGAGGGGCACTGGCGTACTGATGGGGAAGGGGGCTGGTGACAGATGCCCCCCCCCAAATATAATTCAAACGTGGTTTATTTCTAATTCGATACCAGTGATTACCAGTGATTTACAAATGTTGCTGAAATGACATAATTTTCTGAGATTTGTCCTCAATGTTTAATAAATTATACTTTTTAATGCATTTGTGGGACAATGGCAAATTCTTAAAGAAAGAAAGAATAGTGATGCCAATTAGTGTCCTGCCAGTGTCACAAATAAGGTATCATAATATGTTCATCTGACCGTAATTAAATGCCTAAACCCCTGAGCTTCCGGGGCTCTGTCCCCTGAACCCAACCAATGGCCATAAGGCAGGCCCCTGGATGCTCATCTGACCATTATCTATCACCTAAAAACCCCACATCAATTCGTAACCAGTGCAAGGTATACAAATATGCTCATCTGAAGGTAATGTAATGTATAAAACCCCTGAGCTTCTGGGGGCTCTGCCCCCTGGACCCCACACCAATTAATTTGTGTCCTGCCGATGTTACAAATAAGGTTTCAAAATATGCTCATATGACCGTAATTAAATGCCTATACCGCTGAGCTTCTGGGGGTTCCACCCCTTGACCCCAGCAGGTTCTTCGCCCTTAGACACCACGCCAATTTCACAACGCTCTACCTGATCGTAAATACCTCCCCCCCCCCCCCCCACCTACTTAGAGAAACGTTTAGCCGGGCCTGCATGTAAGAGTGGGGTGGTGCAGATTTTTTTGTCTCCCCCCCCACCCCCCCCCCCCCCCCCCCCCCGTTTTTGCTCATTTCGCCACTGCGCACCGGTGTCACTATTACGTACAAATATTTGGCTTGCATAATTTAAAATTTGGGCCCCCCCCCCCTAAGAAATCCTGGATCCGCGCCTGTTCACATGCATGTAGTCCAATTATTTACTGGTCTGTAGGCCAAGGCCTCAAATTTTCTACTCTCGTACTCGTCTAACTATCTCGGTATCTGGTCCAAATTTTGGCGCTTGTTCACAACTCATGTCAACTGTGACCATGCTTTTTAGTGTTAGCTATTAACTTTCTTCTGACCCAACTATGAAAGTATTTATTCAACAGTTGGACCTAAAAGTAACAAAAAGCTTGGATCATCGATGCAGCTACCGCTAGTGAAGTGATCTGCCTATAGACCCTATACTCGTATCTAATTTTCAGAGAGGGTCTCGCCCGAAAGTTTGGGCCAAGGATCAAGGAGTGACGATGGCAGTCGAGCTGAAATATTTCTCACGACGATAAATAAAGAATCAAAAGTACGAGTGTACATTACTCCTAAATTCATCAGATATAACCATTTTAAACCACTTCATAATGTACAGACAAATCAGCAGATTCATACCTACAGCAGATATGCTTATAAATATGATTCAATTTACGAGATTTGAACGTAATTACAGCTGTACTCACCATCAAACTTTTAAAGAAAACCTCGAGCCCTCACTCTGTGTGGGTGACGTCATACATTAAATGCATGCAGCGAAAGTCTTGTCTTCAGATCAGGCAATCGTACATAATAACTTCCATCACAGATAGAAAAATTTCTTATTAAAATAATGAGGATGATTACAGTTATCAATCATTATACCCAAATCTGCATACAAATAAGAAGGAGAATAGTGATACAGAGACTTATTTACCGCACGTAGGATTTCTGATAAGAATGCACAAAGAACACAAAATGGAAAGGTGCCTGGAATAGAGGTAAATAATAGCAGTCAAGCTCATGAATATTCATATTATGGGCGTTACCAACCATTTAAATTTGCATACACAATCATTATTTAATATATAATGGAAATGCGCTTTTCATTATATATTATATAATGGAAATGCGCTGTTCATTATATATTATATAATGGAAACGTGCTTTTCATTATATATTATATAATGGAAATACGCCTTTCATTATATATTATATAATTGAAATGTGCTTTTCATTATATATTATATAATGGAATGTACTTTTCATTATATATTATATAATGGAAATACGCTTTTCATTATATATTATATAATGGAAATGTGCTTTTCATTATATATTATATAATGGAAATACGCTTTTCATTATATATTATATAATGGAAATACGCTTTTCATTATATATTATATAATGGAAATGTGATTTTCATTATATATTATATAATGGAAATACGCTTTTCATTATATATTATATAATGGAAATGGCTTTTCATTATATATTATATAATGGAAATGTGCTTTTCATTATATATTATATAATGGAAATACGCTTTTCATTATATATAAATAATGAAAGTGTGAATTGTAATTATTTATAAATAATGGCAATTATATATATATAATGGAAATATGCTTTTCATTATATATAAATAATGAAAGTGTGAATTGTAATTATTTATAAACAATGAAGTATGAATTGTAATTATTTATAAATAATAAAAATATGTTAAGAATTATATACAAATAAAAATGTACATTTTCTTGCATTATATGTAAATAATGGTTATTATTTGTTAAATAATGATTATATAACATATAATTTGTCTAAATAATAAGTTTACAAAAGGCGCCTCATAAATACCGGGCGCGCTACCCTAGTATCTTTAATCTGAATGAATTTTAGTGTTCCTTTTTTTTCGTGCAGTGAAGTCATTACATATAATGATCTATTCAAAGTTTCCAACATAGGTTTGGTCCCATTTGCATGATGAGTGGCATATTTTACAAGCTTATTTCATTGACCGATGACTTCGACCTTGTGTTGCATGTCGCTGCGAGCTGCGCTGATGAAGTGATGTGACATGACACACTCCAGCAAAGCATAGACTGCACTACGTGTTAATAGGCAGCATTTGAATACATGAATAGTCAATACACTCATAACACACAAATGCACACAATCATGCCGATACGGCTGTTCGGCAAGTTTGACAGTAGATGTAGACTCCCATTCACAATTTGAATTTTAAATTATTCTTTCTAACATCTGTAGATCTAGATTTCTAGAGGAATAAATATAGAGTCTAGGGTCTAGACTAAGTTGAAAAATATTATTTTAGTACTTATAGGGGTCTAGTAGATCTAGACTAGATCTAGAGTCTAGGGGGCCGTTTCTCGAAACCGTCATAACTACAAGATCAACGACATCTCGCCACTGTCACGCAACTTGTCAGCTAAGTGTTTCACGAAGCCGTCTTTGCCAAGATGAGCGACAACTTCCGCGACAATGAGTTGTCACTGCTCCGAACCCGTCATATCTTTTTAATTGCTGTAAAGCGCCATCACAAGTCAGTTTATTGCCATTCCGTGGGCCGCGAAATGTACGATTAGTTTCACTCTCATTTTGAGAAAAATATAGACGAGTTCGGTACGTAATTCTCTGGGATGCGAAATGCAAATGTAAAGAAGTGATAATACAAATTATACAGAAATTTTAAAAAGCTGAATATAAACATTAAATCACAAATCATTAAACTATAACATATAAATAAAAGAGATAAGAATGTTACACACCGTTGTCCATATTCAATCCATAGTCTTTCTTAGGATACCATCATACCTTTGGGGCCTATGTGCATTATTATTCCCTCTCTAATTACTTCTTTCAAATCATATTTTCAATATTAAATCAATTATATGACGAGTATTGTGAGACTCTAGAATAAAAACTGGCAGAGAAAAGGTATTTTTCCTAAAATTCCTCGTCACAATAAACAAAAAAGTACGTATTGATAAACTATCACATTACGGTATCCTTCAACTAACTTTTCATTTGACTGTCGAAAAAAAAACACTCACCGGTTTTTCTTCAATTTAAGAATCTTTACAGAAATATGCAAATCGTTTGATGATCTACATTTGATAATGACACTATTTATTATTTATTTTAGGAGAATTTATAGATCTAGATCTAGACCTATGTATATATTTCTTTTTGAACAATTTAGCCCCAAAACTTGTTTTGGGTTATTCTTGATAAATCAAATGGATCGTGACAAAGACTATGTTCTTGAGCTGCTAGTATCGCGATATATCGATATCATGTCTGTCATGGCTTTGTGAAACGGTTTATCCACTTCATGACATCTCCGTAGGTCGCCGACAAAGATATGACTGTCATGACATGGAGTTGGTTTCGAGAAACGGCCCCCAGAGGTCTAGACTCTACTGCTAATTTAGGTGTCATCAATTGTCACTAAAGTACATATTTGTATTGAAATCAGTTGAGTTTGGTACAGTGGTGTTTGAAATGTTGAGAATCAATAGCACAGCTTTTATTACACAGCCAGGATAGCTATTATGCAGCTATGTGTGACATGACAGAGCCTTTTTAAAAACACTAATTTCTATATGTGGGTCAATGATATATTTGCCGATCTATTGCCAGCAATTCCCCTATACAATAATACATTTTCAAACGTAAATAAACGCATATAAATTGTCTAGTGATATATAAAAAATGCGCTAAAATGTCGATTTATATTAATTTACAAAGAACCTTAGTCCCTTACCTTATAATTCTCTGTTTCACCAGTGATTATTGAACGAAACGTTTGAACCTAGCAGCTTATCGTAAGGTCACTCGATCGGATTGTAGGAGTAGTATGGTACCCTTGAAGTTTCAATCTGGACAAATAGGCATGTGAATTTTCCGGCCTAACTTGTTCAGTTCAGTTCAGTTTATTAAAAAACACATGGCATAGTAATCATGACGAACAAACATGATCCAAATTGAGACCCCAAAAAGCAATGCCTGTTGTTGTTGTTGTTTGTTGTTGTTGTTTTAATTTATAGGCGTTTTTCATTCAGAAGTGAATATTTACGCCTCTTCTCTCAGGATTTGTATTCCTTTAAAATTAGATTTACTTTTTTTGATATATAAATTTGGATAAATTGTATTTTTAAAAGCTAAACTTTTATTTAATCATGAAGAATTCAGTGGCTGGCGAGCAAAAGGCTTATCGGCTATATAGGACGCCCAAGGACCAACTCGGACACGGTACGTTGTGACAAGCTTCTCAACTCAGCCTAATGCTGAGCCTAGGCCCTCCGACGTCCACCAATATGTCTAGTCGTCTCCACCGTGTTTCTTCAAAATTTTGACCGAAAACCAAATATAAAAAAAACAGATCAGGATACATGAAGATTTTAAACGTTAATATAGACAGTTCTCTCTTCTAATTTCTTTTTTTCTTCTTTTTTTTCTTCTTTCTCACTCTTCTTCTTCATGTACATAATACTCACTATAAAAAGCGAAACATATTGGGCTCAAATAATTATGTGTGCTCACAGTTTGGACAATGACCTGTCTCATGTTGATTCAACTCAAACAGATTTTCATTTAAACCTAAGTTTCCCATTCTTAGGCGATGAAGAATAGTTTCATGATATCTGTTGTTCAGGTAACACACAAATGTTTTTGATACTAGAGTTTGCGTTTTCCGTAGGGGGGATGATGTTTCATTCCATCTTTTTGCCATATCTCTATGTAGTATTTCTTTATAACATAATTTGATTCTGCTCTGGTAAGAGCGTTGTTGATTTCTATATTTTTATTTAGTCCTGCTTTAGCAAACTTATCTGTTATCTCATTGTGTTGTAGACCACAATGACTGGGAATCCATTCGAAATAGACCTGGGTGCCCCGTATTTTAGTTGTATTTTAGTGGACATGTAGGCTCAATGCTCGGCTTATAAATATAATATAAATTGAATTAATCAAGCCGAAACTCAAGAGACCTATTTATTATACAGTGTATTTATATTTGGGCGTTAGGGCAAACTACGCGTGCCTCGATAAAATCAAATGGAGAAGACTTGTATTTTGTTTCCGTCTGAGCATAATTGCACAACATTTGATTTACAAATATGCGCTCATCAGTTAGTTTAAAATTCAACTTCAATTCTGATAGTTTATTGAAATAACACCCTGAAATAATGGGATTATATACAAAAATATATATATAATAGGATGTTAAATAGAAACAAAACCTAAAAACAAAGAACAAACAAATGATATCGAAACACAAAAAATGTACGTATATGTTATTCTAACAAACAACAGCGGTTGCGTTGCTTATATAGCAATTTTATTTCGTCATTCAAAAATTAATTCATAATATTCGACATAATAGGAGTTATCAACAAAAGCAAAACAGAATGTAAGACTTAATATCAAATAAACACAGTGGTCAGCTAAATGTAAGCAACTTATGTCAAAACAAACGAAGAACAACAAAAAGAACAAATTGCACTTATCGGACAACATTCGACGAAAAGTTACAGATTATATATCATTAAAACCAAACAGAACAATTATAATGATACAACTTTAACTTATGACGGAATTTTAAATCGACGAGAGTTGGGAGATGGTGGGCTGGCAACTGGTTTTGCGAGAGAGAGAGAGAGAGAGAGAGAGAGAGAGAGAGAGAGGTGCAGATAATGATATCCTTGCTGGTATGTGACATTTAAATCACTCAACATTTCTGCTGGTTTCGATAATGGGCTTTTAACCTCTGAATTTGTTGGCAATCTGCAGCCCAAAATCTTAAAGGTACTATGTCCTATTTGCAGGCCAAAAAAATGAAAAAGTTAAATTCCAACTGCATTTGAAAGATAATACTAATTTAGAACTTCCTTAAAAAAGTGGGGCTTAAAATTGTCTTCAAGTGGGAAAATAACGACTATTAGTTGTCAAATCGACTTTAGGGCTATAGAGCCCAAAAGTAATAGTCTTGATTTTCAGACAATTGTACCGAATGGTCATACGTTTTATGCTGCGCAAAGATTCAATCAGTTTAATCTTGGCCATCACAAGAAGTGGGTTATTGATGTCAGGCGCGCCGGAAGCAGTTTGGGATTGGGGGGGGGGGGGGCAAACATTCCAGGGGGCTCACATTCCAGGGGCAGTGACGTAATAAGAAAAAAAGTTCGGAAGGGGGGGGGGCAGACGAAAAATCTGCATCACCACCAGTCTTACACGTTACATGCAGGTCCCGCGGAACGTTTTTCAAAGTGGAATTATCGATCAGGTAGAGCGTAGATTGGCGTGGGGTCCAGGGCATGAGCCTCGACAGGGGGTCAAGGGGCTGAGCCCCCGGAAGCTCAGGGGTTTTAGGTATTTAATTACGGTTAGATGAGCATCCAGTGGCCCTCTGTAAAGCAATTGACGTGTTCCAAGGGGGAGGGGGGAGAGCCCCCAGAAGCTCAGGGGTTTTAGGTATTTAATTACGGTCAGATGAGCATCCGGGGGCCCGCCTTAGGGCCCTTGGTGGGGTCCAGGGGGCAGATCCCCCGGAAGCTCAGGGGTTTGAGGTATTTAATAACGGTCAGATGAGCATCCAGGGGCTCGCCTTAGGGCCCTTGGTGGGGTTCCAGGGGGCAGAGCTTCCGGAAGCTCAGGGGTTTTAGGTATTTAATTACGGTCAGATGAGCATCCAGGGGCCCGCCTTAGAGCCCTTGTTGGGGTCCGGGGGCAGAGCCCTCGTTAGCTCTGGGGTTTTAAGCATTTAATTACGGTCAGATGAGCATTTGTTATAACTTATTTGTGACATTGGCAGGTCACTTATTTTTTTCTCCGTCTTTCTTTCTTTTTCTCTTTAACATACTTTTTCAAAAAGGAGGGGGAGGGGGAGGGGGAAGGGGGGGGGGGGGGCTCGAGCCCAGCCACTTTGCAGACCATGACATAAAGGCTTCTAAATAAGCGTATTTAGTCGCCTGACTGTAATTTGGGAATTTCTTATTTTCCAACAAACGCATAAAAAGGTATGACTTACACAAAAAATGGAGAAAAATTGCCGGAAAATCATGTCACAACATCAACATTTGTTAATCACTTGTTTCGAATAAGAAATACATCACCCCCCCCCCCCCCCCCCCCCCATCAGTACGCCAGCGTTCAGGGGCTCATGTCTTTTTACCCCTATAACAAAAAAAACGGACACGCTTTCCCATTCTCGCACAATATGTCCACGATATGCGTGTATCGCTATTATAGAGACCTCCATTGATAAATACCGTATAGGTGGCATGCGCAATGGTTATGAAATTTAATTCCTGTGAACTTTCCTTTTTCTTTGAATGGAATCGTATATGTGATTTTATTCAGGTTTTTTTTATTGTTACGTTCTTTTGGTTGAAAATACACACCATGTTTACTCCTTTACTGTTGTTGTTGTGTTTTTTTGGAGGGGGCGTTTTTTTTGGGGGGGGGCAAAAATGCGTTTTGCCCCCCCCCCCACTCTTTTGACTTGGGGGCAACTGCCCCCCTGCCCCCCCCCCACTTCCGGCGCCTATGATTGATGTAGACAAATGCTCATGTACCCTTTACAACTCTTTTCATGTACACTGTCACTCATAAAGGTGGAATATTTTAGTTTTACCCCAATTTATGGAATTATTTTAAAAATTATTTAAAAATAATAGATCTAGATAATAGTATACATTCTCAGATTTTATTGAATAATAATTGGACAATGTGTGTTTTGCGGGACTGCTAAAGCATGTGTATGATACTATGCTTATTAACTAGGGGACTTACGCCCTCAAGTCATAAATGACAGTAATGAGGATTAATGCCCCACAAAAGGGCACTAATTATAGCACATCGACACGGTTTTGATCCTGGGGCCTCACAGTTACGAGGCCATTGTTTTGTCACTGAACCATGACTGTGCGCAGCGGGGGCTAGGGTAGGGGGCAGTTTCCATAAATTAAAAAAAAACAGAAAATGCAATAAATTTGTAATAATTTATTGCATTTTACCCCAGTCCCCAACATACAAAAATCCTCTGGACGGCCATGCGTTATGGCTCAAGGCATGGGCACACAGAAGATTTTGTCATGTTGGGAACCGGGGTAAAATGCAATAAATTATTGAAAATTTATTGCATTTTCTGTTTTTTATTTTATTTATGGAAACTGCCCCCTACCCTAGCTCCCGCTGCGTACAGTCATGGTTCAGTGACAAAGCAATGGCCTTGTAACTGTGAGGCCCCAGGATCAGAACCGTGTCGATGTGCTATATTAGTGCCCTTTTGTGGGGGCATTAATCCTCATTACTGTCATTTATGACTTAAGGGCATAGGTCCCCTAGTTGATAAGCATAGTAGCATACATATGCTATAGCAGTCACGCAAAGCACTCATTGGCAAATTATTGTTCAATAAAATCTGAGAATGTATACTATTATCTAGATCTATTATTTTTTAATTATTTTTAAAATAATTCCATAAATTGGGATAACAAAAAAATATTCCACCTTTATGAGCGACAGTGTATGTTATTACCAAAGAAGAAAAAAGCCAGTCAGTCACTCAATAGTGTCTGACAGTGAAGTCTAGCAAGTAAACAAGTTTCTTTGCATAATTTGAATATGAGGGCACTGCTAACGTTTAAATTTCACAGATAGGACATACATGACATATTCATAATTCCTGCAAAGTTCTACAGAATTTGAGGTTGGCTGTAAAAGGGACATAGTACCTTTAATACATGTATCTTAAGATAATAAGATTTTCTTTTCGGTAGAGTTGAGAATGCCATTGGATTATTTTTCATAAAAACACAACATTTCCAAATTACATGAATAATTTTCTCTTTTCTCTCCCACTTACACTGCAATTCCTTAACTGTTCCTTTGGGCGACTTTATTCATACACCCTTTTACTTCTGTTAATATAATATAATGTTTTTCTGTGACTTTAACATAAATGTCGAATAAATATTAATATACCCACTAACAATCAAATCTGACCAAGATAGAGCAACATGAAAACATAATCATCAAAGTTGATAAGCAGCTGTTGTCAGTGTTTGCTTGGTTTATACATTTTTACAAGGTTAAAACTTGCACATGAGCGACAGTTTATAGTTATAAAGTTTGATTACGTGTATCTAGTACAAAATTATAGTAAAACAATGACATATGATGATAAGGTTTATTTTCATTTTCAACAGAACAATCAATGTTCACATTATTATGACCCCAAAAATTAAAGAAATCAAGATTCATATCTACTGAAAGAAAGCTGAACTGTGGTTTTAAAACATTCACAATAACCATACAATAATGTAAATAAAAATATAATCTACATTTATATGTGGTTTGTTTTAGCCTATAGTGCAAAATTAAATGAATCCCAAACTTCCGATATATCGTACAGACAAGCACAAAATAAGACTTGAGGGATAGACAAAAATGTTTTAGGCCATAGACCTATCCGTACAAATTAAAAAATAAATCAATTAGATAATTTTCCTTTTGAAAACGTGATGCCCCAAATCGTAAAAGCATATCCATATTATTGTTCATGTTATTTAACTAATTTAATCTCTTCACCTATATAGTCATAGATCTGTCATAATTTATATTATACTTAGTAAACTGCACAGCTGATTTTGTTCAAATCTTTTACAGTATTTCACAAGATTATCACAATATGTCACTCACTGAAGATTCCACGTCTACAGTTAACAACGGCGGATCAAGGGAGCACCCCAGAACCAGAAGGAAGGGGGGGGGGGGGGGTGAAGAAAAGAAGAAGCATATGGGCCGATGACCTTTTATTCTCTGCATCGTCAGATAATTTTGTAACCAAAACAGTAAACTATATGACTTAAACAACAAAAAAACATTTCCGGACTTGACCCCCCCCCCCCCCCCCTCGCCATTCCCACACAAAAAACCTGGTAAGGGCCCGCCACTAATCAAAGTTCTTTATAATTAACCTAACTTAAAATGTTTGTTCCTTACCGTCTTTTCATGAAACGATTATCACAATATTATTTATTCTTAACAGGTCAAATTTACATCTTCCTCGGAAATGTTATTAATAAATCTCTGTGACTCTTTCTCTTGAAAATTAAAATACAAACGTTATCTATCAAGAATTTGATATTGTCATTGTTATATATTCAAACTTTATGGGTATAGAGTATATGAAATGTAATTTATTATCGATGGATTTGTTATTTCTTTTCTTCTCTCTTTTTCTGCTCTTCCTTCTCGTTATAACTCGAGAAGGCATATGCCAACGCTCCTCCGACAGCAAGAAGTCCAGCTCCTAATGCAATGGAGCCAACTATTATACGACCAGTGTCACTATCACCATTCCCACCGCCGCCACTACTCTCTCCTCTGTCAAAATGAAAATATGAAATTGGAGTAATTGTTGAAATAAAACGTAGAACAATGAGTCTTTGCTCTCAAGTGACTTAAGTATTTAAAACGCGATTAATTTGTCATCGTGCTCAAAGGATTACATAGAAAAATTGGAAGAGATCAGACAATGTTAGAAAAGGTAAGATACGCCATCAACAGAATAATACCAGATGAGATTAAGGTAAAGCGTAGACTTATTATTAGAATTAATTGTCAAAAATATTATTTCATGGCTTAGCAAAGGACTATGGACCTACTATAGTCCATGCTTAAAACATGGTCATGTTTAATGAGACTGCACTTGCGGGAACCCAGCAAGGAGTTAAATGTAGGCGGTAAAAAGATATATAATACTAGTTATGAAATGGAAAATTATCTAGCTCAATTGTAATTGCCATACATCAACTGAAATGCCAAATCAATAAATTTATTAGCTTATTGGTGTTAATCGTAGACTTTTTATGAAAGTATTAATTAATAACTTTCCGGTTGTTATTACTGCTCAAACCGCTTTACGGTGTATTATTACTCCCATTATGCACCTCTGTAATCCAATATGAAGCGCTTATGCATTAAGCATTAATAACTGGGTATTACAGGAAGTGGCAAATACCAATTAGTGTACTGCTAAAGGATAGTAGAGACAGACATGGATTAGAACCAAAAACGTTTTAACTGAAAGTCAAAATGAACGAAATATGATACCAGGTACGTATTTTAAAACTGGCTGGGATATTGTTCCAAAGGACATGCATGAGAGTCTTGCGGGGATTCGAATCCTCACATTTCCATTGACAGGCAAGTGAATACCTTTAACAGTTCCACGATTCAAAATTTAGATTGCCACTGTTTAAGACAACAATTTTTGTTAGAGTCTAAAAAATCCATTGTGCTTACCTATAATTTGAGTTACCTCCACTGTATGCACGAACACTGGATTCGCCGGAGAATCCCCTATTGGTCTGAGAGGCGACACGACAGTCACCAGATCCCCAATCGCATCCTTCACAGAGTTCCTTGCGATGAGGTGGACCATGCCCTCCTCGCGTGGCATCATCATGGTTAGAGAGGGTCTCCCCTCTCATCTGTCGCTCTAATCTGAAGATTATATACGATTTACAGGATTTATATTGGACCATGCAGCAGCCCATTAGAAGCAAAGGGTATAAATAAGCGATAATTTGCACGTATATTATACAGAACGAATTTAAAAAAAAGGTCTCCAATGTGCTTCGAATTTCCCTACTGATGGTAAATTTTAGTCGAAAACCTGAAACATTTTATTAATTTCAGTTGACATGTGGAAATTTATGTATTATTACTATTGTTCAAAAATCAGATTATCTAGAATGCTTAATCAATTGAACAGGTGTCAAAGGAAAATATATATAAGAATCAAGCGCGTAGCCAGGATTTTGTTTTAGGGGGTGGGCGGTAGAAAGCACACAAAGCGAGGAAGCGCGCTCCCTGGGGGTGTGGGTGCAGGGAGGGCGAAAGCTTTGACGTTTCATTAAATTATTAGAGAAAGGAGACGATTCGTTGTACCATTCTCGACTCTTAATCCTTGTCTGAATTCAGTCCCCCCCCCCCGCGAAGCGCGGAAGCTTTGACGTTTCATTAAATTATTAGAGAAAGAAGACGATTCGTTGTACCGTTCTCGACTCTTAATCCTTTTTCTTCCTACGTCCTTTCTTCTTTCTCTTTTTTTCCTTTTTCCTTTCTCTTTTTTTTTTGGCCGGCGTTTTTGTTTGGGGCGACCGCCCCCACCGAACCCCCTGGCTACGCGAAGGATAAGAAGAAGAATCTTACCTGTCCAGCATGTTGTTGACCATTCTTTTATATTCATCCTCCTTGAAGGTCATCTCCACTAACTGATCGCAATTCTGGCATTTTTGTCGCCATACTTTGACTGTCAAGTTGTTCAAGTCGATTTTTGCTGATGCCTGGTGACTTGTCCACCTCCTTGAACACCCACGGCATCGGGCAATCCCATACCCTCTCATCGTCCGAGAAGAAAACCTCGGTGAAATGTGGGCAGTGTGGATAGTTCTACGCGACATCTCTTGACGCAAGATCGCTTGGTGGGTGTCTTCACTGGCAGGTTGTCCATTGTCTTGGACCAAAGTTGCAGATTGCGATGCACCCATGATGAAGCTTAAAGAGAAGGTTGAGTTCTGGGAAGAGGTGAAAAATAATTTGTGAACTTTATCATTCTTATTATGCAAGTGTGGAAGAACATCAGATAAGACATGTTCCCTGAAAAGCATGGCTCTTCAAATGCCTTCATATTCTAAATATGTCATGTAACATGTAAAACTCGGGGGCCGTTTTTTTTACGCCACGTGTTCGTGTAGTCCCATATACATCTTTCTGTGTACAGTGTTTGTAACTTTACCAAGACTTGGCCAAATTTCTTATCATTTTGATGATTCCAGAACCTTGCAATACACACAAATTATTATATGCTAGATGATCAACCTTTTCTGGTCGATTCCACACCGTTTCTTTCACAATGCAATCGCATGACCAGAACTCAACTTCATCTTTAAACGATAATCAAAGAATGAATGAATGGACGAATGAACAGATAAATGAATGAATTAATGAAGGAATTAACACATTTCAATCAATAAATAATTAGATGCATACATGCAGTTAAGATTAATGATGTATAATTGGATAACAAACAAAACAAATAGATAAATACAGAAATTATTGATCAATCAAATGAATATAAAATAAATATATTAAAGAATACATGAAAGAATAAATGAATAAAAGAAAATGATAAACTGATAAACAAAACATGAAATGATTCCTCACGAAGAAAATTGGAAATGTATGGATGATGGGAAATGCAATGGAAAATGGAGGGACTTTACCTGAAGTAATCAAAGGACTAACAGGGTGCTCCCCCTAGCTGCATGGAAGAGAAAAAGCAAATCAATGTTACCACGACGGCACGACCAGTAGTCTTCCCTCCCGAGAAGGAGGAGCATTCTTGGGAGCTATACGTTTATTGTGCTTGCAACAGAAATACATTGAAGTAATTAGCACATAATAATATATCAAGAGTTTAATTCCGAAAGGGGCTAAACCCATTTTTGTAACTTCACAGAAAAAAATAATTGTTTGCCAGATTTTGTACAGGTGTCTATGGAAAAGAGATATTAGAAGGTGCATTTTTTCATAATTGCTCCGAAAATGTAGGTAAATAGTTTTGTTGAAAGACGGGTAGGCCTACTTAAGAGAACAATGTCAGATCAATAACTTAATTTTCATCAAAAGTGGATTTAGCTCCTTTTGGTATCAAGCTCTTCCTATATATAGAACAGTATATTGTTATTATGTTTTGTCATTGGCAACATTTGGTAGTATTTCTATTAAGTGATAAAGAGACCTGGCCCTGTATTACAAAGAGTTGATATCAATCGCAACTTATTTGCGATTGATATCAATCGCAACTAGGTACATAAGAGATAGGAGACTGCAAACTTGAGATTGATTGGAGGACTTGCGATAGATTTGGATCAATCAATGTAAAGTCATCTGACTGGTCCCCCGTACTCAGTGGAGCACCCCAGCCCCCAGGGTACAGTACTCGGCCCCCACCCTTTCCTGCTTCACATTAACAACATACACGATGGAATATCCAGCACCGTCAGACTTTTCGCAGACGACTGTTTTGTTTACAACACCATCAAATCCCAGAGAGATGAAGATACCCTCCAACAAGACCTGCATAAACTGGTGAAGTGGGCTGACGAATGGGGCATGAGATTCA
Organism: Strongylocentrotus droebachiensis; assembly: GCA_035222895.1. Classification (NCBI taxonomy): domain Eukaryota; kingdom Metazoa; phylum Echinodermata; class Echinoidea; order Camarodonta; family Strongylocentrotidae; genus Strongylocentrotus; species Strongylocentrotus droebachiensis. The sequence continues at coordinate 505,192 of JAVYIG010000066.1, forward strand.
ACCCGTCTAAAATGTACCACTATGCGGATTTCCAGGGGAAGAAACAAATCACACACCATATATAACATGATGGGAGTAACTCTTGAGAAAAGAAAGGACTCAATATCTAGGTGTCTACATTTAAAACGACCTGAGATGGAATGCACAGGTAAACTATGCCAGATCCAAAGCATCGAAAGTACTGAATTTCCTCAAGAGAAACTTTCACCATACCTCGCAGTCAACCAAGGAGAAACTTTGTAAGACACTAGACCGGCCTCACCTGGACTGTGCGACGTCAGCCTGGGACCCGTTCACTGCTAAAAACATCAAAGACCTTGAACGTGTCCAAAACGCCGCAGCCAGGTTCACTACATCAACTTATGGCAGGGACACATGCAGTGTTACGTCGCTCAAAGAATCCCTTGGATGGCAGCCGCTGCAAGAAAGACGGCGAGCAAATAGATTAACCTCCCTCTACAAAACACTAAATGGGACTATGGATATCGACCATCGGAAATACATCACCCCAAAGACCCACGACAGAACACGGGGGCATGACCACCAATTCCAGCTTTATCGCACGAGAACTGATGTCCATGCAAACTCGTTCTTCCCAAAAACCACAAAGGAATGGAACAACCTACCGTCTTCAGTAATTTCTGCCAAAACTACCTCTGCATTCAAAGCAGAACTGTTCACTTTCTTAAAACCCACAAGCCAAAATTAACTGACCACTCAAAGCCACACCTCCAGTTAAAATTCCCCAGTGGAGTGTTCCGGAGGAATCCAATCCAAGATCCAAGAATCGCAACTCTTTGTAAGACGGGGCCCAGCTGGTATAAAAAGGAATGCAATTTACACGGCCTATTGAAATATCCTACCTTGATAGCAGAAAATTCAGAGGAGGCTGGTGTAAGTTTGAATAAAATCAGACACAAAAATGTATAACTCTTGGGTATGTAGGCGTCTTTTATCTTTGGAGGACGTTTTATAATATGCTATACTGCCTATCCATAATATATTTTGAGTAGTGCCCCATCCTGTACGTCACACTAAATCCACTGACCAAATTACTGTCTCAAAGAGTTAGTGATCTCATAATTATTTCAAAAATTCGTAGATTTCTTATTGGTGGTCCGAATTATTTCAAACTTTCGCCAGTCTATTTCCCAAATGTTTTCACTTTCATAGAAATGAACTTATTACAAGGGTTGGATTGCCCTTCGAGCACTAAGTTTAAGATGCGGCCAAAGGGCAAAACATTGACGCTCAACTTCCTCGTAAAGGCCCTATCTCATTGAGCGGCGAATGCTTGCAAACGAAAATCGGCGACTTTTAGTGACGTTTAGCGACAATTAGCAACATTTGAGCAAATATTTCTGAATGTGTTTGCGAAAGGCAGTTGGCGACTATTAGCGACTGTAAGCAAATGTAAGCGACATTTTTTGCGAAGATTAGCAACTATTTGCCAATCCTTTGCCACTATTTGTGAACGTTTGAGACCTTTTGAGAACTCTTGGTACACAATGGGTCGATTTTATAAAAGAACCATATGGTAACGTGGTCGCTAGCATTGGCGAAACAAAGAGAACTGACGATAACAAAGAGCGACGCCGTCTTACAACCGTTTGCAAAGGCTTATACGACTGTTACGCTTAATTACGACTGTTTTGCAAACGCCTGCAACTGTTTGCGAAACTATAAATTCGCAAAGAAATTTTGAGCATGTTCAAAATTTCGACTTTTGAGTTATCTGAATGATAACAATTTGTTTTCATCATTACTTCTCAACTTGACTCTAGGGAGCCTACCCTTGTTAGATAATTAAAATTAATGATAAATAGATAGATAATTTAGTGATAAAAACAAATATCATGGGGCAAAGTCGAATTGCAATGAATTTGTAATGATAGAGTGCAGATCTGAGTAAGGAATAGCAATGACTAGACTCTGAAGAAAACATAATCGAAGTAAACTTACCATTAGATCAGAGCAGAATAATAATAGACCTATACGATCAAACAAACCTGCATTTTTATGATTTTTGAAAATCCGATAGTTATATTAATACTGATACTAATACTGAATTACTCCGGGGAATCACTACGTACATGTAGCTAGTTCTAGCTATCTATTTAAGTTATGCACGCTCCTTCCTATTAATAATTAATATGCAATAGGTATTATTATTATCCTGCATCAGGCTCGAAGTGGATTATTCCAATTCAGCGGGGTGCAGTGAATTAAAAGAGGGGAAAAAAAGATATGACATGGCACTTTTTTCTATAAAACATCATTTTATTTGTTGCCCATGATTGAGAACAATGTACGCCATTATTATAAATGAATTTTCTTAATACTAAGCTAGTGAAAAGCCGCACAGGTTGTATAATTTCACCCACATAGAACATTATTTAGGTAATGGAATACATCGTTGGGATTCCCCACACTGGGTACCTCTACACAGACGTGTTCCGTTTAAAATCTGTTTGTATGCTTTCAAAATGCTCAATCATTTGGCGTCTAAATATCTTACTGACACCCTCCAAATAGTATACACCATGTCGTAATCTTCGCTGAGCAGCCGACACATGTAAACGTATCATTCCCAAATCTAGACTCTCAGCAGCTGAAAATGAGTAGACGCATCAAAGACTTGGAACAACATCGTCCTTTCCATATAAATTACTAGTCTTGCCACCTTCAAAAGATCCCTCAAAACTTACCTTTTCCACCAGTGATCTATCTCGGTGTTATCTTGGTGGTGGTGTTTTTTTTTACCTGACTGCTAAGAAAGCATAAATGCTTGAAAAAGTAAGTAACCAGACGGCCGACGGCTTTAGGACCTCTCCGAGGGACCTGGTAATGAGGATAAATGCCTTACCAAAGGGCACTGTAATCTACATCCTGCACATTTGTATCCTCTTTTCATATACAGTGTATTTTTATTTGTAAGCGTTATGGTCCTTATTGTTTTTAGTGCTCCTAAATATTTTATATTATTAAATAGAAGTGATAATTAGTTAAGGCTTCACATTGAATTCACATACACGCTAAATTACTTTATTTCTTTTTCTAATAACTATTTTCAAACTTCTAAACTATGATTGTAGATCAAGACATAAATTAGGTCAACCGGATTAATGCAAAAAATGTTTTGGAAATAAAAGTGAATATTTCAATGTTTAAAAAATCGATACCCATCAGCTGAAAGCCGGGTAATAAACCATTTCTACCCCATATAAAATGCATCTGAAGTTATTTTAAATGATTATACTTCATAGGTCTACATGATTGTGATAAGCTTGTAGTGTATTATTCAAATACGTGTTTTCTAAATTATTTGTTTATCTCTCACCATGCTCACACTGAGGCATTTACACATTATAGGCTTACAACTAAATCTTGGTTAGGTTAATCAGGCACGTAGCCACGGGGAGGGGGGGGGGGGGCAGGCGCGGATCCAGGATTTCTTAGGGGGGAGGCCCAAATTTGAAATTATGCGAGCCAAATATTGGTACGTAATGGTGACCAGCACTGTCCAGCAGTGACGTAATTAGAGGTGGGTGGGTACAGGGAGGGGCGAGTTTTTCACCTCCCTCCTCCGCGAAGCGCGGGAGCTTTGACATTTCAATAAATTATTAGAGAAAGAAGACGTTTCGTTGTAGCATTCCCAAAAATAATCCTCGTCTGAATTATGTTTCCCCCCCCCCCCCATCACGCGAGAAGCGCGAAAGCTTTTACGTTTCATTAAATCATTAGAGAAATAAGACGATTCGTTGTATCGTTCTCGACTCTTAATCCTTGTCTAAATTCAGTTTCCCCCTTCCCACCCCCCCCCCCCCCCTCTACCGCGCGAAGCGCGGAAGCTTCGACGTTTCATTAAATTATTAGAGAAAGAAGACGATTCGTTGTGTCGTTATCGACTCTTAATCTTCGTCTAAATTCAGTTCCCCCCAAGCTTTTACGTTTCATTTAATCATTAGAGAAAGAAGAAGATTCGTTGGACCGTTCTCGACTCTTAATCTTCGTCTAAATTCAGTTCCCCCCAAGCTTTTACGTTTCATTTAATCATTAGAGAAAGAAGAAGATTTGTTGTACCGCTCTCGAAAATAATTTAGTTTCCCCCTCCCGCGCGAAGCGCGGAAGCTTTCACGTTTCATTTAATCATTAGCGAAAGAAGACGATTCGTTGTACCGTTATGACTTTTAATCCTTGTCTAAATTCAGTTTTCCCCCCTCCCACGCGAAGCGCGGAAGCTTTTACGTTTCATTAAATCATAAGAGAAAGAAGACGATTCGTTGTACCGTTTTCGACTCTTTATCCTTGTCTGAATTTCAAAAATGTTCTTTATCTATTCCTTTTTCTTCCTACGTCCTCTTCCTTTTCACTCCTCTCTTTTTTTGGCCGGCGTTTATAGGGGGGCTACCCCCAACGCCCCCCTGGCTACGCACCTGCGGTCAGATGAACATAATGTTGATACCTTGTCCGCCCCAGAAGCTCAGGGGTTTAAGGTTTTAATTTACGGTCAGATTAGCATTCAGGGGTCCGCCTTAGGGCCCTAGGCGGGGTCCAGGGGGCAGAGCCCCGGAAGTTCAGGAGTTTTGTGCATTTAATTACGGTCAGATGAGCATTATTTTGATACCGAATTGTTACAGTGGCAGGTCACTAATTGGCTTGGGGTTCAGGGGGCGGAGCCCCGGAATCTCAAGGGTTTTAGGCACTCAATTACGGTCAGATGAGTATCAAGGTGCCCGCCTAAGGGCTCTTGGTTGGGTCCAGGGGGCAGAGCCCCCGGAAGCTCAGGGGTTTTAGGCGTTTAATTACGGTCAGATGAGCATTTTTGATACCTTATTATTTGTGACACTGGCAGGATACTATTTGGCGTGGGGTCCAGGGGGGCAGAGCCCCCAGAAATCAGGGGTTTTAGGCATTAAATGACCGTCAGATGAGCATCTAAGGGCCCGCCTTAGGGCCCTAGGTGTAATCCAGGGGGCAGAGCCCTTGGGGTTTTAGGCATTTAATCATGGTCAGATGAGCATATTTGATACCCCATTATAATGTGACACTGGCAGTTAACTATTTTTTCTTTCTCGCTCTCTTTCTTTCTATTTCTCTTTAATATACTTTTTCAAAGCAACTGTGGGGGGGGGGGGGGGGGCTCGAGGATCCCGATCCCCGCCGTTCCGCGGGCCCTGATATATAGGCATCTCAAGAAGCATTTTCTTGCCTGGCTGTAAATTTAGGAATTTGTCATTTTCCAACAAACGCATAAAGTGAGGAAAAAATCTCGGAAACTCATTTCAGCATTATTTGTAAACCACCGTTATGGAATTAGAAATAAACCACGTTTGAATTCTATTTCTCCAAAGCCCCCCCCCCCCCCCCCCCCTCCGATCTACACCTTGTTGGCGGGAAAATTGCAACTGATATCCCTTACCTTTCTTCATTCTCTTTTTGTCCTTTCCCTTTCTCTCCTCTTTCCCTTTCCCTTCCCTTCCTTATCTCTCTTTAAGGTTTGCTGGGGGGGGGGGGAGGGGAGGGGCAAGGTTATTTTGGTCCCCACCCCGCTCCACACATTGTTGGCGGGATTAACCACAACTGATCTCCGCTTCTTTTCTCCCTTTATCTTTTTTTCTTCCTCTTTTTTGTTCCCTTTTAGCTCTCCTCTTTTCCTTTTCCTTCCTTCTCTCTTTTTTTTTAGCGGGGACGGGGGGGGGGGAGGCTAGGGCCTTTTGCCACCCCCCGATCCACAACTTGTTGGCGGGAAAATTGCAACTGATATCCCCCTTCTTTTCTTTTCTACTTCCTCTTTTGTCCTTCCCTTTATCTCCTCTTTTTCTTTTTTCTTTCCCTTTCCTTCCTTCTCTTTTATTTTTTTTATTAGGGGGGGGGGGAAGGCAACAGCCTGGGAGGCAAGTCCTTCCCCCCCACCCCGATCTCCTTCTTCCCTCTTTTCTTTTCTTCTCCCTCTTCTTTTTTCCCCCTATTCCTTCTTTTCCTTCCCTCTCTCTCCTTTTTTTTTTTTTTTTTTTGCGGGGGGGGGGGGCAATATTTTCATTGCACCAGTTGATAACTGGTCTGTGTGCATATTTCCAGTTGCACCAGTTGACACCAATTAATTTGAATATTGAATATGGGGTGCGTGCAGATCTATGTTTTTTAAACAATTTAACTGATTTTACAGCATATTTCTTAATTACTGATGATTTAGTTATATGTAATTCATTTCGAAAATACTACAAATATAAATTACCAGTTATTAGGACACTTCGTATAAATTACATTTAATTAAACATGAATAAGGGAAACATTAACTATGAACTAAAATAATTTCAATAAAATACAAGTACATGACAAAATTTCGATTAATTAAATTATGTAAGTCTACTTATTACCAATGCCTTTACATTGGAAATACAGACGTACCAGTATTGAAGTGTTGTTGCCGTTCAACTGGCAGTTTTACCAAATGGTTCTAATGGCTCAGCTAGACCAGTTGAATTTTAACTGGCCTGGATTAACTGGATCATATAAGCCCATTTCTATTTCCAGGGTTACCAGTTGGCATTAACTGGTTCATCAACTGGACCAGTTGCAACTAGCTTTCTCTTCTGGGATGTTTGCACCCCCCCCCCCCCCACCCCCTCTAATCCCAAACTGCTTCCGGCGCGCCTGGACGTAATTATGGAAGATCCAAAACACGATGTTCAGAAACGGGATGAGAACGTCATTATCATTTGGTTCATTTATTATTGTGTAACATTTTGCCTAATTGGGTTGAACGCGGGTTACAGTAACATATTTCCTCTTCGACGTAAATTTCACGTGAATGAAGAACATGATTCATCTCAAGTCAGCCTCATAATATTCACGTGAATTTCATGCAGATATTTTGACTAAAACTATAACGCTTTACGTGTTTCTGTGACGCGATAATTTCGTTTATGAAGATGTTATTTCATAACCAAACAAACACGGGAGTATTAGGTTTACAAACCATGGTCTCCAAGGTAGGGATAATCACGTTATTATAATGGTGATATTGCAGTGACAATAATATTGCGTGATTTAGTGTACGTGTGTTTTAAGTGACCTAGTGCAATAAACGTATTAACACATTTACGTAAATGTCAGGTGTTTGAAGAACGTTACTCTCCTCAAGTCGATACCTTGATATTGACGTGATTTTCACGTGATTTTGTTTATTGGGATAGAACAATGAGTCTCTGCTCTCAAGTGACTAAAGTATCTACAACACGATTAATTTGTCATCATGCTCAAAGGATTACATAAAATAAAATGGCGTAGCTCATACAATGTTAGAAAAAGTAAGATATGCCATCAACAGAATATAGGACCACTAGAAGTAAAATAAATATGTAAATTTAGCCTTTGCCCTTCAAAAGTTATTGTTCATGTATCAACTGGACACTTGGTGTTTTCACACAAGATGGATTTTCCAGATGAGATTAAGGTAAAACGTAGACTTATTATCCATGGAATTAGTTGTCAAAAATATCTCATAGCTTAGCTATAACAATGGACATGCTTAAACAGACTACACTTAAAACCCAGCAAGGAGTTAAAGGTATGCAGTAAAAAGATATATAATACTAGCTATGAAATGGCACATTAGCTAGCTCAAATCTAATTGCCATTCATCAATTGAAATGCCAAATCGATTGATGAAGCTTATTGGTGTTAATCGTTTATTTATATGAAAGTAGTAATTAATAACTCGCCGGTTATTATAACTGCTCGAATCCCTTTACGGTAAACATGTACCTCAGTTGGTCAGGAAGTTGGTTCCACAAGACAGGCGAAGCCGTTGAAAAAGCACGAGAACCATAGTACGTTTGGGTTGATGTGGTAGGGACAGCCAGGACATTCTTTGTTGAGGAGCTGATATTTCTACCGAGTATTAAGAAGAAATAAAATTAAGAAGATATAAAGTTGGGGATTTGTGAATCATTACCTTAAGACACAACATAATAAGAACTTTATAAACAATTCTTTCTTTTACAGGTAACCAATGAAGGCGAGTCAACATGGGTGTTACTGCATGGATCTCTCCCCCTTGCTCGTGCAAGTGGCAAGTGCCAATTGGTGTCTTGTTAGAGCCAGACAGGGATTCGAACCAATAACTTTTAACTGAAAGTCAAAATAAACGAAACATAATACCAGGTACAAATTACAACTGGATGGGGAATTGTGCCAATAGGACAAGAAAGAGCCTTGCGTGGGTTCGAATCTTCAACCTTCAATAATATTGACAGACAAGTGAATACCACATCAGTTCCACGATTCAAAATTTAGATTGTCACTGATTAAGACAACAGTTTTGTTTAAAGTTTGTAATATCTCCTGTGCTTACCTTCTAGTTGAGTTACCTCCACCATGTGCAAGAACATCGCATTGGTCGGAGGATCCCCTATCGGTCCCAGAGGCGACTCGACAGTCACCAGATCCCCAATCGCATCCTTCACAGAGATCCTTGCGATGAGGTGGACCGTGCCCTCCCGAGCTGGCATCATCATGGTTGGAGAGGGGCTCCCCTCTCATCTGTCGCTCTAATCTGATATACAAAGGGTAAACAAGCGACACTTTGCACGTATACAGGATGAATAAAAAAGTCCCCATAATAATTATAGAAGATCTCCGATGTGCTCCGAATTTAGCTACTCGTGGGAAATTTTAATTTTAAATGTTTACACATTTCAGGTGATATATGGAAATTCACAATACGATGTGTACTAATAATTTGTTCAAAAGTCAGATTGTCTAGAATTTTTTATCAGGTGTAAAGGAAAAGATATGAAGAAGAATCTTACCTGTCCAGCATGTCGTTGACCATTCTTTTAAATTCATCCTCCTTGAAGGTCATCTCCACTTCATGATCGCAATTCTGACATTTTTGCTGCCAGACTTTGACTGTCAAGTTGTTCAGGTCGATTTTTGCCGAAGCCTGGTGACTTGTCCACTTTCTTGAACACCAAAGGCATTTGACACGCCCATCTCCTCTTATCGTCCGAGAAGAAAACTTCGATGGAATGACTACACTCATGAGGCTAGATCTACGTGACATCTCTTGCCAGACCACAACTGGCATATCCTGCTTCGGCTTGGTACAATGTTGCATCTGGCGACGCCCCATGATGAAGCTTAAACTATAAGCAAATAATAAATGAATGAATGAATGAATGAATGAATGAACAAATAATGAATTCAATTAAATAAATGAATGGATACATTTCCATTAAAAAATGACCAAATGCATACAGACAAACATACATCATTTAATATCAAATGAATGTATAATTTGATTACTAATTAAGCAAAGAAATAAATGAATACATCAATAATCAATCAATCAAATGAATTAAAACAATATTAATGAATGAAAAAATGAATGAATGAAAAAATGAATAAATGAATAAAAGAAAATAATAAACTCCTAAACAAAAAATGAAATAATACCTCATGAAGAAAATTGGAAATGTGAGGATGATGGGAAATGTAATGGACTATATGGACCTGACTTGACGTAATTAAAGGACTTTCGGTCAAACAATATGGTCCGTATTTTACTAATTCGGTAAAGCTCGAACCCGGGTCTAAGCTAGATCACATTTAACGAAGGAAAACTAAGACCTTAGACCAGGGACGCGGAGCAAATTCCAATGGGGGGGGGGGGGGGGGGGTAGGCACCAACAAAAAAAGGCACCTTCAAAGGGAAATCTCAGAGCGAAAATATAATTTGTTTAGACATTGCTATATACCCCTACATTGTGATTACAATTTATCAGGGACGATTTCAATATTTGTTTCTCTTTATACACCATACAAAAGATATTGCTTTAGCATTTTTGCGGTTGGGTTTGATTGTCTAAAATATTGTTTGCGAGCGAGCGAGGAAAATTTTCAAGATGTGTGAGTTGCAGTGCGAAAAATTACATCTTATAAAGAGGAAACTCAATCCTAATGGGTTTATAAGCACATTCTCATAACGGAAGACTGAAAAGACCTTTGATAAGTAACATAAGTATATCAGAGGCGTGCGAGCGTAGTGAGCGAGCCTTGGGAAAAATTGCTCTTAGCCGCTTGAAATTAGCTAGGGCGCATTTAATGATGAGAGGAAAAGGGGACACTTATCAGGAAAGAAAAGGAGCATGTGCCAAAGTACAAAAAGTAATTATTAGAGGTGAAAATGGGGCACTTCTTACAACCTCAAAAAGAGGGATGCAAAAAGTCAGTTATGAAAATAGGAAATGGGCATTTGTCGACGGAAAGGGGCCCCATCAGATTTTGATAGGGGCATTTATAAGATATTATTATATATTGTTAAACGGGAACTTATCAGAGGTGAAAAGAGGCACTTATCGCACCTGAAAAGGGGCAATGACCAGATATGAAAAGGGACACTTATGTGAATGAAAAAGGGGCACTTGTATTAAAGGAAAATGTGCATTAGTTAAAAGTGTGGAGCCCCACAGAATACCCCCCCCTCTATTTTTTTGTGTATCTTTGACTTCTCATGTATGACACAAGTATATTTCTAGCCCCCATATAGTCCCTCCTCTTAGTTGATTAGGTACCCCCTCCTGCGAGAGTGGCCTCACCTAACATCTAATCCAAACACCCCAGCTGGGATACTAGGAGTGGCTTCTCACTTTGTTTTGCCATTCATCCTAGTCAACACCTTTCTTATTTTGTCTTCCTTTAATAGGTAAGAAAGAATCTTGTATTATTCAATTGTGTTCTATTTCTTGTTCTTCATAATATGTGTATTTCTATACTATTAGCTTCACTATTCACATATCTTGTATTACTGTGTAAAAAGAGATATTAATGATCTTTGCCAATGACTTGTTAGATTATATGACATGTGTACTATGAGTGGAAATATAAGAAATGCCATGTGGGAAGAGATGATTTCATTGATGGCAACATTGCTATCACTTGTAGCAGGCGCGTACGCAGGATTTTTTCAAGGGGGGGGTTTTAACATTTATAAATCGGGCCGAAAATTTCGCAACGACTCAGCCAGCCGCTGAATAAGCGGGGGGGGGGGGGGGGGGGGGGGGGGGGGGGGGGGGGGGTAAGAGGACACTTTTTTTTTTTTTTTTTTGGTCCCAAAAAAATCGCAACGACTCAGCCGACCGCTGAATAAGCGGGGGGGGGAGGGGGGGGGGGGGGGTAAGAGGACACTTTTTTTTTTTTTTTTTTTGGTCCCAAAAAAATCGCAACGACTCAGCCGACCGCTGAATAAGCGGGGGGGGGGGGGGGGGGAGGGGGGGGGGGGGGGGGGGGGGGGTAGGAGAACACTTTTTTTTTTTTTTTTGTCTCGAAATTTGAAAATTTGACATGTTGCTCCGTTGGGGGGGGGGGGGGGTGAGGTCCCTTGTTTAGGTCATCCATGGGAATTTTTTTTGTTTTTTTAAATAATAATTAAAAAAAAAAAAAAAAAAAAAAAACCAAAGGGGGGGGTTTTAGGGTTTTTTAGGGGGGGTTTATACACATAAAAATACCAAAGGGGGGGGTTTAACCCCCCAAACACCCCCCCCTGCGTACGCGCCTGACTTGTAGTAATGATAGGAAACTATTACCGTGTGTGTGAGATTGATGATTATGTTGTTTGACTTAGACAACATTCTAAGTAAGTTTTGAGAAGAGAATATACTTTATTACTGTCAGTATATTTGTCTTTTGCTTACATATTCATGAATCATGTGTATATATTATATTCTTAGCCAAGGACATGTGCCATTTACTATGCATTATGCCAAAGCACTTTGTTATATATTCTAGTTTGGTTAGATACAGTTTAATAGCGAAATGAGTTGTTCGAGGTCAGATTAACTCTAACTTCCAGTGTTATGGTATGAGTGAGTGTGGACGCACCATGTGTACAATACTAGTGTGTTATCGGGATATGGCAGTGCAAGCAGTGTAAACACAACTTCTTATCAGAGTTCTTAATCCCCTCTCTCTCTCTCTCTCTCTCTCGCCTTGTATCCCCCTCTCTCTCTCTCTCTCCATCTCTCTCCCTCTATATCCCTTCTCTCTCTCTCTCTCTGTATGGTTCACCCTTTCTCTTTCACTCTCACTTTGCTTTGTATATAACCATGAAATGAATATACATGTATTTAGTAAAAACTATTGGTTGATGATTAGAATTAGAATATGAACTGTATGTGAAGATGAGATTATACAGTAAGAGGAAATTGTAATATTGGTTGTTAGTTTGCTAGAGCTATATAATTAGTGCAGACTGCAGACTAAGACTATTTGCCAGTTCTGTGAATATTGTAAGGAGTTTAGGATATAAGTTGTTGAAGATGTATCTTTTCAAGTTCAGTAATCTCGCTGAAAAAGATAGTATTAGATCAAAGTGATGCAGATGACTATTGGAAAATACATGAGCTACAGCTAGTTAAGGAAGAGTTATAAGTTTATTCAGTATTAATGTGAAGTCCTGAGACAAGAAGTAACTTGTGAATTTAGGGATTAGTGAAGGCTGAGAGTAGAATTGCATTCTAAGGGTCTATGTGCACAAGAGATCCTCAGTCTTGGAGCGTAAAGAGTAGAAAGCTTATTAGGCAATAGTATAGGGATGATTATGCCAACATTCTTGTATTAGGTCTATATATGTGATTTCTTGAAAGAGACGCTAAGTGAAGAGTTATATGATTAGAAGCTAAAGTAGATTGACTGATACCGCAATGTTATAGACATTTGATAAGGGTTAAGTTATTTATTAGTGGCCAAGTTATGATTATGAGATCGATGATGAGTTGCGCTTTTAAATAAAGCATGGAAGTTAGGATAGTTTCGTTTAGAGATAGTAAAGTAATGAAACTATTAACCAGATGATGTTCTTAGTGATATAGTAAGAGAACACTGAGAGCTAATGAATTCAATGTATGCGAACAGGTAGATTTATTTGTGTTTAATACTTGAAGAGTATTGTTATGCCATTTGATCGTATATGTTATTGTAAGAAAAGACTGTTACTGTAGAAGATTAAGTAATAAAGACTTTGTTTTGCCATTCATCCTAGTCAACATCTATTCTATTTTGTCTTCCTTTCAAAGGTATGCCCCCCTCCTCGGGACGGGCGCTACAAAAGAAAATGGGCACCGATCAGATTTTAAAGGGGCATTTATCGGAAGTGAAGGGGTCACTTATCTGAAGTGAAAAGGAGTAACTTTTCGTTCCTGAAAAGGGTCATTTACCGAAGAATGGGCACTTATGAGAAGGGGAAAGTGCTCTGTTTTAATGGGGCACTTACATGCTTATCCGAGTTTAAATGGGGGTAGTTATTTAAAGGGCATGGGGCACTTCTTACAAAGGAAAGGGGGCACTTTCCAAAGTAAAAGAGGCACGTACCTCTCAGATTTAAATAGGACAAATATCAGAGGTGAAGGGGGCACTTGTCAAAAGTAAAAAGAGGCACTTAGGCCTACTAGAGATTAAAAAGGGCTCTTTTGAGAATGGAAAATGGACACTAATTATTGCAAAGGAAAAAGGGAACTTGTCAAAGGAAAAGGGCTACGTGTCCAAATAAAAGGGGCACTTATCAGAGTTGAAAAGGGGAAGGGGCTCTTTTAAAAATTAAAAAGGGCATTATTCCTATGTAAAAAAAGGTCACTTCTTAAAAAGTTAAAGGGGCACTTTTCCTATGTAAAAAGGGGCACTTTTCGGGTGCTTGAAAAAGTGGGGGCAATTCCCCCCCCCCTCCCCCGGAGGGCCGCCTCTGCATAATACGTTCTGAGCAGTGACCCCATGGGAGATGGCACTATAAGTATAAGGGAAGAAAAAAGAAATTAGTAATATTTGTGTACAATTAAGACAAACGTGACACGGGAGAGTTGTACAAAAGAGTTATTTCAAACATTACTACAGTGCAGATATAAGTAAGGAATTATAACAATGACTAGACTAGACACTGGAGGAAAAATAGTAAGAAATCGTAGTCTATCGTAGATCTATATAGTAAACTTACCATTAGATGAGAGCAGAAAGGCCTAGAGGTCTATACGATCATTTTTTGTGGAAAATTCGATATGATCACATGCGGAACACTGTTATAATACCGAATCACTCCGGGGCATCGTACACGTACTCGTAGCTATATAGCTCTAGGGCGTAAGCTCCTTCCTTGAACCACAAATCTTACAAATATTATTACAAAAAACAAGCAAGTGCAACAACAAACTATTCAACATTACGTATAATGTATAAGCGCATTGCGCTATATGGCGCGTTGCTAGGTAACAGAATTATATCATATTGTTACATCATAAACCGTAGTTGTATTGTTGGATTGTGAACTTCTCCATTACCCCAATGTGGGTGACATGAGAATAAATTGTCGTTGTCATTGGCAGCGGTATTATCATATTATCCAAGTGGAGATAGAAATTGACATGAAATGATTTTAATTATGATGTTACAATTAATACGTAATATGATAATTCCGTTGCCAATGACAATGACAATTTATTCTCATGTCACCCACATTGGGGTATTGGAGAAGTTTACCATCAATTTAAAGTTGTCAATCGAATCAATGTTAATCAATAAAAAATAACAGTATCGACAATATAGTGAAACAAATTATGATAATAATAATAACAATATTAATAATAATGTTGTGACAGTGCACTTGAAATTACTTTATCACTCAAGTCATTTGTGTGTGCGATTATAATTATTACGATAATTAATGACAAAAATTAATAGAAGCAATTGAAAAAGAAAGTTTACTGGCACCAGTAAATTGGTATTTGAATTAATGAGTTAATATACTGAAAATATTCTTGAAATTCAATTTAATAATTCGCTATAAGACAAAAAAGAGAAACATAAAGTTAACATTGAACTCATAACATGTTTAATGAAATCGAAGCATTATTTTCGACAGAATTTTACTAAGTTTGAAGCCACCCGCCATTTTAGCGCAATATGCGCTTAGTTTGTTGCACTTATTCGTAATTTGTAAGTTTGAATTCACGATCTATGAAGTATCAATATACACAAAATTATATAATTCTGTTACCTAGCAACGCGCAATTCTACGGCAATGCGCTCGTACGCATTATATATTTTGTCAGGCGCGTAGCCAGGGGGGGGGCGGTGGGGGCGGTCGCCCCCCCAAAAAAAACGCCGGCCAAAAAAAAAAAAAGAGAGAGAAAGAGAAGGAAAAAAGTAAGTAAATTATGGAAACCGGTCATAGTGAAGAACTATCTCAAGTTTGTTTTTATTTCAATTGTTTTAATTATTATTTATATATTCATATATATATACATATAATTATACATCGAATTATATAATTTTCTAGTAAGTGGAGTAAAAGTAAGTTGAACATAAAAGATTGTACATGTAATGCACTATAATACCAAGTGTTTCAAAATAATGTTTCTTTATTTTATTTATTTATTTATTTATTTCTAATCTTTCTATATACATTTCTTGACGCAACGAGGAGTATACATTCCAAGAATTCAGATAAGAAATATTTAATTTTATTTGTTGGCAATATTACCTTCTTCTTCATAATTATGTAACAAAACCTTGACACTATACAGTGCGTCCCAGAAAAAACGAAACCGAGAAGTATCGATGTTCTATCATAACTTAATCAAAACTATAATTAATGAATGATACATATTTGGAAAGCTTAGAGTCTCCTCTTTCAGTTGATGCTACTCAGATGATGATTTTACGCATGAGTGATTCAAAGCAATTTGAAGGAAGGAAACCAAAAAGACATTTGGCGGGCGGTATCTGAATTTTGAAGAAAAATTCACATTTCTAGAAAGTTGAGTTTCTGCCCTTTCATATGACACCTCAATCAGGAAAAATGAGCGAGGAATGACAAAGTTCTATTTGTTTAAAGTAGTGCTTGCATTTCCATAATTTTATTAAATGAATTCGTTTTCACTGGCTGCCTGCCGTATCAATAAACGAAATTAACAAAAGACTTAACTCCGTTTCGTTGACAATCAGCCGTAGACAAGAGTCTTCATGCATGGAGGTCTTAAGTCTGTAGGTACTCACACCCACCCCCACTGCACGTCAGAGAATGGAGAGAAATGGATAAAGAAAAAGAGGAGCCACAAACACATTAATGTGTATACTGAATCAGGTACTCTAAGATTACATTGATAATGATTAGCATAAAAAAGTATACCAAGCATACCAAGTCAGATTTATGATGTCCATCTCCAGCAAGGCATATACTTCTCTTCTTGTTTATCCAGTGTTATCCCTTGGTAATTCTCATTCATCTTAACTCTGAGATACACATATATACCTACATAATTATGTGTATTACTCACAAAAAGTAGGCAATTGAATGTCACATAATCTTAAGGGTGCTTTAAGGATGAGGATTTAATCCATGAATTGCAAATTGATGCCTATTCAATCAAAATTACAGCCAATTAACACATAAAAGATGACATTATATTTTGTCTAAAAATTGCTCATGGGCCAGCATCATAATTTAAAAAAAATGACATTTTTATCTCGTTCCAAACTGTAACAAACTTCGTGTACTTCTAAACCCTTGTCATTTTATGGTCAAAGCATACAGGAACATGTGTATTGGTAATCAAATAATTTAAATCATGTCTGGCTGGTTTATAAATTAAAATCAATCTGAGTACATAAAATCTAAATGTGTATATGACTATGCACATACAGTCATACACACATATGAACATAGTATATACATGCCACAAGGTAGGCCAAATACACATTAGGGCATTGTGTAAAACAAGTACAAACATCGAAAATGATATCGCTAGTGACATTCCTTTGTCTCGCAATGTATGGTCAACAAGAGATCTAAACGATCACGACATACAAACATATTTAGAGTTTAGACTTTAGAGTTTAGAGTTTAGACTTTAAACAGAATTCATTACTATCCATGTGCTATGTAAATCTATAAAAGGGAAGTCTACCCTGACATCATTTTGGTTTCAATAATAGCATAACAATGAGAGAAACAGATCAGTGAAAGTTTGAGGAAAATATATAAGAGGATATGAAAGTTTTGACAAATGCACAATAACTGGCAATTGTAGTTCTCCTTCGAGCAGAGTTCTCTCTTTATTTTTTTTTTTACTGGGAATAATTCCATTAGGCATTACTATCCAAAATGATATTCAAAATAATAACCAACCTGTACACTACAAATACACTTTAGATGTACTGTTAAAAATTGTACTGTGTGTACTAATTGACATTAAATGACACTAACTGCTAATCACAATACAGGTATTTAGCAGTCAGCTCAATGGTATAGGTCTGATCCCACCGCTGCCACCACAATATTAAAAACGACTGCCAATTTCAATATTCAGGACTAACACTTCTTTACAGCATTATATACCAAGATGCCAGCCAAAAAAGGGATAACAGTCAACACTTGAACACTAACTTCAATTAAAAATAATTCCCTCAGAGGGCAGCATAACACTTTGGTGAATGGCTGAACAATTTAATCTAATATAAATTTTACAAACATTTGAATCAAATGTATAAATATGATGCAGAAATTAGAAAAATGTTCCACAATAATATTGTAAAATTGCTTAAATCACTTTTTTGAATAGTTTATGCATTTTGAATCAATCAGTTCTGAGTGACATTTGTGTTTTTAAAATCTTTAAAATAGACTTTCAAGATTATTTAGCTCTCATCCCCAGAGTGAAAAAATGACACTTCACATCGTAATTTACATTTTAAGCTAACTCTTGAGTGAAAATATGCTTAAGAAGTTGTCTTTCTTTATCCAAGCAATACATTATAGATGGACAACTGATTTGAAACATTATCTGATAACTACAGATTTGCATTGAGACATATATTCAACTTTCCTTTCATTGAAAGAATATCACCATCTGGATTAGTATACCATTCTCCTTGACATCTACAGGCGACTTTATCCCTTACACTAATAATGAAATACAAGACACATTGGTTTTTATCATCTTCCCAACATTGGACATCAATGTCATCGCCTGCATTCATCTCTCCAACATATTCCACAGAGAATGTCTTAACATTATAGTATGCAAAATCCTGAGAGAATTTGCTGAAGATATTACCTTGTAATGCAGCTAGACTGGCACCATCATGGCAATACCTAAAGCATACTGATTGGTTTACATGGATATTCGAGTCGGTGTCACTTAGTAGAGCTTTGGTGCTATATGTAAATGATTGTTCCCTGCTTGGAGTGATCTGTGGAAAGGTGAATCTTCGGGGTGGGTTCTTGCCGGATGTCGATGCTATGTACTTGTCTGCACCTTCGGCAGGAAGCTCAATCGGTCGTCGTGAAGCTAGACTGACCCTTACTGCCTGGCAGAAGTTTTGAGCAAGTATCTTGCCCGTCTTCTGGCAGCATGTAGCAGTATTGAACCAGAAAGAGGTCTTTCCCACATAATTAATTTTAATCTTCATGCACCATGGAAAAGACACATCTGCTCTGTCATAAAAATCTGGAGAGATTTCCAAAGTCTGGTAACTCAAAAAAATACTTAAGTTGGAATCAATCTGAAAATCTCTTCTCAAAGTGAGCCTTACGATCATGGCCCTACTAAACTCAAAGTGCTTGACTAACCTCCAAATATCCACTTTCGCTGCAAATTAAGAAATAAACAAAATATTACTAAAAATGTTTGGTTATTTAAGGAATGATGATTACGCATTGTAGAGGCCTTATGTTCTTTGATACATATTAAGGGCCTAAATTCTTGTACCGTATTCATTTTCAAGAACTGCTCCTTTGATTCTAAGTGATACGGTATATGGATTTTGTTTACCACATTTCTACCAGAAATATGCATGTCTCTGTTAGTGATTGTGGTAGCCCTGAGGCCCTTGAATAATATTGCATTATGAAAATAGTAAATGAACTTGTATGTGAAACATCTTAATGTGAAATAAGTTGTGAATAAAAATCATTATCGGTGCCCAGCTGAAATTGTTCCTATAAACATGCAATGACAGTCAAACAGTTTTCTTCCATTTTTTTTTCTCCACATATTGAAGCCAAATTATATAAAACTGAATCATAGTGATAGGGAAGATGATTTGACCCTCCCCCAACCCCTGACTCAGCTTCTCAGTTGTGTACCAAACTCCCAGGGGGAGTTCTCAGATTTGGTTTGGATGGAGGTTGTCGGTTTAAATTTGTTGTTGTTGAAAGGCCCATTTTTCACAATTTTGAAAAAACAGACCCATGTTTTGGGATATTTTTGTTAAAAATGGGACCCATTAGAGTGGCACACCCCCGTTTGTCTTAATATGTGAGTACCCCCCCCCCCCCCTAGGACCAAATTTCAAGTTCAGGATCCAGGAAATTAGTACTCACCAGCTTTATTGAAGTCACCATAAGAAAACCCTTCCGACTTGATGAAATAAGTTAATCCATCCTCACTCTTGCTGATCTTCATGATTGTCATATATCGACCAGTTCTCTTTCCTTTAAATCACTTACCAACACGATAAGGTACCTCCCTAGTTTCATGTGGAATCTATGCCACAAAGAAATAGGGGAAAAAATAAAAAATATAGTCAACATAGAATTTTGAGCGATGGTTTTCTCCATGGGCGTAAATCTGTAATTGATACCTATTGTTTAGGGGAGGATGATCTATTCATTCATCCCCCCCCCCCCTGAACAATAGGTATTACGTAAGGATTGACGCCCATGGTTTTCTCATAGCTATGGAATGATGTACATGTATAATAATCAGGGGCGTACGCAGGATTTTTTTCAAGGGGGGGGGGGGTTTTAAAATCGGGCCCAAAATATTTTGTTCCCCCGGCGAAAAATTTAAAATCGCGCCGGCCGAAAAGTCGCTCAGTGGGGGGGGGGGGGGGGGGGAGTAAGCAGACACTTTTTTTTTTTTTAAGGAGTCCAAAAAAAAATCGCAACGACTCAGCCAGCCGAAAATTCGCTCAGTGGGGGGGGGGGGGGGAGTAAGCGGACACTTTTTTTTTTTGGTCTCGAAATTTGAAAATTTGACATTTTTCTTCGTTGGGGGGGGGGGTAAGGTCACCTTTTTTATGTTAGCCGTGGGCATATTTTTTTTTTTTTTTTTTTTTTTTTTTATAATTAAAAAAAAAAAAAAAAAAAAAATCCAAAGGGGGGGGGGGGAGGGTTTTAGGTTTTTTTAGGGGGGGGGGGGGTTTACACACATAAAAATACAAAAGGGGGGGGGGGGGGTTTGAACCCCCAAACCCCCCCCCCCCCCCTGCGTACGCCCCTGATAATAATGCACCAACTGACTGCACTCAAGGAAATATTAAGCGTTGAATAAGCGGGGGGAGGGGGGGGGGGGTAATTAGAGCACAATTAATTATATTTTTGTAGCCCAATTCGTCAGGAAATATTTAGCGGTGAACCAGTCAGCCAGTGAATAAGAGGGGGGTTGGGGGTTGGGAGGAGGTGAGAGGTACTCTTTTTTTTTTTTTATATATATTTTTTTGGGGGGGCCATGAGATTTTGTATACAAAATTGTTGCTCCCTGGTGGTCCTTCTTCTTTTCTGACAAAACATAGGGGGGGGGACATTTGATATAATGTCCCCCTAGGAAAAATCGTGGGGAGGGGGGGGGGGGACGTGTCCCCCTGTGCGCCCCCCATGAGTATCACATGAATAAGGTAGGTCTATTGACATTCTTTCTGTCCGGGATCCCTAATGGATTTCGGAGACAATAATTTAAATGCGCAACTATTGAACTATATAGTTGCAACTACTAGTTAAGTTCAAGCAGGGTATGTGAGCCTCCCTGGTTCAAGTGAGAGTCTAGCCTAGACCTATATCCTTTTCGTCTGATTGGGTCGCAACTAGCTGCCTCTGAGCTCTGCTTTCCCGCTGCATGCATATTAGTGTAGACTATATGGAATTATGGTAACCATACACAAACTATTAATTATAGATCTATGGTAACTTACCAAATTCAAACTGGAGCTGGTTTCTGGAATTCTATTTTAGTCGACATGTTTCCCACGTTGCATGCCGGGTTGCATGGTTAGCCATCAGTAAAAAAAGAGTTGAGAATTTCATCATTGCAGGAACATAAATGAACAACCACTGCAGTCGAAGTCCAATTAAGGGGGCGGAGCTGAATAAAGTTAGAATAAGTCTCACACGTGCTGTATATTTATTTTCATACACACTGTATACTCTCTGGGTCCCTTTCCTTGAAGAAGATTATTCTTTGAAACTATTGAAACACTTTACAGGTTAGATATGTCGGCTCTTCATTTATATGAATAAAGTAGGATTATATGACGGCTTAAATCATCAATTTGAGAGCAATATAAATTATTTCATCGCATCATCCTAAAATGAAATGTGCCTGAATTTAGGAAAAGTTACTCGACGATCGACCTCGACGCGACCGGTGACCGACTTTCTGCCCGATATTAAAGGCAGGCGATATATCTCATCAAAAAAGTAAACAATTTAACATGGACATAATTTTCTTAGGAACAGCATCTGCTCACCCATCACCTTCTCGGGGTGTATCAGGCACGGTATTAAGGAGTGGTAAGACATTAATTGCTTTGTTACAAACAAATTGATACAGCCCAAAATAAGCTAGATCTGCAGCCGCGTGCGTGGCCGTGGAAACCCCAGCGGAGCTCAGCCTCCCTTGAGTTACCAAGCCGCAGCGTAGGGCGTCGGACTATCTCGATATACGGCATATCGATGGCGAGCCAATAGATGAGGTATCCTCCTACAAGCACCTTGGTATAACCAGGACATGTGACCCTCAACATGATTATGCTGCAGATACGATCACTAAAGGTTACAGAGCCTTTTATGCCCTAGTTGGAACCTCTCCACTGCGTGGCCGTGGAAACCCCAGCGGAGCTCAGCCTCCCTTGAGTTACCAAGCCGCAGCGTAGGGCGTCGGACTATCTCGATATACGGCATATCGATGGCGAGCCAATAGATGAGGTATCCTCCTACAAGCACCTTGGTATAACCAGGACATGTGACCCTCAACATGATTATGCTGCAGATACGATCACTAAAGGTTACAGAGCCTTTTATGCCCTAGTTGGAACCTCTCCACTCGGAGCAAGGGTTGTACCTCACATCGCGGCAAAGCTCTGGACAATTTTCTGTGTGCCACGGATGCTGTATGGCTGCTCCAGTGTACCTTTCTCCAAAGCAATGTTGAATCGCCTAGATAAAGCACAGATCCACCTGTTCAAACGGATATTGGGGCTTCCAGCAACATCAGCTGATGAAGCCGTCTATCTGCTCACTGATACCTTCCCTATTAGTCTGTTGATCTTACAAGATAAGCTTCTTCTCCTAGGGCAGATCTTGAACATTGACTCTGATAGGATCGAACACAGGATGCTCCTTCATGGTATCTGCTCCAACACCTCTTCCATCCAGCAATGGCGCTCTGCTCTCAAGCAGCTCAGTCTTCCCACTCTAGACGAGCTTGTAATGAAACCCCCCAACTACCACCTATGGAAGCGCATGGTACAGTTAGCAGTGATGCAAGCTTCTGAGACCAGACAATGTGTTGCCCTCACTGAAAAGACTTCTTTATCCCTGTGGACCAGAAGACCTAAACCTAAGGCCAAGGATCTGTATCCTGGGCATATCGCCAACCCAAGCTTGAGGTCAGCTATCACCATTCGAGCCCAGATCTCCTGCAAAGTCTACCTGACCCAAGTCAGGCTTGTCAGGATCGGGAAGGCAACTGATGACTGCTGCCGTCTGTGTCGGGCAGAGCGAGAGGATGTTGAACACCTTGTTGCAACTTGCCCAGCCCTATCATCTGTGCGTCAAGACCTTATTAATCGTATTAAGGATAACCTCAACACAAAGCAGTTTGCTCAATACTTTGAGTCTGCGCCTGCGCTGTTCTTGGAGTCAGTGCTCTTTCTCCCTGCTGGTCACATCAGCAGTAGTGCCAAAACACAGCTGCATACACTTATCCTTTATTTTATACGCAACCTTCACACAACCCGTCAAAATCTACTTAACGTCCTATAGAAAGTCATTTATGTAACTTCGGCAGACTCACAGTGCCGACGATCTCCGACCTGAGCGGAGGAAAGATACAAGAGAGATAGGATTGTTGGGGCGGGGGTGGGAATTTTATGTCGATCCAGATCCAGAGACCAGACACGTAACATTTTAGGATTTTTAGCTGTCACTTACTTTACTTTAATACACGATGTTGTAGGTCTAAGCCTGTTCATGGATCCAGGATTCTTCCATGGTTAGATTCTACTGCTATTTCGTCTGCCTTTGAACGCTATAGGCCTAACTGTTAGGACTAGGAGTATAGACTCTAGCCTAGACCCTAGATCTAGATCTAATCTAAAGTTACAGGATAATTTGCATCAAAATCATGTGGCAGCGACTGCCTGGCGCTGGCCGTTTTTTTCCTTTTCACTTTAACAAACAATGAGGCCCGGATTCACAAAGGAGGTTTGTCGACAAACCTTGGTTTTCGTGCGTCATATGACGCTTTTGACGCGCTTTTACAAACCAGGTTTGTAAAAAAATGTGTCATATGACGTAGACTAGATCTACATAAACCTCGATTTGTCGACAAACCTCCTTTGTGAATTCGGGTCTGAGTGTTTGCAGTTTCAAAGTACAGGGCAAGCAGTCATTGGAACCACAAGCAAGTGGAACCTCAAAGTTTTTTGTTTTCCACAAACTTCCGCAACTTCCTTCAACTTCCTCAAAGTCAAAGCAGATAACTTCATTAAGTGAGGACCCCCATAGCTTAAAGTTAAACGTAAGAAAAATTTAATTTAAAACCAAATGCCCAATTTCAGTCTAGACCTCTAGACCTAGATTCTAGATCTAGTCTATGGCCTCTTTTTTTAAAAACCGAAATAATGTCCCAACCAAGGTAGTTTGATATAAATACACTATCTATTACTAGACCCTACATGTAGATATCATCTGAATATCAAAAATAAAGAAAAAATGCTAAGAAATCCATTAATATGTTGGCTTTATCAATAACTCTATCTTTTTATCAGAGAGGGAGGCATGGTTGATAGATTGTGGAGAAGGCACCCAGATTCAGTTGATGAGAAGCAATGTGAAGCCTGGTCGCATCACCAAGATCTTCATCACCCATCTCCATGGCGACCACTCTTTCGGTTTGCCAGGTCTCATGTGCACCCTCAGCGCTGCCTTCATGGACCCTGACAGAGAGGGCAGTATCATGCATATATATGGTCCTCAAGTATGTTAGATGGCTTATTTGGTAGATATTAGATACACGCTTATTGATATAATAATGTTGTTGATGCTGTTCCTCTCGGTTCATGATTACATGTAGCAATGATAGAATTTCTACACTGGAAGATATCTTTCTTGGGATGAAATTTCAAATGTGTATTGATATAGGCACCCCAAGTTATCTTAATATCGGAGGCTGCATCTGCTTATTCTTCGGCAAAACTTGCTGCCGTTGATTTACACAGAAAATGAGTGATACATTTTTGAGTTAATAATTGATGAATTAATTAATGGACTCATGGAACAACATCTTTGCTAAACGCCTTTCTAAAGTTTCTATGCATCAATCAATCATTCAATCAATAATACAGTCATTCATTGCAATAGTGAGGAGATTACAGATGAATTCACCAGAAACATAGACTCTACAAAAGTAAATCTCTATAAAGGGAGAACCTTTATGTGTCATTTTTATTATAATTGAGAGTTGATAAGGATTAAGAGAATAGAGATTTTCACAAAGATTTTCTGTGTATAAATTGAAATCAGACAGTGTCTTCCGGGATTACCTTTTGATAGTTCTAAGACAGGCTAACATCAAAATATGTGGGTTTACTTACATGTGTAGTACATTCAGGTCATAGACTCTCTGTTTAATGTCTAATTCATTTACAACAATCATGATTTCTGTATGCAAGTAAATCTGTGGATCTGTAGTTTAACTGGGTCTTCATTTTACATGTAGTACAGGATGGATACACATTACACATCTTTAGCATATGTTCCATACAAGTTACTTCTACAACTCCTGATTTTCAAGGAGCAAATCAAATTTCAAGATCTATTTTTGTATCATACACATTTTAATAAGCAAATCAACTTTTGAAAATGTGTTTATGTTGTGGTTGTTTCCCAAGGGTTTGAGAAAGTATGTCCGTGTAAGCTTGGAGCTGTCCAGATCAGAGCTGTCCTACTCCTATGTTGTACATGAGCTGCAAGTTCCAGACACAGAATTTCCTCATGACTGGGAGGTAAGACTAAATCCCACAGCACAATACAATCACTACAATCCGATTGTATAAGAAGAAGAAGAAGAAGTAAAATATTGATAAGTTAGGAGCGCTATAAACAAAAAGCACCTTGACTCTTGTTCTATCTAATGAAATGTAGGAATTAGTCCAATTCTAAATATTTGACCAAAATGGGCTCTAAATCATACTTATTTTAATTTTTGAGTATTTTGTGTGTTATACTTCCGTGTTTTTGTATACATTTCATATTTTGTGTCAACATGGACCATTTGATTTCTCCCCAAGTAATTTGTTATTGTTTTTACAGTTAATTTGTGGTTATGATTCTGTAAAACGATACCCCTGTCCCCCCCCCCCTTGGTAGTCAATAACAAATATTGATATTGCTATTTCAGGAAGTGATAGTAATGTGTGTAAATTGTTACTTTAAAGTAAGTTTCTCAAACTTGCAGTGAAAATATTTGCAAACTCAAGCTCTGCCTCAAGTTCAGTTTACTGAATTTCTTTAAATAGTCCACTCTTTTACAATCTATGCATACAGAAACAAAGATACAGCTGGGGATAATGGGATCAAGGGTACTATGAAAGACCAAGGTGGTCATGTATAGACAGTCCCCTTCAGTAAAGTGAAAAGTGTTTGACGGAAAGAAGATTTACCTCTTAATTTGTTTTATATATTTCAGACATGGAAACCATCCCATGAGGCAGAGGGTCCATTACATCCCAGTGAGAAGACAGGACAAGACATTTTTATGAATGCAGATGGCACTTACAAGCTGTGGGTAAACCAAAATGAGTACAATTATTCCATGATTTATTTAGTGGTACATGCTTCATGTAGACATGAAACATGTTTGAAAAGACATATTTTATATATTATCTGCAAATTTATTCATCCACTTCAGTTGATTTAGCAATTGCCTTCCTTTTGATGTATTTTCATTTTCAGATTATTTTATTGATATTAAAATCACATTCATTTAATCTGTCACATTGTTCAGTCATAGGACGATGGATATATTTGATTATATATACTGATTGATTTGCTTTTCTTTGTTTGCAGACATGAAGATGACAATTTTATCATCCATGCTGCCACGATAAGTCACAGGGTACCTTGCTTTGGATATGTGTTCCTGGAAAAACCTCAACCAGGCAGGTATTACATGT
The DNA here is from genome assembly GCA_035222895.1 of Strongylocentrotus droebachiensis. Classification (NCBI taxonomy): domain Eukaryota; kingdom Metazoa; phylum Echinodermata; class Echinoidea; order Camarodonta; family Strongylocentrotidae; genus Strongylocentrotus; species Strongylocentrotus droebachiensis. Next base: position 531,640 of record JAVYIG010000066.1, read on the forward strand.
GATTTGCATCCATTGACGAAGTATATAAATATTCAAGGGCCATGGTCAAAACTAAGTCCCAAAGTGTTTTCAGAAACTGCACTATACACTCAAATTAAGCAGTTATTGGTTTTATATACCGCATCCTGAGTCTACATTCTTAGAAAGAGTAATTTTTGTTTAAAAATAAGTCGGTCAAGTTGTTTTTATTAAGAGCACATGCAGCAGTCAGAATATTTGTTATTTACTTCATGTTTATTTCTTTTTTGCTTCCTAATTTTGTTGAGTCCTGTTTATAATTGTAACATTTTTCCCCTTCGATGTAAGGACAGAGTTAAGCAGCAAAAATTACAGACAGTCAATGAGTCACTGGATTTTGGCAGATGCAGATATCTGTAGCCCAGTCACTCATCTGGTGGTCATCATGTGAATGTTCCACCTTTTTTCTGTCGTTAGGTTAGACGCCGAGATGCTCAAGGCAAGGGGAATCAAGCCAGGTCCACTGTATGCCAGAATCAAAGCCGGACAAGAGATTGAAGCTCCAGACGGCTCAGTTATCAAACCCCAAGATGTTGTTGGACCAACAAGACCAGGAAGAAAAATAGGTAACATTTGGTCTTAGTTTTATTTCATTACCTCTTGATCATTCATTAAGTGTAAAATGGAATACTCTCTATGCTGTGTATGCTGCATTGTTGGCATAGCCATCAACTTTTCATTTGTTTATTAGAAGGGTGGTGGTGGGGGGGGGGGGGGGATTTGCTTTTTAAAAAATTGCCAACAAATTGAACGGGATGAATAGGCTTTAATACATTTGCCTACACATTGAACATTTTGTGTGCAAAATCTTTGAATATCTCATTTAAATCACATAAATGTTCAGATTTTTAAAATCATAGATACTTCAATCAGGGGTAAGTGAACAGTTTGTGTCAAGGCTATGAAATCAAGACTTATCACTGTTATAAAGCCCAATTGTTCCCATGTACTGATCTACCAACAAACTGGCCCCATATACTCAGAAAAAAATGTGTTTGTTCTTCTTCGACCTTATCCATGATTCAAAGCTAATGGAGAAAGGATGCCAGCAAATGATGCAGTTCTTGTGTTTGAGTATTTTAGTTACCATAACAAATTTAAAGCTATATTTGTGTTATTGGTTAGTGATTGTGCATTGCATGTTTTTTTTGAAATGTTGAGAATTAGATTTGTGAAAATCAAAATCATTTTACTGAAATGACAATAATTTTAAAGATCATTGTCAGAAAAAAAAAACTCTTCCTGGATGTGAAGCAGAGATATGTAGGGAAAATATGTATTCCATTATAGATTGAATGCATTTTTCTTCTTTCTCTTCTTTTTGATCATGATAGTAATCCTTGGAGACACAAAGGAGTCCTCTTGAATCACTTCCAGTGCCATGAATGCAAATGTCTTGGAAAAAGGTCATTTTGAATTGACTGAAATTATCCGGACGCATATTCAGGGATGCAGTCACATTCATATTGTTTGTTTTTTCTCTGTTCAATCATGATAGTAATCCTTGGAGACACAAAGGAGTCGTCTCGAATCATTCCCATTGCCATGAATGCAGACCTCCTTGTCCATGAAGCTACCCTAGCGGATGAAAATCATGATCTATGCATCGGAAGAGGGCACTCCACACCAGGTTTGTACCAATCGTAAATCGTTTTGTAATTGATGGTTAACCAGGGTCCTGTCTTCTAAACAGTTCATGCAAGTAATAGAGTGGTGAAGTGTGACGTCATCAAAAATCTATTTTTAAAATTTCTCAATTTTTTCTTCATATTCAGAAAGAACATCAAAAATAATGTCCAAATGTCGAAAACCAATTGAATATGATAAGTATGGGCTGAGATATGACCATCTGAATGAATATATGTCCTATGGGAACTCAGTGTTATATGCTCTGGCTCCTAAGGAGCCAGAGCATATAACACTGAGTTCCTATGTGGAGTATATTTATTCAGATGGTCATATCTCATATTCAATTGGTTTTCGACATTTGGACATTATTTTTGATGTTCTTTCGGAATATGAAGAAAAAATTGAGAATTTCTAAAAATAGATTTTTATGACGTCACAGCTTTGTTACTCTATTGCAACTATGTACATAAGAGATAGGGGACTGCAAACTTGCGATTGATCGGAGGACTAAAGATTGATTCAGATCAATCACAACTCTTTGTATTAAAGATGCCCCCGGAATCCAGACCAATGAGATTATTTAAATTGAACTTATACATTACGTGTATAGACAAAATTGTAAAAAAGGAGATTATAGGGATGTAAAAATATCAATATTGCTTCTTGTATGGAGTGCATCCATGTATACCTAAGGTGCTCCAATATTTCCTTGGGTTTTAGGCTTCTGATTTCGATTCTCACAGCAATATGTTTCTACACTGTACCCAGTTCTTAAACCTGGTAAAGGAGAGGTAGTTGTAGATTCATATCTTGCCAAAGTAATTGAGTACTGTTTTCATGTTTTTTTGTCATTTTTGGTGGTCTAAACAATCCACCCTATGGGTTCCATTTCCAGAACAAAGACTGAATACAATTTGCAAAGTTTCAACCAAAGTTATTAAATCTATGAGAAGGAGTATTAAAGGAGATCAAAATAAATTTTAGTTGTCAGAAAATAAAATTACTTGGTTCAAGGGATATTGATTTACATTTTACTATTAACCATGATTCATCAAGATCAAGAGATTTCAGGTTATTGTTGTGAAAGATTATAGATCACATAGATTGAAACTGATAACTTATACCTTTTTGTCATACTGTTCTTATTTTAGCTCATTTTTGTATCTCAAGGTACATTCTTTTGTTTCATCTTTTTTCCCCTTTTTTTTCTTTCTCTGATTGACAGCCATGGCAGGTCGGTTTGCTGCTCAAATCCAATGCGAGCATCTAGTCATCACTCACTTCAGTCAGAGATACTATCCATTATCACATCAGGGCAAGGTGAGTACATACTCTCTAAATCCTTTGTCACATGAAATAATTCTTCTGATGTTTCATGTTAAAGCCCCACTGCACTACTTATAGCTACTTACGCCCTCTATATAGCAAACAATGCCTAATTGGTGACCATTGGTCCCCCTTGGTTCCCTTTTTCTTATGTTAATTGAGAGCTGATTTGATGAGATAAACACCTGTCAGTGACCATGCAGGGAGGTCTAATCCCTTCTGGCCAAACTAGTGCAGAGGGGCTTTAATAGATATTGATAAAAGCTACATTTAGCCTGCGCACATATCCATCCAAAGGAATGCAAAAGGTGCGTACAAAGTACTATTATTACCCTGGCTTTAGCCCAGCTGCCCTTTTAAAGTTGCCCAATTTCAAGGAATACCATTCAACCAGGTACGCATTTTTACTATACCTTGGTAGAGACCAGAGAGTGGCGAATATATTGATACATCTTAAAAGAAATATTAGTTTTCATCATAAACTAACAAATTGTTATTAAAATTGATGAAAAATATCATAAACCACTATCTTACTTTGATTTTTTCAGCTCCATTTCTCTTTTACAATGTCTCCCATAGTTCTTCCAAATGGTAGATGAATTTTACAGCTTCATATCTCTTGCACTATATCTCTCATACTCCTCTCTGTTGGTAATAGGAAGGGGATGAGACCGTTCAGAAGCTTCTAGATCAAACGAGAGCAACGTTTCCAGGAGGGAAGGTGACCGCAGCGGAGGACTTCCTGACTGTCTCTGTCCCAGTCAAGAGGTGATGCAAGCCATCCTCAATGCTTCCCCACCATCATTCCTGCTTCCCCATTTTTATCAATAGTAAGGTTTGATTATGCGATTCTTGAAGAAATGGCAATTCATATTAGGAAAATTTAAAAAAAGAAATTTTTGCTAATTTAGATTGTAAACAATGATAACAGCCAGAATTTTAGTGCCTTTAAGCCTTCCTGTCAGAATAAATGCAGAATCGCCTTCATAATGTATTACTGGTCTGACATCACTATGATTCTGAGCCATTTAACTTTTTCTTCCATCAAGAAAGTTTGAAATCCCCCCAAATTTAGATTTCATAAATCACATGAGTGTACATATCATCAATCATTAAGATTTTACATATTTGAATGTTCATATAAAATGCTGTTATAAATTCTTCCAAAACTGGATCTCAGTTGGATCATGTATTGTGCGCTGGGCCTTATGGACATTTTCCCCTATGTTCTAGTATTTCTGTAAAACAAGAAACGGCAGCATGAATAAAACTTTAGCAGCCTTGCGCATTGGTCTATCAGCAAAAGTTAAGGCTGCAAATAGTTGACTTGCAACTAACACAATATCAATTTTTCTCAGCTTTTTAAGTTTCTTCTGTGAAAATGGCAATCTTTCACAATTCACAATTCGCGAGGAGTTTCTGGTTTGACAGCTGGTTATCTACTTAAACTGCCGGTAGACTCTGTATCCAATGTCCAGCTTTTAAATGTTGCAGGAAACATGAACCGTTTCAATCAGATAAGGTTGGATGAAGAATACAAACTGGTACATGGCTTAAGTCACTGAAGAGGTTCATCTGATAAGTAATGTAACTTGAAAATTAGCTCTTTTTTGTTCATGATCAGAAAAATCACCTGTTTTGGTAAACTTCTTCAGACCTATGTCATAATTGGCGCTGTTGCTGATGCAGTACATCTTGAAGTGTAGCAGAAAATGTAATTCATCCGTGAACATAGAATTGGAGTCAAAGCTTATCATCTGCGGTCATTGATCGTTAAATGTAACGTTTTGATAATCTTTCTCTTTTATTACTGCTCAGTTCTCCTTTTATTATTGCTTCTAACTAAATTCTCTTCACATAATAATTCTAAGTTTTATTGATTGCGATATCAGTCGAGACTCTTGGTTGTAAACCGCTTTTGGTATCATCAGTATTCCGTTCATTACGTGACTGCCTATCTTTTATAATAATAAGGTAGGATCAAATAACAGGTCTTTCGTTAACCTCTCTCTCTCTCTCTCTCTCTCTCTCTATGTAATACTCTTTGTTCCTCTTTGTTCACTATGCAAAATCTCATTCATACTCAGTTAATATAACACACAGAATGGAATCACAACAGAAGCTTGTATCAAAGAAATAGTGAAAGTGTTTATGTGAAAACTTGTTGAAAATTCAAAATTGTTGAAAAATCTTAACAAATAATGTATCTGAATTATGCCGTGTAAATTTCATCTACCGGTGATCCATAAATAGAATGACAGTATACAAATGATGCACAGGTTTGAGTGCGTCGGTAGGGATTGTGTGCACAAGGTACCTTTGAATGGTTTGAGCCCACAACGAGGCGCAGCCGAGTGGGTTTTAGACCAAATTCAAAGGTACCGCGTGCACACAATCCCACCGACCCACAAATTAAACCTGTCCATCATCTGTTTTATAAGATGGGGCCCAAAAAATTGTCAAAAAAACAACATTTTGTTATTTTACAGATTTATCGGATGCATGGCAAAATCATTCGTCCAGTAATCCGGTAATTACTGGACGCATGATTTTGGCCAATGGTAAGAATGTATTAGGAAACAACACTCAAGACTCACCTCACTTGAAACAAATGTTATGAACTCGAACTCCATGAAGAAATAACAAAATGATGAATGCTGAACTTGGAAGTTGAACAAGAAAGTCCTCTGAAGTACAAGTTAACTCTATATACACTGTACACTATATACACAGATAGGCTGGTGTCATTTAATGATTGTGAATTGTAGATTTTACTACACCCAGCTGCAGTAGAGATCTGTTTCATTTTGTTTGAAAGTGTGTTCTGATTCTGATTCTGTTCTGATCCTGGTCCTGATCGAGTTGATATTAAGATGTAGGTTGTGTAGATCAGAAGGTCCGCTACTTGGAGACCTGTGGAAAGCTGCAACTATCAGGTCTGGTTGGTTGTTTACTTTTACTCTGACAGCTAAAAGTGGGCATTCATGAGGTAAGTCCAATAATATAACTTGAAGTGTTTGTCGGAATGCGATAAGAATTCCACCTCCCCAACGGTCTCTGTCTTTTCTACATATACCATATCCTTGAGACTGGTGTATTAACTCTTGGTTACTAAATTCATTGTCAAGTTTAGTTTTAGTGGATACAACTATATCAGGGTTTAAATCCTCAATAATACCCTGGAATTGGGTTTGTTTGTCCGTAGATTTCAAACTGCATACGTTTAAGTTGAGAACCCTCAGTCCTTTATCAGATGTGTGGTTCATATAAGACAGAGGAGTACTAGGAGTAGGATCAGGAGTTGAGTTCTCAGGATCAATTGAACATGAACCACAGGTAAATTCACAGGTGTTAATTCCAACGGGACTATTACAATACCACGGCTCACTTTCATTCTGAGGGACAGTTTTCTTAGGTTTCTGCCATAACCACTCACATGCAGGATGAAGTTTCGCAACATATTTCTCAAAAGATTGAACTGGGCACCTTTCACTGTTCAGAACTTCATACATGTAACCACCAGTTTTCTCATCGTCATTTTCTCGAGGATTTTTTGTCAGTTGATCACGCTTTGTAACGTAGCGTATACCATCATCATCATGAAGGATTAAGAAGTCTGAAACTCTGAAATTTCTAACATTTTCACGTCCTCTGTTACAAACGAATGTCATCAAATCTATGAACACCTTGTTTTGCAAACCTTTTGGTGTATCACAATCTAATTCAGTACTTGACTGAATTTTGTCCATGTCAATTGCAGATATTGTGTCTTTATGTTTAGTGCTACCAAGACCATCACGCTTTAACTTGACAAGCACAGCTTTAAACATACGATTGCTTTCGGGTTTTCTTACAAATGTCAAATTTATCATTGTCCAGAAAGTGGCGTTGAATACCGTACCGTGCGTACTGAAGTGATTTTTTAGTGTACTGCTCACCATCGGTCTTCCGCACTGATGCGTAGAACTCCGACAAAAGTTTGTCCAGTTTTGACGTTGAAATGACTTCTAAATTTACATGTTTGAGCTCTGCAAATCTCTCCAACTTAGAAAATGACTATTTGATTGATTTCTTTGTGCTGGCAGCATCTGTATTGTTAAGTAATTTATGAAGTTCAAGCTGAAACGAAGCTTCACCGTGAGTGGCCATTCTGCTCTCGCACACGACAATCAGAAACAAAGCTATCGTTGATATCGTTAATGCTATCGCGGATATGGCGTGCATCCAGTAAAAATAACTACACCAATCAGATTGCAGGGATTCTTCTAACTATCTTATAATAACACCTATTGTGATTTGATATGATGTAACTTGATCGATTTTCTGACCTGTGGCTGGAGACAGTCATAATGTCTCTGGAAGTGAAGGCAGCATGATCAAAACAAGTGACACTTGTAGCTCGTAGTGAGTGATTTGTGTAGATTTGACTAAGATTTGCTTCCTTGCTGATGGTTTTCATCATCACCTCCAGGGTGTGTGTACCGATCGGTGCATTGTCATACCACTGATCTTGTTTCCCAGCTTTGGTTTTTTGTTTTGGGCCTTGCCATAGAAATGGACAATGGGGGATGGAGTTTAGCCAAGTTTTTTAAAACAAATTTGACTGGACACACCTTGTCAGCATCTCTGCGGGCGAGCATTTCTTCACCCTGGCTCTTACAGGAATCTGAAGCATGATTTTTGGTGGCTTTGTCAAGTAAAGACAGACTGTGTAGTATTAGGTCAGTTTTCCTCATATTCCGCAAATTTTCCATACCACGATTTGCGAAGTGTAGCATACAGGCAATAAATGCTGTGCGCTGAAGACCCTTGGGCTCTGACAGGTCCAAACTTTCATCGATTTTGTTCAAATCATCATCACTAATTAGAGGGTGATGTTTCACTCTGCTTTGCCAATCAATTTCAACTTTGCTATTTTTGCTTTGAAAGTCTTATTGGAATGTCTCCTGCAAAACTTCTCCTAGCAAATCAAATGGAAAGGCTGTGATCTCCTTGCTGAATCGGTATCTACAATATACAAGTTTAAATGAAAAGTGCTTTCAAATACAAATTTACTTTAAGCCAAGGTCACCCAAATTAAAAAAAAAGAGATATAGTATACTTAGCATGAAATTGTTCAAAAGTAGTTTACAGGTTGTTTGAATCCTTGAATATTGCTAACATAAAACACTTTAGACCTAGAACAATAGTGGTAGTAACCTGGTGACATGGATTTTATTTTGACTGCAGATGCAGATCCATTACCACCGACATCTGCCCAAATGAATTTGTAGTCAGCATCCACAAGCGCCATCAGAAGAATAGAGTAGAATCCTTTGTAGTTGTAGTATTGGGACCTACTCATTGGAGGACAGCGGCAGGCCATGTGCTGCCCATCAAGTGCCCCACATGTATAAGCGAAAGTTCCATCTTTGGAAGAACTTGTCAGCTATGGCACGCCGACCATCAGGAGTACTTGGGCAAACCAGCACCTCATTCAAGTATTTTTCAATGATGGCTTGACAGACTTCTCTGACCACTAGGGACTAGGTGTTGTGAGGGACCCTCGATCTGAACGTTATCGAGGCATACTTGTTCCCAGAGGCAAGGAGACGCAAAGTCAGGGCCAGCTTCATGCCAGGCTCAAGCGGATCCCTGTAGAAGCTGTACTGCTTGGTTATCTTTGGACCTACTCTGGCAATCGCCCTTTCCTTTTATGCAGTTATTATGTGACTCTGCTTTCCATAGTCTCTGTGTAGCATGGACTTGGCTGTCTCATAGGCCCTCTTACTTGGTTGTATGTGGGGGCATTCTCGAATAAGCTCATGTGCTTCTCCTTGTGTGTATTTTAGTAGAAGCTCTAATCTTCTTGAAGGTTCATTAGTTCTTTTTTCAACCACATATTCAAAATTCCTTATAAAGGTAACTAAAGGTAATCAAGTGGATCCCCACTGAACGGTTCGGGATCTTGTTTTTCGCGGTGAACAGTATCATCTTCCTAAGCATCTGTTTGATGGTTTCTTCTTCGGTGCTCACAGGTTCCTTGCGAAAGGTTTGTTCTCGTTCTTGTCCACGGTCACAGAAAGAATCACCTCTAACTTGTTCTTGTTCTTGTCCACAATCACAGAAAGAATCACCTCTAACTTGTGCTTGTTCTTGTCCACGATCACAGAAAGAATTACCTCAAACTTGTTCCTGTCCACAATCAAGGAAAGGATCACCTTCAACTTTCCATTTCTGCAGCTCTTCCTGTTGTTGTAGAAGTTTCAATTCTGCTTGCAAGAGAATAGCAGTCTTTTGTCTTTCAATCTTTGCTTCTTGATCATCCTTCAAAAGCTGACTCTTTCTCAAATTCTCAGCCTTTTCTCTTGCAATTTGTATATCTTGTTCTATACAAAATATTCAAATATACTTACAGTATACCACTGGAATTTGAAATCATAACATTTTTATAAACGTAGGCTAAAAGTTGAAATGCATTGCATGCTGTATAAAATATGCTATGTAATCATGATTTACCTGATCCTCATGAGAGTGTTTAGGATCAAGCATGCTTTGACAATGAGCTTGACAGTGGAGGGGTGATGCTGCATGGTACATGGCAGAACCTGGAATCTGTTAGCCAGGATGCCAAAAGCATTTTCTACTACCCTTGCTCAGGAAACCTGTAGTTGAAGATGGTTGTTCATTCGTCAGACCCTGGAGGCTGTATGGCTTCATCATGGTTGGTCGTAGGGCAAAGGCATCGTCACCGTTGAAGAAGTAGGGCACATCCTGGTTGCCGTCGGTTAGAGGCTCAGGGTCAGTGAAACCTGGTGTACCGTCTTCAGCGAATTCCTTCAGCTCACATTCGTTGTATATCTGCGCATCCGATGCAGATCCAGTACCACCGACATCTGCTCTAATGAATTTGTAGTCGGCATCCACAAGCGCCATCAGAAGAATAGAGTAGAATCCTTTATAGTTGTAGTATTGGGACCCACTCTTTGGAGGACAGCGGCAGGCCATGTGCTGCCCATCAAGTGCACCACATGTATGGGGAAAGTTCCATCTTTGGAAGAACTTGTCAGCTATGGCGCGCCGACCATAAGGAGTACTTGGGCAAACCAGCACCTCATCCACGTATTGGTCAATAATGGCTTGACAGACTTCTATGACCGCTAGGGACTAGGTGTTGTGAGGGACCCTCGATCTGAACGTTATCGAGGCATACTTGTTCCCAGAGGCAAGGTGACGCAAAGTCAGGGCCAGCTTCATGCCAGGCTCAAGCGAATCCCTGTAGAAGGTGTACTGCTTGGTTGTCCTTGGACCCACTCTGGCTAGCAGCTCGTCAAACATCGCTGGGGGCATCCGCAGGAAGTTGGTAAATGATGCATGGTCCTCGTTACGGAGTTCCACCATAAGCTGGTTATACATGCTAAACTGCCGTCGCCTCCCGATCCATGGTCTCACCCAGTTATTTATTTATTTATTTATTCCATTTTATTTAAATAGAGGGTAGGTACAGTTTAAAAAACTGCTTTCCAAGCACACCCTCTAGGACGACATAACAAGTTTGTGATATACAAAAATACATATTTGACATAATATAGAGTACAAACATATATAACATAAGAAAAATAATTATACTGTTAGAGGGAAACAAGAACGAGGATTATACCATAATAAATCCTTTGCCAATTGGCATCCTCGCTTTAATGTTTGAATTGATTTGGTTGATTGACTTGAGAAAGGCAATATACGAGAATTATCTTTTTTTGAATTCGGTTTTGGGGTATGGGATGTCAAGAAGAGAATTCAATGAATAGCGGGTACAGTAGTTGTAGGTGCGATAATTGATAAGTGATTTGAAATAAGTTGGGGCCATGACATTTATAATTTTAAAAACTAACATACAGTAGTGATATTTTAATGTTTGTTCGACCGATTGCCAATTTAAAGTCGTAAGAAGCGTACATTGTGGTGTGTCGTAATCCTTATTTAAAATCAATCTCGCAAATCTATTTTGTAACTTTTGCAGCTTCGATAAATTCGTCTTTGAGCAGTTTTCCAAGCAGTACAACAATAGTTGATATGTGGTAAAATTAATGCAAAATAGAGGTTTACAAGAGTTTATGGGGTATTTGGCGTTTTATATGACAAATACATCCAATAGAACGAGATATCTTAGTACTGACATATTTTATATGTTCAGACCACGTAAGTTGTGAGTCAAGTATAACTCCGAGATATTTTATTTTTTCGACACACTGTTAGACATTACCATTTAATTTAATTGAGAGACGATTGTTCTCCAGCTTTCTTTTCGATCCAAAGGACATCACCATAGTTTTCTGAGGGTGTATATACATCTTATTTATATCAAACCATTTACATATTAAATCAAAGTCATTCTGTAAATTTTCTTTCCCCTTCTCCTCCATTCCCCTCTTCTTCTCCTGGCTCTATTGGCATGCAACTGGTATAGTGTCAAATAGATGAGGTCATACTGATGTTGTAGCTAGTAGGTATTCTCGTCTCAGCCTTGCCAGATCCTCCATCTCCATCCTCCAGTAAGAAACAAATACGTCTACCTATACGTCAATATGTCTTGGAGATAAGTTTGACATAGGTTCACTTTAACCTGTTGCGGTTTCGTCCACCACAGCTGTCCGAAAATAAACTTACATTTGAAACACCTGGTGGAAGAGTTTGTAAGGTTTTCAGAACGCGGGAGCTGGTCTCTCCGGCTCCTCTCCTACCTTTGTATTCATGCCACACATAGCATGTGGCATCTCCAGAAGACTGGTCATGGACTGTCAATTCATATTAGGAGAGTTTCCTCTTATAAAACAGAGTGCTATTAGTCCCTGAAGGAGTGGGAAGGACCTCTTGCAGATCAAAGCTGAAAGTCTTATGAGAGGGGTATGTCTGTGCCGGTTCCTTCCTTACTCCATCACAGTCAATTACTCTTCGACACATTTCTTACTTGCAAGGTGTCGCATGTGCTTTTTAATAAATTCTTAATTTTTCTCTCCGCATCTGATTTGTTTTCTTAGGTATGTGAAGCCAAAATTGTACTCAGTATTAACAACTGTCCTATACAAATAAATAGAGACTGGCCATGGGTTCTCTTGCTTGTACAGATCATACATTTTGTTTACACTCAGTAAGGGGTGAGGTACTGTCTGTGGGAAGATTTACGACAGTAGTGTGATTCCACTTTGGGGAAACTCTATGTGAGACCGAACACCATCTATCATTTCATCAGGTGTTTTGTTGTACGGAGTATCTTCTCCTCTTTCATCAGTCTTAGACAAGTTTCTACCAGTACTCTTGGATCAGGTATACCTTACTAGCTTCTCCCCAATTGCCAGATCACTAGTAAAAAAAAATCTGCAAACTGGATAGGTGTTACTCCTACTAGGTAAAATACTTAAAGGTAAAGACCAGTAATGGTCATGCGATTGCATTGTGAAAGAAACGTTGTGGAATCGATCAGAAAAGGTTGATCATCTAGCATCTAGCATCTGCAAGGTTCTGGAATCATCAAAATGATAAGAAATTTGGCCCATTCTTCGTAAAGTTACAAGCACTATACACAGAAAGATGTATATGGGACTACCCTATCTCTCTCACCAGACCATGAGAGAGATAAATTTACCAAATATATGAATTAGTAGGCGGTTTCCCGGCAAATTTTTTATCATCATGTATTAGTCAAAACATATTCTTTCACATGATTGGTAATGAGAGCTTCCATTTCATTTTTTGAAATTGGGGCGTTGCCAATACTGGTCTTTACCTTTAATGCTACGTCTACCACCAGAATTAGTTTTCTTCAATTTTTTCTTAGGTTTTCTCTCCTCCACATTTTGCATATGGATTCTGAGAAAATCCCGCTTGGATGTATTCTCCTGTTTTCCAGTATGTTCTACAAAGTTTGTCTCTGTCTTCTTTGGAGAATGTACTGTTGCAGTCTAACATAACAAGAGTGGCAGGGAGGTCCAGGCTGTCTTTCGGGTATCTGTTTCCCGCTGGCTGATATGTATGCCTCTCCAGAGTTCCTCAGAGTTTGTTTTATGTTTTTATATGGGCATGAAATTACCATGGTTTGATACCATGATTACCATGGTTCTTATGGTGGATGGTAATTTGGAAAAAGAACCTTGGTTACCATGGTAATTTGATGGTACTTTTTTATATGGGTGTACTCTCTCCCGTGGGCCTATCCTAGCGTGTGACATACAATGCTTTAAATACTTGTTACGATATCAAATGAAATAGACCTACCTTGCACCCCTCAACAAAACATGAGTGCGATCCATGGCACTCACAACTCGGGACATACCGCTTACAGCATAGAAGTCAGCTTGACTGGCTGCAACTTCAGCAGGGGTTGTCGAGAATTTGATGATATCATCTTTTATCCGTACCAGAACACGGTTAACCCAGCGGACAATCCTGCTTGCGCTGGCCTTTCTGATGCCGTGATGGTCACCATGGTTGTGCATGGTGCACGGTGCCACTTGCGTAGAAACGCAGCGCCATAAACACTTGCATCCGCCAATCAATGGCATGGCTTCTGGATGTCTCCCGATCCAATAGCGGAGCCAAGATATCTAGTAGCATAACGCCTCTTCTGGAAAATCTGTACCTCTTGTACATCTCATCCTCATTAAACTTATCTAATGGGTTTTGCCTGTCGCGAAAAAACCCGCTCTCAACAAAGCCGTCTGGCCACCCGATTGGCCATCACTATCTCCGCGTATTTGTTATCGAAAAGAGAAGTTATCTTCTGGTTGTAGAGTGTGTGGTACTCAGGATCTCTTTGGAATCTCTTCTTCAGGCGGTCTAATCTCTTTTTTTTAAGGAATCAATTTTTGGGTTAGAGTCACGATAAACCCACCAATAAATTCAGAAGACACAATGTAGATATGGTAGAGTCACGATAAACTCCCAAATAAATTCAGAAGACACAAGTCTCGACCGGAGTTGTCAATATTTATTACATTGCCGTAATCCAGTCCTCTGGAGGCTCCATCAGCGTTATTGTCCCTGGATTCCACGTACCACCACTGAGATGGTGAAGATACATCTCTAATTTCTCTCATTCGGTTGGCCAGGAACACATGGAACCTCTTGTGTTCATTTTTGATGTAGCTCAGTTCCACTTGGCTATCTGTCCAGAAGTATTGATCAGCAAACATCAGTTTCAGTTCCTTCTGTAGAAATGAACTGATCTTCACAGACACCACTGCAACGGTTAGCTCAAGCCTAGGGATAGTTACTGGTTTAAGTGGAACTACTCTGGACTTCCCCATAACCAATACGCAATGAACCTTCTCATCCACACTCATGAATCTGATGTAGGTACATTGGCCATAAGGGGAGCCTTCCAAAGTTGCGACTGTGCCCGAACGCGTCGGGGCGCAGAGCAGGATATGAGAACAAAGGAGGCGCCTTTTGGCGCCCATTTGCGCCTTTTGGCGTCGGCTACGAGAGGACTCCAGTTGGTTTCCAGCTCATTAAAATCTGGCTATTGTTTGGAGTCTCTTTGTTACGAGATAAGCCCACCGAGGCGTGTCCCGGTGAAGCACTTGACATTTGTGAATGGGAGCTTAAACCTTGAAAAGCTTTTGCGCCCTTTTGCGCCCGGTCCGGCGCATTAGTTATTCATGTATAATGCCCGCTTGTGTGTCCCTCTCGTCTTGCGAGATTTGACTCTTGCTACTGATTTGTTCTAATATTATTTTACGTACATGACATTGGTTACAATGTTTGTTCTGATTTTATTTCCCTCTCCACAGCGGAGTTCTGTAGGCGTTAACGTTTGCATGATTGATCATTATTTCATCTCCTCCTGTTCTGTTCATGATTGTGTTAAATATCTCAATTTTAATACAAATAGATTTGTTCACGAAAAAGATTTTTTTTTTTTTTAACTTACCCTACTCTCTCTGACATTGTTTTCTCATGCATGTTTTGACATTTGATTTGTTTCATATAACATTAAATGTGTGTATATTTCCTTTTTATAGCGATGTTATCGCATGTTTCGGTTTTCTTGTTTTGTTTTCTTTAATTTTTGTTGTATCTTGTAAACGATCCTGTCGTATGATCATTATAAATCATAATTCATAATTATATCATCAACCTGTTATTTTAATACAGGTCCTTTAAATCTTCGTAATATTAGAGAACTTTTTTCAAAATCCGTGATGTTGAAAATGATCGGGCATATCGCAAAACTCCCAGGGAGATTACCAATTGCAAATCAACAAAGTAAATTATACCTAAATCGTAAGAATAGAGCATGCATTACAAAGGAAGAATTAGTTTATCATTCTGCTCCAAAGAAACTTTATCGAATATTTCTTTGCGAAGAAGGGGGGGGGGGGTTGAGGGGTTGCAACCGCGGCCAGTTTTAGATCTAGGTCATTGTTGTGAAGAATTAAAATACGTATGTATTGTGCTGAATTGGGGCCACGTGGTATCGAAAAAGCGAAGTGCGTTCTAGAACAAATACAGGCCATGACAATTCGTTGAATTGATTCTCGTAACATTGTTACAGAACTGTCTCGCTGTTTAAATAAGGATCCATGTGTTGGTATCAAGTAGAAGACGGAATTTATAATAATTGCGTTATTTTGGGCCATTTTGTTTTTGTTTTGTGGGGGGGGGGGGCTAGCCCTTATTTCTTGTTCTACTGGGTCATCAAGAAACACAAATAGTGTTGAAATTTTCCGCAATCCCTTTAGCGCCGAGGGTAGAAAAGCCTATTCAAACTCAGCTGGACAATAGCATTAATGTAATGTTGGTCGAACAATCAGGGAGAAATACTGAAATATTGAAAAGCGTTCTGTCATCAGATCAAAATAGGTCATAATATCATCAATCTGTTCTTTCACATGCAAGATCGATTTAAAAAATAGAAACGTAGGTTCTCTAAATCATCGCAATATCAGCTATTGTATTTCAAAACCCGTGATTTAAAAATGATACTTATAATCAAATGCATTGTAAGATTCTTCTTGAAATAAGATTATAGGGCGTTTATAAATATGTCATACGAAACAAACAAACATCTGCAAATTAAAGATATTACGGAATGTTAGTTTGATTAAAGGAGAGACAAAATAGCATAATAATAAATAAATACAGTACAAACTATATACCGATGCGCCCAACTTTCTCTCTCTCTCTCTGTCTGTCTGTCTGTCTTTCCCTCCCTGTCTCTCTTTCTTATTTCGTTCTTCTTCTTTCTCCGCATTTTTTCTTTTTTATTCTCACTCTTATTCCCCCTTCTTCTTTTTCTTCTTCTTCTTCTTCTTCTTCTTCTTCTTCTTCTCCCTCTTCTCCTTCTTCATCTCTTTTTATTTAGAAATACGTATTTTAAAATACACAATTTATAAAAAGTAAAAGATTTGTATGTAAATCTCTGTTGCATCAAATTAATATGAAATAGTTTATCAGCCTACATTGACGGTTATAATGTATGTCGGACATTATACTTTAGCGAAAAGATATAAACGTGATAAAATGAAACTAAAGAAGAATCCAAAACGGGGGCGGGGGCCGGGGGGGGTGGGGGTGAAAGGAGAGACACCATATGAAAAACTTTCGTTCATCTGCTCCGCACGCATCGCACCGTGAGCTACAACACGTGAAATTCCATACCATTTCTTACCCGTCCTTGTTTTATGTTCATGTTATGAACAAGACCCATTCTCCCTATTTTGTCATAATGGACGCACCCAGCGATCTGTGTTACGCGCCAGTGCACACTGCGGGACTTGGTGCGAAGCTCTGTGCAGAGTTGACCGAGCCGGTGAGCAATCCATTTTATGAACGAATTCGCCCCAAAGTTTTCCATATGAATAGCATAATAATAAATAAATACAGTACAGACTATACGATGCACTCAACTTTCTCTCTCTCTCTATCTATATATATATACATCTCTCTGTCTATCTGTCTGTCTTTCTCTCTCTGTCTCTCTCTGTCTCTCGCTCTCTAAACAGATGATATAGGGAAAACGAAATAGTTTTTTTTTTTTGGGGGGGGGGGGGGGGGGGCTAGCCCTTATTCTTCTTGTTCTACTGGGTCATCAAGAAACACAAATAGTGTTGAAATTTTCCGCAATCCCTTTGCGCCGAGGGTAGAAAAGCCTATACAAACTCAGGTGGACAATAGCAATGTAATGTTGGTCGAACAATCAGGGAGAAATACTGAAATATTGAAAAGCGTTCTGTCATCAGATCAATATAGGTCATAATATCATCAATCTGTTCTTTCACATGCAAGATTGATTTAAAAAATAGAAACGTAGGTTCTCTTAATCATCGCAATATCGCTATATACCGATGCGCCCTACTTTCTTTCTCTCTCTCTCTCTTTATCTCTGTTTGTCCGTCTGTCTTTCTCTCCCTGTCTCTCTTTCTTATTTCGTTCTTCTTCTTCCTCCGCATTTTTTCTTCTCACTCTTATTCCCCCTTCTTCTTTTTCTTCTTCTTCTTCTTCTTCTTCTTCTTCTTCTTCTTCTTCTTCTCCCTCTTCTTCGTCTTCATCTCTTTTTATTTAGATACTCAATTTTATGAGAAAAATACACAATTTAAGTAAAAGTAAAAGATTTGTATGTAAATCTCTGTTGCATCAATTTTTTTTTTGTATACTGTTTTCTATTCCTCCATTTCTTGTACCGTGTACCCATGACGCAAACGTCCCGTCTTCCCTTTACCCTACTAAGTCCCTGCTTACTCGGGTTTCAGGACATCACTTTCACAGGGTGAATTTGAGGATTGAGTCCTTTCCTTTGCCTCTTCTCCAAGTAAATCCAATTATCTCTAATCCTCTTAACTAGCGAGGGACAATTAGCTATTATGTAATCACCTTGACTGCAATGCCTTTAATCACAAAAGGGTCAGTGTGCCAGATTAACTGCATTTATCTGTGTGTGTGTGTACTAGAACTTAAGTGTTGTACTTCCCCTACCTCCAGTGTTCGGAGGTCGGCGGCGGAGCGCATAGAAGTGGGTATTGCGTGTGGGTGCTGAGAAACTGCTCAGTACTTCAGTATCTATTTTCATTTTCCTTTTTTTTTTTTAATATGAAAAAACATGAAAAACGAACTGTTAAAATTATCTTTTTTTGAATAAAAAGAAAACAAAATACATAAATGCCAGCTGCCATCTTGCAAAATAAGCCCGACTCGCTGGACGTCGGGTAAAAATAATGTAACCAGCGGCCATTTTTATGATCGCTTTTATTAATTAGAAACTGGCCTAATACAAATTCATCAAAGATTAAACGTTCTGATCTAAAAACAATAATTATCGGCAAGGTTTTGTTGTCCCGACGGATATCTAAAAACAAAAATTATCGGCAAGGTTTTGTTGTCCCGACGGAGATCTAAACACAATAATTATCGGCAAGGTTTGGTTTAGTACTAGGGAAAGAAATAAAGAAAGAGCGGCTGATAATGTCGAAATGAGAAGAATATTACTGTACAATACTTATAAAAAGTAAAAAAAAAAATTGAATGTAAATCTCTGTTGCATCGAAATAATGGCGGTCACTCTAGACAAATAATTGAAACAAATGAAAACAAGATATGCAAATGTATTAAACAATGTTAATATGTACAACTGAATACAAATAAATACGACTGTGTACAAATCTATTACTTTTATCCTCATTAAACTGTGTTAACGAGGAACACGTCATGTTCACATTGGGTGTTATATCGCCTACGGATATAAGTTACATGTAATACATGTAACTTTTACAATCACTTTGTTATTATAAAACAATGACAAAAGACGGCTCTTTGAGCAGCTAATAGTTGTTGCGCCCATTGTTCCGCTCATAGGCGGCTAGTACCTTTAATCACAAAAGCACCCTGCACCCCTACCCACACACACATACATAATCACCATACTCGTAATATACTATTGTAAACAATCATTTGTGGAAGTAAAATAAAGATGTTTACGCTTAGTGTTTGGAGGTCACACTATGTACTGGATAGTCATAACCGTGTACAAAATCAATGTTAAGTGTTAGCTCATTTTGCATTTTCACTTTATTACTAGGCCAAATTACATCCTATGAAAGGGATTTAGTAACAATACTTTGTGGACATATCGGATCATACCAATACATATTTTATTAATCACCCATCACTTTTTGCAATTGTCAACAAAGTTACTAATTCCCTTTAAAGGTAAAGACCAGTAATGGTCATGCGATTGCATTGTGAAAGAAACGTTGTGGAATCGATCAGAAAAGGTTGATCATCTAGCATCTAGCATCTGCAAGGTTCTGGAATCATCAAAATGATAAGAAATTTTGCCCATTCTTCGTAAAGTTAGAAGCACTATACACAGAAAGATGTATATGGGACTACCCTATATCTCTCACAGTCCATGAGAGAAACAAATTTACCAAATATATGAATTAGTAGGCGGTTTCCCGGCAAATTTGTTATCATCATGTATTAGTCAAAACATATTCTTTCACATGATTGGTAATGAGAGCTTCCATTTCATTTTTTGAAATTGGGGCGTTACCAATACTGGTCTTTACCTTTAACTTGGATTTTCTCACATTATCTTATCAGTGGGCATATTATCTCACAAATTTACTTGACCCCTTCGAAAGGGCGTTTTTCCATTGTCATTGCTGATTTGCAGAAAATGCGTTCGAAGAGGGCTGCGCTCAGATTTGTGAATATATCGTTGCGTTTAGATCTATTTATTTGTCCATTAAACATATAGTATTGAACTTGTTCTATTCTTATCGATGTTAGTTATTCTATAGCTTTACATAATTATGGGAGGTTTTTCATAATTATTAATGACATCCTATATAATGAAGTATTTATTATTAAACACGTATTCGGACTCCTTTTTGCGCAATTTGTCAAGAATTCTGAAAACGTTTACATTTGCACGTTAAAAGAAGTAGACGCGTCAACAGCGCTGTTGTAATTGAATGGGCTCGTCATGCACTCACAAGCATTGGGCACTACGGCATGATAACATGATTTGCAGAAAATGCGTTCGAAGAGGGCTGCGCTCAGATTTGTGAATATATCGTTGCGTTTAGATCTATTTATTTGTCCATTAAACATATAGTATTCCCTCTTCTTCTTCTTCATCTCTTTTTATTTAGAAATACATATTTTAAAATACACAATTTATAAAAAGTAAAAGATTTGTATGTAAATCTCTGTTGCATCAAATTAATATAAAATAGTTTATCAGCCTACATTGACGGTTATAATATATGTCGGACATTATACTTTAGCGAAAAGATATAAACGTGATAAAATTAAACTAAAGAAGAATCCAGAACGGGGGCGGGGCCGGGGGGGGGGGGGGTGAAAGGAGTGACACAATAGCATAATAATAAATAAATACAGTACAGACTACGGATGCACTCAACTTTCTCTCTCTCTCTATCTATACATCTCTCTGTCTATCTGTCGGTCTTTCTCTCTCTGTCTCTCTCTCTCTCTCTCTCGCTCTCTAAACAGATGATATAGGGAAAACGAAATAGTTTGTAAGTATTGCTTGGAGAGCAAAATAATTAGTCTGTTTTATTTACTAATGTAAAGCGCTTTGATCATGGTTTATGTCAAGGTGCTATATAAATATCAATGTGTATGAATATATTTTCAAATTTTGACAATTATAGTTTGTAAATATATGTATTGACAAAGTACATAAGAACGACACAAAAATGCTGGGAGTATTTTGGACCTACATAGAATATGCGAAACTGAGCTATGTCTTTGGCCCATGATCCCACAGCTATTAAAGTTACGTAAGAGGAACAATGAACGTTGCGGAGGGTACAGGTCGTTGTCGTGGTTATAAACTCCAAAGAGCGGAAGTGAGGTAAGGGTATCTATAACCCTGTTTTTGTTGTTTTGGGGGGCGGGAAGGGTCTTGTTATTCTTGCAGTTGTCGTTGCTGTTTTTTTTTAATTTTTTAATGGGACCACGTTCCGACATACTCATAAATAAAAATCATATTACGTAAAGCCAGACTTTACCCTATCTGAAACAATCATTCAAAGGCAACAATCATGCAAGATGATTGTTTTTTCTCTCTTTCTATGTGTGTGCATGTGTGTGTCTCCCATTCACACACTCTCTCTCTCTCTCTCGCTCGGTCGTTTTCTCTGTCTGTCTGTCTCTCCGTCTTTCTGCCAATGTTGTTCCGCCATTTGCTTGTTTGCCGGCACAATTCCTTCTTTGAGATAAATTATTATAACATAATAATGATGTACACAATTTATTATACCGTTTGTTTATTATAGGGCGTCTGATAATGTCGAAATGCGAAGAATATTAATGTACAATAATTATACAAAGTAAAACTTTTGAATGAAAATCTCTGTTGCATCAAATTGATATAAAAAATGTTTATTATGCTATATTGACAATACTGTTATGCGTCGGACATTAGTCTTCAGCGAAAAGATATCTATATATAAAAAAGGACAAACTAAAGGGGAAACAAAATCGGAGCTGGGGGGGGGGTGATCGGAGAGACAAATATCATATAAATAAATACAGTACGGACTACCGTGACGTCCAATTTTCTATCTCTCCCGCCACCTCTCTCTCTCTCTCTCTCTCTCTTTCCCTCTCCCTGTCTGTCTCTCTGTCTATCTGGCAATGTCGTTTTCCATCTTCATTTTTGTTTAATAATGTTGCTATTCCTTCATTTGCTTGTACCGTGTACGCCGACAACATCTCTTCCTTGAGATGAATTATTATAACATAATTATCCCTTGTGATGTACACATCATACCTTATATTTATTATAGGAAAATCCTGCGTACGCCACTGGATATGACATGAACTTGTATACAGATTGCAACGCCGATTATACGCGGCCAATTTTACTATACTTTTTTTGCGAAAATTTGTCAAATTAGAAAGAGTATACAATTTTTGTTAATGATAGAATTAACGTAACTTGATCAAAAACGGTTCAGAAACAGCTGAAATATCAAAAAATACATCAGTTCAGATTTTCGTCGATTCATATCTATACTAACTTGGGGGAGGGTATGGAAGAGTGTTTAAAAAAGTCACTTTAGAATTATTGTTATTATTACCATTAGTATTGTTATAATGCATTTTATAAAGATTTCCTTTACTGATCATGACGCACCGTGAGTTCATTGATTACCAAAACAATGTCAAACTCTCCCGTCTGACTATTGCAAAGAACGGCATGAGAAGAAAAGACACGACGCAAAAAGAATACATTTTTATTTTAATACGATATGGGTTGTTTATTAGAACCAAGTCAAGAGAGGAGAAGAAAAAAAAAAGGATTTGACTGACAAAATGTAAGTGCTTCCAAGCTCAGGCTGTGGCAATGTGCTACAAGTAGCGTGAATAATGACGGGAGAGAATGATAATTCCTTTGTCCATTACGACGCTAGGATAATATCGCGACGTGGAAATTATACAAATATGTTGATAATCATTCGAATTACAAACATACACAACCGTCCCAAACAGTCATCAGTTTTCCGACTATAACCGCATACATGTATTCATTCACTCATTTTTCTTTTACTTTTTCTTGTTGGGGACAATCAAGCTCGCAATTAAACAACCATTCATCGTACATAGTCATCTTTATTTCACATTCCATACAGTCGTCACAAATTTTAAAAGGAGGCGTATTAAACCAACAACAGAAAAAAAATATCATAATTTATTCTGATCAAGATGAACGAGTGTGTTGATTGCCCCCCAAAACAAAAACGCTCCCACTAGACAAGTTCAGGCTGTGCTGTAGCAATGTACATCGCAAAGCTTCCACAATAATAGGAAAGATAATACCCCCGCCCGTTGCGACGCAAAACGGCGCGAGAAGAATAGATCGCAAAGCGAGAAGAATACATCAAGTTTTTACAAACAATGGGATGTTTATTAGTACGAGAACAGGAAGAGGGAAAGGCAGGCTTTGGCTGACAAATACTTTCTGTATAGCAAGTTTAAGCTGTACCGTTGTGCATCGCGCATCACGAGCGAGAACAATGGCGGGAGAGATAATCTTCCATCGTCTGGTAGGGCGCAAAAGGGCGCAAGAAGAATAGAGCGGGTTTATACCAACAATAGACAGTTTCTATTCATATGCAAGAATCAGGTGAGGGTAACTGTCACGCCCCTTTGCGCCCCTTTGCGCCCCTTTGCGTTTCTTGAGGCGCAACCTTTCTATTCATGGCGCCCCGACGCGTTCGGGCACAGTCGCAACTTTGGAAGGCTCCCCTAACCAGCACTACTCGCATCAGAGAAATGATGTAGCTGCATGCTCTGCACCTCTCAACCTCTCCAAAATTCTCTGGCTTGAAGCACCTCTTAATGGAAAGTTTTTCAACTTGTAGAAGATCCTTTCTTCTGCACTCTTACTTTCATTGTTACTACAGGATTTTCTATCGCAAGATTTTTAAAAATCCTGTTTCCATGCATCCCACATCAAGTTAATATCTTGAGCTTCAAGATGCCTTCCCAATTGACACCTAAATAGATCTTCCAAAAAGTGTTGTGTCACATCTCTCAAAAGAGTGGAAAATTACAGTTTGGGTTCAATCTTAGGTCTATGTAGTTTCCTTAGAAAGTACACAAGGCAGTTCAATGTTCCTTAAATGATATTGAAACTATCCATTTAATATCAACTTTACCGCGGAACTATTAATATAAAATCCTGTGGAGTTTTTCTCAATCTTTTTAAACCTCAAAGAAATACAATTTACTACACTATGTGCAAGCCAACAAAAACAACTAAAATTTGGTCCAAGGCAAGTTACGATTTTATTCTATTATGTGAATTTTTCCTCATACCTTTGATGCCTAGCATGATCAATTAACTGTCTGTAATTAAACATGGCAACAAAGGACATGCTCTTGTAGACCTCTTTCATCACTGAAGTATATGTCTTAGGCTTTCCCTTTCTCTTATTGTCCTTCATAACTTTCATCTCCATCACTGTCTCTTCCTGACTGGACATGAGCCGGCGATTCGGCATGTGAGTCTTTCGCTTTTTTGCCTCCACCGGCTGCCACTCGGCATCAGATGATTCATCACTGTCTTTAAAATCCTCTCCAGTCACAGTTTCCTGGATTTGGATTTTTATAACAAAGCTGCTCTTTGTTGCGGATCTGCTACGCCATGTACCTGTATCAAATGCCTGGATATCAATGGTTGCATCTTACCACAGATGGGGCAAGGTTTTGCTATTTGATATATCTTGTTGGCTCCATTGGTTTGTCAGCTAACACCTGGCTGGCTCCTTACTCTTGGATCATCATCTTCTGACTGGCTCTCTACTGTAGGCTCATGATCTTCAGCCGTCATAAGTTCTTCCAGAACAAGTTGTTCTTCCATAGGTACATGTAGTGTGTCCCTTTTGCAGGTTTGACTCTGTTTGTTTGTCCGCTAACACCTGGCTGGCTCCTTACTCTTTGATCGTCTTCTGACTGGCTCTCTACTGTAGGCTCATGATCTTCAGCCGTCATAAGTTCTTCCAGAACAAATTGTCCTTCCATAGGTACATGTAGTGTGTCCCTTTTGCATGTTTGACTCTGTTTGAGCTTCGCCCGATGGATCTTGACATTCTTTCTGTCCAGGATTCCTAATGGATTTTTGTGACCATAATTTAAATGGGCAACTGGAATTACTATATAGCTCAAGTGAGAGTCTATATCCTTTTCGTCTGTTCGGGTATGCATGCCTTCTGCGGCATGCATACCATACTAACTTCTTATTTATATGACGGTAACTTTATACCAAATTTAATTATATAGTACCAAAATCCTTTTGAATCCACATAGTGCATGGATCCGTCCTTCTTCCATTTGATGAGGTGGTCTATACCATCTGTTTCAGCTGTGAACAAGAGAATAACACCAGTCAATTTAAAACGTTTGAATAGTTCAGCTGTGTGGTGTTGAAAGGAATTGAAATCCACATTCCAACAGTAACGGTATTATTGAGGCACTCAAGTCTGCGCACCAAGACGTTTCATAAAAAAATGAATAATATCTCAAACATGAATCTAAAAAAAACCTGCATGACTTGATCAGAAACATTCCTAAGAAGATTGATACAAAAAATGTCCTCCGTAGGAGGACCAGAGCGACAACTAAAATCGTGACCTTTGACATTCCGTAGGTTTTGCATTGGATGCATTATGGGGGTTTTGTCCGATTTGAACGATGATTTTGGAGGTCAATGAATATTCACGAGCAATGACGTAAAAATACGCCAACTACTGTTTGTTGATTGGCCATCAACAAAATATTTTATGTATTATTATTAGATCATGCATAAAACATTTTTTGCATTCCCAGAATTCCCTACGATTTGAGGAAGAAAATGACGAAAAATGGCGAAATACCTGGCTTCATTATAAAATCCCAAAGTCAAAACAGGCAAAAATCCAAGGCAAAAGAAGGCCTAAAACAAAAACGAATTTACAGTTTGAACGTAGACTATTTACAGTGGAGTTAAAATCAGTTATAGATATTGACGTTGCATCCATGAAAATTAAAAACTTTCTGGATGCTCTGCTGCTGATTTATCTGTTGTGACGAGCTGAATTCGACAGTAGGCTGGGAAGATGCAGAATCGACGTATGCCACGGTTTCCTTGGCTAGAAGTTGTAATACTGCTGAATGTAGAACTGATGATAGTAGAAGAAGAAGGAGCAGTAGAAGTGGAAGAAGTAGCATTAGTAGCAGTAGAAGAAGAAGAAGAAGTGTTAGACTCAGGTCCAGAGTACAGATGTTTGGCAAGCATGCCGCTCATCTCTCTCTTTCTCTTGTCGCTTGTCCGACTATAGTGGTGTAGACTGGACTCGCTCTTATGTCCGTTTATCGACATTATGTCCCGAACTTGAACACCAGCACTGTCGAGTGTATTGATGGTAGTGGCGCGCAATGAATGGTTGGTGTAAGCTTGGCTACCCTTATAAAAAAGAACCATGGTATTCGTCTCTAACCATGGTACTACCCTGTACTTCCCGATGAGCTCTTACAAAAGTGAGAAAAAGAATCTCAAATTGAATAATTTAATTCCAGTATTGGAAAGTGGGACTCTTGCTCAGCATCTCTTGTCTCCAGACATCTTTAGCCATCTCCATTGGGACTTTCCTGTTTGTCTGTAAGCATCCTCTTGGAGTTTTCCCAAATCCAGGGCTGTCACCTGATGGGCATGTCTTGTTCTTGTAAGATGGGTTAACCGGAAAAAGGAGTCCGCTGTACCAGTGGAGGTAATGCCAGCTTGTGTAAGGACGGTAATCCCCTACAGTATTCCACAAGGCCATTTCTATATGGAGGCCTCCGAACATGACAATGTATTTGTCTTCACCATGTGTCCGAGGCCATTGCCACTGCACAAAGTTGGCCAGTGCATATAGGGGTGCATCCAAGGCTATCACTGGAATCTGGTTAGGGCATGAGAAGCTGCGTTGCTTGGAGATTAAAATTCATTCAATGCTTTATCATTGCTGCAGTAGCGGCCTTCTCATAAAGAGAGAAGTTTGGTGCTTTTGTAAACTCTGTCCCCAAAATCCCAAAATATGGGCCTAAGGGAGCTGACTATAAGGCCTTAAAAAAAAAGGATGTTTTATTGCCCTTTGCGACCAACCCGAAAATCTATTTTTACCGTTTAAATTTTAAAAAAGTATTTAAAGCAATAAAAACTGAGAAATATCAGCCCAAAAGAGGGAGTAGAAAAAGGAAAATAATTCTGACCGACCGACCGATCGACCCATGTTTTGGCACCTAAAGGGCAATATAAAATTGTTTTCTTTCAGGCCTAAGTTTAACGCCTCTTATCTTGGCTAGAATATTGATACTGTATTATTGTGTTATTTTACCGCTGAAATGCCTCTGTTCCGTGAGGGCCGTATTGCGCTGAACATTGAAGGTGATGACTTCTAAGGGCCTATTTGTATTGCTCATAACTCATCAAAAACTTAGAAATAGAAAAAAAGTCATATGTTTTTTGAATTCTTTTGTCATGTAGATTCCATTTCTGTGAAAACCTCAAAATCATCAAAAATAGCAGACTACACAAAATTTAGAGCTAAGGGCATTTCTGCGCCAATGTTATGATATGCTTTATAGTCATACACTTCTTGTGTCTTCACTCCCCATGTGTGCCATACACATTTGACTATCTTTGATGAGGGATGTACTCTCCCTTCATCTCCTTGGTCATAAATATATGCGTAGTTGTCGAAAAGAGAAGTCATCTTCTGGTTATAGAGAGTGTGGTATTCCGGATCTCTTTGTAATCTCTTCTTGAGTTGGTCCAATCTCTTTTCTGTCAGGAAACGATTATATGGATAGTGACAGATTTTCATCACTAAATGGTAGCGGCATCTCGTACTGGCCACTTTCCGTCACATGAATTCCTTCTTTCATCAGTTTAAGAAACTTTACATCTTTCTGCGAGTAAGGTTTACTCTCTTTGCCTTGCATGAAGTCCGCCTCAAGAAGCTTCACTACTTGAGTTGGGGCAATCTCTTCCTTCACTTGTCGACGATGAGAGAAAGAGAACTTCCTCAAACCAGGTGCATCCTTTGTGGCTATTCGAGGCCATCTCTCTATCTTGTCTCGAAATGCTTTAGCTATGACAAAGGAATTTCTGTACCAATCTTCCAACGCCTTTCTGGCATCATAATATGCTGTTTCGTTGTCGATCAGAGCCCCTTTTACTAGCTCTAGGGGTTGACCCTTCAGGTACTTTTCCAAGGTAGAAGAACCTGTCCATAGGTGTGATGCCACTGCGATCAATTAAAACGTCGAAGGCGTGTTTCCAACCTGGATACAAGAGAAGATCGCCATCAAATGTGGTCGGTCCAGGAACTTGTGTCCGCATGAATTTATTGGGGTTTTCGTGACTCTACCACAGTTACAGTGAAACTTTCCCACAGTGAATCCCTACCAGAAGATTCCTTGTTTCTGCCAAGACTGGGAAGCTACAGAGACACCTGTTAATCGTGACTGAAGAACAACCTGCTCAGCAGAAGCCACAGTCAGTCCCTACAGAAAGGAGCATTGAATACCAGCTCGATCTGAAGACTAAGAACTTCAGAAGCAGTGTGACCTCCTGGCGACGTAAGGCCAACAAGCTTAGAGCTGCACTAATAGATGATGTTGGTTTTTCTGACATCAGGGCTCTTCGAGATGGGTTACAAGTACTGATGGACACTGTCATCAATGGGCAAGAGAACCTCGCTGAATTACGATTGTCCTCTGAGATAGCTGATGAAAGAGCAAGTCAACGTCATCAACAGATATGCTTTATATTCATACACTTCTTGTGTCCTCACTCGCCATGTGTGCTATACATTTGACTATCTGCTTTATATTCATACACATCTTGTGTTCTCGCTCCCCATGTGTGCTATACACATTTGACTATCTTTGATATGCCTTATAGTCAAACACTTCTTGTGTCCTCACTCCCCATGTGTGCTATACACATTTGACTATCTGCTTTATATTCATACACATCTTGTGTCCTCACTCCCCATGTGTGCTATACACATTTGACTATCTTCTTTATATTCATACACTTCTTGTGTCCTAACTCGCCATTTATGCTATACACATTTGACTATCTTTGATATGCTTTATAGTGATACACTTCTTGTTCTGTCTTCACCTACTGTCCTAGTATCAAATCTACCTCACTGCTTTAAAGCCCCACAAATTTGATCTTAATGTTGAAGAGGATGTCATTTAAGACACATTTCTGCAAGGATTTTCAAAAGAAATGTGTTTGTAGTCAAATGTTGATAAAATAATACAAAACTTAGGTTTTCTGTACAACAGAAAACCCAAATTACTTTTCTGTTATCAGTTATGTTCTTCAAAAAAAGATTGGGAGGGGGGGGGCGGGGGTCTTTGACATTCTCTTTCACACATTATGAAACAATTTAAGTGAAATTTTGCCATGAAATTTCTGGCGAATTTGGGGCTCCCAACTCTTTAGAAGGTTTTAGGTGTTCTTTGTTTATCTTATGTACGGTATGTTTTTCAACTTTTGCATTAATCATTTCAATCTGATAATATCTCCTTCATATTATGAAACAATTTAAATGAAATGAATATGCACCCATCTCCCTCTTTCTCTCTCTCTCTTCTTTTCGTTCTTATGAACTGAAACAAAACAAGAATGAAGTAATAGGTCCACACATCCTGAACGGTATATTTAATTTCACAAATTTATTAGTTTATTTGCAGATATCTTCGAGGATTCTTATCATTATAATCAACAAGCCACAAGCAAATGAGCATAAGTTTATCAAAGTATTTGAATGCAAGAAAAATACTACTTCACTTGACTAGTATACATGCCATTTTGCAGAAGATTACAGGTGCTCAGTAACTTACATCTCAATAGCTATAATATGCAGTGTCTCTTCAAATTAAGTTGATTGACTGTGTTTCATATCTATACTTTACTAATCAAAACAGTGAGCAATTTCCATATTAAAAAATAGCTACTTGATTAGTATTCCTGCTTAATAAATGCTTTGTGAAAACACTACCTCTTTATCTCCAATACATAGGGACTTATTTTGTTTGTGACAACAGAATAACTGAACATCATCAGAATAACTAAACATCATGAGTTAGTTTTATTTCTTTAGTGCAACTCATACAATGAGTATTCTTTATATGAAGGATGAAAATATTTTTAAAAATTCATATGTTTGGAGAACTGTGTTACACACTTTCAATTCAGCATTCAGCATTATTATGATGCCCCTTTATGTGAAAAAATGCATGTTCATTGAGTAATCATGACACTGCTGAACACTTTGGGGTCCACTTAAATCATCAAAATCAATATTTCTTACACCATCCTGTAGTAAGATGCCAGTTCTTGTCACCATGGTGAGAGATGCCATGGTCCATTATCATTTAAAACAATCACAATTCAAAACTTTCTACTGTTTCCCACCAGTTTTAATAGTATTAATTCATCTTCCCCAAGAACTTGCCTTTAATCTCCTGTATTTCTTTTCTTCTTCATAGTCTACTTTCCCTTTGTGTGCTCGCATATACACACAGTGGAGATTAATGGCTGTTTCACAATAAAGAATTATTTTTTTAATCCGAACTGAAAGAAAGGATGAAATCTGATTTGATGAAGTCAACTTATTTGTCAATGGTAGTTGATAATCAACTTGCAAATAAACTTCTAAAGTTTTTATTATGAGCATGATACATATACAATGTAAATGTAAAGCTGATACACTTACTGATTTCAATGACTTTGTTATCCTGTTGGGTTTACATGGCAGTTTCTACACTATTTATTAACTCCTGATCATAATCTATCAGGTCATATGTTAGGCACATATAGTTCTAATTTGCTATACCAGTGGTGCAGATCCATCTACCATGCCAATACTGTAGTTATAATACTTCTTTCTGCAGGTCTAGCTATCAGCAAAATCAGGTGCAGGCAGTACACTTTCAATTTTTGTGAAAGGGTTTTATAATGATATATCAATATAAATGACATTTAATACATGCATTAATGTCTAATGATTAGTTTTGCAGTCTATAGAAATTATAAAGAAGTGATATATTGTATTAGTTATCCTATTTTCTCGTCATGACGATGTTGATGTATCACTTTTCAAATGATTATAACATTTATCTACAAATCATAAACGCCACTCAAAGTTGTTCTAACAACAAAATTCTTCAACAAAATCATTGGCAAAATTTTCTGGCATTTCATTGTTTATAACTTAGCAAGGAAAATGGCACATTTTGATAGGGAATGTAGTAAAATAGAATAAAGGTTTAAAAGTGCATTAAACTGCTTTTTTTGTTGTTATTCATCTTCACTTGCATGGCTTACAAAGTTTCAATCACATCTACAAAAATCACATTATATTTGAAATATATAATAGAAAAGGAGATACTTGTACTTGAATAGCGAGTGGCTCACATTTTAAAAGGATATACAGACTGTATACAACCCTTATACAAAATGATATATGACCATACTACAATAAATTACTGAAAGTAATGAAATGAATTAAATGATTGATATCATCAATCAGAGAGATGCACCTGCAATTCTTCCTCAAAATTCTACTTCATAACTACAAGAAGATAGACCTTCATACAGGGTTACAAATTTGGCAGTGTGATTCACCATTCAGCAATGTGAGAATTTTCTAGAGACTTTGTTTTCTTCAATTTTCAACTCAGTGTAATATTTGACTACATACAGTTTACAGACACATCTGTAGCTAAGAAAGTAACTCTTGCAGCCGCATAAATGAACTTGTGCAATACGTACTACTAACTACTGTATACTTATGTAAAAATGACACTAATTAAATGGTCATGGTTCAGAGTTAAAACATGCTTTTGTACTAAAGATATATTGAAGATCTTGATATTTCTTAACTACAAGAGGGAAATATGTGTGAATGTAATGTTGTAGCTAGAGAAGTTCAGAGATCAGCACGAGAACTCATTCTCTTTCTTTGTATTTCAAATTTTAAGAAGTTAATACATACTATTTATCTGCAGTTTAGATTATTAAACTTCATTTTCATGCTGTTAAGTAAATATGAATCAGTATAATCATGATGTTAATCTCAATGTACATATTTTCTTTTATAAAGCAGCAAAGTATAATAAATAATCTTATTTCAAGAAAACTAATGAACAAACTGTATGTTTCATTTTTTCATGCTATAGTATAGTTCATCCTTAAGCTTTTAAAAAGAACTGTATTACAAATAAATACATAAACGTGTAATTCACTAATACATTTTAAAATACATTTTGATAATTCTTGTTTATGTATGTGAGTCTGATCAGAATTACATGAATTTGCTCTTTTTGTTTGTACTGCGATTCTGTATCTTTCATCATCATACTAGTAAACTGCTTATTAAACCACATACTTCTTGTACATGTACACACATTTTGATGTGTAGAACTTTGAAAATATTTCTTTCTGCAAATAGAAAGACACTGTTCTTTCTTTTAGTTTGAAGTCAAATGCAGGTTTGCAATTTTAACTTCAATATTTCCATTTCTTCAGATAATTTGTTATTTTTTAGATACACATGCACAATAATATAACCCAAAAATAAGAAATATAATAATAATGATAAAAAGTTCAAACATATTTTCAAGAATTTGCCATCAACAGCTGCTTAATTAACTGAATATGTCTTATATGAATACAAACAATTCTTCACATTCTGGCTATTTTTATAAGAAATGAAGTTTCCTTCAAAATAAGCATACCAGTTTATAACACACTAACAAGAACAGATCTTTGAATGATAATTAAAAATAATGTATTTAGGGCATATTCAATATTTTTTCACTGATCATGATACACTGCATATCACTGTAGTGAGGAAAAGGGTTGTGTAGTTGCAGGAAACATGGGTTTTGTATGAGTATGTTGTCTTTTCTTCAAATGTGTTTAATCTATAAAAATCTACATCTCAATTGAACATGTAATATATTGTTTCTAGCGTTGTCTTGAGATGAAATGTAGAAAAAGCAGAACTACCATGCATATTGATATTCTGGGCTTATATGGAGCTTAATATGTCGATGATGTCTCTAAGAACTTTACAGATAAAACTGGTAAATAATTTACAGATAAAACTGTGCGATTATAAATAATTCAGATTAGGTCCAGAAGCATTTCAATAGAATCATAACCATGATTACATAATTAAAAACATGATTAAAATAGTTACTCTCTACATTCCATGTTAATATATTCAGAAGAATTGGAACATCTAAAATTTGGGAATAGATTAGTTCACGTACATCAATGAATATCCGATAAACACTGAATAAGTTCATAGTAAAAACTTATTGCAATTTTCCCATGATTTTTTTCTTCCTCTTGCACCTTAACCAATATAAGCTAATATTTGCAGTGCAGTTTTGCCACAAACACATCAATAATTGGAACAAACAAGTTACAAAATCATAGCATCGTCAATGCTTTATCTTCGACTTATTTTCTCATATTTACACAGAAGTATACATACACATTCACATGATATATCCACAAAACATTAAAAATGAAACACATATGATTATGTACATGAACCTCCCTTGGATACAGTTTGAGGGAGTCATTCCTATGCCACAGTCAACACTTTCATGTAAAACCTAGCTCAGTGTAAGCCCCACACAGGTCTTCTTTTGTTGTTGATGGCACTGTTATTACCCCCCACAGGAGCCTCATAGCTGAAGTGAAGTCACAACAAAGCAACGCACTCGCCCCTTTGACTCTGGTAAAATTGGCCATATCTGCAATGTAAGCTCTAGACAAAGGATATGTAAATCCATGAAACGCCACAGAAGCCCAACGTAAAAACCATAAATGCTGCATAGCCCCATAGCAATAGTCGGGGCTGACTTGATATAAATTTTGAACATTTTGCAATTGTTGGCCTTCATTTGCAGTACAGGTAAGCACCTTGTAGACCCCGTAATACATGCCGTAATCCCACTGGGTATCACACACTAAAAAAGTGGCTCTTGAAGCTAGGTTTTACATGAAAGTGTGACTGCACCATTAGTGAAAGCAGCTGGTACTATAGTTGTTTCATGGCTCAGAGCACTTTACTGGCTCTATCAAATGGCTGCAAACTTCCTGTGGACTTTCTAAAAAATCTCATGATTATTATAGATGCATGAGTTGAAACAAGATGTAGAGTCATAGAGTGGAGTACAGTAATATGATTATCAACACAAGTTGAGTACATAAAGATAATCTCGAGTTCTGATAATAAATTGTCCCAGAAACAATCAAAAAACTTACACAGATCAAGTGTTCAAATTACGAATCGTAATGACATCAGCCTTATGAATTTGGTAGAAAATGTAAAATAGCCGATAATGAGCGAACAAAGTTGATCACAGCAAGTACTTGTATATGCATATGGGAGTTATGCTTTTTTTCAGTTATTTGCAGCAATTTGTCCTACTTTGTTTATATTTTCTACTGCATGATTAATAATTAGCACTTTTCTTGAATGCAACTAAGTAATCAGAACAAAAAATAACAGCTGTGCAGTTCTTATATTCATATAGGGCTGGCAACAATCTTAAAACCTATATGGGTTCATGTATATAACACCAGTAGCAACATCACTAATGATAAGAAGGTTACCCCTCACATCTATGATCAAATCTTTGTATATCTTAGCCCCAAAATGACTGGTATGACACCTGCAGACAGTCATGCAGGAGTTCAAACTACTTTGGTTCGTCTCCACTGGACTCGCCCTGGTGGTACATGCACCAACCATGTATGAAGACCAGAAGAATTATGGCACTGCTGAGACCAAAATCTAGTTTGAATTGCTCTTGGCAAGTGGTTTTAGTTGGCAGAAGGAAATATTTTGAGAATTATTTTGAGAAATATCTCTTCTAGCAAATGTTTTTTCAAAAAAGTTTTTGAATGATATACGGTACCCATTAACTACTGCTTATACCGGAACCCAATGACCTCTGTATTAAGCATACGGGAACAAGAGGATTCAGCAGTCAATGATTTCAGAGCGTTGGTCATAAATGTGGTTGCAATCCGGATGAAGGATTACACATGATATCTGTGAAATCTTGAATGGTTCCCCATAAGATCTCCTACGACACCATCTTTTATACCACAACTGGATGATTCAGATGACTGGTGTGCAGTTTTAGCTGACCATCGTGGCAGGGGTTCTGTATCCACTAACCCTTGAGGGAATCTTTTCTTTTACATTGGAGAAAGGGTCACCATTCAGGGAGAGTCACAGCCATAGGATTGCAGATCAAGTCATGGGTTCGCTTGTCCTTTAATGAATACCGTCATCGTCGTCGTCTGTACGTGGTGAGGCGTGCTGGAATGTAGGCTTTTCATCAAAAATCTGAACAAAGGAAATGGAAAATATGTGAATTACATCACAGGTAATTCTAATAAAGAGAAGAATCAAAATTGAGTTCATTGATTCATTTGAAGCAAAAGTTAATTGATTCAATTTGAAGTAAAAAAAAAAATACAGCTGATAATAACTGGCATGCTTGTGACGGTAGTTGGTAAATATATCCACAACTGAGGGGCATTTCTACACGTGTGGAAGAAAATCTAGAGTTAAAGATTATGTACAAAGTGGGATTCCTTCATCAAAATAATTTCCCCTGATGTTTCCCTAATGGAGTTTCAAAATTCCAGGATCATAGAAGAGAGATTTTAACACACTAAAAATTCTCCATAGCCATAGTCATGTAGTGGATATCCTGTTTGGACACCAGACAATCTGAGGATATTTAGAGACCGACTACTTTCTTAGGGGGTGGGGGGCAGGGGTGCCAATGAAATTCCTTGAAGCTAAGCTTCTTCTTTCATTGAAAGAAACCCGAAATTCTTTTCAGAACTCACAAAAAACTTACTAAAGCCATAAATATAGAGGGAATATCCAACAGTCCTTTAATTTGAAGGACTTACATGATATTTAAAAAAAAACTTCAGTGCATTTTCAGTTATTATTACTGGAGAAGTCTTTGAATGACTTCAATAGATTTACATTTACATTGATAATGATATTATTCTTTGAAAATAATATCTATCATAGGCCTTCTGATCGCCCTTCTACATGTGTGTTTAAAGTGGTACAGGGTTTCAAGAATTATACACTATACTGACCTTCACATCTCCCCCACTAGGTTGATGGTCGGCATTGTCCATTGACCCGACCTTGCTTTGAGCTTTGGTACTGAACTCCAGTTTCTCATCTAAAATCTGTGAAAGAAAAAGAATATATAACTACATGTAATGATAAGGATATACACTTAATATCATTGTCATGTTTTAGCATGCCAGTGAAGATGGAATTAAATCAGTCTGCTATTTCATGTGGCCTTTTCCATTATTAATTTCAGGGAAGTCTCTTTGTATAAAGTTTGAGGCCTCGTATGTGCAATGGTGTCCATGAGAATAAACGTCTTGTAAACTTTGACCCTACCGTCAGTGTTCAATGATTAAAGAAACCAGCCTTTCATGTTTATAGATTTTACAGAATATTGCTCATACCTGAACCACAGGATACAAACAAATAAATAGTCAAACCTGCTTTAGTGACCACCTGTCTACAAAGGCCACATTTGTTGTTTCCCTTGAAAATGGTTTCTCATTGAATCATGTACTAAAGGAACCTGTCTACAAAGACCACTCTTTGTGTTTCCCTTGGGCGGTTGCTATAGACAGGTTTGACTGTATCTTTAAAAACATATTGCATGGGCTCTACCAAGTCCCTTCCAATGAAAATCCTAAGTTTAAAAAGATGTGTCACAAGTTATTTTCTTTGGTAAAACAACTAAACATTTAGATACTTCAGCCATAAAGACGAGAGTTACCGTCATTTTCTGCAGTAGTAAATGCAGGGTGGCGTGTTCCATGCTGGGGAAACTTACCTGTACATCTCCACCTCCTGGTTTATGACTGGCATTATCAAGGGATCCAATCTTACTTGATGCCTTTGCCTTGAATTCTAGCTTTTCTTCTTGTATCTATCAAAGAAAACAATTTGGAATCTTGAAAATATTGCTTTTTATACAAATCCATTTGTTAAATTGGCTTTCCTATACATGTATCATTGACAAATTATCAGATCCATCCATAGTGACAGGATATTAGATACTGCATTGTGACTTTACACAAAATGTTAGAGGTCCAAAGTGAAATTTTACAGGTCTGTTTGTGTATTCATGGTGTACTTGGTTTCCTGATTATACATGAACGTACCATGACTGTGTGCACACCACTTTGTAGTGTAATTTACAAGGAATAATAAGAGAAGACCGTCAAAAATCTACTTGTCTTTTTTTTCATTTGACTATTGTATCTTACCTTGACTTGCCCTCCGCCTGGCTTGTGTTCAATGTTGTCTTTGGAGCCGATCTTTGAGGTGGCCTTTACTTTGAAGTCCAGTTTCTTGTTCTCAATCTTGACCTGTCCGCCTCCAGCCTTGTGTGTGATGTTGTCCTTGGATCCTATCTTTGAAGCTGCTTTGTCCTTGAAATCCAACTTCTTCTTTTCAATCTTCACCTTCCCTCCTCCAGGTTTGTGTGTGGCATTGTCCAGAGAACCAATCTTGGACTGGACCTTCTTGCCAAAGTCCACCTTCTTGTTTTCAATCTTTATAGTTTTAAAAGAATATTGAAATAGAGACAAGGATTAGTTTTTAAATGCACTCATATTCTCTTTCTTTTTTTTCTTTTTTCTTCTTCAAATGTCCAGGTGAACTGGCATACTGGTCTTTAGGAAGATTAGCATTGTTGGATTTGTTTATCAGGATTAAAAATATGGCTATCATGAATAATTCATGGGATTGCAAGGCACCAATTGGTTATAACATTTTTTTTAAAATCATCATTCATTTTAGATATTTTCCTTCTTATTTAAAAGCATAATCTCATTTGGCTCAGTTATAAGAGAAATTCTTTACACCGTCAAATTTTCAGAATTTGATTTTAACTATACAGATTCTTGCATTATTTGTTTTTGGCAAAGAAAAGTTTGTCTGTCATTTAAAATTTGAAACAGGATTCATATATTGTTGAGATACATACACAGGAAATTTTATATTAACAAAATATTGGAAATTTGCACTTCGTTGCTTCGTTGTAATTTTTGTATTCATGTATCACTGGCAATTTTTTTGACAGAAGCAAAAAAGAACAAAGATAAGTATCTATAAATACTGCAAGCCTGATGAAAACAGCAACTGCAAAATAAAAACAGAATTGATCTGCATGAAACTCAAAGAAAAGATGGTGCAGCTTTGTTGAAATTCTTGAATTGGGGAAAGAAATAAAAGTTTAAAGTTTAGTTGTTGATGCTGATGTTACTACCTTTACTTTTCCTCCTCCTGGGGAATGCGTAGCATTGTCAAGCGATCCAATTTTGCTTTTCACCGTCTTTGAGTAGTCTACAGACTGATTCAATATCTGCAATTAAAGGGGATGAAAAATTGCAGAAAAAAATGCAAAAATAAAACTAATAAAAACCTGTAAAAAGGTATTTAGAAAAAAAAAGTATGAAAGAGAGAGTACAACACACAACTGAGGAAAATGAAAAAATTAAACAAAGAAGTTTATCTCTTTCCAATGTTTTTTGCACATTTTTTTTTAATGCAATTGATATCATTTTTGAAGTGTGGCAAATACATTCAACACTTTTCCCTAATTTGATTACCGGTAGTAAATTCTTCCAATGGCTAAAATGTCTGTAAATACAAGTTTGCAATGCACATAACATGTGCCCCCCCCCCCCCCCCCAGGAAAGAAGGAAAAGAGAAAAGTGATAATGAGACTCTGTCGCTGTTCGGTCAAATCATGCATCCTCTTGTTTAATTTTGTACATAGAAAAATGAAATGAAGAATGAAATAGAAATTGAAGACGTACAACCACCTAGAAAAAATTGCATACCAGTTTGATCAAAATGTACAAATATTGTGCATAAATCAAGGAAAACAAAAGAGGAGAATTTTACTGGCCCACTCAATATTAATGAGGCAGCAGAATATAAAAGCAGTTTCTTATTTATTCAATCTGATGATAAATTTCTGAAACATTTACTCAAAATTAATGCCAAATTTATTCCATTTGAGCTATAAATTGACTGTAATTATCCTTTATTTTCTCTCCTTTACTTTCTCTCTCTTCAATTTGTTTTATTTGATAGTTTATGCATTCGTAAAAAAATGGAAAGTGAAAAATTGTCTCCAGATGCTGGCACAGTTCTGTGAGATAAAAAAAAAATGAAAGCTGAAGATCTTGGACTGGTGTAGTCTTGGCTCTACTTTGTTAAAACCTGCAATTCACAATAATTCTTTTCATCAATTATTCACATCATTGTCAGTCAGCCTTGCCTAAGTTTGACATCCCTGTTCAGTGATATTTAGGAAAAAGTTAACAGAAGCATCTCTCTTTTAACCAGAAAGACACATTGAAAACATTTTTAATTTAAGTTTATCTCTATTAGAAAAAGAAGAAAAAAATGCAAATCATAATTTGTTAACGGGATATTGAACAGAGATTTAACTATTGCCTTATTTCTACACATAATGCAAACATCCAATGTTAATAAGTCACAAATTTAAGAAACACTCAAAGGGTTGAAATTTCACAGTAATGTCATATGTATATGATCTTAAGCTTTCTATTTGTAACAGTTGATTTGAAGTATTTCTCATTTTCATACTTGGAAATAACATATACAGAATATTTGTTCGATGTCTTTCATAAAGAATAAAGAAATGACAGTAAAAGAAAATAAACTGAATAAATATTTGAATTCCAATTCAAATATATGAATGGATTACATGACAGTATGCATTATGATTAGTTTACTAAATATTTCTTGTGTACAATTCCAATAAATTGAAATCTTTTTCCTTTTAGTACATACCATCATCCATTTATCAATTCTTTACAAAAATTATACGGCAATAGGCCTACAGAAATATTCTAAACCATGCTCCTCAAAATAAAAAACAAATAATCCATATATTAACAATGCTATTTTGGTTATATTCAGTGTCTAAAACATTGTCACATGTTTAAATTTGTATTATTGCAAAAGAAGAAGGGGGAAATAAACCATAAAATAACCAGATGTGAATAAAGCACTGTTTTTTATAAGATTAATTTCCTTAAGTAACCTTTTAAAATTTGCTTTTAGAAGTTTTTTTAATTGACAAAAGCAAGAAGACCTGGCATCTGCAGCTTTTTAAAAAGCAATACATCAAGCTAGATAATACTGTTGTATATCTATCTATCTACCGCTAGCATTACTACTTCTACTACATCCATCCGTACCTTTACATTTCCACCCTTTGGAGAATGATGAGCATTGTCCAGAGATCCTATTTTACTTTTTGCCTTTTTGCTGAAATCCATGGAAGCACTCGTAATCTTTAGAGAGGACGGTGGCGAACGAGATATTTTATTTGTATATGGGAAGCAGGAAGAAAATCGGAATAAGAAAAATAAATACAATAATGGAATAAAAAAGAAGAGAGAGAAATGGTTAGGGATTTTAGGTATTACATATAAC
The DNA here is from genome assembly GCA_035222895.1 of Strongylocentrotus droebachiensis. Classification (NCBI taxonomy): domain Eukaryota; kingdom Metazoa; phylum Echinodermata; class Echinoidea; order Camarodonta; family Strongylocentrotidae; genus Strongylocentrotus; species Strongylocentrotus droebachiensis. The sequence goes on from JAVYIG010000066.1 coordinate 571,737, forward strand.
TTTTCCTATAATGATCTGGTTAGGGTTTGAAGAAGTCTTGAGATGCGTATAGATAACTAAATGTTCTGTATATAGTTTTACGGTAATTGTCTCGTGATGCGCATTGTGCTATGAAAAGTGATACATAGAATGTGCAATATACTATTTATTCCTTGGTGGTATTTGCATGTATTTTTTCTTTGGTTTTTCATGATATTTGTGTTAATTTAGATCAGTGTGAGCTGGTAAAAGTAAAGGCATATTTTTGGGAACAGAAACAAGGAAATAATAGTTAAAAACACACAATACCGGTAGTCAGAAAAAGATAACAAAGATTACTTTTGCAAATATCACAGTACATCAAATTGAGAGCATGCATCAGTTAAGCGAGAAAAAAAAAAAATATTGGAAAATATATATTAAACTATAAACCAAGTTGAAATATTAATTCCTTCAAAAATATAGTGCAATTTTTTTAATTTTTTTTAAAACTAGCAATGCCTAAAATATTTGACTGAAATTATGAGTTAATTATTTCTTTATAGATTAATGAATTAAATAAAAAGACAGTATATTCAATAATAAAGTCAGATGATATGGAATATCTGAAAATTGTTTTAAAATCATCAGTGAATCTAGAGGTATTGTACCTATTTCAAAATGCATAAACCCTTTATGATGAACAGATTCCCCAGTGACATTGCATTATATTATTTCTACAGTCATTAAGATAGTCCCAGGTATGCAGTTGCCACTTTAATCCAATTTAATCCTTCATTAAATAAAACCATCCAGTCATGAAGACATAAGGTCCTAATAGGTCACCTTGACGTTGCCACCTCCAGGAGAATGCTGGGCATTATCCAAGGAACCAATTTTACTGGATACAGATGACTTGGGGAAAGCAACTGGATCATGCAGAATCTTGATTGACCACAAAAGACAACATTTATACAGTGAAGAAAAGAACAAAGAACAGTACAATATAGCATGCACAAGATAAAGAGAAACAGCTAGTGCATGCAACAACAGTCTGCAAAGTGAACTATTCTCACAAGATAGACATCACGTTAAAATGGGAAAACTAAATGAGGAAATCGATAGAGGTTTATGCTGGTTACTCAATTGCAGTTGAATAATTGAGGAGTAATTTCTCCCAAGCTCAAATTTACTTTTGCGATAGCATCTTTTGAGGAAACTAGATGTAGTGCTTGAGGCTAGGACAGTTTGCATGCCGCAGTGGTTTACAGATGCTAAATGCCTTTCATGGAATATGGTTCACTATTTACCTCTAATTTGTCTTGTCAGTTGTATATAATTCCCCTTCCAGACTATGCTTACCACCTAGACCTTCTGATCCATGGTAGGTCTCTTTTTGCTCCCCCCCCCCCCGAGGCTACTTTCCAACCTACTAATTCCTTCTTTGCTTTTCAGAGATAGTAGTTGAGGAACTGTGGTGCAAAAGGGGGCAACAAAGAGGTAACTATGTATTTCAAGTAGATATATGCAAATCCCTACAGATTTTTATTATCCACTATGAAAAATACATAATTATCTCTTTTTAAGTTCCAGTGGCCACCACAGAAAGAGGAAAGTGATTAAGAAAATAGTGTAGTTTGCATGTGGAAAGTTTCAAGGTTCTGCAAAAAGAGGTCGCTTTGGAAAGAAGGAAGTTTCGTGTGCATAAGTCGTAAGCAAATCAGCAAGGGGGATTGAATATGCAACTAACAAAGAGGTATACATGTACTATGCTATTACATGTATATATGAACTTATTTCATGCGCTACAAGGAAACTTACCTCACTATATGGTTACAACCATTACAACATATGGAACACTATAAACATTATTTTAAATATCAAATTCATTTCTGCTACTCAAACAAGCACTTGGACTATGATGAGAGGAGCACTTTTGGGGCACATTGATTTCCTAACCTTTTTTTCTCTAAGTAAAATATTGCTTTAGAATTAATGCACTGCAAATTTTGATTTGATTAAAAAAGCACACATTCAATCCAAAGTAATCAAATTGACTCGTTTTCTTTAAACTGTTGATTTGATGCAAATAAAGTTCACCTTGACTTTCCCACCATGAGGTGAGTGATGGGCATTCTCCAGAGATCCCACTCTACTTGAGGGTTTTGAGAATGTGACAGGGTCATGGAGAATCTGAAATGAATCGGGTAAGGTGTGGTACCAAACACCCAAGAGGTAGAAGCAGAACACATTGCAATCATGAAATTTATTATTCTTTTATTTGTTTCCCATGAGGAGCGATGAAGAGGTGATAATCGATGTTGTAACAAGTGCTGACCCTCTGCCTTTCAGTCCTGAGATATTGAGATTCGTTCAACCCGGAGCAAAACATTTTCATCATATCTTTACTATTCCTTGGTCAAAGGTTACTTGTATACTTGGGCAATTGTAGAATAAATCTTCACGGAAATGAAAATGTTGCTGATACCTTTTGAGAAAAATTGGTGAAAATTCAGTGAAATTTTTCCATTAGACTATTCCACCATTGGAAAAATACCCCATGTGTGAGTCCTTTCGCAAATTATGAAATATGAACAAAGAATATTGGCCTTATATAATGTCTTCTCTTTGAAACTAAAATTGTTTCTATTGCTAACAAAGAAAAGTACAAGGGGATTAATTCTTTGATGGGTAACTAATTCTACAACATTTGCAAAATGAGATATTCACAATGTCAAGCATACCTAGGTATAAAACATGCTTTACATGCACAATGCATATACAGGAGACATATTAAATGATTAACATGAATTCATACATAATATGTACATCTACATGCATGACTCATGAACAAGACTTAATTCCAACCTTTTAAACTATATGTACTGTATATTGTTGCTTTAATATGTTTTTATCCCAAACAAAAGCTGTTCTTAAGATTTTTAACTAGTCTTGGACTTAACATTTTTTTTGCTTGTTTGCTATTTTGTTGTATGTTTTCTCTAGTTTATTTTACATATACATCTATTCAAGGGTTAGATGGACTAAAATAAAGTATTTGGATGCCTTTTTACCAAGTCTGTGTCCACTTAACTAGATTTTGAGCGTGTTTGTTTTCTGCACAACCTAGCTCGGTATCCAACATTTATCACAATACTGACCAGATGCAATCGTACAATTGTGACATAACACCACAGGTAGTAGCACAACATAATAAGGCACTCCTGGAAAGAACTTTTAAACACATTGCACTTGTTCACAAACAATAAACAATACAAAACTATCGATATGTAACAACAGACATAAAAGACGATAATGAATCAATATTTTTAAAGGCCTGTTTAGATTTTGTGCTTTGTTTCTTGGGTGTTTTGGGGATACATTTATGTAACTTCACACATTTCAGTGAAGCATTATGATGTGTACGATATGATTTTATGCCCATGTGGCTCTCAGCTGACAAATATAACTTGAGAGTCCATGGATATTATATCTTAGGCATCTGTAGAGAATGTTACACCAAAATGTAAAGAATACATTTTGTGATTGAAAAATGTTGACAGGAATTATTAAACCTTACAGTGTGATACAACACAATATAGTTTTTTAAATACTTAGGAGAACACAAAATTATATTTCGTATATTTCTTATTTGCTGAGAAAACATTTTCTATATATTGTCTGTTCTCATTAGACTTCTACTATTGTGTAATGTGTGATTTTCATGCTCAAAAAAACACTTTTAAACTTTGGAGAGAGTATTTGAACATGTCTTTTGACTGCCTAAAATCTGTCCAAGTAGACTCCATAAATCTGCCAACAATTAGTAACATTGTAAAATATATAGGACAGTAGAACTAGTAGAACTATTTGTTTGTGTGTTTATTTATTTATATTTGGCTATATCTTTCAAAATCAAAGATTACTATATCATAATTTACTTCAAAATGTTGTAATGTAACTGAATAAAATGTCTTTAACCAAGTAAATACAGTTCAAATCCTCTCAAAAGATCGTATCAAGACAAGCTTGGTCTTACTATCATAAATGACAAAAGATGTTAAATCCATAGTTCAATGCAATGTACATGCACCATCAATCTGACAAGCTTTTTAAAAGTTTTTGTAAGTCTTTTTAAAAATTATTTTCTTTTCTTATTAACATGTTGTCTATCAGTAAGAAGAAGTTACTATAATTCTCTGTCAGATTTTCATTGCTAAGAAATGACTCCTACTAACAATATTTGTGAAGATATGACCAAAAGAAAGTTATTTTTGTGACCAAAAAAATTATTGTATGCAATGTTAATCATGCCTCATGCCCTAACAGATATTGTATTTTATTCATTTTGTAGACATATTTGTCAAAGAATGTGAACTAGTTGCTTTAAAAAATCTTAACTTTTCAAACTAACGCATCTTATTATAAAAGAAAATAGTTTCCTGTTCAGAAATAATCCTTAAAAAGTTAAAAGACATAAGAATTTCACATATCTAAAAGTATCTTCAGGTTAAATATTTTTTTTTTAAATTGCAAAACAGCTACTAGAATATCCTTTTCAGATGTTCACAGAATCATTATTTATTTTTAACTTGTTCTTTTTTTCCAGAGTAGTCCTAAGCAGACGTTTTTTAATGCTTTTTACGTTATACTCACAATTATTAATGACTTAATTAATATTATTCTTTTTAAGGTGTGACACGTATAACAAAACCATCAAAGTAATTTCCACTTATTTTACATTTGAATTTGGATACTGAGGTCATTGTTACAAAATGGTTATTCTGTTAGTTGGGTGCTCCAATACTTGCTTTTGTGACAATTGCTCCAGGTTTTTTTTCTTCTTCTTCAGAAGTATAGGGTAAGGTTTAGGCTTGTGATTGGGTTTTAGGTAAGGTTTAGGGTTAGCATTAGTGTCGGGTCTAGGGGATATGAACTTATGAGTTAGGAATTTGATTACTGTAGGAAATAACCACAGAGCAATTGTCACAGGAGCAAATGTTGTATAACTGTTAGTTGATATGTTGATGCACAATACGCAGCAATGACGGGTAGTGGATCATTCGGTCAGTCGGTTAGGACATGCAATACCTTAACGCTCCCACCCCCAGGAGAGTGGTGGGCATTATCCATGGAACCAACACGACTGTTGGCACGAGTTCTAAAGTCAACCCTCTCGTCAAAGATCTATATTGTTTCCAAGGGTTATCAGGAAGCAGTAATAGGAAATACACAAAGCTTAGTATTTTAGTTTTTTTTAAAGCTTTCTCTCATTAATAAACAAACGGAGCATTAAATCTCTCAGCACAAGTATTACCCCTTAATATACATGCAGAACTTTTGAAATACAAATTTCAAAGTTTAAGGCCATTTTTTGTTATCCAGTTGACTTCTTCCTCTATTCACAAACCCAAATACCTTGACTCAAATACATTTATATTGTATATTTCTTTAACAGCATTCATTGGATAGTGTTGCCCACTTTCAATTTCTGCATGTTCAGAGCAATAAATACTGATTCAATAAACTTGAGAGATTGACAAACTGTTAAATTGTTAAACTCATTCTGTGTGACAGCATGAATACCAAGAGGTCTTTAATATTGCTAGTAATTTAGTAGAGGACCATGCAAGAGTGTTAGCATCTCACCCCTAGACCCATCCTTCTCATGAACCTTTCTGCTTTAAATCAAAAGTACATCACCCCATCTCAATTATTGCTTTCCAACTTTGAAACTTGGCAAACAGTGATCTCATATTCAAACTGAAAAACAGGATAAAGTGAATTTTGAGTATCGGATGTTGGAAAGTAGTCAATTTTAGAATCTATTTAACTCCTGAATCAAGATTTTAATCAGCGCTGAGAAAAAAAGAAACAGATCTGCATTGTTTTTTCATGTTCGAACCACTGAATACTTGTATTGAGGGTTTGGCTTTTGAGTAAATCACAGTTTGTGTTTGGCATACGTACACATAAAGTGGTTTTATTCCACTGATCCTCTGAATACTTGGTTTATTTCTTTCCTCTCGACCATTAATTATTGGAGATAATTACCTTGACGTTTCCACCCCCTGCCCTGTGGGTTGAGTTGCCAAGGGAACCGCATTTTGACTGTACCCTGCTGTAGTTAGATTTCTCTGATTGAATCTTTACCTGGATGTTGGGAGAAAAGACATCAAAGAAGTTATTGAGGGCATTTGTCCCTGTCCCCATAAATTTGAGAACAATTGTGCAAAACTTAATTAGCTGAGGTCAATATTTATGAAGTATGCAAGGTAGTGAAATTAATGCCAATGACAGAGTCACAGAATATGTCTTGTGATTAGATAGATCATCATTCAAACATGATAATGTGCATTATGAATACTTAAGAACAGCTGATTGATCAAATTCACTCATTATGTTCACCCTCCATAAAAAGATTTTTGGTCTGCACCTCGCATCTTTTATGAAACAATTTCTTCACCATGTTCATTGTTTTGTAATGCATACCACTTTACAGATCAATATCACAAACATATAAATCATGGTTATATTGCTAATACTATACTATACAACTCTCCTACTTCCTCTTTGCTACCTCTAGTGATAATGCTTTGTAAGCCCTTCGACAGCTCATAAACCATTATAAGACTACTATAATTTTATAACCTTTACACTCTAACTTAGACCAATTACACTTTTGCATCATCATCTTTGAGGTTTTTACATGATTAAGTTTTGTGATATATACATACATAATTATATATCTAACCCTTATTAAACACTCATTTTTGTATCCACATGCCAGAGGAAATGGTATAATATAAATTATAAGCAGGGGTTCATTCATCACCTCTGGTTTAGTTGATAGGGAAGGCTTGTATGGCAATGGTGTCGCAGCCAATGTTTCCGGATCGTCTACTGGCATCATTTAAAATTCAAACCGAGTCCCTGCCTGTCAGCAAGCTACGATCACACTCCTATAAAATGGTAAACCTGTGGGGACCCATTGCAGGTTCCATTTTGGAGGCATGCTGGTGATGCTGTTGTTGTTGTATGTTGTGTGAAGTAAATTGTGACTGCATGCTATGGCTTTTCATTCACAGGGGAACACTACCGATACGACCATAGCCACTTTAGTACCTAATCCATTAGTACCCATTCATGCATGGAAGGAAGGTGTTCACCCATTGTTGTTATTGACGTACCTCGGATGCTAGCGTTTTAAACTTATTGCAAAGAATTATTATTTATGTCAGTACTCTGTAGCCTGTGTCAAAACTGGGAAGAAATTATGTATTACATATCTGCTGTGAGAGTCGGAGAGCCAGTAACTCAATACAAAATCATAACTTAATGCCCTTTGGCTTTTAGCAGATGGTTTTCATTTCAAGGAGAATATTGATGTTTTGAAAAATTGAAGAGAAAACCTGTTATTGTGAGCAGAAGTAACATTTAATTCAAAGTTAAATTCCTGCTAGTGTTATTCAAATGAGATGTATGTGCAATTGCATTTTGAAAGATGTGTATCAGACAGATCTGATCATATGTTTTATGACCAAAATGCAACATCACTATCAAAAAGACATGTGATTGAGGATGGAACCCTGGGTCAATGTACTTGCAGACCATACTGAATATACCACAAGGCTCACTCATTCCTTCCCTAAAAGTGTAGGAAGCCTGAGGGTGGGTAAAATGTTTTCAGTATTTACTCCCGTGCCCCCCCCCCCCCCCCCCCCCCCCCATCCTCCCCTGCCCAAATCTTACATTTCCTCCTCCGGGTGAGTGTCTGGTGTTATCTAGAGATCCAATCTTGGATGCAGCACCATTCCGCCCTGGTGAATGCCTCACTCTAGGGGAATCCCCATCAGCTGATGGATAAAGAATGATTGAACAAAGTGATGAATAATTGTAGTGGTGCTCCTCAAGATAACAAAATAACTAACATCAGATATGGATGTTTCAAGGGTGTAAAAGATTTTGTTAATAAATAATTCCCATAGTTATTAGGAAATGTGGACTGTTTAATAATCATCCGATGATTGAATATACAGCAAAACAGTTCTTTATGAGGCAGCTATATCAAATAAAAATTGAACTGAAACTGTTCTTGACAGCATGATTAATGTGAATAGTAAACACAAGTGTTTTTTTAAATAAAAACATGACATTTTAAGATAATGATCATTACATTTCAGATTAAAATATAGCTAGAGTAATTAATTTCATTATTTTACCAAATGTAACTATAATATTTTGGTTTCAAACTTGACTTTAAAATGTTTCTGTCTCAGGCTATGATCTGAAGACATAAACAAAATAATTGACTGTGATCCTTGCCAATTATTGATGAATTTTAGTCCAAATATAAAGTGCTAAATAATCAAGCTAAATATTACTTTATTACTGTAAATTGTTTAGGGCCTTAATAACAACTTGCCCAAAACGTAGGGACATCATTCATCTTGCTTTACCTGATTTTCTTGGTGATGAATTGGCAGATCTGACTTCTGTATGTGTAGTCTTAGTCACTGTGGTAACTGTCTTCTGCTTGACTCCAGACATCTTCACCTGATAGCAGCAGGTAGAACAAATACAAAAACAAAATGGGTCAGCTTCAGAGAAATGCATTAGAGTTATAGGCTTTAAGATACCACGTCTATTATATTTATCAAATGAATGAACAACTCAGTGTTTTTTCTTCATTTTCAGCAGGGATCATGTAAGGAATGGTTAATGAGAAGGAAGTGCACAGTATTTTTGGATGTCCAATTCCACCTGAAGTACATGCAATAGGAAGAGAACTTACATACTCTTTACCCCATCATATTACACTTTTATCACCAGAAAAGCTCAAACAAACCAAAAGTACATTATAAGAAATACTTAGGAAGACATATCACTAATTCCATGCAAGAGTGTTGATTCTGGAATTATATCCTATGGGGCAGTAATATGTGTGCCCCCCCCCCCTAATCCTGAATATATGAATTTAGCATGCTTTGAATCGTATACCTGATAAGAAAACAATACAAGAAAATGAAAGATTGTAGTAGGTCTTCATGAAGTTGCTGTAGTACATTGATTAAAGGGGCATGTTCCCGCCAGTGTAGTTATCGCTGCTCTAGTCATCGCCATCTTGGTTCCGAAGGTCGATTTCTAATTTGCATACAGCTGTCAATCAAAGTACGCGCGGCCTGGCCTGCCTTCGCCAAGCCAGCTGATTGCTGCCGATCGCGACGTCACGAAAGTGGGCGGAAACAGCAGCCGAATCTTAGAGCCGAATTGCGATGGGCATTACTTCGGCACATGTATGCGATAATCGGCATTGTCCGGGCATTCGGAACATGCCATCTGCGTAAGAGCCGTATTCTGTTGATGTCAATAGGCAGCTAGCACTGTCCGCCAGCGGGTACGTATTTTGAACGCCCTCTGGAATACGGGGAACATGCCCCTTTAAGTTCTACCTTCCTGAGACGTAAGTGCACAGCCAAGATGTAACAAGTCCTACATCTTTTTACTTAATGCTCTTTTTATTAAGACTCACTTAATTGTTATATTACACAACTCACAAAATTCTAATACTCCAATATGCTTTAATCTTCTGCATGTGTTTCAGTTGTTTTCCTATGGATCTGATGCAAGGTATTGAGAATTTTATTGCATTGTAAATAAAGGCAAACAAGGATATACAAAAGCTATAAACTTGCTAGGAATGCCATGGAAAGGATAACAAATATATATAGATCTGACATTCATATCTTGTAATTTTGTATTACTCTATTCCAACACTCATTGCCATACTGATTGTACTGCATTATACCTTTTCTTGCTTTGGTTTACTTTCAATTGGTTTAGTGTCCACCTTGTGAGGAGCAGTTTTCGGCCTTGTAGCTGTGGCACCAACAGAAGCTTGTCCTGGTGTCCTTTTAGCAGATGCTGCAGGTCTCGATGGAGCAGGAGCTGAGACCTTTGGAGAAGCCTTTGCTGGTGTCTTGACTGCTGGTACCTTTGCTGGTGTCTTTGCTGCTGGTACCTTTGCTGGTGTCTTCACTGCTGGTACCTTTGCCTGTGTCTTTGCTGCTGGTACCTTTGCTGCTGTTACCTTTGCTGGTGTCTTTGAAGGTATCTTTGATGGTGATTTTGTTGGAGATTTGGATGGTGCCTTTGCCGTTTCTTTTCTGTCCCCTGGGGCAGTTGCTGTTGGTTGAGATCTTGACAAAGCTGCCGTTTTCTTGGGTGTATCAGATCCCTTATGTTTAACACTTGATTTAGCTTTCTGTGCTGCAGACGGGCTTGGTTTTTTAGAAGGTGATTTGGTGCCAGTAGGAGTCTTAGGCTTCTTTTGCTGAGCTGGACTTGATTCAATTTCTTTCCCCTTAGCTTCAACAGATGCAGATGTAGCTGTAGGTACTTCTGGAGTGTGTACAGCAAGGGGAACACTTGGTGTGGTGATTTCTGAAGAGGTTGATTTCTCTTCACATATGGAAGCAGCTGAGGGAGGTTCCTCAGGTGCCGATTCTAGTACCTCATCAGCTTCATGTAGAACAGGTTCTTCTGTTGAAGGTTCTTGCTTTTCTTCAGATTGAACTGTCTGGTCATCGTAGGATGCAGGTTGATCAGCTTCAGGAGCTAACTGATCTTCAGCTGCTTCCCCTTCTTTTTGCATAGTCTCCTGAATTAATGCGTGCGGAGGTACTAATACCATTTCGGGAGGAGAGGGTAAAATAACTTCAGGGGTGTTTGGAGGTGTAGCACTAGCTCTGGATCTTTCCATTATAAGGGCATCATCCTCTTCTGGGTCTCCAAGAAGTTTGTCTGCAGTGTTCTGGAGTGTAGTATCTGTGGAAACATCTGGAGCAGTGTATGGTGTTTCCTCAGTTTCTAGTTCTTCTGATGAATACTCCTGCATTACTATTTCTGGGGTGGCTTGCTCACAAGGCTCAGTATATACTTCTTGAGAGGTTTTGTCTGCAGCAGAAGAAAAGACTTCTCTTTTATCAAGTCCATCACCATCAACCCCAGCCATGGAGTCTTCTGGAAGCTCCTGTTGAATCTGGTTGTATTTATCATCTGCTTTCTCATTCTCTTCTAGATATGTCTCCACTGGTGTTTGCATAGTATCGGGTTGATCAGGGCTGACTTCAACCTTATCTTGGACAAGGCCAGAGTGACTCTCATCTATATTAGTATCAGCAATTTCATATTGGGGCACTTCACTAGTATCCTTCCCTTCACTTAGGATGTTGTCATGGAGATCTTCTTCATGGCCTTCAGCTTCAGTAGGCACTTCTTTTGGAGTATTGTATGCTGGTTCCACCTCATGTTGACTTTCTTGTTCGAAATTGTCTTCATGCAGTTCTGCTTCTACCTCTGTGGTCTCAGTATTTGCATCATCACTTTCTTCCTGTTCCCCACTTTCCACCACATGAGCTTGATCCTCCAAGGCAAGGGAAACTGCAACATTATCCTCAATGGGAGAGAAGGATCCTTCAAATGAATGTTGTCCGGGAGACTGGTTTGCATCTGCAAGAGACAAACTCTGTACTGGGCCATCACCCAAGTCCAGAAGTGGCAGGTTGGATGCTTTTCCTTGTGGAGTGGGCTCTCTTGCTTCTTCTTCTTCTTCATACTCTTCTTCACTTCTGCCAGGTTCTTCTTGCTCTTCTTGATATCTGTCAGGTTCTACTCTTTCATCTTGATATTCAACATCATCATAATCATCACTCTCTTGAACTTTGACAGGGGCAGTGGGGGTGGAAAGATCTTCTGCACTTTGCTGGGAAGGCTCAATATCAATTTGTGAAAGACCTTGAGATACAAGTGGATCTGATGATTGTATAACAGGTCCACTTTGGAAAGACTCAGTATCAACTTCAGCAGACACAACAGTGTCTTGATCATATGAAAGATCAACATTGGCTTCTTCTCTATCATATGAAGGAGCATGATCGACTTCTGGCTGTGCTGGTGTGACATTTTGATCACTTTCAAGTACTGGTTCTAAGTTTTCAGGAGCTGTCTCCTCTTTCTTTAGCTCGAAGACTGCTGCTTCTGGGTCAAGACCAAGCAAATTTTCTTGTGAATTGGCCCTAAACACAGCATCAATTGGATCTATTGGCATTTCAGGTTGCATATTTCCACTTTCAACCTGTTCATCCAGGGTTTGAGCTAAAACATGATCATCTTCATGCACTTGTTGTTCATCTGCCATATCCTTCTCCTCTACTGTAGCCAAGGCTGTGAACTCGATTTCAGCCTCTTTTTCACCAACTTCTGCTTCTATCAATAATGTATCACTGTAGTCTTGTGGGATATTGCCTTGTTGAGCTGGCTGATCAACGTCCCCAAGCGACTCTGAATCTTTTGGATGTAAAGTGTCGCCTATGTCAGCCATATCAGCAATCTCTGGGGCGTGTGGATCTAGAAGCTGTTCTTGTTCCTGTTCTTCTTCTGCCTGTTCTTGATGTTCTAGTCCTAGATCCTCTTTTTCACCCTGCTTTTCAGTGTGCATTGGGGTCTGCATATATGAAGCTTCTGTTAGTGATATACTTTCCTGTAGGATATGTGAGGCACCTGACATTTGCTCCATATCTTTACCTTTTGCATCAATATCTTTCTCTTCTTCCATACTTTCACATGGATGTTCTTCTCCACTAAGCTGTGTAATATCTTCCTCTTTCTCTCCTTGCACTTTTTCAAAAGAGTCTACTCTTTCAGGCGGGTATTCTTGTGCAACGTCTTCTGACTTCTGTAATTCCTCCTGGTCTACAACAAATTCATGCTCTTTTGTAGGGGCATGTTCAGTGCTCCCTTGTGCATATTCTTGGTAAATTTCTGTTGGCTGTTGCACCTCTTCCTTCTCATTTAGTCCAACCAGGATCTGTGCTGATGAGTATGGATCTTCACTGGTTTGTACAGGGTCTTGTTGCATTTCAGTTGTTACTTGCTGAGCAGCATCTGCTGCACCATAAGGATCTTGATATTCCTCTGGGGTTTCCTTTTCTGTCTCAATATCTTTTTGCTCTGAATAATCTATTTCTGTGGTTTCATAGGGATCTACTAATTCCTGTGGAGTGTCCTTCTCAAACTCTGTATCTTTCTGCTCTGAACTATATGTTGTTTCTTCAAAGGAATCTACATAATCCTTTGGAGCGCCCTTTTCTGTCGCAATATCTTTCTGTTCTATATGATCAACTGTTGCTGCTTCTTGAACATATAGATGTTCTTCTTGAGTGTCCTTTTCTTTGCCAATACCCTCCTGTTCTGGATAATCTGCTGTCGCTGCTTCCTGGTGATCCAAATGCTCCTGTTGTAAATGGTCTGCTGTTACTTCTGTTGATAGTGTTGTTGCTGTTACTGCTTCTTCAAGATTTAGATGTTCCTGGAGACTGTCCTTTTCTGTCTCGATGTCTTTCTGATCTAGATGATCTGCTGTTTCTGCATAATAGGGATCTAGATGATCCTGTCCTGAATAATCTCCACTTCCAGTTTCATCAACTTTCTCTACCTCATCTTCCTCTAAATTCTGTTCTGAATGGACATAACCCAATGTTTCCTCTGGATAATCTTGGTCTCTCTCTTCATCATATTTATCAGAGACCACTTCTGCGGGAAGAGTTTCCTCTTGGTTTAGATGTTCATCTGGCTGCCTTTGAGTGTCTCCGTTACCTGCATGTGGTTGCTGTGGCCAAGAGGACTGGAGATCATAGATGTTTTGTGCTGCAGATGTTTCTGCCTGGGGCATAGGCTGGTCATCTGGTGAGGCAAATGGATCTGTATGGGGAAAGAACAGAAAGAGAAATACTTGTTGTTATTTTGAAGCAAAAAGTGTAGAATGTATGGGAGTTATAGAAATAGATTTTGGAAATTTGTGATGAACACAAATTATTCATAGAAACTCTATGTACAAATGGAAAGTAAAGAATTATTTCTCTCCAAATCGAATCAAAGGCATACATATATTCTTTCTAGAGTACAGGGAAACTGTCTGTGGCTTGACAGGATACTAGTAAGTGAATTTATCCTCATAACATGAAGTTTGTTTTAAAGGAATATTTATAAAAAAAGGAAAAGAAAAGAAAAGCAAATCATGCAGGACAAAATATAACATATCCCACAAAAACTATCTGAACACAAACCAGACTTTAAGCAAGATGTGACAATCTAATGTCAAATCACATTTATTTTTTGAAATATGATATTATCCCTATAAAATGTTTATCAAATATGCTGGTTATTATCGTAGGTTAATGATCGTAATGAAGATTACCATTAAATGAAAATGACAGAGGAAAGTAATATATTGGAGAAGCAAGCAAAGCTTCAAGTAAAGACTATAACCCCACTTCATAGAATACTGAAGAATAGTAGCTCACTTAGTTCTAAGAAATCTGCAGGCTATGAAAATCCTAGTTTTTTGTTGCTTTAATATGTGAGATGGAAAGAGTACTTGACTGCAAGCTAAAACATTAAGCCCTCAATACACCGATCTGCAGAAATCATATGAATACATGGAAGGAGCTTTTACAGCTCATGGCATAAGTCAATCTCCGTTATTGAAATTTGTTCCTCGCCATCATGAAACCTGCTTCAGGTCAGACCATAGCACAACGTTAACCAAACAAGATGGGGGGAAACTGCCCTCTTCCATGTCTAGCTGGCGATCTTCCATCAATGCTATACCACAACGGAACAGTCTGTCCTCAGTCCAAGTAGAGACTTCCTCCATCAATGAACCTACATTGTCTGTAGAGGCCGGAGTAGCTACTACACGGCTTATAAGAATGCTTGTATTTCAACAGAGTGGAGGCCCTCTTTGAGAATAAGGATAACACAATGTGCTCATGTTGCAAATGAAAACAGCTTTGACCTAAATCTAAAAGCTGCATGGATCGCATGATGTTGACAATAAGTAACAATGTTGCATATGGGATCTATTCTTCTGTATCACGCCACACAAAGGCGAGTGTCAATGTCTTTTTTGTGCCTTGTATGTTGCATAAAAAAATATATTCTAATCTTTCATAGTAAGGGCCGTCTAGCTATACAAATTGACAAATTAAGTGTAGTGTATTTGATACAGCACAGTCAATGCATTCATTTGAAGCCAATACTTTCATAAAAGCAAATTTAAAAGTCCCAGATTATTCTGTTTCGATGCAATGGCTGCCCGTATTAAGTAGTAACTATGATACTGAAATGAATACAATGCACAATGTACCGCTCTCTCAAGACTCCACTCAAATTCATCATTATACAAGCTCCTCATACGATCAGTATTACACCCACATGTTATCAAATTTCTTTTCTTTGCAGTTTGCAAATGTAATATGCTTACCAAGTGACATTATTCTGCCGTTTCGATAGCTTTGTTCATGGCCTTTCAAATAGGTTTATCGTTTTAAAACCAGCAACTGAGCCAATGTAAGTAAACCACAGTATATCAAAAGTACCTGGTGCATCATAATCATGGAAATCTTTGGCGGGAAATTGATATCCTTTTTTGTACTTTGATGGGAAGTCTCAGAGCAAGCCGAGTAAAGTCCAAAATCATATCCCTATATCAAAGTTGTGTTTATTTAGACTCAATAAAGTCAAAGGAATTTATAGCCTATATATCTTGTTTGCTTAGTAATCATATCAGCATAATTTTGGGATGGGGAGGGGGGCTGTTTTTAAACAGTTCAGTAAAAAAAAGTATCACATTTTGAAAATCATGTGAGTGTATTTGATATTAAAGAAGGTATTTCTAAGAGAATCTAAATACACTTCATACAGAAAGAATAAGGGCAAATTGCTTGATATGACTGAGAAGAAATATGAAATATGTGAAACCTCTCACTCTAATATCAATTCAGATATTCCTCTAATAATATAATACAGTCTACCAATCAACCATTATATACTGTTTGTATAATATTTTTAATGGATTCCTTTGTTTTGTATATGAAAAATTGAATCACCAAATGCAAATCCATCAAAAAAATGTTTTTAGAAGTATCTCTCACATGGCTACATAGAAGGATATTTTTGTCTCTCTGTGAATTCAGTATGTGAGCAAAATGTATATGTCTGCAGTTATGGTTTACCTTTTCTATCTTCAAAATATGATACACATGACTTCCATATCTAAACAAGACACGATACATCTGTGCAACAGACTTAATTGAGTTAGACAGGTGACAGACCATGGAATTATGCAGTCAGGCAAAAAATGCAAGAACCTTAGGATAATGTTGTTTGGCCACTGTTTCTAGAGATCCATATTATTGTTGAGGTTTTGCCTTAAAGTCCAAAAATTTGAATTGAATGTAAGAAAGCACCTGGATTTTACATTGATTATTCATGTTTCCACCATATAACATATCAAGTCAATCACATTATATTACAATTAATCATTTTTCATAAATAAGAAATTCATGAATATCTTTCCAGTTTGGGTGAATAAAAAAAATGAATGTTCTCTGAAAAATCATTAGTGTACATCTTGTTCATATACAGCTTTTCCTTGACGTAGTTATAGTTTTGTATGCTTGGGCATAATATCAAGTGTTTCAAAGCAGGCTGACAAAATGAAATTTATGACAGACTGCCTGTAATACATCAACAGGTATCACATTTATGATGAAAGTCTTACATTGCAAGCAAAGTTGTCAAAATATAATTTTCTAGTGTGAAAATTGCCATTTCCTCTAACAGCTAGAAAATGAGAAGACTTGTTTATATACAATATTGTATACTGCCAACTCTTGCAATAATAAGGCCAATAATTATGTTTCCATCAGCTTACCCCAATATCTAATCAGATCATCTTCTTAATACATGCATCTTTGCACCAAAAATGAAAACTGGGATATGCAGTCCATGAGAGTGTAGAGATGAACATAAGAGCAACCTATCATAAGTAAAACTCTCCTTGTGGACAACTAGAAGTCCTTTTGGGAACATAATTGCAACAACATTTATCATCTGTTTAGAGCCAGAAGGGCATTAATACTGTGTTAAAGCTTATCTGCCGTAGTTTACAGGAGGGATTAGACCGCTCTGCAAGGTCACTGGACAGGTGGTTATCTCATCAACTCAGCTCTCAGTTAACATAAGAAAAAGAGGATCATGGGGGACCAATGGTCACCGATTAGGCATTGTTTGTTATATAGAGGGCGCAAGTAGCTACCAGTAGTGCAGTGGGCCTTTAAAGTATGAATGGCCTTCTGGCTCCAAAGAGATGAGATTTCTTGTTTCTCCTTTCCCCTTTTTGAAGAGGGGGGGGGGGGGTATAGTGCATAAATGTTAAAACAATGTCAGTATGGAATTCTAAAAGTTTTTTAACTCATGTTAACCTTAATGACAAACATTCATATTTATTTATTTCTTCATGGTGATGCAGACTGGTACTAAGTTTACAGTTCTACCTGCAAATATAGCTACCTGTACTTAGATGTGGTGTCAACAAGAGTATGCGAACAGACAGACAGACCAAAAATCCTACAAAGATGATACTGGCAACATATCAATGTCATAATCAAATGGACCCCATAAGTAGTCTGCTATATTTACAATTGAGTGTCTAGTGTGTCCATGTTACAGCTAAAAAGAATATCGATGTAAATGTTTCAAACGAAAAAAATCGGAAAGACAACCCGTCCATTATAAAAGTAGCACCATCAGAACAAGGGTTCCATTGCTACCCCGGCTACATACTGGCTTTATGCCAATGTCATTAGAAGATGATGTTGACACAACTGTCTGCCACCCCTCCTTCCACTAGCTGGTATAGATGAAGGGATGGAAGCTGGTGGTATGATTGATCTGGAGTTTACTTTAATTGGCATGTACTGGACATGTTAACATAATAGATGAATTTATGATGCTCTTTTTGACCCACTTGTCATTTTAAATGTTGATGACTAAATATGTATACAGAGAAAGGCCAGGGGTGAAATGTGCCAAGCTGCACGCAGTAACGGATTTGTAGAATGATAAAGAATGCAAAAGATTGTGTTTTGTTTGGGTAATGACTATTATGTTAGTCTTTGAATACCATCACTCCATCCATATTTCTTCGTCTTCTATCAACTCATAAGAAAACATTTATATCCTACTTATATGAAAATGCAGCTTTTCCTATAATGCCAACAATAAAAAAGGACAATTCTGGAAATACATAAATAACATTAAATACCCAATCCTTTTCAAAATAATGCACTCTTTATCATCTCCATTTCTGTTGAAGGAAGTGCTTACAGTTAAAAACAGGTGATGACATAGGCATGGCATCGTATTACAAAACAAACTTGGCTATGCTCCATTGCTGTCATAACAATTAGAGATGGCATATATAAGCCTACATCATCTCTATCACTTCAACCAGCAGCAATGACATTTGAGAACAAGGAATGATTAACTGCCTGTTATCTCACCAACAATGTGTATGAATTCTTATATAGACTCTGAATACCAGTAGCATCGCTTTGGTTTCAATGCAAAGATAGAGAGGTGTGAGAACGTTGGATAATAGTCTTACCTCCCACTTTCCTTGGGTAATGTACGGTTATATATCCCAATTGTTTGCTCTGTTCTTCAGAGAAGCATTAACTTTCCCACGTATGTCAGCTAGCTGCGGTAGAGAATATTAAAATCCGATGGTGGAGCTCCACTTTTGCCTCACAAGTTGGATGGCAAACACAATCTCATATATCTCTCTATGCTCTCCTCTTTCCATGTGGATGTGAAGAGAATAATTTATGCCCTGACAAGGTGGTTGCTACGAGACGGACAGACAGAGTGGGAGGGAGAAAGGGAGAATTGCCTGGCACAGAGAATCCGTGATCAGAGTTGAGATACATGGCATGATGGAGATAAATGATAATGGTTGTTTTCATATAAGAACAGTGAAAATGGCCATGAAACTGTAGAACAGTGACAAATATTTGTTACTTTCATATCAATGCACTTTAGTTGCTCTCCAATCAAGCAACAAGGCATAGAATGCAACGGGGAGGGAGATTTTCTTTGAAATGATGGAGGCCGACGACATTTCATTGTGCACATATGAATGAAAGGAAGATAGATAAATACAAACATTTCTGCTAATAAATTTTTGTCAAAATACACATACTTTGGAACTATACAAATTTTAATGATGTACTAGAGTAGCATTCAAAATGTGATATAGACAGTAAGATTACTAATGCATTAGATGAATAGTTCAGAATATGTGCACTACAATTTATGAGCAATACTAAAATACATTGCTGTGATTTAATAACACATGTGTTTGCTACAGAACAAAATCAGAAAATGAAATAAATAAATTATTAACAAAAGTGTTATCTAAAATTACACAGAGGGTGAGCACAGTTTCCTTTTCCCTCAAGCCGTAAAAACTATATTTCCCCAAAAATTGGAATACCTTTAGTACATGTTTCTAGATGTCACAGATGTAATTCAATACTGCTAGGAGGAACCTCATTTGCATTTTCACTTATCTCCATTAGATGTGAAAACATTTTGTGTGAACTCCAGTATTGATTCAGTCCCTACCTCCCCACAAGGCACATACATTATAGCTATTTGCTCCCCTCATTTTGGAAGCAGATAATTCTAGATGGTGATTGAATTCTTCTTGGTATTTGAGCTTTGGGGTAGTGCCTTGTAAGATGAGATGACTTATTTCTAGATAATATGAAGAAAACCAGTTTGTTTGTTTTAGGAAAACTGTTTCGGTCTCTGTACCGGATCAAATTACCTTTTTTTCTCATTATATAATGACTACCGGTAGCAGCTTATCATTGTTTTGTTTTCTGTGAATTTTGATCTAATCAGATTAAAAATGCAGTCTACAGCACAGGGAAGTCATTTTGATGCGGTAACAAAACCAGTAATAGCTCATGATGTAATATCGCCCTGTGTTTGTTAAGCTTCTGTTTTCAAACATGTTTCTTTGATTTACAAACCAAGATTGTTTAAGCCTCTCTTCTTCCTTCTGAATACACACATAATATGTGTAGCCAACATTTTTATAAGATAAGGAATGATGCCCCCCCCCCCCTTCTCTCATCTCTTTTCATGCCCAGGTCTTAATACCTTCCACCTCTATTTACTCTAGTATTCCTGCAATTCAACTATAGTGGGTAAATGGTATCTGGCAACCAATTATCAGTAATAAGAAGGTTGACCTGGTATAAAGATGACCTTAAAATCACATCCCCTTCATCCTTCACCCTCTAGCTGTCATCTGCTCTGGGATATTAATTGAGGGAGGATGATTCATCTCTGCTAATCATTTACCAGAAATAAAGCCACACCCCATATTTTGCATTCATACCATGCATATGTTTCCACTTCTTCCTTTCACAGTGAAGGTTGAACGAATACTTGATGGTCCATACATGACAATAATGACTCGAGCATGATTGATTATTCTACCTAGAAGTCATTTCTCCCCCACACCACACATTAAACAGTTGTAAATCCCACAATGACTTCCTTATTGTATAGCATATTAACATTTTCTGTTTAATAAAGTTTCTAAAAGTTAACGATGTGGTTTCCTAAATGTTCAGTATATTTACTTGTCAGGAAGAAATATAAAATGGTCTACTATCATCTGTTTTGCGGGGGATCGAGGGGTTGGAAAGATAGCGACCCACCCCACTTTTGAGTCCCACGTGCACATTTCTCCGCCAATCATTCATGTAGTAAAGCCTCATTGCCAGATATGACCTTCAATCTTTGTTCAACAACCCATCCCATCCTCCATCATACAACAGTGAAATTAATTGGATAACGTCTGGAGCCTGACCGTAAAGTGAGCGAAAGAAGCCAGAGAAGGCTTTATACCGCCAGCATGCCCTCAGCATGCATTTACACAGAAACACTGGTCTACACCACGAGTCATTAGCGCACGGCGGAGATATTACCAGACACCTGATTGTTGCTTTATTACGATGGTGAGCAGTGGAGACAGTCTGAGCGTGTGTGTGTGGGGTTGAGAGAGCTAGCTAGTCTGGCATGCAGGCATAATTTTATTCTAACTATTGTATTCAGCCTTGGGGTTTTGGTTTCCCAAGACAACAATATTTCTCCCCGGTTATGACTAATCCGGCCTTCCTTGACTGTGATCATGAAAAGAATCTTGGTCTTTGATTTGCTTCACATTTCAAACTAGGTTAATAATTCATACAGAAAAGCTAATAGGCTTAATTATGAGCAGTATCTAGGGATGTACTGTAAATCTTTCTTAAGCTAGACAGAAGTAAAACGTAATGAAGCACATATTCTCTCTATTAAAAGAAAATGACATTATGTCATATTAACTTGATTAAATCTTTATTTTGACTACAAGATAATTTTAAGTTTCATAACGACAGTTCAATTTTCTGCATTGGAGACATCTAGTTAAAGGCAGATAATAGTGAAAATAACTCCTGCAACAATTGCTCCACATCATAACGTATGAAAGGCAGAAAGATATTAAGTCTCTGTAAAGTATAGGAGTGACACCCTTTTGACTCTCAACAGACGATAATAGAAATTAATATAGAAGGTGTTTTATTTCCATCACTGAAGTAAATTAAACACCATTTTGTTATTCCATGGGTGAAATGAAGACAACCGAGACTACCCAATACATATAGCACATAATGGAGCTATTACGGTTCAGGCACTCCTGTAATGGCCGTCTGCCTATAGATGATGAGGAGTGGCTATATTAGGAGCTGGTGGAAGAATAATGAGGTGTTTGACCAGCATGATTTGAGTCTTCCATCATGGAAATAATGAATGAAACTGGGTAGGAATTAGCCCTGGGGTTAGCATTAGGTCCGGCTCCATGTAGTCGGCTGTCGGCCTAATTCAATCAAGGAGTATAGTGGCAGATGATGTATATTTGTCTTTATTATATTGTTGCTTACCATTCTGGGAAATTTGCATTTTCTTTTCTGCTCGAAGGTGTCACACATCTTTAATCATCCTAATTGAAATTTGCATTCACATTGAACTAAATTTTATGATATCAATTATATTCGATTGAATATGATGTTGATTCACATGTGTTAAAAGAAAACACATATCAGTTTTCATTATTGTATTCACTTGGATGATTGTGTACCCTACAGATATTTACACCTTTTGAAGTTTTTCTTGATTTCTATTCTATTCAATTAGATCCTAATATTTAACTATTTTTATAGGCATTTGTACAAATTTTCTACAGCATTAACTCACAATTCTTAAATTCTTTACTTCGACAAAAGTTTTCACAATGGTTCAACAGGTTTCAAATATCTCTTGTAGGCCTAGATTAGCTAAATCCATAGGTTTTCACTGTCCTTACTATTTCTCTTAAGAATTGAAATGGCTTTCTAATAACAGACAATATAATCTTCTGAAATATTACACATTGTCTTTGACATATTGTGTCAAAACAAATGCATTAGTGAGGAGAAAAAGACAACCAGCTTGTGAGACAAGAGCGAGCAAGCTTCTATATTTAACCTGCCTCTCCAGTGCATGCATAATAGGAGAGCAAGGTAGTGAGCTATGAGTCATCCATGCTCTATCCGTCTCTATCGTCTTCTTTTCTTTCCTGTCCCATGTCCTCCTCTCGCTCCTTCTCTCCTTCTCTCAGCTTCCAACGTGGAAGCTTGGTGTTGTCCTGCTTCAGCAGTACAATATGTTTTCATCAATTCCACTTACATGTTTAACATTTGTTTGTTGGTAGAAGTGTCAAAAGAGAGTCACAATGCATGTATGTTATAAAAGGTGATTCTATGTTGATAGTTTTCTTAATTACGGAAAGAGTTTTTATATAATCTTCAAGTTAAAAAGAACCACTGCTGCACAATAACAAATTCAGCTGTGTGTAATAGAGTGGTGAAGTGTGACGTCATAACAAATCTATTGTTAGAATTTCTCAATTTTTTCTTCATATTCCGAAAGGACATCAAAAATAATGTCCAAATGTCAAAAACCAATTGAATATGTGAAGTATTGGCTTAGATATGACCATCTGAATGTATATATGTCATATGGGAACTCAAGTGTTATATGCTCTGGCTCCTAACCATTAGGAGCCAGAGCATAGTAACACTGAGTTCCTATGGGGAGTATATTTATTCAGATGGTCATATCTCAGCCAATACTTAACATATTCAATTGGTTTTCGACATTTGGACATTATTTTTGATGTTCTTTTGGAATATGAAGAAAAAATTGAGAAATTCTGAAAATAGATTTTTATGACGTCACAGCTTAGGTACTCTATAGTACATGGCTGCAACTTTCGGACAACAATTTTTGTAATTTTTTCCCCCTATGTGCCATAATACGCAGGAAAACAAATTAGATACTGGGAATAGGACAACAGACAATATGATACAATAATATTTGGTTTCATTTCATCTTCTATTCCTGTCACATAGCATATAAATATGGATGAGGTGAAAAGATTTTCTGCTTTTTTTCTCAAAGAAACTTTCTCTTTTTTTGTTTTCTACAGGAAGGCAATATGAAGGTCAGGGAGAACAATTGTGGAAGGAAACTCAATACCGGTATGTCATTTTAAAGACATTTAATGGGATGCAGTATATAACTCTGAGGCTCTTAATATCAATGTTTTCCTTCCTGTTCTTGCTTCCTTTCATTCTAATCAAAACTGTCTAAGTGTCCTGTACATTGCTTGAGTGGGATCCTACTTGCGACTACAGCATTCAACAAACCTTTTAAATTTCTCCCAATTAGAACTTATTAATACAAC
Source organism: Strongylocentrotus droebachiensis (assembly GCA_035222895.1). Lineage (NCBI taxonomy): Eukaryota > Metazoa > Echinodermata > Echinoidea > Camarodonta > Strongylocentrotidae > Strongylocentrotus > Strongylocentrotus droebachiensis. Next base: position 595,441 of record JAVYIG010000066.1, read on the forward strand.
ATGTGAGCAATTAATTATTCAAATTACATATGTATTAAGCATATTTTATACATAACCTTTCATTTTAAAAACATGATGATTTTATTACCTTCACCATTCCACTCTCTGGATTCAACAATCAAATTTGTACAATCAGTTTACATTTTGGTTCGAATGAGAATTGGAGCTAGATGTAATTTGCTTTTATATCCCTAGTCTGGTTGTATTGATCATGAACATGTACCGCACTGTCAGTCTAAGCCGCAGCATGGTAATTTCAACCAATCGGTAACCTTGGGCGCCTCGATGGGCTGCCATAGTTTCACCAGAGAGAAAGATGCGGCTTGTGCTAGCCTCTCTGAACAGTTTTCTTTTGAGGGAAATGAGGCCAAGGTTTAGTGGCTTTATGGATGAAGCAATCAGATGTAAAATTATTTACCATATGCCTGGCAGAAGGGCACAAACACAATTTTGTTGTTAATTTTTTATTTAATATTAAAAATGTGAATATTTTACTTTGTAATGTTAAAATACTGGTCATTGTAAATAATTTGGATGATATTCAGACTGATATGTGTTCCATAGATGCAATCAAGAATGGTCAACATTTTGGAAAGCATTTTTCTCAAAATGTGCCTCGATCCATTATCCCCACATCCATTTGTGCCCTTCTACTGAGCGTAAAGTGAATTATGCAAAATTATCTGTATTAGGGTCCAATATTGTTATAGATGCCAAAACATAGAGAGAGGGTAAATCAAAGGAAAGGCAGGTGCCAATGAATTAAAAATAACATGTATAAACACCAAATCGATTATTTCCAGTAAATGAAAACTAGTTCTGATATTTGTGACTTTGTTCTGTTGGATCATTTTATAAAATCGCATATACTAGGTGTATATTTTCCATATTTCTCATCCTACATGATTTAGCAGAACTGGAGATCTTACATGTGTGTTTACAGTAAGGATATTCTCAGGTGGGCCAGACAAGATGTACTCCAACAATTTGAGCAGGCGGAATATTTGCAAATTTGATCAGTTTCAAGCAATTACCTGCGTCGTAAATCTGCGCATGTCTCATCACACAAGGAATTTTGCATGTATCTCTCGGATATCCATTTTCCATATCCTCCTACCGACAGACATTTTGATGCAATATACAAGCAACATTCATGTATTTCTCAGCCTTGCTCAATTACAGTGGCAATATTCTTTACAGAAATATTGTCTGCCATGATCCAGAAGCCTTTCAATCTTACACTTTCACATCTTAAATGTAATGGCCGTCTGGCTGTCATTATTTGGTTTAGAAATTGCTTCTATGGTTATGGTTATTGTAAGATAGTAGAAATAAGCCAGATTCTATTAGAGTTACCAAATATAGTTGAAGACTCCTTCACATTATGGATAATTCTATATCAAGCAATGACATCTTAGGATACGAGAATGTATACAATTTCATTTGAATGACTCTTAACATAGTATTGTTGGCATTCTATTTAGGGATTGTGCAAAATTTCTTTCCTATTGGATATATAAAATTAGTTTACCTTTGAGACATATTATTTTATAAATAGATATTACTATTGTCCTATGCAATGTGCATACAATACATTATGTTTATGATGTTTTTTTTAGCATTAATATCAACCTAATCAGAAGAAATATTGAAAATGTTGAAATATTTAAATGAATTTACATTTAACTTTCAACTTCAAGATACCAGGGCAATCAAGCAAGAATGAATGTAGGTTGATCTATAGGGTCGGTTGCAGGCAATAAATCTTTTTTTTTCTTCCTTCAACTGAATGAAAATATCCAGGAATTTAAGATTGATTAGCTTCATATCTGAAGGAAATAAAAATCATGGCTCCAAAATGAGACTCAGGTGGACATATATCTTTGAATTAGGAGGTTTGTTAATGTATCGATTCTTTGGAACTTTTAGACTTATGGCCTTTGACAGCCCCAAAAAATTGAATACAAATTTCAAAATAACTCTCATCCTTTGCAGTAGATAGACATTCAAAGTGAAATTTGATGCAGAATCCAAAAAGGATCCAATGTTAAACACAATGTTAAACATAATGGATAAATTTAGAACTATTTTTTGTAGTCATCATAGCAATGTACATCTGCTTATCTGAAAATGCCCCCCTTCTCTCCTATCTATCAATATCTATAATTAAAATAATTCTTTGTTTGAAATCACTGCATTAATTGGACACAGGAGAATGTCCAATCTGCATAAAATAACTCACCATTAGCGCACAGAAAGATCAATGTAGATGTGGACCCTTGGAATCACAGGAAATGAGTGAAATCATCAAGTAATTGATTATCCTGCAACCAAGACTGATTGGAATAATCAAACGTCCGAGGCATGTCCAGCACCACTGGAGTGAGATACATATAGCCGCTATTCTTGTCTGTCAGACAAAATAATGGTTTGATTTGCAACTATTAATCTGTCGTAAGCTGTTACGTAATACTAAGGGCGAGAAGCAGTCTGTCTTTTTAATCCAATTGGGGGTGACTTATGCAGGGGAAGCGATTGAGTAGTATTGGATTCACAATGAGCCTTCATGGTATAGCGCCTAACAAGGAAATTGCTTTCCTTGAATATGTATTATAAGTTGGTAGTGTAACCTTCATTTGATTCTTCACCCATTTTTCATCCTTGAATAATATTGTATGCATTTTTGTAAACATGTTTTGTTTATGGCAAGGTTTTGATTAATGGATAGTATTGTCTATGGATAGACGGGTAACTGATTCCTACATTGTACATTACTTAGATACTCCATATTAACAAAACAATGGGGATTATTTACTTTTAAATTTGATTTTCCCAATGCACACACCCTGACAAGAGAAAAATAAAGAAATTATGGTTGGTATGAGAGAAGACAATGCACTACTACATAACATGCAGATCGACTGGCTGATATTGATGAGTTTCTCTTTGAGATCTGAGATCATATTGATAAGAGTCAAGCGGAGTAATAATCTTAAGTGAAGAAGACGTGATTATAGCCCCAGACTCTGACACCATGTCAACAGACAATTAGGTTAAGCCTCTGGTGATAGACATGATGGAGAGGTCATCAATGTAAAGGCCCTTGGTTCATTTAGAATTGATTCACTGAAGACAACATGAATTAAGAAGACATTTTTCAATTTAAAATCTACAGAGGAAGAAAAATAATCCCTTCTCTGAATAAAGTAGTTACAAGACCAACATTCTCTTATACGACATGTTCCATGTTGCATACAATTAAGAGCCTACAAGAATTATGTTCTTCAACTATTGTGTTTAGAAAGAGGAGAAACATATTTCATTTTCTTTTCTGTCGACATCAGGCTAACAAAACATGAAAGCATGACATTGTCACTTTCATATGCAAAGAAATGCTTTGATTTCATCTACACTCTCCTCTGTTTACTTCAGCTCACATCGTTATTTTAGTGTGCAGATAGAGTTTACTTCATTAGATATGAAGTTAGTCATATATCAGAAGCAGTCTCATCTACCGGAACACTGTCTTAACTCATTGTTTCTTCAATGACATTTTCCAGAATCTGATAATGCAAAGGCTCAATCTCAGTACTAGAAGCAGCCAATACTGTAACTCTTTTAAAAAGATCAGCATAATCTGTTTTGATTTTCAGGCTTTTGAACGTGTTTTTGTTGAATTTCAACAACGACAAAAAATTATTGCTGTAGTATTAACTGTTAACATTTTGGGTGATTTAAAAAGATGGGTAATTCATAAATGATCATCAGCATAATCTGTTTTGTTCTTCAGAGTTTTGAACACAAGTTTTTGTTGAATTTCAAAAAACAAAACAAAAATTATTGCTGAAGTATTACCTGTTCGCATTTTGGGTGATTTGGGGCATACAGGGTGTTGCATAAATGTAGTCAGACAATGGTCAGCACTTTAGAATGTTTTTTTTCTTCTTCAAGACAAGCAAGTATATATCACATACCTGGGTAACCTGGCCCTTCTGCTGGGCGCACAGCAGATTTCTTAATTAAACTCCCCTGAACGGGAGACAAATTCTTTCACCAGACAGAAAACCCATGTCTGAGATCAATATCTACTCGTGGGCCACACGCATATGGGGGAACACGTGTCTCTGACAATGTGCTATGTTCCACAACATTCCTCACTGGATGGATCTACATCCTGAAAGGAGAACTTCATCACACTCGTCGTTCGTCCTTTGGCAGGTTGATCATGTGATGCAGCTGAGATACGCTGCTTGACCTAGATGAAGTCAGTCTCATGAATTTTAATTCACTGGGATCGTCAGACAAATCCCTCATGGGAAAGAAAAGAAGCCTTGTGGGAATATCAACCACTTTGGAGAAGAACTGAGATTAAGATTCATGAAAATACAGTAAATAGGGAATGAGCACAGAGCTAGAGAGGTACCTGATGTTTGGACATTCCACTCTGCTGTTTACTCTACATTCTGATTAGAAGTAATAGTATGATGCCATGTGTAATGATATGAAGAAAAAATCTCAAACTGTTAATGTTATCATTTTGTATTTAGCTTATACTTCTGTTTCTGAACTATCTAATGTACTACCATCTTAGTCACTAGTTGATAGCCACAAAGCCAGTTGTTGTATAAGTCTCAAAGGACTAAAAATAATTTTCATCCAAAATAGTCAAGGAGAACATTTATCTTGTCATCCAATTAGAGCTCATCTAAAAATTGTATGCTATGAAGACACTAGCATCATGCTATTCATACATAGTGGTAAACAATGAATACAAATTGATCAAATTTGTACACCATGTAAAAATTAAACCATTTGCAAGATCAAGTTGCTTTTCCTTTCACATGGTAATGTTGAGCACCTAGACATCTATCTCAACACAAAAGACCTGTCACTTTTCCTCACATTTCATCAAAAAACATTTCATCAAAATATTATTCATGAAACCTCTTGCTTCCAAATGAGTGATACTTGATGTCTTGAACCATTGAAATTGATACATGGCATTGTTGTTGCTATTATTGATGCATTAAGTCCCTGGAGCCTGTTCAAGTATGGTGTGAAAATGATGACTGATAATTAGAATAAGCAATGATTGAGACCTGTGATGTATGATGCAATATGCAGAAGATGATTGATGTTACCTTGGAGCCACGGCCCTGTTTTAATCTTTGCCATCTAATCTCTCCAAAAGTGAGAATGATGGAGGAGGAGGGGGTGCTATAGGGGGAGGGGGTGCTAGGGGGAGGGGTGCTAGGGAAAGAAAAATCCTTTTTCCATGGGAATACTACAAGTCCCTTCCATGGCTCCAAATAGGGGAGGGAAGGGATCACATGCAGTGTTTTATTTACCCATAAAAATGGCTGCTTTCAAGTTTGATGCCATAGCCTTTTCAGCTCCTCAATTTACTTACTGTATAGATGTGAAATGATGTAAGATCTAGACTCACTCTGTACAGATGAAAATAACAATATTGAACTGTTATGAATACTAAGAGATGTAGAGCTGATGCTAAAGGGTAAGCTCATTGTTGCAGCATCATGATCAATACTAAATTTTGGACCTTAAATGCTCCATGTACAAAATACAAAATCCATTATGTAGATATATTCTGAATGTAGGATTATCATGCATTACTCCTTCACATTGCCCATTCGTCATGCCACTGTATAGTGTGACAGCCATCTCATTACTCTCCAAAGAGGCCCTGGGAAAACAGCAATATCATCTGCTGAAAGCTGAAGGGGTTAACTCTATCATATTGCATTGAGTTAATGCCTTTTCTGACTTTTAGCAGACAATTTTTCCCTCCCTTTTGAAATGTCAAGCTCCCATTTTGTTGAATTCTGCCAACTTCTATTTTCTCCTCCCACACTTGTATACACTTCTATTTCAAAGAAGGTCTCTTCCTTTCTCATAATTATGCATTTTTTGTGTGCTTATTTTATGATCCAGAGTATATACACAGCATTTTACTGTCATTTCTTTTTATTCGTCTTTCAAATTCTGCACTTTAAAAGCTGAACATAGAAAAGAATGAAAGACTTAAATTGAATAACTTGAACTTCTCCGAAAACCAGCTCATATGGTTTTGCTTGTGCAAGTTGTGTTATACGTACAAATATAAGATGAATAGTCAGCAGAGATGTTAATATCTTAGATTGTTAACGCTCGCTATAAGAAAAGGTATTCAAGACATAAATTGAATAACTTGAACTTCTCCAGAAACCAGCTCATTTAGGTAATTCTTAAGTTATCAGTAGTAGTACAAGATGAAAAATAAGTGGAGATATAAAAATCTTAGATTTATACGCCTACACAACAAAAATAAAAATTGAAATTTTCCTTAAAACTGCTTTGGCTCGATTATAAACAAACCTTCTATTTTTAAGGATTTCTATCATTCATTTGTGAATTCGGATTAAGTCTACATACAACTTTGATGAATCAGATAAATACTACCAGGATTCTGGATTAGAAACACTGAATGCTGCACCTGTTCTCAAGTCTCATCCTCTGAATTCTATCTTTGGGTTTGCTACTATTAGGAAGACATTAATTCCTTATGACAGATGGTGGAGTTAAAACACGGGTCCAGAGACGATGATGATGGAGGAATCCATTCGACTGCCCCGACATCCATGAAACAAGATGAATGAATTAAATGGAAAGGCTATAATCATTCAGTTGGAATCTATAGGATGCTAATTTTAGATAACCTCGAATAAAAAGAGGCCATGCAGCTCTCTAGAAATTGCTCACAGGAAATTTAGTGTACAGGTGAAATCAGAAGAAGGTAGATCGTTTGGTTGGGGATATTGCATACGTATCTTTTTGTAACACATAATATATGGGAATTTGACATTTGTGATATTAATAAAGTGATTTATTGAAGTTGAAGCTAGCATTATAATTTTTCTGTGAATAATTTCAGTAAAAAAAGATCATAAATGAGATGTCGTCTGGAATTTACTTTGTTTTTACTGTATTTTTCCTCTAGAAGATTGTTCATAGTGTCTGGTAATTAAGAGCCAGAAGGCATTAAGTCATCCTACAAAAAATTCATTTAACACCACCCTGGCTCTCTGCAGATACATACCAAATTACATTATACTGTACATGCATTCCTGACTACCAGTACTGGTGTGCTGTATATCAATAAACAGCACCATACAAATTGATTGATAGATTAGATAGATCCGCATACACACTTGGTTGCGCTGTAAGCTGATAATAGAAAATGGCATCATCCCGATTGTATGGTAGTGCATAAATCTTCATGGACGGTGTACAGCCATGATGGATAAATCCCTAATTGGATAAAACAAGCTTTTTAATGCAAAGGAAAGAGGATGTTTGAAAAGATGTAATTGGATGTGTCAAATATCACCGGTCTGCTGGGATATAATCACAACTATAGTGGTTCAAAAATGATATACAACTTTTCACTTTTCAGTCATGGCAAACTCACACTAGGGCAACATCTTCTCATATATCATAGGGGATGCATGCTGTCACATTCCTCCACTTTTTCTTCTCGCTCTAATGTGATAGTTCAAATATCATAACAAGTTGCAGATATATAAATCACAGGAAATATCAACAGGAAAGAAACTGCTTTCAATTTACTACCTTGGTAGAGGAATTATTTAACAGTTTTAAACATAAATCAAAGTTTTAACTGTGCATCTATCAATTCTGTAATGATCATCCTGGAAAATCTAAAGTAAAAGTTAGCGTATGTCATGTTATAAGTTGAATAATAAATCTACATCCTTGAATATATTTTGTTATTGCAAATATATGACTATAGAATGGTTTTAAATTATCTGCAATTGCGTTTTAAATTTTGAAAAGAAAGATGTATATGTTTGATCTTCTCATATACAGATATATATCTCTGTGGGTAACACTTGATTAAGTTTATATTATAGCCCAAATTAAATACCTATAAAGTCATTAATGCATAGCTCTGATTGTCTCTTGCTCTGTATGTATAGGCCTAAGTGCATTTAAATATGTTTAATGTTGTTTTATATTCAATATATTTTATCTCATCCCTGGAAATGTTGAAGAAGAACTATGAGCTGATATTTTCACTATGTTTAAACAAATCAAATATAGGGGGAAATGAAATAATGCTCTGCAGACTGCAGACAACTCAATTTGCTCACTCCCGCAAGATATAGCTTGCTCCAGTTCCTGAGTTTTAAGCGAAGTATGTATTGCCCGAGTCTACATTGCTATCAACTCAATGCCATACTGCAGGAAGTCATGTATAGGGAATAACAAGCAAGAAGGATTGAGAATGTGATTAAATATCTAGTTCAAGTACAAGCCGATGGCACTGCAAGCAACAGTCACATACAAAAAACTTGAGAAATTATAGAAGATGTACTGGTATACTGATTCAAGGTTTCACAGCATCTGCTTGGTGTCTTCATATCACAGATTTGTTATTTGCTCTGACACTTTCCTTTGCACCTGCGAGGCTTGGGCGGCCATTGATAGGTAGGGAAAACAGCGGCGGGGAAGCCCATGGATTAAACATTGGGTACTTTGTGTCCTATTAAAATTTTACTTTTAATCAGGGGATTAGAAGGGTAAGAGGGTAGGTCTCCATTAGCAATCTTTTCATGCATCTTATCCCCCTTGCAATTTTTCAAAACTTTGTTCTTCCGTGCCTGTTAATCTAATAGGTAATGTCAGAGAAAGTTGCTTCCATTGTGGTGTTTGCATATCACAAATGCTAGATAAAAATTGAATCGATGAACTAGTGTATCAGTACACCATCCTACCAGGCTACAACCCTTCATCCTCTACCCTTCCCCCTCCTCCTAATCAAGGGCCCTGCCTCATTATTCCACAGCTCTCTTTCCATCAGGCATATTTACACCACTCAAATAAATGGATGCCTTGGGAGTGCCCCTGTCTCTATACCACCATGGATGCCTGGCTATGCCACAGAGTGAGAGGGAGAAGACCAGAATGCTTGACATAATTCAATTTGCTGACAGAGGGAGGAGGGACGACTTTATAAGGCGGCCATCTTGATCATTATCACAACCAAAAATAAACTTGGTCTTGTATCTATGTTCCTACTGTGATTGTACATTTTTTGAAGATGAAATCACTTGCCCTGAGGCCGAGACAATAGCTAGGTATGATCAAGAATGGAAAATGATCTGAATAATTGACATAATTTTGTCAAAGACACTCATTGTCTACTGTTTTTGAGAAATTTCCAGTATGTTTATGGATCGAATGAAGACTATAAATGGTATGAAAATAATGAAATACTTAAACCTCCAAATTAGAGAAAAGGTTTCACATTCATTTAGAATGTATGGAGAGGAATTAGTGCAAAATCAACCTGATTTTAAGTTCAAAATTTTCATTTTTGATTTCTACTTCAATCACTTTTGCAGTGATTGTTTTTTAAGGGAACCCTTACGAAATAGCTTGAACAGGTATAGAATGTTTATCTATTTTCTCAATATTCAATGACACTTCATTTCAGATACATTACATATAAAATCTAAAATTTAAACAAATAAAAGTATTGTGTTTACCATTATACAACCTAGCCATAAGGCATAGTAGATTACACATTGGGAGTCTATACAATAAATCATCAGCTTTATATGGGCATCAATCACACCAGTCAAATCCATGATTAGCAAAGAGCTCTTGCTTCTGCAACAAGTCGGTAAAAACTCTATAATTTAATGCAGAGTACCAGCGAGCTAGCGCAAGGGAGTTAGAGTTGCTAGGCTACTGCCATTCTACATTCCGCCCCCTGTCTGATGCCCGAATGTCATGGCGGAATTTTCTAATGAGTGCTACACAACTAGACTTATATCACACGCCCATCCAGTATGGAAGAAAACCAGCAAGGACATATGCATGAAACTAAGTATTTGCTTTAGGCATTTTTCTCTCTAGTTGAATCAACAACCCTTGTGAAGATGATGCTTTTCTAGATAAAGTTCCAGACAGAGCGTCGGTAGGTGAAAAGTATGCACTGCGGCATGATTCATCTATACGACTAGTGTTTTCCATCTTTTTCGTGAAAAACACTTAACCCCCACGACTATTTACCTTGATGTTCCTCCCATCTGGCTTTACTGCTTTCTCTTATTACATCCTCATACTTAAATATCTCTCTCCCCCTCTCTTTTACCTCTCTCTCTCTCTCTCTCTCTTTGAATGACGTATTTGCTATACCATATTTATTTCATTTGACATTTAGCTATTTTATAGAAGGCCCTCACTTGAATTTATGTTTTAATCAAGTCCCCTTGTTTATTCTGTTACCTCATCATATTACAAGAATAACCCAACAAGGTGACAATCAACAGAATTAAATATTACACTTGGACTATACTGTCAAAACCTTCAACTGGACGCATGCAACTTATCTCTACCCATTCCTATTTTTCTCTCTCTTCCTGTTTTGCAATCTCTTCCTACATGTATGCGCCCACCCATTACCCACCGTCGTGCCCACACAAATTAAGCATATTCATCAGTTATCCACAAAGCCATATAACCATCGGTTTTATTATTATTGTAAAAGGGGGCATTTATAGATCAACATTTATCTGCATAAAAGCTATTCACAGCCCCAGTAATATTATTGACTGACTCTATTGATTAATATATCTCACAGCAGAATTTACTGGAGTAAAGCTTTAAAATGCATCCCTAAAATACAGACTGTTAGCTGTAATGGGCAGAGGAGTTCATTAGTTCTAGGATCAATAACGTTAATTATTGTTAGGCCATGAGAATACTGTTGACATCTGGGTGATTAAATCATCATTATACCGTTTTCATTGCCAGAAGGGTGTTAAATCTGTGTTAACGTATACAAGTTATTCCCTTGTGGCTTTGAAAAGACAACATATGTCTTTCGCCCTCTCCCTTGACCCACTCTTAGAGCAGATTAATGTTAATCAGAGCTTAATTCATCCATAGCTCCAGCCTTAATTATGACTTTCAGTTGAAGGACACATGTTCATCAGTCATTGTCAATGTGGATTCATATGGATCTAATATACAAAACGTCCATCTTATGAACTGAGAGTAATATCATTTTAGAAATCACAAACAGCTAGGCTATGCAAGCAAGGTTTCCGTGTTCAATGATTTTAGAAAAATTGTGAAAATGCTTCATAATTTTTTTACTATGAAGTTATAAAAGCAAAAATGATTTATAAATGTAGATAATACATTGAAATGTTTGTGGATGTGTTTTAATGGGAGTGTTTACTGCTAGATAATGCAGGTGTACGTATCTTTCCTTGTTATATGAATTGATGTTTAATGATAAGGATATGATGAATTTATATAGCACAATTAACTTATTTATATAAAAACTACTTGAATGCCTTGGAAATTATTAAAAGGAAAACTTACAGGTAACTAACTGCTAACAGTTGGTTTCTGCAAACAAGATGGTTTTCTGCTGGTAGAGCAGAGAGATTATCTGAACTTGGAAATATGTATCCCTTATCCTTCCTCCCCTGCTTCAACGTGACTTTGCATGTCTGATGAAGGAAAGCTGCTGAGATGAATACATTACCTTCCATTTAACAGAATCACCAACATCAGGAGGAGATGTCAAAACATCAACTCCATTTGTCATCTAAAAGACAACATTTTACACACTTGAGCAAATTTCTCCAGAATGTACAAGCATAAGGTTAAATTTGAGGTTTCAGATTTAAGGATAATTAATATTGTGTGCTGTAACATTGAGATTACAAGCGTCTTTAGTGAAGTTTGATAAAACTGACTTTAATAGTTTATCGCAAAGTTTATATCTATCTTGCATGCCCATTTTTGTATTGATATGTGATTCCATCCTCATTTGAATACATCATATTAATATTAAGGATACATAATTATGTACAGTATGTGTGCAGCTACTACTTTATTTTAATTGTCTTTTAGTTTTTACAGTTATATTTTAAGGATAACCAGTGCATTTTCTCCACAAAAATCCTCCTATAAGTCAGTCTGTTACTTTCCATTCTGTTACCCCCACTTTGTTTTAAGCCGGTCACTATGACAACAGTTCAACCCTCATGATCCCTCTCTAATCTTGCCAATCCCAATAAGATCTTTTTCTAGTACTCTATCATGTCCCTGGTTGTATGCTGCAAGATTTATAATTCATGTGCTCCATATCTTTCAAGTCCACCCACTATAAATCAGTGCATGAACAATCGCTTGTTTTTGTGATTGTTCCGTATTAAGCCCTTTTCTATAGATGGACCTGTGTGTCTCTGTATCCAACCCCTCCCCAACAATATTATATTTTGTCCCCTCCCCCAACGTCAACCACATCTTTTTTGCCTTTTTTCTCTCACGCTCCCTTTTCCTTGAATCAAGCATGTTATAAATTATTGTCTACTTATCAAGCCACCATCACCTAATTGTAAAATTATGTATAATAAAAAAGGATTCTTCTTTATTTAATATTTTTCAGATGTATTTCATACTAGAAGTTTTATATGACAATAATCTCAAATCACAATAAGGGTATTCTTGGCAGCATGCATGTCTTGCTGACATATATTCATGTAACTGGCATATATACTGGATTTGTCATCCAAGTCATGTTTGTGGTGATAAGAAAGTGTTACCATAGTAACAATATCACGCTACCTCATTTCCTCCTTCTAACAATAAAAAATATGAGCTTTAAAACTGTCTGCTTCCTGAAGGAGATGAGACTGATTTTTAGTTTTGAATCAATTTAGATTTATAAAATGTTTTATCTAATTGAGAAACTATAGGCTCTCTTAGCTGGCGACTTCTGAAAGTGACAGTGAGTAATAATGGAATGTTATGACTTTATTAAATTGGCTCCAAGGCATTCATTATTAAAGTCTGAAATTCTTTGAAAACATTTCCAGGCAGCCAACAAAATTATTTTCTTTTCCCAGTAGAGAAATGATTATGTCAGGGAGATAACAGCTTCAGAAACACATCAATACAAAAATTAAAAATCACTATAATATTGGAAGTACATTGAGAAATTTTCACTTTTCTACATAATACATAATGTAACAAACCTGTTTAGTGCTTTAAATGAATTCAAGACAAACCTTATGATCATAACGAAACCGAACTCAGTGTCAAGTATGACATTAGACTCCTGTCAATTCTACCGATGACTCACAAGAAAACAAGGACGAACGTTTCCATGTCAGCAATGTTAAACTTGAAAAGAATCACGCACGACTACTCGACACCAACTTTCAGCAAAATTGGATATTGCCAAACAGCAAAGAGAGGAAGTATTAATTAAAGACATAATTAATACTGCTCCTTCAATATCAAGTAATTACTTGCAATTGGGATACCCCAGGAAGTCTAAATAACCAAACTAATAAATGTAGTGATCTCTCTATTGTAAAATATTCTTTGCTAAGAATTTGGAGAAAAATTTCGGGGTTTGTTTATTTTCAAATTGAATTGTGACCTCTTTTGTGTCTACAAGTTTTTAGACACCAACTTTGACTTCTTTGTGAAGTTAGTTATATCAGGACAGCTCTTTTGTTTTGTCATGTTTTTAAGGATTTTCATTTTTTTCATGGCTAAATATTGTCCTATAAGTTGGCTCCTCTGCATATTCGAGGAAAACAGACACCACGTCAAGAACACTATAAAATTGTATAATTACAGATCATTTGCATACTTATCTTTTAAAAATCATGTTCATTTTCAACATTTGTTACAACTTTTTAAGAACCTTATATTTCAAATATGTTTCAAATGTAATGCCAGGTTGGTAAAAGTAAAAGAAACAATAGTTTTCCTTAATGAGATGTGGCAAGAAAATAACACTTTGATGAATTAAAAAATGGGTAATGGTATTCATTTATTGGCAAACTGTACAATTTTTTTTTTCTTCTTGTCATTGACTTTGATTTTGCAACGTTTCCACTAACACTCTTTCTGCAGAGAGCCAAAAGGGCAAGTTAACATCCTTCTGGCTCTAATTTCTCATATCAACCAAAATATTTGGCATCCTTTAATATTTAGAATGTCAAGTTCCATGTTCATTAGTACTATGTCATCATAGGGTGAACAGAAGGACTTTCGTTCGTCTTGGTGCCCTTGTGAACTACAGTGATGACAGTGGGAGGGAAATAAGACAGCTATGAATAGATCAGAGCATGGAGGAGAAAAATAACAAACAAATGGAGCAAACAGGATAGCTTTTAATCTGGGCATCCGTCAATGCCCTGATATTACCTCTACCTAGACCTCGAGCACCCTGACGTCCGCAGTGTAGTACGGTAACTTGGAAATGCCAAACATGAATCTTTAACAGATTATTCTGGATGTATGTGGCATTACTGCACAGGCTAAGCTTACATCACTACTGGATATATGAATTACATGGATGCAAAAACTAAAGGCTGAACATCATGAAATAAAGATGATTCTCCCGTACGCCGTGTTATTCACACGAATCGTAGAGGATTTAAGAGCCACAGGGAAAATCTTTTGTTTGGTAGAATCAAAGCTTCAGGAATTTAAAGGATTAGCAGACTACGTGCAGGTTGCTCAATATCTTTTAACAACGTAGTCTTCTTATTTGAATTCTTAATGAAGTGTTAGTATGGAATGCTAATACATGCATGCTGTACTTCCTTCCTTCTTCTACAGCCTTACAATCATTTCACATAATTATATAAAGCATATATATTCACATATATATATATACATATATATACATATAATGATCATTAAAACAGTTGACAAAAATATCCTTGAGAGTTAAATTCTTTACTATGACGAGTTTCAATTTATTTCATCAAATGAATTAAATTGAAATAAATTGAAACCAGTTATAGTGAAATATTGAAGAATTGAACCCTAAAGGATTTATGTTTCAAGTTTTAATCATTATTTGTATATTACCATGACAAAGGATTAATCCAAATCAAATGTTTTTGTTTGAGTAAGTTACACACTCATACATCATCTGATGATAAATATCATCCAACCGTATGTACTATTAAGAAATCATTATGCACGTTTAATATGATAATGAATTTAAACTATTCCTTACATGTTTTAAATGCTACAAACATGTTTCAAATAATCCTCTTCTTCCCCCTCTCCCAATATTTTATGTTCTTTGATTATTACTCCTCCATCTGTTTATCTCTCTCTTTCCCTCCACAGATCTCCTCCTTATTCATACTCATCGAAGCCTTGGACTTTTGTTCACATCCAACATTGTTACTAAGTAAGTAAAGCAGCCTCCCTCCATATTCTCAACACATTAATGCATGTCAGCCCAGTAGATCGAGACCAATCAATCGATTCAGAGTAATGTAGCAGAGCCAGGTTTCATCACTTCTTCATCAGTAAATGTGTGCTGAATTAGTACGTACAGGTTAGATGAGATGGAGCATGTGGTTCAGCCAAGGCTGTGCTTACAAATACAGAGAAAGGGACGCTAGTATGTCTGGGCCTACAGGTGACCCCCCCCCCCCCCTTAATTCCCACCTTGGAGCATGAGCTGAAAATTGTATTTACATAATCACAAAGAAAGCTAGGTTAAGTGTGAACAGATAGGAGATACCCCTCTTCCCCCCCGCCCCCACCATCCACTTTAGAGCTTGTTCAGCAAAGTCTAAAAAATGAAGAAAAAGAGATATACGTAGGGCCAACAGGTGACCCCCCCCCCCCCTCCTTAGTGTATGCAAAGCAAAGATTGTGTTCATACAGAAACAGAGAAAAGTATGATAAACAGGCTTATTAACGCATAACGTGTACCAATGTGAATGAAAATTATAACAACAGATCAACAAGACATTGCCAATTTAAAATAGTGACTATAATTTCATTTCTGAGTTAAGAAACTTCTATTAATTTTGATTAAATCAGTCTAACTCATGAATATCACCTGCAAGGCATGAACTGCAACAAAATGGACGCAAAGTTTCACATGATTTTAGCCATTTCTGCTCATGTATAATTCCTAATTCAGAGCAAGAATTCACAGCAATCTGGATCAAAAGATAACAAATAAAATATCACTACAAGGAGACACTATAGTCACTGCATTAAAAATTAAAAGATATATTTTCAATGTCTATGTATCTACAATATGGAAGACATCATTTATCTGTAATCTTCTAAAATGGAAATGAATTCAGTTGACTTAATTCATATTAGTCTCATAATAAACATGTTTTTTGTTTTAATGGAACAAATGTACTATGTATGGTAAAGTAATTAAATTACCCCTTGACAAAATCTACAATTTTGTATCATGATATGAGACTTGCCGTCAGTGGTTTCATTTTCAAATCCTCAAGAAATATGAGATGGGTTTATTTCATTCCATACACCTACGCTATTCTAAGGTGGTGGGAAAACAAGGCATAAACATTGAAAAAATACCTGTCTGATGACGCACAAAGTTTGAGAAAAATTGAGGTAGCTTTTGAGAAAGAGAAGTAAACATAGTGAATGAATATTCCCTCAATATCACACTTGAACATATACCATCTTTTCAATATTACAGTTTTCCTCTCTCTCTCTCTCTTTCGATCTTTCTTACTTGTAATTACAGCATTTACATTTGTTCTGCTGTAGCCTAGATATTTTCCAGTCCATGTTATGACATTTAATAAAGAACCTTCCAATAAACCTTTATATGGACATAACTGTTTTTCTTGCTTGAAATAACAAACAATTTTTGCATGGTATGTAATATATCTTTTGTTGTACAACCAGATTTTTTGTAATATAGCGCAGCAATTTTAAGACAGTAATAAATAAGTGAAATATAATATTATATTATATACTTCACATATGGTAGCAAGTATATTAGACAAGTGGATTTGTTGATTTGTGTAAAACTAATAAAATATTACATTTCTGAAGTATGTTTATTGGAAATCAGTCCTAATCATGATGGGAAGCAGAATTACATAAAGTTAGGATAAGGGTGTGGGATTCCTTTCAAACAGGATGGTATCTAGCATATTTCAAGGTAATCTGAATATAAACAAAATTCTTCTTTTTTTATAATGAAATATTAATATCTCCCTCACTAAACATTTATTGTCTGTCTCAAGTTTGATGTTCTTGCATTCCAAGCAAAACTAAGAACGGCTCCTTTCATGATTATGCCAGAAGGTAAAATATATGGAGATCTTTTTTATCCAAGTCATCCCTTTAAAACATCTTTTATCTTATCTCAGAAAGAAAGTGATTTGATCTAAGCATGTTGGCCACCTGCCTCTAGTTTCATTTCATCTTTAAGATCAAAATGTAGAGAAATGAAAGTGTGGGAAAATGTTGTGATCAAGTGCTAGACTGCATGTTGGCGATCCATATGATAGACAGATTTATATTGCCTGCTGGCTACAAGTGTTCCACCTTCTTATACGCTGTCAAAGTAAATATTGAATATGAAAATACAAAGACGCGTCTCCAGTTTGTTTTGCTTCATATTTTGTTGTTCTTGTTTTTGTTATTTTGACTTTTTAGTATTTGTGTATTTTGGGAACTTGCATTGCTAGTTTTTTAGCAAACATTTTTTGGGGGTTTCCAATTCCATTTTTCTTTTTTCACATTGTGTACAGATTCTGTGTATTGTACATCTCATAGCATGCATTGTCATTGTTTTGTATGATTGAGAAAAAGAATAAATAGAACCTATATATGAACCAATCGCTGCATATTTTAAATATTTTAATGCAATTCTATAAAGAAAAATCTGCCATCGTTCCCACTTCTCAATATCAATATCTGCCGTAACTTCATTTTGACCTTGAAATGCTGGACTGCAGAGGAAGGGAGGTTCACTGTTTATACCAGAAACAATTTTTTTGTCAGTAATTGGAACAACACTGCTAAGTTGTTCACTTTAGAGAGGTCAGACAGTGTCAAAGTACCTGGAAGGAGTGAAGACATATGATATCATCGACATTGACAGAGGGAGCGAGATGGTTCATGCTCTAAGAATGCAAGTAACAAACAGGTCTCTCTCAACAAAAGAGGCCCACAAAGGGACCCGTAGCAGTTTAGAGAACCCCCCTTTCTTAAAAGATTTTCATGAATAGTTACACAGAAGCACCTGTCCATTGTTATTTAGGTTAAGGTATATAGGATTACCCGTTTTTATCAATGGCTAAAAGGGAAATTTATGATGAAATCCTTTCCTAGACATATCGAATTAAGGGTTGCTGAAGCACTTTGTCAATGAAGGAAGCAGAGTGAAGTTGTTCAATGTTTGAGAGTACTCCATTCAGGGGACTCAATTACTGTGCATGCACTGCTCCCTGTTTATGATGAAAAAAGGAACTTTCAAGAAGTAATTTTGCTGCACTCAATGACCTACATTGAAATGAGAAGAACTAAGACTTAGCATATCAAGATTTTCACTTAAAGGTCAGACTATATTCTAAAGTATGCTTTAAAAATTAATTAAAGTTTTAGAAAATCTTTTTGTTTGTTTTCATTTTACACTTTTGCCCATAATATTCCACAAATTTCTTAATTACCACATTGTGATTTAGGCTTACTTGCCTCATGGTAAAATAAAGTCTCCCTCAAAACACCAATGCAGCACCTGGTGATGATCACGATAAAACGCAATCCTCTTTGAAATTGATAACAAGTTCTAAAATTTTGTATGAATGTAAGAAGTTGATTAGCTGTGTAAATAAAGAAGTTCATGCACACTTGATAATCAAGGAAATGATCCTCCATTGTTTATCTTCATCCAATCATGAAATGCTTGATAAGAAGAGATTGCTCCCTTCATCTTCTTGAATGCATGCCCCTTCAAGAGGAGATGCAGGACAACTCAATTTGTTCAGTATAATTGATACTCGACGTGACATAGATATGGTATGTCATTGCTGGGCCAGGCTACAGAGGGGTGATGACCGTTCGTTGACCAGAAAGGTCAGAGAAAGAAAACTGGAAGTAACCAACCAACTCGTGTTTCAATGAGATGAGAGAATGTCTTTGAGCCCTGTATAAACTTGCTGAATTTGTGATATTGAACTTACAGGCCTAATCACGAGTGGTTCCCAGGATTTTTCAATATTTGTAAAAGGGAGGCACAATTCTGCATAAATACACAAATTAGGTGGCAGTTTCTTTGCTGTATACTTCAAATTATCCAAGCGCACTTCAGTTGTACCATCCCCCCCCCCTCCTCCCCTAAACCCACAGCAACAATGAATTGGAAACAGTTGGATGATGTTAATTAAGCCCCCAAAATAAAGAAATGCAGGATCATCTCGTCTATGTGAGTAGTAGCTAGAGACTTGTAAGCCACTTACACAATTGACCTACTAAGGGCGCGTTCATGCTTGATTTTGAAGGTAGAATGAGCGATCTGAAACGCTCATCGTAAACGCTCATCGTGATCGCAGTTCCACGGTGTAGCTGTTCATGCTTACTTCTCTGGCTCATCCAGGCAATTCTACTTGTGTGGCCTTGTGTGACCTTCACTGTGCATGCTACGTAGACCCACTAGAGGTCAGTGCGTTGACCCCATTTAAACGCGTTTACAATTGTAAACGCATCTTTTTGTGAGTTTACGATCGGCGTTCGTGATCGCCGTTTTTCGGTGATTCTACAAAAGTGAGCATGAACGCAAGCGTGTTTTAAACTAAACACGTAACAGATGCCTGATTCTGGCCGTCAAAATCAAGCATGAACGCGGCCTTAGATACTTTACCTTTCCTTGGTTGACAATACGTCTCAGTATTTGGTTTGTAGTAATGGTCATACCAGTTATATCTTTTAATAGGTTAATTTGGTTTTGAAGGCTATGTGGTTCCAAAGAACAGCTAGAATTCACATATTAAGGATGCACATCCACCAGGCCACAGAATGTGTGAGTTGACCCTTCTTGATCAAACCTAGTACGCTTTCAGTTTACTTTCAAATCAATATTTTAAAGATATAAAATAAAGTTCAAACTTTTTATCACCATTAAATACAAACCAGAAAGATCACAAGAAATATTTTCAATATAAAGTATATATTTAAGTAAAAGAAATCCACTTACCACATCGTCTGCCATTCTGTTTTCCATTCTCCACAACAGCTGGCTGAGCCTGATCCAAGCCTCCATTACCGAAGCATTCCTCCTGGACATCACCTGCTCCTCCTACATAGCCATCCTCCACGTCTACATCAGCCATCAACACATCCTCATCACCGTGTCCATCACCATGCCGATCGCCATGTTCCTCCCCGTCACCAAGTCCATTCCCAGCATCGGTCGCAACTTTACCATCGATACCAGCAGCGCTACGGAAGCTATCTTCCTCCACGACGCCGCCAACAGCATCCCTCGTCTCTCCGGAAGTCATCGTCTTCTCCATCTCTCCACCGGTCTCTACCTTGCCTGTGGTGCCTTCCGAGTAGACAACTTTCTCATTGCTGTTCACCTCGTATGGGTGTGAGAAGGGATCGGGGGAGAGGATACCAGTCTCTGCTGGGTTATCCATCATAGGATATTGTCTGTCTGCCTGTCAGCTTGCGAGCGTCTGATGGATGCAGCAGGGGAGGGACGAGACGGATAGGTTTGGTAAAAACTCTTCACTCGAGCGAGCCTAGCGCACTTCTGGAAAAGTAATCAGTGCACAGAGGAGTAACAATTAGCCATGGTAGAAAGATTATAAGCAATTGTGTATACAATTATGTGCTGTGCCGTTTAGAGAAATGCTAGCTACAGAGAATGATTACCGTATTGTGATAGACTGGGTGTTTACCAATAGATTCTACATATATGCTTCTTCTATTTCTCTATGCAAATATTTGTTAATTACATTATCACAAAACAGATTCAACAAATAAAATGTATATTCTATCATTATTACTTAGCATATGTAGTTTGAACATGATATGATGAAACACCAAATGTATTATACTATATAGGAAAAAAGAAAACAGACATTTCAAATGGCATATGTAGTTCTACATGATTTCTTTTAATTATGTTTTGCATTAATATGTTCCTTTATCTATTTTCATAATTTTCATCATAACATGGATTTTTACTTTCCATGTACTCAATTTTACACCCTCCATTTCATATACCTCTGATGATATTACAGTTTCGTTACTTTATTCCCTTTATTATCAATATGAGCCTCACTGTGGTTTCTGCCATTTGTGGCAATGATGAGTGACCCTCTAATTTGATTAGACACCTACCCTTGTACTAGAGCATCATGTTGTGGGATTAATAATGCTAAATAGAGTAGATTAATCACTGATAGTCATAGATCAGTTGTCGAGTATCCCAATATTACCTTGAAGAAGAGGTTAACTAGCTCAGTTTTCTCTGTCAAATTTTTTTTCTTTTTAATATAATGTTCTCGAAAGGGGAATGATTTCTGGAAAGTGGATTCCAACTATAATATTTGTGTGGGTGTGTGTGAGCATATATATATGTGTGTTGGGAAGAATATCAAATGCTGCAGACCAATTTTCTGAAAATGAATACAGAATATATATGTTCATCCATACAAAGCAGCATTGTAACCGTTATTTCATTTTAATTACAGTGTACATGAATTGTTATATAGTCTGATAAACATTTTTACATTTGTATGTTATTGAGATCATTGTCAATGTTTTATTTCAAATTCAATTTTTATTTATAATTTTTATTTTAGTAATTAATTTGTCAAGGTGAAATCTGTTGTTGTTAATGATTAACTCATTTGACTGGTCCCTTTAATGAACCTTTGTTCAAGGGCGGTATGGTCAGGTGTGAATGTAATTTCCCTCTTGGATCCTCCTAACTCCATGCTGTTACCAGATAGATAGGAAACTTGACCTTTATGATCCAGGTGACAGCTAGTAGTCAGAAATAGATTCTTCCATGTTCTACACTGAGACACTCCCTATCCCATCCCCTAACACATACTTCCCCATGGCAAGGACTTCAACTGACTCAAAGACTTGGCTTCCAATACCTTATTATTTATCTTTTTTTAATGAGAAAAGTACATTTGCAAACACATTTAGTATCTTAAATGTATAT
The DNA here is from genome assembly GCA_035222895.1 of Strongylocentrotus droebachiensis. Classification (NCBI taxonomy): domain Eukaryota; kingdom Metazoa; phylum Echinodermata; class Echinoidea; order Camarodonta; family Strongylocentrotidae; genus Strongylocentrotus; species Strongylocentrotus droebachiensis. The sequence goes on from JAVYIG010000066.1 coordinate 617,498, forward strand.
CTTTTATTCATTATTAAAAGTTTTCTCCCTACTAACTCCTTTATCCGCTGCCTCTCCCTTTCATGTTTGATACAAGTGGCCTAGCAAACGATCAATCAGAATATTTATAATTTTATTAAATGTAGTTTTCTGAGATGAATTTAAGTCTCTAAAATTAAACTAACAAAAAACAAAAACATTGACTGCAGAATTATGTAGCATTTTTAAAATCACATCTTGGTAAAGTTGTTTGTATAAACATTAATGGTTGAAGAGAGGGGGCAAGGACTTCAACATTTTGATCAGAAATGGACCTAAAATACCTGATACCCCTTTAAGTCATAGATTATTTATCATGTTAAATTGTGTTAACCTTTATTTTGGTGCTTGTCAGATTTTGTTATAGAGTTTTGCCCCCCCCCCCCCCCTTACTAGGTCTGCCCTTGGGTACCAAAGATGTTTTTAACCACAATATTTATTTCATTACCAGAAATGTTTGGCAATGAAAAATGGTTTTCAATTCCCCACTCCTCCTTCTCTCTCTCTCTCTCTCTCTCTCACACACACACACACACACACAAACTTGTCCATACTCTCTCTCTCTTTCACAGTCCCTCAAGCTTCCTCTCCATCTGTTGCTCCCCCTCTCCCTCCATCTTTCCCTTCCTCCCTCCCTCTTTCCCTCCCTCCCCCATCCTCTCTCTTTCCCTCCCTTTCTCCCTCACTCCATCTCTTCCTCCGTCCCTTCCCCTCTCCCTCTTTTTCCTCCCTATCCCCCCCCCCCCTCTCTCTCTCTCTTTCTCAGATCTGTCCCTTACCCTCAGTCACGTCGTCGCTGCATACAAACATCCCACTGGCAGTGTCACGGTGAGGAAGGTACAAACAGAGAATAGGGCACTAATGTGGCGTGGCATAAACACCTAGGGTGACTAGATACCTCGTTAGAGGCTGCGTCATTGAATAGTGATGAGCACAGCTGGATCTCAATAGAACCTGATTTCAATCTCTCATATTATAGAGTTTCTTCAAATTAGAAGTGCTCCTTTTCAATCAAATTTATTTTTTCGGTATGAAGGTGTGCAATCTTGTATTAAAATTTGCTGGAAGATTCTATCATTTTGTTTTATTCATATGCTATAATCAACATCAAAGGTAAAAGTTCAAAGTAACTATGTTTTCTTAAGTTTCCACATTCTACCAAAAGCACAGTGATAAAAATGTCCATCAATGTTTACCTTTTCCCATACCGGTATTTTCATTTCCATTTGTCTTACATCAATCAGACAACTATATGCTACAAGTTTTACAGGAACATCAGTTTAGCAGATCCAATATTGCTCATTGTAAAGTTAATGCATTATGCAGAGCTCATCGCTATTAAGTAAAAGAAATCCACTTATTGAAATCAAGCAAGTACAAAATACTCAGCCTGGACTGAAATTACCTCTGCAACTATAACTATTTCTCTCTGATTCAATTTCACCAGACAGTCTAGCATTTGAAGTTCTCTTGAATTAATGTTACCCCCATATGGTAACATATCTGATGTGGTCTTTTTTTCAGTCAAAGCTAATTTTGTAAGGTGTGAAATTAATAGACAGCTATGCCGGCGTGTACCTGAATCTAGGAGATACAAACCGTCAATTTGTATCCCCGTGCTGGAATACAAAAACATATCCCTTGAGTGAAAAAAAACGTATTAGTTTGTGGTTTCTCAATCAGCATGGTATTAAATAGATGCTTCCTGTAAGAGAAGCCACATCCCTGTCAATTCAATTTCTTAAACATTGAAAAGAATGTTTCTCATGTTGTGTCCAATTATCCGATGAACATGCCCCGCCAAAATTCTATCTATCTTATCATTAAAAGGTTTGAGTCATAACATATAATATCAGTGAGGTTTTGTTGCCCCAAGTACTGTTAACTTTGTTGTTCAATTCGCTTAATACTTTATGTACTTTATTTCTTTAAATGTTGCCATGTTCTAATTAATAGTGCAATTCAATAAAATGTAATTGACCTCTTCTTTCTTTAATGTACAGCAGACACTGTTTTGCAATTAGTATTGATACTACTGTTTTTCTGAAAACATCCCATGTTTTAAAAAAGCAGTAAATTTGAATACCGTCCGTTTAATATTTTTAATGTACAGCAACCTTTTGGGCAACTTTCACTTTTTTTCTGAAAATTATTCTCAGTTTAACAAGACAAAAGACAATTAATTGAATTCTTTTTTCTTTTTTTCGACTGTAGTAGACATTGTTTGACAACTTGTTTGAATTTTGATGAAAGCATTCCCTTGTACATGTATCTAATTACAACCAAAATAAATATGGGTGTACTTGATTTCTTTAAATTTTTTATAAAAATATAAAATTATACTGATAGTTTATGGAATATTAAGTGTATGCACTAACAATTTCCTTGTATGCACACATATGTTTTCATATCTTTTTGGCAAAGTCTATACATCACACGATACATTGTGTTCAAATTTATGGCCTTGGTTGAGCGACACAATATTTTTCAAGAAGGACCGCAGAATAGAATCTTTGTTGACCTATTTCACACTTGAGACATAATTAAAGCCAGTAATGAAATCAACGAGCTGAATTCAATTTAAGGCTGGCAACTGCCTCCAAAAACAGTGAATTAAGTTTTTAGTGAAACTCTTCATGTACATGTACATATTGTATGCCATCTTGTTCAATTTAAGGCAGGCAAGTGCCTCCTAACAATGAATTATGTTTTTAGTTACCCGGTAAACTCTTCATGTACATATTGTATGCCATCTTGTTCAAGAACAGCCTTTTTTCAGGTATGAAATGGGTTCCTTTTTTTTCCTTCAAATACCATAGATGGGACTTAAAAACATGTGATAAATACATTGTATTTACATGTTCAAACTTGTGGCATGAAAAAATGATTGCCAACATTCATAATTATTGCAAGGATATCGTGTTAGTCATTTAATTAATTAATTAATGCTGTATAATGATTCAGTTATCATTGCATATACTATTATTTTCACATTTTTGTGTTTTGACAGATGATTCAAAAGATTCAATTAATTTCTATCTGAAAATTGATGTTTTACAATCAATAGTTTGTTATGTCATAACTACAAATGAAACCATACACTAAAGTGTTATTTCTTTTCTTTTTTTGGTATGATTAAGAGAAGCATTATATCACCATTATTTTAGGAATGGCAGTTTTTGCTCAAAAGCAAGTGATTCTTTAACGCTCAAAATTACTATTAAAAAAGGCAATTTGGCAAAATTGGTAACTATCCAAAAGACTGAAATCATCTTTAGGTCTCTTTATTTCTATCGACTGGGGATAGTTTTGAGACAGTGCATTGACTCCTGCATCTAGATTGTTAGAAGGAATATGAAAAGGTGGTTGGAAATATTAAAAGCCAGAAGGGCATTAACCCTGTGCTAGGTGCCAGTTAACACCTTGTGGCAGACAACATTATCTGTTGAGAGCGAGAAGCATGTTAACTCTTGGTTAAAGGATGTGGGTGGATGTCCCCCTGGCTCTCAGCAGAAGCTACCAACTGTTTAGAGCCAAAAGGGCATTCATGCTGTGTTGAAGTACATGGGTTAACGCCCTTCTAGCTCTCAATAGACTATGTGAAGGTGTGAATAGGACCCAGGGACATTGTCAGGAAAGGTGCCATCCATGTAAACATTGATCCAGGGCTATGTATCACACTCACACTTGGTCTAGACAGATAAATGTTTTTATACAGTCCTGTGCAAGGTTTATTTTGCTGGAGACGGAACAACATTCTTGAAGGGGGGATTGGTGTTCAAGTTTACTTTCTATGAGAACACCCTTGCAAATATAAGTTCCATTTTATTTTTTACCTCATCCTTAATTCACCCACAATTGTTGTTTTTTTGTTTTCTTGTTGTTGTTGTTGTTGAGCATAGTGGTCTTCCTCTTCATTAAAAAAATAATATTGTTGAGTCAAACTGTTGCACTTAGTGGACACCTGAGTAGAATATGCCAAAATCTTTACAAAGATATATGCCTAAACATAATAAAACATGGTACTTGATAACCTCTACACTAGCTTGTACCTAATGGCAAACCAAATGATCGTCTAATGAACAAATATGTATTTATACACTCCTTTTATTTGCTGTTTTTCTTCATCCCCAAATTTAACCATCAGTACATGAAGACTCTGATGTAGTATAATGAATGTTTACCGGTAATTAAAGCCTAGATCATTAGCTAATATATACCTTCCCTAGATGACAGATGACCCCACAGTTATGTGTCCATCAATCCATGTAATTGCTTTTGACATTAAGGGGACACTTAAAGGTTTATATTTTGTTTGTGTAGGCATATGGCTAACTTAAAATCATTGGGTCATCACGTCTGGTCAGGTTGTCGCATTACACAACCTTTCATGAAACAAAAAACGGAAGATTGTGTGAAGATGCACGTTAAGGACGCGACCTTTTGTAGATTTGCCACAGGGTTTTCACAAAGTGTCTGGTAATAAGGACCAGAAGATTTGTAGATGAGAGGGGTTCATTTCACAAACATTACCCCCCAACATCTTGTGAATAAAGGGGCATGTTTAACAAAAGGTCAGGTAACGTGACCATCCGACCCGATCCAATGATTCAAAGTAAGCCAGGAATATGCTGTATGCAGAAGTGATATTCAACAATGTAGATCTACGATAGTTGTAAGCAGTTAATTAAGTGAGTATGAAGTGTATTCTTAAAAGGTATTCCAATGGTAAATATGAAATTTATGGTGTCTATTTGCATTTCATTTCAGTATTCAAGTAATTAGACAGCAGAGATGATTCCTGTTTCTTCTGCAAACTTTTCAGTAAGACTAAGAGCTCCTGAATGAGTAGTACACTGAAATAATTTGTCCTTAATTCTAAACAAACTCATTGATTGTATTTTACAAAAGACTAATTTTATTTCTTTAGTAATTTAAGCTTTTTGAGGATATTTCAAGTTCAATAATCATGATTCATGTTGTAATGTACTAAATAACAGTAATAAATATGAAGGATTCCAGTTAAAACTTATATTGTATTTTATGTGCATCCTGGTATTTACAATCAATAGCAGATTGAAATGGGGGCACAACTGCCTGCCCCTAACCCCCTCCCCCCCCCCCCCAGCCCTCATTAATTTAAAACCCAATCTATTAGAGATTTCATTTTTTCATTTTGTTGTTATAATTGTGTACCGGTAAATCCCTTTTTTAAAAGATTTCTGGAGTCGCCCCCCTGCGTTCAATGATAGATTGTTAACAGGGATAGGGATGAGTATAATGTGCATATTTCATGTGAATGTAAAATTAATAAAGGCCACTGCACTTTCATTATCAGTCCTTCATCAGGGGACCTTTCATAGTGCCTTCCAACTTGCCAATTACAGTCCGCATTGTTGCATTAAGGGGGTGATTGTATATAGATGAAAAGTTGTGATACAATTCACACTAACAAGACACAATGGCTTTTCATTTCCTTAAAGACATACCATAGGAGAAAATTGTCATTTATAGCCATTTCTGAGTTCACTTCTCCATGCTTGAGGGGCTGTGTTTTCCATTGTACAGCTCAGCAGCTTACCCCCTCCCCCCCCCCCCCCATCCCACCACCCACATACATTTTATATACATAAATTCATCGAGAGCTCATCTTACCAATGTTTTCATATGTGCCGTTTTCATGTTCAAGTGAAGCCCGGACATTTATTTCCATGTCAATGTCTTGTGCTTTATATGCCTCTGGCTATGATTAAGAAAGCACATGATACAGAGTGCCTCATATTGTAGGTTGTCTAGCAGTATACTTAGTATTTTCAATCTCTCTTCCTCTCCCCCCCCCCCCTCCCCCCTCTCTCTCTCTCTCTCTCTCTCTCTCTCTTCCCCTCTCTCCTTCTCTCTCTCTCTCTTCCTCCCCATTTTCTCCCATAAATTATTGAAAGTACTATTGATGAATTAACTAATGAACTTATAAAGTAACACTGGGCTGTGTTAATTAGGGGATTATTCAAGGCTTCATTATACAGGTAAATAAAGTTCACCAGAGGGTCAACTATTCATGTATATTAATAAAATTATACTCTCTTCAATGTCATATCATATTGAATAGCCTATATATATTCATACATTACTAACTTTGGCCTCAACTTTTCTGTGGACTTATAACCATGCCAAGAAACTAGCAAGATAGAGAAAGGAACTGGGAAATGGGGAAGACAAAAGAGAAAGCACTTAATGAAAAAGTGACATTTCAAATAGAACACTGCAGAACCAAATAGAAATTAATAACAATGGAAGGAATACAGGAAGTACTTTGTTATATGCAAAAAGAGGTTCAATCTCATCTAAAGCATCCATAAGAAAATATACAAGAATATATCTTATAGTAAACTGATAGATAGACATGAAAGGGGTGACGAAGGGAATAGATATGTTATCTTACAAAGAGATAGTATGAATGATTGGCATGTATAGGTAGATTGATTAATATAAAAACGAGAAGCACTCTAAGTATTACATTGCAGACAAACCTAGACACAGAGATTAAATTGTATCACTTCAGATATAGGGTAGGCAGGTTAAGATGAAAGGTTAGAAGAGAAAGGAGAAAAGTAAGAGAGAAAGATATAGAGATAAAGAGGCAGATAGAAAGGGTATGAGATAAAGTAAAAGGGAGAGAGAGAGAGAGAGAGAGAGGGGGGAGAGAGAGAGAGAGAGGGGGGAGAGCAGAGAGATAGAGAAGGAGAGAGGGAGATGGAGAAGTGCCTACAGATCACTTTCTATGGTTAATTTTGGCCTTAAGGGGGTAATGCTCCAAATTCAGTCCAAAATGTTCTAAAAACCCAAGAAAGCAAACAAAATAATATAAAAAAATATGTGGATTTGTTTTAATTTTTTAATCTGTACAAATTATAGTATATGCGGTCACTTTTTAGGCAAACTATTTAAATCCTAAGAAACTTAACAGTTTATTGTTTTAAATCTTTTAAATCCCGTGTGTGCCACTGCAGAGTACAATAAGAAGCAGACAGTGACATGAATAGAAGTGGAGAGATGTGAATGATGAGACAATACATACATGGATAGAAAGGAGACAGGGGAAGAAAGGTAGAGAAGAGGACAAAGGGGAGAGAAATAGAGGATGGAGTGAGGGATTGAGAGGAGAAAAGGGAGAGGATGAGAATGTACAAGGGAGAGAGACTTAGAAAGAGAGAAGGGGGAAGAGAAGGTGGTATAAGGAAAGTCAGGGGAGATAGAGAGGGAGAGTGAGAGAAAGAGGAGAAAGATATAAAAGAGATGGGTGGGGACAGAGGGAGAAAAGGATTAGAGAGAGAGAGAAAGAGAGAGGGGGAGCATGAGATGAAAGTGGAAATACTGAAACATGGCTATAGATAGTTCCCCAATCAATAATACCAGTACCCATTGGGGCAGGAGCATGCAAGCCTAGGCATCGATTTGATGAGGATCAATAGGGTTTTGCATTTACAAAATAACATCAGGGCCATTTTAATTAAGCAGGCTTGGGTGTGTGATTAAAGGCTAGCTACCAATATGTTAATGACTTGTTTCCTGATGAAAGCAATCAGAGTAAAGTATCTTTCTAAGCATGGCTACATTATAACGTTGTGTATGCATTGTCTGGCATAATATACACCCAAAATATCCCATATTGATTTTGTAAGAATATCATCAGATTTTATTTACAGTGCTCCTCTGATTTTGAATTCCTTCTGTCAAATTAACGTTATTTGAATGTACAAATATTATGTACTTGGATATAATGTTTTACCATTGTTCTGTCTAATGTACTCTTATTATGCACCATATTTCTATATATATGTATTCTTGACCTCATGATGGTTATTTGTTCCCCCATAAGTTTTTTAAAATTTATTTCACATATAAAATGAAAAGCATTTATAAACAATTGCATATTAAAAACTATACAATAACTGCCTACCTATTTTTTTTCTTACATTTCTGTATTTTAATTATTCTGTCTGCTTTGCTTAATTCACAGACAAAACAAAAAAATGTTTTCATGTTTGAGATCTAGGCTAATCTGTCTGTGGTTTAATCAGCCAGGTTTCTAGCCTTGACATTTTGGAGCACATTTTGAAAACAGGATGGGTGCCCATTATGTCTCTACGATAACAAGTCTTTAAGACAGGCATATTAATTGCCTCTCAGAACATTGAATCATGATATTAACTGACTTAATGCAAATGCACCTTGACATTTACACATTATTTTCCCTCTAAATGAAGAATCAGACTGAAGTCATAAACCCAAGAATATGAGTATCTGTTTAAAGTAATAATGGCATCATCCTTATACTTTGAGTGCATTGATCCATAATCCACTCAAAGTAACTCAGAATTAATCTAATTCAGAGTTAGGCTTACAGTTCAAATTGTAATATCTTAATACATTCAGTTCATAGTTTCATGGCAAAATGAGGCACAGGTAATTTAAAGTTACAAGTATCCCCATATGAAAAACATAACAAGAACATAGTATCAAGATATATATAGTTGTGGGGCATCATGCCAACATGGTTATGCATGCATGTAGAACCTTTTCATGGCTGGCTGCCACAAAAGATGAAAATCACCTTCAGTATGACTTTCAAAAGGAATCGTATTTTTAGACCTCTAAGTCTAAGGCTTAGGCCTATGTATATTCAGAGTGGTATAAATAAGAAATTAAGAAGAAGAAAACGAACCTCGGAGCATATTTATAGAGTCATGGTTAATGCAACCAAATTTACAATAACATGACCATGTTCACGACATGATTATACACTCACCTGTGGAAGTGTTGGAATTGTCTCCTTCAGATGGCTCTTCTGGTCTCGGGGGAGTTGAGATGGTGATGGATGAGATGCCTGGCTGGATATTTGATGATGCTGAAGGAATCCTCACCAAAGTGAAAAGCGAGATGCGGTTCGGTTTGGAGTGTATCGTCCGGAATAGAGTAGTCCAGCGAACCAAGCCTCAATGACTTGTATATACCTCACTCCTACAACACTTTTCGTCAACCATGCGAAAATTCGAGATCACAGCCTAAGACGTGTTCCTTGGTTAACCTGAGCGAACTTGCAGGCCAAACAGGATCGAGATGAACGTCAAAATGTCAAAATGGATCAAAATGGTGCAAGACGAGATTTAGGAGTGTGAAGATATTTGGTTGGAAGTATGCGATTATGCTTCCATATGATGACAGTATCATAACTCGACCAACTCGCGGTTGATTGCTGGTGAGCTTACGATCACGGCCTTATCTGACGACACCGGTTGGTTGGTGGTGCTTCATGCATCGTACACCGGTCTCCAATCTCATTTGAATGCTTAATTTGTGGCACGAGAGCGCAACAAGCATGACAAGCTAGTCTTCAAATCGCGAGGTTTTGTCGAACATTACGGAAATGTGTGGCTTGTGTGTGAGCACCGAAAGCCAAGCGGAGAACGAGAGAGTGAAGAAAATAGATTCTGACGGCCGGGGCGCGCGAACAAGGGGAACCCTCTCTCTCTTTCTCTTTCTCTGCACTCAGGGTCTCCCTCTGGCAAAGTATTCTGCAGTGAATTCATGCATTTAAGTTGTGATCTGTTAGTCTGCTCAAACAGACATAGAACTCGACATTATGAGTGATTTTATGAAAGGTCTATGGTTTTCCTAAGTAGAATGGAATAGGCCGATGAAATTTACATTTCAGTAATATTATTCGACTTGATAACTTTGCAAGATTTGTCTCGTGAACGATGAACAATTTTGTTTACATTTCTTTAAATGTTATTCCCAAATGAAAAGGCTTTAGAATCAATACATGTGATGAAATATCGCGCATTATACTTAAAAAAAAAACATATTTATTGTTGACGAGCGTCTTATACTTCACATTCATCTATCATCTTATAAATGCACATGAACTACCACAAAGCATTGATCAATTTTTTCTTTGTTCAAATGAAAGCAACAGTATACATAATTTACATCAATTCCACCGACAATGATAAAACCAATATATTTGAAAATAGAATGATCTGCTTCAGGGTTTTGCTATTATTCATGCTGGGTCGTTGAAAGCCAATACCATTGTTTGAATGTGCACTTATACAGCTACCTGACAAGTGACATCGTTTGCGAGCATACGCTGAGAACAATAGCGGTGCGCAGGGTGGATGAATTATGTATGTCGGTTTTGTGTTTTGAATTAGTTATGTTTGCCATTGTCTGCAGAGCTGCTCATTACGTATGCTGCAATTAAGATGTCGTATGATGACTCTTTCGTGTTGATGATGCGAGTGGCCTTGGGTTAATCATTCATTTCATGCGGCCCTTGTTGTGAAAGTGGCTGATGGAAAAGGAGGATATGGTGCGAAATTCAGGCTTATGGATATTTCGTAATTAATTTGTATCAATTACTATCCGTCACCCCCATGCATGCATGCACCTTCTCTCTCTCTCTCTCTCTCTCTCTCTCTCCCTCTCTCCCTCCCCCTCTCTCTCTCTCTCTCCCTCCTTCTCTCTCTCTCTCTCTCCCTCCTTCTCTCTCTCTCTCTCTCTCTCTCTCTCTATCTCTCTCTTTCACACTCACTTCTTTTTCTAAGTGACGGTCTATAATTATACGTGTATATTTACTCTTAATTTGTACGCTTTCTTAAGTTGTTTATCCGATATTATCTCTAGTTTCAGACTTGTACATGATACGAGATGGTTCTGAAAAGATGATACATCTCATCTTATTTTTTAAATATTCTTTGTCTCACTTACCGGGAGTTTCATCATCACTACGGTATGTAAGAAATTTATGAAAATTATTATTGCCATTGTCAATAATATCACCATTATAATCAGGATGAATGTGATGTGGGGATATCATACCTTATTGTGTCTTAGGAGTTTTGGGGTGCAATGTATTGATTACCATTGAGTTTGCTCTGGTTTCCTAACCTCGTTCAATCAATGATGAGGGCACTCTCAGATGACATTAGAATACGAGAGAAAAGAGACGAAATGGAGCCTTTCCATCCAGCATAGTGTCATTCTCAGCGTGCAATACATGGAGGGCCAGCCTTTCAGAAAGAGGATTGACCCTCGGGACAGATATGATGTGAAAGGAGTATCTCTTTCTCTCTCTCTCTCTCTGATTTTCTCTTTCCCTTTTCTTCTCGCCGATTCTTTTTCATGCAAGATGAAGGTTTGAACAGTCGGGAATGGTGAAATGCATCTTCATGCTTTCACATTTTTAGTCAGAATACACGAAAATATTATATGATGCTGATTGGCTGGTCTTCAACCCTACTTCAAAAGAAAATCTCAACTTTTTTTTTTTAATTTTTTTTTTAATTTTTTTATTTATGTGTTTATTAAGAAATCAAATCATAACATATACAAACTTTCCAAAAAAAATACAAATGCTGTGTTACAAAATTAATGACAAATTAAGATATTTACAAACGATTGAGATGATCTGGGGGAAAAAAAAAAAGGCAGAGTACACGTAATAGAAATATTCAGAATTATAACAATTACAAGTACAAAAGCAAGAACCTCGAGATAGCATTGCATCAGAAACTGAAAATTTCGTTGGGCCCAAAATGAAGAAAAAGGAGTAAAAATAAGCCATCCACAGGTACAATGGAAGAAAATCTCAACTTCATCAACATTCATGTATTATCAAAGATGTCACATCATGAGAAATTAAATAACGAGTAATTTGAACTTCTATTCCTAGATGATATACCTCTGATCTTACATAAGAGACAATTGACCTCAGGGAGGAGTGGAGACGAATTTTCGCGAGCTTATAACGCCATTGGGTCTTATATTTTTCTTTTTCTTTTCTACCTTCCATGCTGGCTCTCTTTCCCTTTTTTTCTCTCTTTTTTTTTCTTTCATGATTTCGTTTTTGTAGGGGTGTGTAACCATGCAGAATTATCTGTCTTTAAAATTATTACTAAACTTTCCTATTTCGAAAAAGAATCATATAATTTATGATGAGAAGACCTCGATAGCGTGGACAATTTTTTTAAACACAAATTGAAAGAAATGGGTCAATAAATATTGCCCTCGCCGCATCATTGATACGTTCTTCAAGTATTCAAGTAAACCAATGCAAAAGAAAAGGTCTGATTTAATGGAAATAAACGTTGTTCTTTTCGGATCATAATACGACTAATATGCTCAAATCTTCTCAATTATTATTATGTTCGTCAAAGCTTGTATTATTTCAATTCTGAATCAGATACCTGAAACAGAGACTATCATATTTTTGAAAGGGTGGTTTTGTAGGAACTGGTTGGCATGGCAATATTTCTCAGGTTTCCTCCTCTTTTGCCACCGGGGAGGAAATTTGATTTTGAGAAAAAGGATTGGCTTCTGGCCAAGTTTCGAGCAATATTGAGGATTTAGCAAAAGTCCAGTGAGGTAAATCATGATTTGTAAAAAGGGATAACTCCATGTTATGTTTCCGAGCTTCCCCAAAAGTTGGGGGAAGACTTTGCAAAATTGATCATAATCTAGATTCTAGATATGGAATGACAAATGGAGCGGCTGAAACAGTAGGCCTATATTTTCATGATGATTGTATATCATTATCGATAGAACTTACCAAAACTGCCTTGTAAATATTCATTGACTGTACAGTTATGAAGAGAACGACCACTCGTACATTCTTGCTCATTCTACATTGTAATTATGATTTGAACCGTCACATTTCCAGTTCTTTCTTTCTTTCTTCTTTTTTTAAGATTATATTTTTAAATCTGGTCGTACACATTTTACACATTATTGATTTTCGACAAAAACTGATTCGGTGTTAACCTAGATTCTAGGATGGCAGGGCTTTCTCTCACTGACATATCTAAATTTCATTTATGAGGGTGGGGCGGGAGTTTTGCTGTGAAAGACTGCTAGTCTTGATAATTCCAGACTCAAACACAAACAAATTTCGAGTTAGGGAGGAACTCCGTGAGAATTTATGGTATCCATTATCGACTTTCTGAAATATCGCTTAAAATATTGATAGAACAGAAAGAGTAAATATAAATAAATCCTATTTACCGCATTGCCGACGAGACTGTCATAATTCGGGGTAGCTGAAGAATAATTGTATTCATTGAAAATAATGAGGGTATAATATTCATGAAGCGTCATTTCCATTACGGTAGTTAAGAGTGGTATAGATTTCAAGGACTCTTTATTCTCACTGCACTGTGCAATAAAGAACAGTTATGTTGTTTTTTTCTTAACACTCGCCAGCTTATGAATTTCCTGTATACAGAGGTTTGGGAAATGTACCATTCCATGTACATATTTTTAGAGCAGAGTTTTACTTTACCTAGATTTTCATGAAAACAACAGGTTATATGCATTGATTTTCAAGCCCGTATTTAACATGATTGTAATAGCACGCATTGAGAAAGCAGTTTATTAACATTATTATGTATTTGTATATAGGGGCACGAAAAATGTCCTTTTACTGCTTTGATGAGAGATGTAAGACCTATACATGTACTTTTATTGTGCCATCGTCTTGCAGGGAATGATCCCACCGACAGGAGATAGAGGGCAGCATTGGCGATTGATAAGCGAGAAAGATGGAGGAATCGATTTGTGCTTCTCATCTCAATCGCTCTTTCACTTTCAACCAACCGCACTCTCTCCTTTTCTTCCCAATATATTTGCAGCATAATTTATTCTCTTCTACTTTATCATTTTGAATACCCTGTTCTATATCCATTTTTAATGTTTTCCTGTTTAATTCTATTCATTTTTTGTATATGATTAGCCTCTTTATTGTTCAATCATTATTCTTCCCAGTTTATCATCATTTTGTGTCTGTTATCTCTGTTTTTTTTGTTTTAATCCTTTAATGAGATTTTGATATTGAAATTGTATTTCCATTTAAACGTTTCTTGTTCTTTTAGTTGCTTTTTAATTGTGTATAATTATAGGCCTTTCCATTTTCCATCGAATATATGAAATTACCCTCCTCTGTCCTTTCCCCTCTTTCTCTAGTCTCTCCCCATTCTCCTTCCATTTCTTTTTGTAAACCCTGTATTTTGAGAGAGCACTTGCTTTTAGTACTATAAATTTCAATCATCGCAAGTATTCCTTCGTCGTTGACTATAAACAGAATAATTGCAAATTGATAGCACACCCGTATTTCAACAAGGTATTTCATTTCACTGTTTTATTAATTGGTTAGTGCGAAAATACCTTAGATCAATCCTTTCTGAACTGAATATAATCATTGGTCGCCTGCAACAGTGGACCTTACTGGACAACGGTAATTTGTAATTGATAGGAAAATCTTTAGGAGTGGAAAGAAAATTATACTTTGTATTTTTTTGTATAATTATATCACTTCTTTGTTCAAGAAAAAGTAGAATACATACAGGGTAAACATGGTATGAATAGATCCAACTTTTTTTTTTAATAAAGCACGAAAAATACTTGTTTTAATGCATGGCGGTCCTCACGAAAAACTCATTAAAAATATTCGATACAGAAGATGGCAACAAAAGGAAGCCGTTATTTTTTATCATGTATGGTGTTGTGTTTCAGCCGCATTATACGACCACTTAGGAGCATTATGTTGTTACCAAATTGAAATTACCAAGTAGTTTGGTCTTGTTTAGTCTCGAGCCAAAAATGCTACTGGGGGCACAATGATAATTATATATTATAGAGGCATATTATAATTATTATTTTGTATTAACTTCCCTAAAGTATGCCAGATTGGGATTTAGCAGAGGGCAGGTCCACCCCTTCCCACATCCGCCGCGATCTGTCAATGTGTCCATCAAATAATCATTTAATATTTTCTAGAACAGTAAAAAATGAAGTGCCTCATGCAGATACCAGAATTTTGCTGATAAAAAATGCATAGTATCGTATTTGCTCGAAGAAAAATACAAATCACTGCATGTTATCAGAAATTCCAAACTCAATAAAATCTCTGAAAATGTCAAGGGACCCGTCTGTTCAGATTCAGAAAACATTAACTCTGTATCACAGTCAGAGGCGGCGGAGCCGGGGCAGGGGACAGAGTGCCCCCACACTTTTTTCAAGTACCCCTAAAGTTCCCCTTTTTACTTAGGAAAGGTGCCCCCTTTTACTTCAGATAAGTGCCCGTTTTTTATTTATAATAGGTGCCCGTTCCTCATTCTTATAAGTGCCTCTTACCACCTTTGATAAGTGCCCCCTTCATCGGTGATAATTGCCCCTATTCAAATCTGAGAGGTGCCCATTTTACTTTAAAAAGTGCCCTTTTTTAATAACTGCCCTTTTCCTTGCTTATAAGTGTCCCTATTCATCTTTGATGAGTGCCCCTTCTCACCTCACACAAGTGCCCTATTTTGTTTTGACACGTGCCCACTTGTCTTTCTAGTAAGTGCACTTTTTTCTTCTGATACATACCCCTTTTCTTTTTAAATAATAGCCACTTCCCTTCCCCATTAATGCCCCTTCTCACAAGTTTGACAAATGCCTCTATTAAAATCTCATATGTGCCCCCTGTTCTTTCGACAAGTGCCCATTTTCCTTTGTAATAAGTACCCCTTTCCATTCTCACAAGTTCCCTTATTCATCTAAGGTGAGCACCCCTTTTCAGGTACAAGAAATGCCCCTTACCACCTCTGATTATAATCATTATAATCACCTCTGATTATAATCACCTCTGATTATAATCACCTCTGATTATAATAATAGTGCCCCTTTACTTTTTATAATTGCCTCTTTTCAAATCTACGAGGTGTCCATTTTTATTTTGACAGTTTAGGAGTGACTCTTTTCATCTACGGTGAGTGCCTATATTAAAATTTGAGAGGTACCCATAGTAATAAGTGCCCCTTTTCAACTCTGGAGAATGCCCCTTATCAGGTGCGAGTAGCGCCTCTTTATTACCTCTGATAATGCCGATTTTTATTTTTCCACGTGCTCCTTTTCTTTTATAACAGTGTTATAAATTAAAGCGATAACAAGTACTTTTTTCTTAAATTTCATCCCGAGCTTGTTTGCTTCGCTCGCTCGCATTGTAAGTAACTATAATTTTGTTTATAATAAAAGGTCTTTTTAGTCTTTCATTAATAGGATTGAGTTTTCCCTCTTTAAAAGATGCAATTTTTCGCGCCGCGACCTCACAAGTCTTAAATATTCAAACCATCACACCCAACTGCAAAGTATCTTTGACCATGTAAAGAGAGAAACAGATATTGATATCACCCCTGATAATAAAATCACAATCATAAGGATGTAGGGTATACCAATGTCTCAAAAGGGTACGTTTGCGCTTTGAGGTTGCCCCTGTAGGTGCCCCTTTTTTTCTCTCCAGAAAGTGCCTTTTTTGTTGGTGCCTCCCCCACTTTGAAAGACACTCCGCCGCCCCTGGGTACAATATATGAGTTATCGCCCTTCTGGATCCAAACATAAGTTTATCTGATCCTGTGGGGTGCAACTGGCAAACCGTACATTCTTAAATTACAAACAACATTAACCCGAGTAGATAAATATAGGCCTTTATTCTGTAATCGTGTCTTTTAATTAATGAATACTACATCATCAAAAAAAAATACACACACACGCAATTTGTGTTTTTGATCATAGTAAATAAATTCGCCTCCATCAGTGTCCATTTACATGTAGTATAAGTTATTACTTTTTTTTAAATATATTTATGTTCGCTTTTTTCTCCTATCATCCTTCCAAATGCACGATGTGCATCATAATGCGATGGGCAAACTATCTTTTAAGGCATTATGTTTATGATGTCAAATGTATTATGCAAATTATGTAATCAACCGTTATTTCAGTAACCAATATTGATTATACTTGAATATAACATGACTTCGGAGAAAGATGATATTATGTTGTCTATAATTGTAGTGATAGTAATGATGAGAACGGCATTATGTCGGCTCTCTTCCCAACCACTTTTTATGTACTAAAGAGACTACCCTGTATAAAGAACTAATTTATAATAGATGAATAAATAAATAAACAGATTATGTAACCAGGCACACCGTATCCAAAACAAGTGTCAAATCGTGCGGTTGGGCAAAAAGTATTTGTCAAGAACGTGAAGATATGGCTGATTTCTTCGGAGATATTGCCATTTTGAAAATGAATTCAGAAGGTTCTTGCATAATAGATGAAGCACTTTGTTGTTTTTTCCTCTACTTTGGGTGTATATATATTCCCTAGAATATTTTGACGTTGCTTCTTTATATACCGACCATGGAAAATGTGGATGAAAACTTACATCCATTAAACTGCAAAGAATAATTCTTTCTTTTATTATAATTTAACCAATACGCAAAAAAATAGGAATAATAAAGTTTGATGAGAAGATTTCTCTAAAATCTTTGAATGTTTTCTGATCAATGTTGATTGGTCTTGAGTATCTGCTCACCCCGTTAGTTGTTCTAAAGAAGAGATAGGCCAACATTATCAAGCCAGGCGCGGATCCAGGATTTCTTAGGGGAGGGGGCCCAACTTTTTTTTTTTTTGCTCCCTAAAATGTGAAAATCGCGCCGGCCGAAAAGTCGCTCATTGGGGGGGGGGGGGGGTAGTATCATCCTATTAAAAACTTGTGAGTGCGATTAAAACGCACAAACGATATTTTTTTTTTTACCTCGTGCAAACCAGCATTGTGAGTGGTACTACTTTTTTTTTTTTTTTTGGGGGGGGGGGGGGGTTGAAATACCTACGTGTATAGAATGAACAATCAAGCTTGAGAAAATGATTTACACATCATACATAATTTAATGGAGGGAGGGAGGGAGGCAATCCGAAAGAAAGAAAGAAATTGTTTAAGAGAGAGACAGACAGAGAGAAAGAGACAGAGAGAAGGTGTGGTATAAAAGAGAACAACTGGTAAATGATCTACCAAAAGTAGTCCGTGAATATGAAAATACGAAATGTGAAAGAAAGGGAAGGGAATTTGATATTGTGAATGTTTAGCAAGAGCTAATTAAATTCGGTTTCAAATATTTCGCTCAGGCGCGGATCCAGGAATTTCTTGCCGGGGGGGCACACGGGGGGGGGGGGGGGGCACCGTGTGGGAAAGAGAACATATATATATTTTTTTTAGTCCCGAAAAAATCGCAAAGACTCAGCCAGCCGCTGAATAAGCGGGGGGGGGGGGGGGGGGGGGTTGGGGGGGGGGGGGGGGGGGGGGGGGTAAGCGGACACTTTTTTAATTTTTTTTTAGTCCCCAAAAAATCGCAACGACTCAGCCAGCCGCTGAATAAGCGCTGAATAAGCGGGGGGGGGGGGGGGGGGGGGGGGTGGTAAGAGGACACTTTTTTTTTTTTTGGTCACGAAATTTTTTGATTTGACATTTTGCTTCCTTGGGGGGGGGGGGTTAAGGTCACCTTTTTAGGTCAGCCATTGGCAATTTTTATAAAAAAAAAGAAAAAAAAAAAGTATATTTTGGGCGAATTTAGGGCTGATTTTAACATATTTTTTTTGGCCGGGGGGGGGGGCACGTGCCCCCTGTGCCCCCCCCCTGGATCCGCCACTGTCGCTATCGTATCATATTTTAGCATTGGGTATTGTTCGAATATTTTGTAGCCTGCAAGTTGCGCCAAGCACTGTTTTATTTTGCCCTCAGACTTTATTCTTAAGTACCAACAGCAGTAGGCCTGAAATAAACACATAAAGATTTGCTCCTTATGATACTGTTTCACTAACATAATACAACTCTTCCTATTAGCAAGGTTGTACATCAGCACCTAGAAGCAATCATCATGTTCTTTATGACCCTAAAGTTATGTCATTATTTTGCAAGAAAGTAGTCCCATATTAGGAGAAAACAATTTTAGTTGATGTTATTCCTCCGTCATTATATTCATGTCGGGCAAACAATGATTTTGTATTCTCTTTTCAAAGCTAAGTAATCAAAGTTTTACTCTTTTTTACTGACATCATTTCCCATTTTTTAGTCTTTCAGATTGGAGGCTGGAGAGTGAGCCGTATTCACACTTCGTATGTAATACTTAGCCTATATAAGGAGCGCAGAGAAATTTATTTCCAATTAAGATGACTGCTAAATAGTGATGCATAGCAAAATGATATGGTAACATCGGCAGGCTCATCAGTATACATGTGCAAAGTGAACATTAATTAGTTTACCCTGGTGATGGAAATAATTTTTCATAATCATTTCCATCTAATGTGTTTGGGCTTTCAGTGACTTAAGTGTATTCAGTTTTTTTAAATTGATGTGTCTGAACGACATCTCTTATGCCCTGTAGGAAACAGTGTCGCTTGTTGTGAAATACTGTAAACACAATTTTAACATGAACACAGTGTGGAGATGTGTGGAAACAGACTGACATAGTGCATGTAGGGGGATCAAAAACACTATGTAATCACAGTGTGAAGAAATTGATTAAATAATGTGAACACTTTAGACATAGTATACTAGCACTATGTAAACACAATGACAGTACTATGTGAACGCAATGGGAACATAGGGCGTGAACACATGCTTTCAAAACTGTGTGAACAAAATAGGAACATATACAGTGTGATCAAACGTGAATATACGGTAGTGTGAAAACTGTGTGGAGAGTAATTGTTGTACACATAATGTGAACACAGTATATGACTGTGTAGTACACAGTGTGAATCTTCTGTCCAAAACAGGTTATATCTGTGTTAACATAGTGTTGATACACAAAAGTGGGACACAGGGTGAATGTAGTGTAAGAACAATATGAACACATTTTTAGACTGGTGAAATTAATTTGGTATACAGTGAGACAGTGTGTGAGACTGCCATTTAATTACTGTCCAAATCAAGTCCATTACTCTGACAATGAATCAGCTCAATTACTATAGTCCAATTGAAATTGAATTGGTCATATTATTAGCATAATGTTTGGGAATGCACAATGTGTTCCTCACTCTGCCTAGCTTTCTAAACGGACAAAATAATGATTATTATGAGTTTTCGGACAAGCTGATGAGCGTCAAGATGCTCCTTAAAATATTGCATCTCGTGAGCCAGTCTTCTAAGTTTAATTTCTTTGCCTGCATAAGACGTGCATTATCATAGTAGCACAAAGCAGTCCGTTGAAAGGTTAGTTTACTTAATGCAGGTGGGCATTGACTTCTCGTCAAACACGCATCTCAAGAAGCCTAATATATAGCAAAAGGATATTCTTTTAAAGACTGTTTTCAATTTACTGTGTTTGATTAAGAAATTCTATGAGCATGGTACATGGCCTAATTTGTATTGTGGGGTTAAGATAATGGTTTCTGCAAAAACGGGGATCATAAATATAATAAAAAATATAGGTATATACCCGAAAAGGTTATATTCAGTGTTTAAGAGTGAAATGCCAATAACAAAGAACATCTCAATCAAAACCATGTTAGGTGCAAAGAAATTATTCATACTTGTATTTTAATACACTGATGGTGATACGAAAATGTAGAGGCGCCATTTTCCAAACCACGACACCCTTGTTTGGCAAAGTGGACACAGCTAGTGTTAACCACATAATGCGCAAAAGACATCACGCATTGGCTTTGCCTAGCGTTGCACAGCTCTGTCATGCCTGTATCGCTCGCTCTCACTATAGCTGGCTGCAGAATATGAGAGTTAAACATGCCTAGTTGACACTTCCCGATCGAGATGACTTGCTTGCCTCATGGTGACTGTGGCGGCGGAAAGACGTTGTTAAAAGGCGCCTTGAGCTTCCTCAGCAAGCACAAGCTAGGAAGCCCTCGTTGCGTCAAGCAAAAGCTAATGAAATATTAAGCGCAGCCCGGGAGGTGATTTATAATAACGGTAATTCGCATGTTGTGTAGGTGACAGGTTATATTTCCGATGTTTTCGCTGGTTCTAATTTGCAAGAGACTAAACTAGGGAAAAGGGTTGGAAAGAGAGAGAGAGAGAGAGAGAGAGAGAGAGAGAGAGAAGAGGGGGTAATAGAGAAACAAGCATTGGGATATACAAAATACATGCTTGTATGAACGCGTGTATTATAAACCTCCAAAATACACATCCCTGTTTATGCCTATCTTTAACCTTTTAAACATTTTAACTATAAAGCTTAAGGAATATAAAAGAAATTCAATATAAATGTACACAATTTTCGCCAATAATGATGATTTCAAGTTTCGGGCTTTATGATTGCAAACGAAAAGTACACAGTACAAAGGAATCATTAAAACCGGGATTTTGTATCTCTTCTCAATTTAATTAAAAACTGAAAATGATCACAAAAAGGAAAATCCATGTATAAAACGTCACTGATTCTTTTAGAAATGCGAACATGACATCAAATAATTAGTATACAAAAATGATAGAAGTATATATATTTGCATAAAATCACAATTAATCCCGCATCTTATGGAAGCAATAAGGAAATATTCTATGAAGGAAGAAGGTGAATTAAACTTTTGAAAAACAAGGCAACGAACAACCATGATCGTTAATAAATAAAATACACAAGTCAATACTAATATCATTCGAATAGCTGCGAGTTAACGTGAAGGGGTGAATCATATTGACAATTGCCCCTCGGCTTACCTACAAAACAAATAAAGACAGAGTAGAACAAACACAAAGAAATAACGACAGTCATCTTGGATATAGTTAGATCGTTACTATGGCAACGGTGCGTTTCCTCTTTGCTTCGCTTTCTTGGAATGATAAAGGTTCTATAACATTTAGATATTCAATCTTGATAACCTTGCACAAGTCATGATTCGAAAACTGATAGTAGAACATAATATTTACAAAAAAATGTTATTATAACATGCACAGATGGGATTGATGTTATCTGTCCAGGACAAAGACGTATAGTTCGCTGCAAGAAGCTGTACAAATAAAAATCCTAACTGCATTAAATATGAATATATTGTTCACACCAGCGCGTGCGCCAAGAATAGATACAAGATGACTGTGTTTGCAGCTCCTTGATTTGTCGAAAGCCTCTGAATTCAAATAATAAACTGATCACAAACGTGCTTGTGTACATGAATGCGAGTGCGTTTGGGGAATATGAACGATGTTTACATCAGGAACTGACTCTTTTTGGGGTATTATCTGTCTACTAAAACAGCTCAATACTAATAAACATAGTCCAGTTATACCTACCTTATATTTTTGCAGTTAGTTTACAGCATTGTAAGATCATATTGAATTGTGAATCAGTGAAATACATCGGCAAATGTCCCATAAAATCCCCTCGCAGGGGAAAGCGAAGTAACATTAATGACTTACCTTCTACGAAATGTTGTCGGCAGAATCTTCCGTGGCGCCAATTTTCACTTTGATTTTAGGTGCAATGCTATGAAGTGTCCAGGCAAGGCGTGTGAATTTACAAAATATTCTTCGTCCAACCAGAGGTTATGTCCGATCTGATCGATATTTGTGATGATAGAGATTCGTCGATAATTGGACTCTCAGGAGAAATTTAAGATTTGAAGCTCACAATCCGAATTCTATATACTTATTCTCTGAACGCAGTGGTATATCCTATATGCAAAACATGCCTTTTCCACTCTAAAATGTTTGCCAAACCACTAATTCTCAGTGCAGTGCAAATAGAGCATCACAATGGTATCTCCTCGAGGAAAGTATAAGAGCACATCCACTAGCCCGTGGTCCAAAAATAGCTCAACAAAAAGGGGGTTGTTGATTATACAGCAATTGCTCCATGTATGTGCGCAAGTAGTGTTTAGCTGTCATCCAGGGAGAAGTAATTTTCATAATGATATGCGGGCGGGGTATACGACGCGCACGCACGGTCATTGTTGTATGAGATCACAAATGTGTTGCGTGGAGGGATCTGGCATGCATCCATTCCGCTCCTGTTTGCGCGGCCAGGAAGCTAAAAGGATGCCCATGCACAAAGCACGGCAATGCCTGTATATGCGGTTAATGTCCGCGCCTTTCCTTTATAGTTTAAGCTCGAGCTGGATGGCTATTTCATTCACGTCCCTGATGACTGCTGTGTTGCCCGTGAATTTTGGTCGTGCATAAAATATAACTATTTTCTCTCAGACGTCCGCATCAGGTTTTGGGGCGGATGTCTGCATTACAGCCGGTGTCATACGAGAGACAGGGGTTTCTGGTTTAGTAATTATCCCATCATACTGCTTTTACATATCGCGGTCCTTCGCTAGTGAAAATCCTATACAGTGCGTCCCAGAAAAAACGAAACCGAGAAGTATCGATGTTCTATCATAACTTAATCACAACTATAATTAATGAATGATACATATTTGGAAAGCTTAGAGTCTCCTCTTTCATTTGATGCTACTCAGATAACGCATATTTCACGCATGAGTGATTAAAAGCAATTTGAAGGAAGGAAACCAAAAAGACATTTGGCGGGCGGTATCTGAATTTCGAAGAAAAATTCACATTTCTAAAAAGTTGAGTTTCTGCCCTTTCATATGACACCTCAATCAGGAAAAATGAGCGAGGAATAACAAAGTTCTGTTTGTTTAAAGTAGTGCTTGCATTTCCATAATTTTATTAAACGAATTCGTTTTCACTGGCTGCCTGCCGTATCAATACACGAAATTAACAAAAGACTTAACTCCGTTTCGTTGACAATCAGCCGTAGACGAGAGTCTTCATGCATGGCTGATTGTCAACGAAACGGAGTTAAGTCTTTTGTCAAATCTGCTTTTTGCTACGGCAGGCACCCAGTTAAAACGAATTCGTTTGTTAAAATTATGAAAATGTAAGGGCTACTTTAAACATGGGACGCACTGTATAACAGAAAAGCTTGCGTTTCACTTTGTCTTGTTTCACCTTGACATTGGAAATGATAGAGAACCTCCGGATTCGTTGTTCTTGATATCAAAATTATCAAGCCATTACAATAATCGTTCCCGATGCGTTCCTACTATCTTATGCTTCCATAAATTAAGGAAATTGCCACCGCATGATTTTAAGTATCGATTGAAACCCATTGACATGTTTTGGGGTTAACGAGTACATATTATAACTTGACATACCAGTCATGTCTGAACGAAATCTGCGACCGGGCTACAATCATTTTAGTTTTCAATTTGAGATAAATATGTTTTAGGCATGTTTATTACCTTCCTTTCTTTCTCCCTCTATAGCTATTCCCCTTACTATATATAACCCCCTTTCTTCTCTCTCTCTCTCAGACACTCGGCCTTTCTGCTCTCTCTTTTTCTCTAGCATTTCTATGCCTTATTTCAGCTTGCTCTCTCTCTCTTTCATTTTATTATTATCATTATTTTATCTTACTTACAATTCTAGTTAATAATCAAGCAAATCTTTACCAGGACTGATCCGCTTGACAAAAAATACAATGGATTCTTTCTTAATTTGTAATTGCCTGAAGCACAGATTTTGCAAATCAGGGGGGGGGGGTCATCTCTCCTTTGACACCCAAAATATCTCTCAATCTTATCATCATATTGGGATCCTTATGACATTTGTTGATTTTTTTTTTTTTTTTTTTGGGGGGGGGGGAGGATTTGGATTTGGAAATTCAAATAAAATCCACTTCACCACATATATCTACATTGTATATCATACGAGAAGAAATCATAGATGTGACCAAATAAAACAACATTTTGATACATTCAATACAAGCATAACAATTATTTTTATTGAAATTAGCACAAGGTATTAATCCGATTGGGTACAAAAAAAGAGTACAATCTATATGTATTACATATTTGATTTTGTTAATATCCTGTATAGACTGTTATTAATGTCACACATAAATCACTGTTCTAAAACTAATAAATATATTTATAGGCATTTTATAATTATTACCAAGATTGGGATATAATTGTTTCCATGAATCATTAATGCAAAAAACAAGTAAATAAACAAATTCATGTCCAACTTGTTTTCATTATTCTTTTTTTAATTACTGGTAACCATCCAAATTTTGAGAAATGTTTGCAAGAAAAATCTCCCCCCCCCCCACACCACAAATAGCTTAAAACACCAATTTATCTTCAATACTGATTACATGTATTTGATTACATGTATTACTGGGCCAGTATTAGTATATATGGTCAATAGTAACTCTACACAAATGTGGATAACATGTATACTACCACACTGTACATGTATTCTCTAATTCAAAGCAGTACAGTATTAAGAAATGTGGATTAAAGCGCTTCCTATACAAGAACTAAGCTACGGGCAGTTGATGTTGAATCAACATTAAATATATCATAAATACTTGTTTCAAAGTCCACCCATACGGAGACGGAAGCACTACTAAATATATATATTTTACATATTCCTTTCTGCGACTGATTTCCCATAAACGTTATTATTCTAGACATCTTTTTCAAATCTATTCTCTTAACAGATTTTTAACTTCTTTGTGAGACCAGCAAAATAGTTGAGGATCTCCACATTAGACATCTACTCCAAATGAAGATGAACGAACAAAACTTTTTTTTTTTCTAGCTTGGAATGCATATAACATACAAATTTGGAAATAATGGAAAACAGACTCTCACCTTCCCTTAAAAACTCACACCAAACAGATACTAATTGTTGCCAATTTTACAAATAAAAATCTAGCCTTAATCAGCTTCCTCTACCCCTTCAGACCTTTTTCATGATCTTCAAAATTCTTTATAAAAGGATACAATTACGGAGTGAAAGAAAAAGACAATACCGGTAGTCGTTTAGATAGTTATTCTTTCATTGATACACTATCGACCTTCAGGTTTCAGCAATCTAATTATTGTATCATTCAGAATATAAAGTCTGTAATACTAGAGCATCTATCATATATTGTAAATTAACACCTGTTAAAAGGTAAGATCATTATAATCGGTTACACATTATTTCAAAATATATTTGTTCATATATGTGTACTTTTATCATTAATCCTCAGAAAAGATTTCTGCTAGCATGTATCGTCTTTGTATAATGTGTAATTTATCTTTGTATGTTGCATATTTTTAAGATGATTGGTGACATGAAAAATATTACCAGAATTGCAGTTGTATTCCAAGAACTGTTGGATATCTAAATATGTGTACGTAGGCAGCTAATTCAAGCAATTCTGTTCAGACTGGCATAAATACTCTTCCAATGCCCGTGTTCTTTAATAATTTTAGTTATTTTACAGGCAGGACCCAAAGTACATGGATCTTTGACAGGCAACTAGGAACACCTAAATATACCTTGATGAATATATGGAAAGTTAAGATGCTGGCAACATGGTTCACAAGTCATGCCCTTAGATTTGCCTAGCAATAGTCAAAACATTTTGTTTCTTCTATTTTGTTATCACATGATGAACAAACACATCTATAGGTACTATAAATATCATCTGTTTGGAGCCAGAAGGGTGTTAACTCCTATGGGTTAACACAGATTGAACGCCCCTATGGCTCTGAAGAGACGGATACTTTGTTTCCAACATGCCAATGGTGACACCTTTACTACAGGATAGATTGTCATCATATCAGTTTTGCAGATATGTCCTTGAAAGTAACAGAGAGTGTAGAAGCTTCCAGCACTGGCTGTTTGTTGTGAAGTACGGGGGAGTTGGAACGTGTTTTGGGGTAAATCTCCATTTAGCGGCTGTACACCATCTTGACAAATTCTAAAACGAGAGAGAAAGAAAGAGAATCTATACATTAGAAAAACAAGGTAATAGTCGCACCTCTGACCAAGGAAGTACATGAATGTTGCCAAAGAGCATCCCTGACCCAAGTTTGGTTGCACTTGGAACAATGTATGCAAAGTTACTTGTCATAAGAGAGTCTTGTGGGTAAAAACTTACATTTAACCTTAAATGATCTTTGACCTTAGGACATGACCTCCAACAGCATTAGATCATGAAGTCCCGTCCCCTGAATGCATCCCAACCAAAGTTTGGTCATAATAAATGAATGGATAACTTAGCACTGGCCATTTTCAAAAAAGCATGCCTAACTTGCCTCTGCCTAAGTTTGAGAAGAATGGAGCTGCTTTTATCATGTGTGAAAGCATTCTTAGAATGGAGACTGCTTAACTAAATCCTACGTTGACTACCAATTTCATTCAAAACTTGGGAAAAGGCAAATTTGACATGAATTAGAAAAATTGATACTGTGCAGCACCCTGTGGGTGGCAGATTTTAGGTGTCAAATTAAAGAAAACATTACAGGCTACATTGTGAGTTTCTTTGATTTAATGTTAATGTACTGATTGCAAAAATATTAAAAGGCGACTCTTGGCTACTTCAGTTATGTACATCCATAAATACAAATTATTTTGTTATTGCATTTCCTATCAGTAAAAAAAAAAATGAAATAAACAAATAAAAAATAACATTGAGGAATAGAGGATCGTGACATTGTGATACTGACCTTCGTAGTTGACTTGACCTTGAGCATCCTCACATCCAGATACCAAATTGTCAACCTCCTCATCGGTCATCTTCTCACCTGTTATTTAGAAATTAAAGTAGAGAATTAGAGATTGAATTACTTCTTTATTTCCCACCCACGTGCATATTTCTCGCATGCATGATATTGTCAATGTACATCTATATATTGACACAAGTTTTGTTTTCCTCATTTGGCCGATATCACTACTATTGGACTTTTATTCAAAAGCCCAACATATTTGCGTGATTGGATACATGATCTTCCTTTTTATCTTGACACTATGTATAGTCTGTATCATATTGGGTCAAAAAAATGTGAGTTAATTCTTACTCTTTATTCTTGTTTTGAAATGTTATACATTGCCATAAATTCATATAGTTCACATTCTATTTTCCACAGCGCATTGGAGACAGAGCATTGAACAGGCAGTGTGGTATACAGAGTCCTACTTCTTCTCATACAATCTTTATTTGCTCACAGGCTACCAAGCAAAATTGCAGCACAATTCATCTGTTTGGCACCAAAAGGGTGTTAACTCATATGATCGTACACAGAGTTAAAGATAAACTTTAGTACTGGTAATGCGATTGCATTTTGAAAGAAAAGGTGTGGAAAGGATCAGAAACAGTTGATCATGTAGCATGTAAGTATTGGTGTGCACTGCAAGGTTCTGGAGTCATCAAAATCATAATAAATTTGACCGAGTCTTGGTAAAGTAACAAGCACATACACAGAAAGCTATGTATGGGACAACACGCATGGTGTCGGGTTGGTACTACCTTGATTCCTTGTCTTTCTATGCTCATTACTCAGCCAGTATACATTTTCTTCCAAAATTGTTTGGCACGTGTCATTTATTTGTAATCTTGAACATTCAGTGTAAGTTTCGTTTGATTCTGTGAGAAATAATTTTCTTTTTTTTACAAGTACTCAAGTTTATCTTTAACGGCCTTCTGGTTCCAATTTGAGAAATCCTTGTGTAAATATTATTTAAGCCTGTGCATAACTAAACAATCCCTGTTTAGAATCAAAAGAAAATACAGACACCACCACCACCATCACTAAATCTCGGTATCACTCTAACTTGTGTTTGCAGAAGGTATTATAGTAATCTTCAACAACATGTGAATGGCAATTCCAATGATTTTGTTGATTCCTTAATACCTAAAACCAAATGCTCTGTTTATGAGCACGATTCTCCAGATAGTTTGATATGCATCACATCTCACACAGGCTCATCAACAAGAATTGGATTACCTTGGTTCAAAATTTTGTTAATATGAGCCTTTTTGCTTCCCAAGTGATAGGAAGGGAGAAGCGATTCTGCTGGTTTCAGTATGCATCAACAGTCATGTATTTACACGCATGTGTATTACCCTTGTCAGTACCATCGTCGGGGAGAATTTATCCTTGACATTTTTAGTTTTCAAGAGTCAAAACCATCAAACTTAATATGAAGACCAAGTGAAAATGGAACCTATTCTTATACGATCAAACCTTCCTTAAAGGCAACCTCTCTACAACGGCCACCTGACGATAGTAGCCATGTATTTTGTCTCCTATGAGAAAGAAATGTGCATTCATTGCATTGTAAAACCTGTATACAAAGGCCACCTGTCTACACCGTCCACATTTTCTGTTCCCTTGGGTGACCTTAATAAATAGGTTTGACTGTATATGAAGACCAAGTGACGTAGAGAATCTTAGGGGTGTTTCACAAAGATCCTAAGTTGAACTTATCTCTAAGTTGGACTTAAATATTATGGAGAGCCATTTGTAGCCTTATTCTGAAATATATTCAAATATATTCAAAAGCAAAAATTCAAGTGTTTTAGACTTTTCATAAATTCCACATCAAGAACGTGAAATCTCCCATGATAATAGAAAATATGACTGATTTGAAACAACATTACATGCCTTTTAAAATAACTTTTACAAAATATTTTCAAGGATGCCAATGGATTTCCATAATTTTTAAATCCAAATTAGATAAAAGTTTGACTTTGAAACTTTGTGAAACACCCCCAGGTCTCACAGAAGAATGCTGTTTCTCTTACCCAGGCTGGTGAGGACATGTCGGAGCTCAGCTGAGTTGATGAAGCCATTACCATCCTTGTCAAATACCCTGAGACCCTCAATAAACTCATCCTGGGTGCCCTGTTCCTTCTTCTTGATAGTTGCTGTCATGATTGGTAAGAACTCCTCGAATGGGACCCTGTGTCCTGTTACAATCATAGCAAAGACATGTTAATTATTATGCTACCGTTTTAGAGAAACAGTACTAGGGATATGGTCTAGTTCCTTTGAGTGATAGCTTACAACTGAAAACTCCCATCTTTCATTAGCCAGGTTTTTGACACACGAGTACATAATACTACATATTTACATTTATATCTATGCTGCAGATTAAAGTGTAAAACCTACTAATAATTGAATTTGCAATATCTAAAGATACAATTTTTTCATATACAGGAAAGAAACGTATGCTGTGTAAATCATAATATCATCATCATCATTGTCATCATCATCATCCTCCTCATAATAATATTATCAAATAATGAGTTGCCGTTCTTAAATGTCCTAAAGTCCAAAATGTGAAAATATCATATTTAAATTTCTGAGGACAGCTCATTAGTAAGTAATGACGTGCTGGAGGTCACATAAACATTACCGGTTAAACATTCTTTACATGCATGGACTACCAACCAGCAAACTGATATATCACTTACCAGAATCAAAATCTTGAAGAAGTTTCCTGACTTCAGCCTGAGTTGGATTACCTCCGTTGGCTCTCATGACATCGCCGAGTTGCTCTGTATCGATCTTTCCATCTCCCCTCTTGTCAAAGAGGCCAAAGCACTCCTGCATGTCTGTTGTCAGGGATCAAGGAGAGAAAATAGAATTGTTGAGTACTCGATGTACATCCAAGATGGATGCAATGTGTTGAAATCTTATTATGAGTACAAAAAAGCAATTAAGCATACAGGACCAGTAACAATTCACAACATTGACCAACATGTAGATACAAAATCAAAACAAAAACCACTAGGTACAGGTGAACATGCAGAGCTGCCAACCTTGTGCGACCAAAAAAAGGAATCATGATGGCAAAAAAAAGGAATTTCAAGCAAAAAAAAGGAATTCATTAAAACAAAACTTACAACTACGCACGACACAATTCCAATGCTTCTTTTTGAGAATACTTTTCTCTTCAAGTATGTTTCAACCTTAGTTTTCTATTGAATTTGTGATCAAAATAACATATTAGGGCAGTTGTTTGACGTGCGGTATGTATAAAAAAAAAAAAAAAAAAAAAAAACGTATTTTGTGAAAAAAACACGTAATTGGGTTTAAAAAACTGAATAATTCCGGGAAAAACGGAATGGTTGGCAGCTCTGAACATATACATGTTTAAATGAAATCAAAGAACACCACAGAATCATTTCCAAATCTAGAAAATGTCTAGACCTTGTTTGATACTAATTTTGAGGCATTAATGTTCACCCCCTCTCACACCCCCCCCCCCCCCCCCACACACACACAGTATCCCAAAGAAGTATGCAGTGCGATACAGAGACTTTCCACAAAACAATATATTCTCATGTACTGAAGAGTATCATATCTAGTGTACATGTAGTCTTGCCCAGTTGAAAAGAATATCACAATGAGTTCTTGAGTTGCACCAGTTTGTGGAAGGTATTTCTACTATAAATACACCAGCTGTACTTCAATCCTGTTGGCTGTAGGTATATATGTCATTTGGAAACAAATAACTAGATTATACATGAAGTACATGTAATTCAATTAATGAATAATTGTTGAGAAACACATCTGGGTCCCTCAATGATAATCAGCAGTGGCGCTGTGTTGTGGCACCAGTGGAGGCACCTCTGCACCAGACTGTTCAGGACAACTGCACAAGTCAGTGAATTTGTAGTGTCAATAATTATTCACTATCATGTCATGGGTCAGCAATATTTCCTTTTTTGTTGTTGTGGTTTTACTATTTATTTATTATTATTATTATTATTTTTTTTTTTGGGGGGGGGGGGGGGGGGAGAGATTACCTGTAACTTTTAAGACTTTGCAAATCTGTCTCAAATTAAAACTTAAATAATAGAAGAAATTATAGAACAGTCCTTAGAGCTCACAAGCATCTTAACTATATAGATACAAGTACACGTACTGAACAATATTCTGAGATTGCAATATGACCAGGAAAATGTAAGTACCAGCATATCCTTAGACTTCCAACGTATCACTTCACGACTTGACGTACATGTTTTTAGTATCAACTACATGTATCTACTGATATTGACCATAAATCTCCAGCGTACACAATACAAACAGACACTTATTTTACCCCATTCCACTTCCTTATCACAAAATGTACCTGTACTTGGTTTCTTTGTTGTTGTTGGTCGCTTGATTTAGGAAAAATTGAAACCGAAATCACTTCGGCTACCTACATTATTTTTTCTAGAGTGGGAATCTCACGTTTCTTGATATTTTTTTCTTTCCATTTTCACTCCTACTTCAGAGGACAGAGGTCGGAGGTTAAATATAAAGCCTCTATTACAGAATTCCATGCATGTTCCTTTGCAAAATTCTCTCCTTTTCGACTGAATGATTGAGAGTGACCTGATCACCTGATATCACACAGCAGGATATCTCCTAAGGCCTCTCTGCTCCACAATATCCTGACATTTCTACCTGATAAGATTTCATTTTTCTTTTAAAAAGCACAAACAAGAAGGTGGACAACAATTGTTCTTACTTAACTTGAGAGAGTGCTGACTGTGGCTTTTAGATTTAAAGTCGATTTGTTTGATTGAGCACAACACATTTATTTACTTCAGCTACTTGTTGCTCTAAAAGATCAGGCAAGCGGTTTAGTAGACCATATACAAAGTCTATTTTGCTGCAAATATGACCAGGGAGATGGAAGGGATCATTTCATTTTTATCCTGTTTTTGATTATCCTGTACAGTAATGTAATGTTACTATTTTAAAGGCTACATTCACCTGTATGCCATTTTGAAATGTTTTGCTGTTATTGTGATACTTTGTAATGGAATGTGGAGAATAAACCTAAACTTGTAACTAGATCCTTGATGCAAACCTCAAAGCATATGTGCTTGTCTCTTCAAATGACTTTTGGGTCCCACATAGTAACATTGACAACAAAATTACAAAGGTGAATCTTACAAACCAAATACTCAAATAACCAAAAGAAATTAAAAATGTATTATAGAATTATTATAAAATAGTGACTGGGTACATGGCAAACATTTCTTGGATTTGTAAGATACTAATAGATAGGCCCACATACATATGTAGTTCTACAAAATGATAAAACAACCATAAATTATTTTATCAAAACAGGAAGAGACAGGAGAAAACTCAATCATTTATGAGCAATTTCTGTTGTATTAATATGTGACTTCTCCTAGTCCTACATGTACATTTCATTATCTTCTATCTATTAAAAAAAAAAAATCATATTGTGTGAAATAATAAACAACTTGCATACTTCTACTTCTAGTCTTCAGTTCTACCCTTGGATTACAAGTAACACCATGATTCACAAGCAAAATAAAAAGGTTTGTTTTCAATACACTGAACCCTAGTGTCCAATCATTTAATTTCATAGCAGCTCAATTTAATTTTCTTAAAAGAATCTTAGGATTACTTGCTTGCTGAGATAAGCAAGCATAACATGAACTATAAATTTAGAATTTTTTTTTCTTCAATAGACAATATTCTTTACTTACTCCTAATTTTGACAAGATATGCAGTATATTCAACGCAATAGATTTGGGGATAACATTTGAACTTTACATTTATCAGTTCTTGGATTTATGATCCGATAAACCTTGTCAAGAAACCTTATATATATTTCTTTCAAATGCAAAATCAAAATAACCGGATTCAAAAGGCCAGCGTGAATCCACCATGGGAGATGTGAATTGGTTGATCCGTACGTTAAATTCACCTACAAACTGATTCAGACAAACCCCTGTTCAAAACTGAGTTACGTCTTTCAGATGGTGACGTTAAAGGTCGGTTGCCAGATGCAATTAATCATGTATCTGATTGATACATGTCTGCAAGAGCCCAATGCCACAGTACAGACACACAACAGAAATACACAAACACAAAGACATTATAAAAGATTTATAAATCAACCAATTTGATTCACATGATATAACCATGGACCTATTACGGATGGACATTCATCGTTTAGTTAACAAATTCATTGTGATTGTCTCCGTCAATGTCGTCTCAATAACATTCCGTACAATTTTCTTCACTTTGATCTCATGAGAGTCACTGCCAATAATCTGGGACAGAATCAAGATAGTGATTTTACACATGTTAATCTAAATGCGCAGAAGATAATAAATCGCTTAAATCATTGGAAATCGATGTGCAGTTCTGGTTTATTATCGGAAATTGTTGTTCTGTGTACTGTATTTTATTTTGAAAAACATGTTATTACCAGATAGAGGTTATAGCTATTTGGATTGGTTGTGATTTAAAATCCTGTTTCCCCCAATTTCCTCATAATATTCCAAAGTTACAACGCACAGGGCTTATAAAGATCACGGCCTTCTAATTGTTTTATAAGGTCATGGGTGTGTGTGAATCAGTAATAATACATTTCATATCACCAAAATCGTCTGCCTTTCAACTTTGCTGCTCCACATTGGGGATGTTTTTGTTTAAGACCCACTCTTACAGAGCACACCATCCAAACAAAACCCAAGAGAGGGAAACTGCTCCTTTGTCAATGAACGAAAGTGCTTACGCAGTCGTATTGTTAAAACAGCTGAATGTTCTCATAAGATGCACATAATCAGAAGGCCTTTTGGATCAGAGAAAGAATCACGTCGAATGTCCATCCGTAATTGGTCCATGATATAGATCTAGACTAACCAATAAATAAAATTGTAGAATAAAAAAAACATGTCCAAATAATCCAGCATAATTATAATTTTACATGTACCGGTATGCTAAAATATGCAAAAGCAAACAAAAAGCGAACTCAAAGAAAACACAAACAAACAAGCAACAACAAAAAACACTGGCCAAATGAATGTCCCTGCCAGTTAATTTCCTCTTCACAACTTTCATGACTCTTCTGGCTTCACTTTACTCTTTAGCCTTTATTTTTTAGTTTAATTACTCTCACTTCTAACAATGAAGAAGTAGACTCTACACTATCTCATACAGTGTAATTCATCCAACACACATGAGATAATTAAACAACAATAGTGAGTTTTTTAATGGATATTTTCAAAACCGGAAGTAAAAGCTCTTTGTATTGTACACTGCAAGGTGTCTGATTCTGAGTCAAGATTTTTCTAGATCAATTTATTGACTAAGTATTGGCTTTAATTGCACTGGAAATATTTCGTATTTCAATAAAAATAGGCAATTACAAATCAGAATTACTTTTTCTAAACAATAACACAATATGTGGGTCTAGAATGGGTCATGCCATGGCATATCCAGTCTCCTTCGCCACTGAAATCTTTCAGAATTGAATTTTTGTTTGTTCGACAAGGATGCCGTGCCCTTTTGCAAGCCAACGTTACACACTTGAAATTCACGCTGGCCCAGCCCATCGCTTGCGGCCTTGTGTCAATGGTTTGGAATGTGGATACATGGCGGACAAAAAGAACAAGAAAATCACTTACCGGAAAGTTGATCCTCAGTGACAGACTGAAATGTGAAAAGAAAATAATATGTACATTACTAACAGTCAAAATTTATAAACGATCATTGGCAAAATATAGTAAATTTTAATGATTTCTCACCATGATTGCAGTAGTTTTATAATTTATCGTCAGTCGAAAAATACGCCCAGCTAGTAGTATGGTTGTGCTAGATATATAATTGGCCACAATGTACGTGCACACCTAGAACGTACTCATCATTACAATGCTGTGCTAAATCTATGCAATCGTGATTGCCAGAAAAGAAAAAGAAGAAGAAGAAGCACTACAAATATTTATGTTTAAATTTGTTTGCTCAGCGTAGCGAAACGAACTAAGAGTGACTTTAAAAAAAATGGATGAAATATAAGGATATTGATTTGTTTGGTAATATAGGGTGAAGTACACCGTACCACCAACGCCCCCTCTCCCCCCCCCCCCCCATCGATCTCTACCATGGTTCAATTCAATTTAAATTATTTAGACCATCTTTGTATAAGAGAAAATAATAGTTAAAAAACATGCAATTTCATACCAGGCTAGAAAGCTTCCGTATATTAAATGTGTTTTTCTCTGGGGGGCAATTTTTCATTTATTTCAAGGGGGAAAAGGCAATTATAACGATGACGTATAATGCACATGGCTTTTAAATAGACATTCATAGAATTGTTCGAGTATCATGTTGATATGTCTTTTATTTTTTATTTCTGTATATAGAGTGCACTTTGCATCAGACGCGTACGCAGGGGGGGGGGTTACCCCCCCCCCCCTTCAATTCAATTTCAATTTCGATTTATTCATGTTTCCAACAACTTGAACATTACAAATCAATTATAAGCATTTAAAACAAATGTAAGAAATACATGTTGGAAACAGAGCGGTCCACTAAAAAACAATGCTTGTACAAGTGTGAACACCTTAACTTAGGAATAATGAGTAATTAAATGTACTCATCCGTAACTACAAAAGGAACTACAAAATAGGGTAAATAAAAAGGGGGATTACACGACCAGGCACGTAGCCAGAGTTTGATGTTGGGGGGGGGGGGGGGGGGGGGTGGCACATTCATGTAATCGATCGAGGTAAAAAAGGGGTCTAAAAAGTTAAATCGATCTTGGAAATTTTGGGGGGTGCCCCCCCCCCCCCCCCCCCGTGGCTACTTGCCTGTACACGACAAAGATATAAGAAAACGGTCATAATACAAAGAGTAGACAATGACGACAAGAAGTGAGAGATCGGGGGTACAGAAAATAATACAAAATGATTTGCTGCATGTGGGGTTGAGAAGAAGAAGTTAAGGAAAGAGAAATGCGCGTTAGAAAGGAAATAAGCATGAGAAGACACAATATAATATATCAAATTAATTTTTTTGTTTATGTGTGTGTTTTGGAGAAAACCCCCCCCCCTCTTTCTTTTGTTTCTTTTTTTTTAATTAAAAAAACAATTATAACAAATTATGCTAATGGTTACTTTAAAAAAGGTGACCTTACCCCCCCCCCCCCCCCCAACAGAACGAAATGTCGATCAGTCAAATTGTCAAATTTCTGGACCAAAAAAAAAAAGAAGGAAGTGCTCTTACCCAGTATAGACTTCCAGTAAAGAGAGTAACGTAAATGAATTAATGTGAGAATGGATTAACATCAATAAAAGCTTTTATAGAAACGGATTAATGCAGCGTTTTTCAACCTTTTTACATTCACGGCCCCCTTTTAAGCAGAAAAAAAAAGGGTCACCCCAATCCCAAATTAATTTACAGAAGATTCATTTTGCATCACTCTGCCACTCGTCAAGCGCAATGTACACATGGGCACATTTGTTTCTAAAGTAAAGAAAGAAAAAAGTTTTTTTTAAAGACACTTTTAATATGATAAAATGTTTACTTGATAATCAACACACTAGAAACAAAAATCTAGAATTGAATGTGCGGGCACCTCGCTGCCGGATACATAATAACAATATTCATTATTGTGCCGTCACCTCGATGCACAAATATGAATTATCCTGTATCTAAATATTGTGAGTGAGTGAAGCAAACAAGCATGTTAAAATGTAAGTTTTGAAAGAAAAGATAAAATATAAATTCAGGCATCTTGCTGTCATTTGGAAGGCTATTTGGGGTACCTCGTAGCTCAAAATAATATGGAGGTATCCATACAGGCATTTCGCTGCCTGAAACCATAATGTTTCTAAAGTTGCAAGTGAGCAAAGCAAGCGAGGAAGAAAGACACTTTGTTATCTTTAATTTCCTCATGAAATAGTATGTACTCCAACGGTTTAGAATATTTGGTTTCCGAAAAATCGATATTATTCCAAAATAATAACAATTTGTTTTATATTACTATAATAATCTCACTAAATAGAGTATACAAACAAACAAACATGAGTTAAAAAATTTACATTTACTCTAAGTTTGAAGACACTTTTTCTAATCTAGTAACAGAAATGAAGGAGAAAAAAAGATAAAGAAGGTAAGGTATACTTTAAAAATATCCTTTCACAACTAATATTACCAAATCTTCTAATCACCACTGGGAGAAGACTATTGCCCAGTCTAAATTTTGTCATAATATTATTACTTCAAATATATTTCAAGACCAAACTTTTTCTTAAAGATTCTATATTCACAGAGGTGATAGATTATAGATGTTTTGATAGTGTTATACCAGCTCTGAATATATTGGTCATCCAATCTTTGCTTGATATTTGCTTTCAACCTAGAGGTGTTAAACATAATTATGAGATGACCACATACCATAAAAACCACAATCTCATTATAATAATTTTTCTTACACAGTTCAACCAGTCTGAGCGCTTCCCATCTTTCTTACTAGTAGACTATATTGTATATTGTCGCTGAGGGCGCTATGTACTTTAATATTTTTGTACCCTTGTACTGTCACCTTGAAGCTAAAATGGTTGCTACACATAAACAGCGATCAAATCTTCTTTCAAAGCACTCATTTTACTCGTTCATGAAAGTGTCTAGTAGGAAACCTATACATTGGACGTATGGACAAGTTGTGGTGCTCTGAAGAAATTATTAATGGATTAAAAGTTCACGATTCAAGGAGCTCCGGAGATAAACAGTTGGCGTCGCATCCTATTCTAAATCGAGGAGATGCTGTTTGCGACGCCGTTGGATTCCCGTTATGAAGCTTTCAATATCCGTTGATTTTCACGAGCCAGGTAACAATGCAATTCTGAGGCTGAGCTGATTTAGTATGGCTTCATCTGTTTTCGACTGTAGGCGTTGATAAGATTCTTTAAGAATATATCTGTGTTCAATTCTGCTGTAGATTAAGATCTCAATGCTGATATTATTGTTTAAATCACTTTTGCAACTTAATTAAATATGCTTGTAACTTCTGACTTGGTTTGCATGTTGTTATTTGTTAATGTTACTTGTTTGTTAGTGTTACTTCTGTAGATCAATCTGCCAAATACAGTTGTGTGACTATCAGACTAGTAATATGGGTATTGGGTACTACATGTAAGTTAGAGTTAGAGGCGGGTGATCAGCAAAACATGAAGTCATGATAAAGTCTGATAAAAAATGAATTGGGTACCAAATGCTAAAATAATACTACACACAAAGAAATAAATTAGAATCATTGTGAATTCTGGATACCGTAGGCCTACAACAAGTTGATTTAGAAATTTAGTAGAAGTAGTCTAGGGTCTAATGTCATATGATCACCGGTGCAGTGGGAAGAGAAATTGTTTAACAATGTAGACCTCCATGGTTTTACAATGGATTTCAGTATTTCATTTTGTTGGAACAGAATTTGAAGACTGATTTTATGGACTTGATTGATTCTAGATCTCCAATGATGGTCACTTAAAGCTCATTCAGATATGAGGAGATGATAAGTAAAGTAAACAATTGCAGGTTTTAATTTAAATGTGTAAATAAATGGTAACTGCATGCACAACAAAGGTAATATTCTGCCTACAGTAGGCGAACAGAGCAGAAGTAGTCCAATGGGGCGGACGTGTTTCTGCTGAGCTCCCTTGTTTCTCATATTTTTTCCGTTTTGGCGTTTGTTTCTATGCTGTGATTTGTACTAGAGTGATGATCTGGACGCGTACAAGCCATTTCTAGGATGAGTCTTTAGATTTAGCTTTTTGATTTTCATATATTTGGTGAATTAGTGATCAAATTTTGGTTTTTTTGAAAGTGAAGGAAGTCAAAATTGCAGTTGTTTTTGCCGCGCGTAGTGCTAGACACCTGTTGTCAGTGACAACATATTGCGCACTCTGTTATTTGTTTTATTACTTCTTTGTTTTTAATTGCGCATATACACCTGCGCCAGCACCTTTCATTTGAAGTACGCGCAGAGGATTTGTCCTTAACTTCAATATGCACATTTTATGTTACTATTAATATGAAATAATATAAATAATAAATAAATAAATAAATAAACAATAATAATAATAATAATAAATAATTATATTATTGGATTTGTAAAGATATATATATTACGCTTTGTACTGATATGTGCGTTGGGTGTGTTTGAGTGCTGATAATATTATTATAGTTCACAATTTGGTATTTATTCAATTATTGTTTTTATATTTTCCTGTTTTACGTGATTAACTTAATCATAATTTGTTCTTGAATCGATTGGGTGAGTGGTACATACGCGGTATTATTTTACTTTTAGGCTCTGTATAAGCTTGGCTTGTTAGAGCTCTTGTGAGTAGTGTGCCGCGGGGTTTCATATCCTTAAACTGCTGGCGAACAGAGCAACAAGACCAAGCTCTGTAATTGTTAGGCTTCTCCAATTAGTAGGTTTGTCCAATAATGCCGAGTTTGTGCCACAGAACTTAGTCGAACAAGTCGATTATATTAATTTTATGTCATACGTTTTTATATATTTTTTAATTTTTTTTAATTTTAAGTCTTAATATAGTTGCAACACGCATAACTTACAAAGAAATTCAAAATGAAGCAAGGCACACTGACTTTTGTGCCATCTATTTTTGTTCTAGTAGTTGTGGTATTTGCCGTCAATATTTTTGCTCAAAAGCGCGTAGGTAGAGCACAATCTATTAGTAATGTTTTCCAGTATCGAGACGTACATAGTTTTGTTGAAGAACGGCCTTCTCTGGCTGTGTTAGGCGGAATTAAAAAATATGAATTGAGGGCCAGCTACGTCAATTGGATGTCCACACACAGACGAAATAGGAAAAACATTTTGGAAAGAAAAAGAACAAGTATACTTCTATTGATAATTATTTTAGGAGGAGATGTTGAATTAAATCCTGGACCGGTGAAGTTTCCCTGCTCTGTTTGTAATCGGCCTGTTGCAAAGAACCATCGATCTGTGCAATGTGATCGCCAAGAATGCCATCAACAGGTACACATTAAATGTGGAGGAATAAC
Organism: Strongylocentrotus droebachiensis; assembly: GCA_035222895.1. Lineage (NCBI taxonomy): Eukaryota > Metazoa > Echinodermata > Echinoidea > Camarodonta > Strongylocentrotidae > Strongylocentrotus > Strongylocentrotus droebachiensis. The sequence goes on from JAVYIG010000066.1 coordinate 657,986, forward strand.
GCCTGATGAATATAACAACATACGGATACAGTGTCCTGATAGGAGAACGGTCTGGTTCTGTAATAGATGTGAAGATATGAACATTGTTCCTGATCTATTATCCATGGACTTACCGATCAACAACTCTTTCTCTGCACTCTCTGATATAGATACATTATCTAGCGAAGATTGTTCGGATATAGATGGAGAAGACAACGTATTGCATGAACACTCTAACGTGGGGGACAACTCTCCTGGAAATAGGGACACACAAGACAACCTACACCGCCGCCGACCAAAAGCAAGAACATTAAAACTTCTAAATGTAAATTGCAGAAGCCTGAAGAGTCTAAAGAAACAAAGAGACTTCCAGGCTTTAGTAGAGCAAGAAGACCCGGATATTATATGTGGAACAGAAACTCATCTAAGTGGAGAATACTTTACGAGCGAAGTCTTCCCTCAAACATACAACATTTTCAGGAAGGATCGTAATGAACATGGTGGAGGTGTGTTCATTGGATTACGGAAGGATCTATTGGGTATGGAAATGGACAACCTAGACACCGACTGTGAATCGATTTGGGCCAAAATCATCTTCGCTGGGAATCGAATCTTATACATCGGATCCTTCTATCGTCCACCGAATGACGACCCTACGAGTCTAATGAATCTCAACGATGCTCTCAAGAAGCTAACGGAGAAAGCAACACTGCCGAACATTATTTTATGTGGGGATTTCAACGCCCCACATATTAACTGGGAGAATAATACTGTTATAATAGATGCTGCACAAAATAAACCTCAATACGGGAGAAGACTCAATGAAACTCTCCTTGACATGACCCATGACAACATGCTCTCACAGATGCAATGTGATGCTACAAGAGAAAAGAACATTTTGGACCTCACGTTCACTACAATACCAAACCAAATCACCAAATCTGAAATTGTTCCTGGGATGTCTGATCACAAGGCAGTGTCGATTCACCTTTCCACCTCATTGAAATACACCCGCAAAAAACCTCGCAAGGTATACGTTTATAAAAAAGGCAATATGAAAGGTTTGGGTGACGACATTATACAATTCAAGGACTCTTTTATTAGATCTGCTGGCGATAGGGAGGTAAATCTAAATTGGGAAACCTTCAAAAGTGAATTATTTCGTTTGATGGACATACATATCCCGCAGAAAAAATTGTCATCATGGCAGGATGTACCATGGATGACGAATGATATCAAGAGACAAATTCGAAAGAAAAAAAGATTATACAACAAGGCAAAGAAAGTTGACACTGAACAATACTGGCAGGATTTTCGAGACATAAGAAAGGCTGTCAAAGCTAGCATGAGAAAATCATACGAGGAGTACATAAATGGAATATTTACGGACAGTGACGATGAAAAACAATCACACAAAAGATTCTGGAAATTCGTTAACAGCAAGAAGAAGGACTCGGGTACGATTCCCACCTTAAAAACAGCTTATGGACTTGCAACAGACAACCTTTCAAAAGCTGAGGCGCTCAATAATCAGTATGAATCTGTATTTACAAACGAAACCCGAGAGGCAATACCAGACAAAGGACCAAGTCCTTATGTGTCGATGTCAAACATAACTTTTACATTGGAAGGGATTGAAAGAATGCTTAAATCTCTCAATTCAAATAAAGCATGTGGCCCAGATCTAATTCCTGTCAGGATCTTGAAGGTATATGCAAAGGAAATAGCCCCTATACTTCGTGTCATATTCATTCAATCTTATGACACAGGCAAATTACCACAAGACTGGTTGATTGCTAATATTGTACCTGTTTATAAAAAGGGAAATAAATGCAAACCAGAAAATTACAGACCTATATCTCTAACATGTGTCACATCTAAACTGATGGAACATGTGATCTTTCACTCCATTATGGAACATCTGGATGAAAATGATATACTTGTGAAGTATCAACATGGTTTCCGCAAGAAGCATTCTACTGAATCCCAACTCATCACTACGGTGGAAGAACTATCCAGATCCTTAGATAACAACCATCAAACAGATGTAATGATTTTGGACTTCTCCAAGGCCTTCGACAAGGTTGCTCATCAACGGCTTTTAAGTAAGCTGAAATACTACGGAATTCGTGATGTGACCCTAAGCTGGATATCGACTTGGTTAACTTCCAGGACTCAACGAGTGGTTGTTGATGGAGAGGCTTCAACGTCGGTTCATGTCACATCAGGAGTGCCTCAGGGCACAGTTCTAGGTCCTCTTATGTTCCTCTTATTCATAAATGATATTGGTGCCGAGGTCGATTCTACCATCAAATTATTTGCGGACGATTGCCTCTTGATGCGGAGAATAGCATCTGTAGATGACACAGTAAAACTTCAATCAGATATGGACAGACTCTTGGAGTGGGCTAATCGTTGGCAAATGCAATTCAACGCCAAAAAATGCTACTCAATGCGAATTCACAGAAAGAGGCATCCCATAATGCACACCTATACTATGAGGGGAGATGATCTTCTAGGTGTGGCCAGCAAAGCATATCTTGGAATCGAGCTACATGAGCGTCTAAGTTGGAAATCGCATGTAGATGCGGTTACAAACAAGGCCTCGAGGACCCTTGGATTCATTCGGAGGAATCTCGGAAGACAATGTCCAACAGAAGTGAAAAAACTGGCATACATCTCTCTCGTACGGTCCCAGCTAGAGTATGCTTCGGTAGTATGGGACCCCAATAAGCGGAATCAAATAGACCAACTCGAGAAGGTCCAAAGACGTGCACTTCGTTTCATTTGTGGAAACTACCAGCGTGATGCCAGTGTAACATCCATGCGAGAACAACTTAATCTCCCAACACTTGAAGAAAGAAGAAAACGGGCACGTTTGTCAATGTTCTACAAGATAGCAAATAACAAAATTGCGATACCAATACCGGAGTACATCAAACCGAGGCAGCGCACTACAAGGAGGAGTCAACAACAACGATATATGAGACTAGGCTCTTCAATGGACTCTTACAAATTTAGTTATTTCCCCAGGACACTTAAGGACTGGGACGAGCTACCTCAAATCATCGTTGAACTGCCCTCTTTGGAGCAGTTCAAGGTGGCTCTTGAAACAATTTAGTTCCCTTTTCAGGAACTGTACCGCATAGAGCTGTATAATTATTATACAACTCTATGCTTTATCCTCATCTAGATGCTGAACAGGCGTTGATGAGTATCACCATAGAAGTAGAAGTAGAAGTACAGTGTAGTAGTACCTTAAACTGAGTTCTGTTATATAAGATACAAAATTAGATTACACATGTATATGAAGCGTACAGGTATAACACTTATTTTATCCAAAAAATAATAATAAAAAGAAGAAAGATCTGTTTGAAAATTGTTTGTTGTTATTTTTTTTCTTCTCATTTTGAAGTCTTGCAGACAATAAACTTGTCACATTCGATGCATGAGCTATACTGTAGGTTTTTAACCAATGTCAAATTCATAGGTCTATTTGATGAAATGTAGCATACCAGAAATAAGTATCGGTGTATCACACCCCTTTTTTTCTTCTTCAGGAGAGCGAGAGGAGACAGTTTTGTTGTCAGATTTTGTTTTCTCTTAGCAACTTTTTTTCTTCCAATCATGTCTCTTTAAATGAAAATGTGCCTTAAAGTGTTTTGGCCACAGAATTCAGTTGCTCCTCCATAAAAAATAAATTGCACAATATTTTGATAGAAGTTGTAGTAGCCAGTAGCCTTGATAAGGATTATGATTAAATTCATCTACAATCAAACCATGTTTTAATATTTCAAAAAATATTAGAATAAAGTTATCAAAATTTCAAATCATAACCAATAGATCACAAGAATACTGAAGGGGGGGGGGGGGGGGCATGCATTTTGAACAGTTTATGAAGTAAGCACCTGCATAGGACTGAATCCTTTATTATTGGGGACCTGGGGTTCAAACTCGCTTGGATAAAATCCTCTCCATATCACATATATGTGGTCTTTGCATACAGTAATGATTTTTTTTTTTTTTTAAATCTCTTTGACTTTTAGAGGATGAGTGAGAGATGAAGGCCATTAAACACCATGTGCTTAAGACCTTCAGGGTTGGAGCTACCAATGGCAAGGATTATGATTCTGATGGTGGTAAGTACACTTGTACATCAAGGTTATTTTTAGCTACAGATATGTTCACACCGGACCATAACAGTTTGAAAGATTACATTCCCCAAACTTCAAAGTTTTTTAACAATGATGAGGATTCACAGTACATAGGATAGAAAAACAACACCTGTTCTTTTAAAGTTGTATACTGCAAGATAGTGTAACCCCAAAGTTGTATTGCATCCGCATGGCACATATTGGAGTGGGGACTTCCCACTGCTCACAGTTATCACTCTTGGTTTATAGCTCCAAGTAAACTTAGAATTTTGAAACCACGAGTGCACCTACATGGAACCCAACTCTAAGTTTTAAACTACAAGTTTTAAACTGACACGTTACTGACTCTCTTGTGAATTTAGCTATAGTGTAGATCACAACTGGATATATCACTGAATTATAACATGAAAGAAAAGGTTCTTTCATACGTATTATGGAAGCTGCATTTGATTTCTTAGTCAGAAGTTCCTAACTCAATAACTTAATTTTTAATTAGATAGTATTAGTTGCCAAGTATTATTAATTTTTATTAATTAATGATGATTTACGAATGGTCTTGAACTAATCGATCTTGTAAAAGTAAAGATGACAATCGAATACAATATCTGTTCCATTTAAATTATGTACATGTAGACATTAATTTAAGGGTCAAAACACAAGTCAACAGAATCAATCAGGTAGTTCCCCCCTCTCTCTCCCTCTCTCTCAGTAACTTAGTAAGTTCTGTGTTTTCTAAATGTTGATGTAATCTCAATATTTTCTCCTTAAATGTAGGTAAGACAAACTCTAGTTTGTCCCAATCAGATCTCAGTCTGAATGCAGAGGATATGAGTTTCAAATCAAACTCACCAAGAACAGTGGATACTGCATCTACTTCAGGTAAGAATTTAAAAGTTGATTTTGAGTTGAGAGTTTGTGGTTTCTCCCCATTCGGAAGGATATAATCATTTCAAATGATTATTACAAGGAAAGAGGAAAGAAACTGGTCACACAAAGTTGATGGACCAAGAACATGTTTATCTTCAATGTATACATGTATGTAGCTGCGTGGCAGTCATCATGACAGGTTTCCACCAAATAGATTTTATATCTTTTAAATGAATAGGCTATTTTCGTAATGTAAATCAAATTTAATGCACAAATCGTTGTTTAGTGCTTCATACAAATTATTTCATATGAAAAATTGTATTTTATAAGTCAGAATGCAAATTGCATATCTTACATGTTGTTAGGTAGGACAAGCCATAATGTTTGTCCTACCTAGCAACAATTCTCATTCTGACTATTAAAATACAATTATTTGTAACAAGTGAATGAAATAATTTGCATTAAATTTGATTATATTACTAAAATGGTCTATTTTAAAAATAAGTCAAAATCATCACGGTAACTGACTATTAGAAAGCCCTGCTACTCAAAACTTGTTATGTAGTTCACTTAAGTGCAGTCTCCCAGAATTTACCTTCATTTGGATTTGCACAGTGTAAAGTACAGTGCAAACTGCAAAGTATGTTTCTGAATTCATGTCATTAGCTAGCATCAGGTACTCTTAGATATGTAGATGTAAACGGATGCTGAATGGGTGCATGTGCTGGATGTCAAAGGTCATGCTGATGATTGAAGGGACTGTTATCATAGGGCCCAATGTGTTTGCACACCTATAATATGTAGCTCCTATTCAGGGGTATCAAAAGCCTTGTTCAGACTAGAGAAAATTGATCTAAATTACATGTACATGTAGCTTAAAGAAACGTTGTATAAAGAATCATTGTATAGCGATTATAACATGAAGAGGCCGGTTGCTGTGACAGCTGGTCAATCGTCATTGCACGTTCGAGATAAGATAAGTCCCGCCCAGTTATGCAGCTTTTAGATATGATACACAATCAGATGAGAATGGAACCCTGACTTTTTCATTCGAAACAATGCTCAAATGCCTCAAACAGACGTTTGGCTACATGTATATGACGTATCGTTATGCAACATTCATACTTGATAATATTAATTACATGTATATCTTTCCTATGACTGTATGGTGTGGAACTGTGGATGTAGCCATACAATGAATTTTGGTAGTATGAACAGGGGGTTGGTAGTCATGGTATCTAGAATAATTGATAGAACTAGAGACATTTACACATCTTCATGTGTAATACCATCTCTATCATCAATATGAACTAACATGAATGAAGTCATGAAGAAGAATACTTTAAAGAATTTCAGCACACACTGCTTTATAATTTTCACATACAGTTTTCCATGCAAAAAATGAATTTCAAAGATATGTACTTGATAACATTGTGAAGTAGAAATTTCGGATTTTAAAAATACTAATTATTTATCTATTACAAACTGCCTACACACCACTTTCATACAGTAATATTCTTATTAAACATGATAATTGCTTGACTCATAAAATTGTTCATATTGCATTTCTAAACCTCAGAGGGATATGGATGATGAATTCCCTATGAAGAGAAACTTGATACTCTTAACGGTAGCTTTGATTTGGATTTGGGTCCGATTTAGACCTGACTTGAACAAGAAACATGGATTCATTGACCTTGACATGGTACACCCTTTCAAAAACAATCAATTGAAGTATGTGTGAGAAGTCAAGTATGGTAAGAGTGAGACAATTAAAGTAGACAGCTCAAGTTTGGTAGTATGTGAGAAATTTTATTTTATTTTGAATGTTTTCCCCGATGTCAATTAACGTTTTATTGTAGAGGTCAATCAAAACAATAATCAGATATAACACAAGAGAAAACAATTAAATGGAAAAACATGGAAAATGTACATAATACAGCAATATTTGGCATAAAAATAAAAGCACAATAGCTACATACATTAAAACAAGGTCTCACATAAAACATGATTTTGGCAGTATGTGAGTTTTAGTTCCCATTTTCATCTTCTTTCAATAAGCCATTTTCTTATTTACAGTGTATGTAACCAAATTTAATGCACACGCCCTTGTGATTTGTGAAGTGCTTCAATACAAATTATTTCATTCACCTGTAATTGTATCTCAAGAGTCACAGTATGAATTGCCTGCATATTTTGTTGCCAGGTAGGACAAACATTATTGCTTGCCCTACCTAACAACGCTACATTTTATAAATCTCCTTAGTCCGTACAGGATATTGGTCTTAGGGCGCGTTCATGCTTGATTTTGACGGCCAGAATCAGGCATCTGTTACGTGTTTAGTTTAAAACACGATTGCGTTCATGCTCACTTTTGAAGAATCACCGAAAAACGGCGATCACGAACGCCGATCGTAAACTCACAAAGAGATGCGTTTACAATTGTAAACGCGTTTAAATGGGGTCAACGCACTGACCTCTAGTGGGTCTACGTAGCATGCACAGTGAAGGTCACACAAGGCCACACAAGGAGAATTGCCTGGATGAGCCAGAGAAGTAAGCATGAACAGCTACACCGTGGAACTGCGATCACGATGAGCGTTTACGATGAGCGTTTCAGATCGCTCATTTTACCTTCAAAATCAAGCATGAACGCGCCCTTATATACCTCTGACTGGACATACATCAAAGTGACCAGTCTGGGCTTTATGACCTTTTAATGGGCTAGCTAATGACTACTCACTCAACACTTTAATGGATTGATATCATCTAAGTGGGATCAAGAGGAAGTAAATACCTCGTAAATTCAGACAGATAAAGACCTGATAGTAGCTCCAAAATATGTCAAATACCTACAGACATGTTGTGTTTTGCATTCAATAGTGTTAATATGTACCCTAGTAACATTGCATCACGATTTGCATTTTGGGGGGTTATTTAACATAAATCATGAGTGTTATAGATCTTATATCATTTATAGTTACATCATTCTTTTAAAATCAAAACTATAGTATGCCAGCACATAGTCACAAAATGTTCTTGTGCCAATCATGCATTGTAGTTGAGAATGCAAAACAAAATTGTTTTATCTAAATTCTTTGAATAAGCAGCTACAGTACAACGCAATATAGAAATCCACCTACAATGTACAAGTATGTACATGTACATGAAATCTAAGCAGTAACTTTGGAAACAGAGACTATTACATTAACTTCATGACAGAAACTAAAATGCCAAATAAAATATAAAAATGTCTGTATTCTTTTAAAAACCTTGTAGTATTCATTCACTACTTTACTTTGTGGCATGTATACATCTTCATGTACATTGTACATACATGTAGTTGAAAGTTGAAAGTAAATTCTCAACTTGACATTTTGTCATCAATGACAGAATAAGTAGCATGGTTGATGCAGTTGTATTAATGCTTTTTATCAAGGTCATACATGTAGTTGTATTCAAACAGGATTTGTCAAGTCATTTGCTCCCTAATCCCTGAACAATCAATCACAAATGGCTTTCAAGTATTTCTAGTTCTTATGACATAACCTATTTTATGGGAAAGGTTTTTTGTTTGTTTATTTTTCTAATCCCTTTAAAATATGAAATATTTTGTTTTGGTCGGGATGTTATGGATATCATATTCAATTTCAAGTGGAATTTTCCAGGGTCAATCTATGCATTTCTACTTTTTGTAGTATTGAAATACCAATAGTAGCTATACGTGCTGTATGCCAAGGTTTTTCATGAAGTTTTCATGGAAGTATCATTAAGTGCAGTACTTTTATGTAAAATAAGAATCAACGCCTCTCCATAATATGTGCATAAGAAAATCCATCTATTGGCCTTTCGACTGACTACATGTACATGCAATGTGTAGATTTATTTTTGTGGCCTACTCCTATAAGAATGGGTGCAAAACCAGAAAACATTTATGTGCATGAAATGCTTGTGGTTTTGCAAGTGAGTCAGATTCGTGACAGTTTCATGCTGCAAAATCAATGAATCACAATCCTTATGTACGTAAAAACTAAATTCTTGCAATTCACAAAAGTTTCTTGTTGTAAACAATGGCTCTTTTTAACAACTCGAGAGTTTCCGGGTGTACATTTTGCCACACCTTGTATTAAGTAGTAAATCATAGTCAATTTATAAACAATCCTCTTTCTTGCCAGTACCACTATCTTTAGTCTTTACCCCAGTCTAACTTGAATATGTACCGGTATGTTTTAACAAAGTGCTTTTGGCAGATTTTTAATAGTGACACGTTAATGAAACTTTGATATCAATTTTAGTGCAGGTTTCTTGGTCTCTGATGTCAATTATTTGATGAAAAAGCATATGGAGTGGTAGAGAGGGCTCATGTAGCACGGTGGTTCAATTATTTAATCTTCTCATGATAACATTTGAACATTTGAGGTTTTTTTTAGTGGCCTCTAATAATTCAGTTGGTGTAAAAGTTTCTTAGTTTGGTTAGGTAAAGAGGACTTCAAACTATTTTTTCTGTTGGGGGTCCAGATTAAATTTTAGAGTCTGCGTGAGCCCTATGTAGAATTTTTGAAATATTGAAATTTTGGATGCCTGTGTGTCCCGGATGCCTGGGGTCCAGGGTGCCTGTGCGTCCTGGGTGCCCGTGCATCCTGGGTGCCCGTGCGTCCTGGGTGCCTGTGCGTCCTGGGTGCCTGTTGGTGTCAGCCCTGGGTAGAGGAGACTAAGCTGAGTGCTCTTCTTAAAATACCCCCATCAGGTGAAGCTAAAGGAATGCACTTCATTGTTAACCCTAATACTGTGTTTTCACTTGTTTACTATACAATGTGTGCAACTGTGCAGACATGTGGGTAGCTAGAAACCTCCTGCCTTTACTTTCCTTTTGTTTTCCTACGTTCTTTCTTTGTGCATCTCTTTCAAGTAATCTGTTAGCTCAAACCTGGAGACTGCTACTGGTGTTTAATCATGAGGTCTGTAGGTCTGGAATGTTAGATCTGCTGATACTGGTCAGCCCTTTGAGATTGTTATATGAAATTGAAAATACTGTCTACAAATCTTATTAAGAGTTTAATTAATTATTAAAAGCATATAACAACTTTAGATATGAACTTGTTTTATTATTGTCATCTTTTCTTCTTCTTCTTCTTCTTCTTCCTTGATCCAGAACACTATATAATTACTTTCGAGGAACAATGTTTGATATTATAAGATACCCAACTTAGCAAGTGCAAAATAAAGTCAAAGAAATAGATTTTATTAAAACGTTATTAAATACATTCAATTATGACTTAGTTCCGTTGACTACAGTGCATTAAATTCCATTTGAAAAAAAGAAAAAAAGAACTTTTTTAATAAAAAAAGGAAATTGCATAATTCTAGTTGTAAACGTTGGATTTAATCAATTTTAGGGGTATGCTACTCTGGCCAGCTACAAGGGCAAGAAATCCATATTTCCTAGACCTACAGTACAAATGGCAAGGGCAATTTCAGAGGGTCATTTCGGCCGGTATAATGTACAGGGCATCACTTTAAAATGTTCTATGGCCTCTAGGTGATTTGAGGCTTGTCATTGCATACTAGCGCATCTTTTGAATTTGTTACCTATCCTCGTGGCTAAATCCTCTATCAAGGTTTAATCCATATATTCCATGACAAACCATGTTCTCATCAAAAGTACAGTAGAGACCCATCCAGGATCACCACACAGAGCCAGTGGTCTGTTCTCCTTTGTAAACGTCCGTCCCTGAGCAAATACAACCTAAATACTGTTTTCACTGGCAACAGGCATGGTTACAGGTTAAGTACTGTTTACCCTTGCGAGTGTATAATCTCCAATCCTGTGTTTCCAACCCCATTTTACTTTCCGATCTTTGTGTGCTTACGTTCCCCCTCCTATAGTGCCAGGACAAGATGCCTGTATTAGTATGTAAAGACCTTGTAAGCGGTGGTTTGGAAGTGAATAATCACATTTGGTTTAAGGATTATTACGACAGCTCAGGTTGTAGTCGAATAGTTTTATGAGCATTGGCTTGATATTTCTCTGCTGTCAAGAATTATACATGCTAGTTTTTAGCCTAACCAATTTGATCTAACAATTACAAATATACAGCATACCGGTACAACTTCCCTTTATTTCCCCCTTTTGTTGGGGGGGGGGGGGGGGGCAGGGGCAGGGTGCAGGGCTGAGTGGTAGTACAGGGGAGAAAGATGGTTCCATAGCTTTAACAAAAATCTTTGTGAAGTATTGTTGAGAGGATATTGCCTCCAATGCATCTGGAATACTGGATGATATAGAAATGCATATTGTACTTGAAAAGTGAGTGACAAGGATGGCTTCAAACTTTGAAGTACATCTCTATAGACTCAAACCACAATTGGTCATTATTCATTCTGTGCTTCATTCCACCCCATTGCCTTTTTGTCAACGGTTCTAAATGACCTTAGAGGGTAGATACTAAGGTCATGGGGCAGACATTAAAAATGAGTTCATTTTGTATGCCGTCTTTATCTGAATGCATTCACCATGACTTTATGTCTGGTGGTTTGAATTGTGATATTGATACCGTTGTCGTTGATGCCACCACACATAAGCAGGGGGCTTTAAAAGAGGGCACAGGGTGTACAGATTACAATTGAATTAAAATCTTTCTTTTTTCACCTTTAAGCCTACATGTTATCCTTCCCAAAACATTTATTTGAGCAGCTTTAATGTGATAATGACACCTTTTTAAAAAGTAAGCATCATTATTAAAGGATTTTTATGTAGAAATTGAAATTCATTAATACAAGAAGGGACACAGGCCTCATATTATAATGACATCAGAGATCATAATAAAACAAAATAGATGATAAATGTAATGCAGTGTAAATATCCTGAACCAGTGACATTGTTTGATGAATATGAAGTTATCTACAAATTTTGCTGTGTAATATTTATTTACTTTGACAAATATGATAAACATATTTAGACATATTTTCATTTCATGGCTCAGTCACTTCATGTATAGTACTTTTGGGTGACAAAGAGACACAAATATTCATCATATAATTGTAAATAATCTTCATCAACAGACACACTAGAATTAATGTTAATTGAACTGTGAAGCATTTACAAAGATGGTAAAATAGAGAGCTGAAATCTGTTGAGAGCCAATAGAGTGGAGAAGTGTGACGTCATCAAAAATCTATTTTTGGAATTTCTCAATTTTTTCTTCATATTCCGAAAGAACACCAAAAATAATGTCCAAATGTCGAAAACCAATTGAATATGTTAAATATTGGCTGAGATATGACCATCTGAATAAATATACTCCCCATACTAGGAACTCAGTGTTATATGCTCTGGCTCCTAATGGTTAGGAGCCAGAGCATATAACACTGAGCTCCCATAGGACATATATTCATTCAGATGGTCATATCTCAGCCAATATTTAACATATTCAATTGGTTTTCGACATTTCGACATTATTTTTGGTGTTCTTTCGGAATATGAAGAAAAAATTGAGAGATTCTAAAAAATAGATTTTTATGACGTCACAACTTCAGTACTCTATAGGGCATTATATGCAACTCTCTGTTGAAGTAAACATTCAGGAGTTAATGCCTTCCTGACTTTTAACACTCACTAACAGATGACATTAGCATGCATTACAATGTGTGCTGATAGCCAGAAGGATGGTAACTCATATCTACATTTTACATTAAGTTAAATAATGCCCTTTTGGCAGATCTCCACAGATCTTGACATGTAAATCCTCAAGTACGTAGGGTCTCTATGAAGTATGAAATATTACCATCAATCACCTCAAAATTCTTTACTTTGAGGTTTAGTAAATGAGTGCTGTAGTGTTTGAGCAATTTGTCAAACTTTGCCTCTTGTAGTTGTATGGTATGCTATTTGTCACCTTTTGACCTGATTAACTTGTTGGCACTCCAAAGGTGTTTGAACAAAGAATATAAATTGTGTCTGAGCACTGTCAAACTAGGCTATAAGATGTGTGACTAATTCAACTGCTCACACCTGCATGTACTAAACAATATTGCAAGAATTTAATTGAAATCATAAATTTATGACAAATTACTGTACCAGTACCAGTAAACAAGTTGTGATTTTGCTTGACAAATGATTGTGATGGGCCCTGCATCATAAAATTGTTGTAAATCTAATTTTGTTGACATTCTCTTAAAATGTTTGTAACTGTTATATTAACACACTTGTCTACTTACTCGAACTTCCAGTGGTTTTTGCGAGATGGACCCTAGATCTTTAGAAAAATAACACACCTGTACAAATCTAAATAAAGTAATGTAGTATCTGTAAAATGCATGAGTCTTTCTTCTTCTTCTATACATGAATTAGTAATTATTAAGCTGTAATATGTTTTCGAAATCTTAAACATATTGGGGAAGCTATGAAAGTAGACCAATAATCCTACATGTACTCAAAGGAAACCTGCACCCAGGTGTATGCTGAAAAATGAGATGAATTTTTGCCCTTTGATTTACAATATTCCTTATAAAAATGTAAGAGGTACAGTATATATATGAAGATATTCTTGGCATGATGTAATGCGTTTTAACATGACATGGCGCAGCCATTTTCTTGATAATGTGATGTACCAGGCGAGCTTGTGCAAAAATGCAAAACCTTCACACCTGAAGAGCACCATATTATTTATGCAATTTGCATTCTGTCAATTGTAGTACAAACGATAACAGCAGGTGAATGAAATGCTTCATCACCACACACACCTGGAAAGAAAGCATCCATGGATTGAATACAATTACTTGATAAAAGATTTCACATAGTACGTCACATTATCAAGAAAACAGCGATGCCCATGTCGTGCTGAGAAGCTGTACATTATAAGTTTATCAATGCATGGAGATCGCTACATTTACATGTATGTGTCTCAAGGTTCAGTTTGGATCCATTTCTTTTATGATTTTTATGATTTTTATGAAACCTAGAATTTTGTATAATTGAATAATTTTAGATAAAAATAAGAAATGATATAGTAGAGGTGTGTACTCTAGTGGGTAAGTCTCCAGACTGTTAACCACAAGGTACAGGGTTCAAATCTCTGCTGCACCACTGACGTCCTTCAGCAAGACATTAATCTATTATTGCTACACTCGACCCAGGTGTAGTAAGTGGGTACGTGGTTGCATCTATTTCATGAATGTACCAGGCACTGTGGTTACCGAAGCTAATGCTGGGGTAATAATATCCAAAGTCCTTCATAAGAATGGCATATTATTATTATTCACATTATGTAGACCTACATACAAGTACATACATGTACCAGGCATACTTTTTGTAGGCCTACTTCCAAGTTTTACTGGGCTTGTAGTGCCTTGTACACAGACACGACATACAATGCTACTTTGACTGACGCTTGGGATCAAGTCTTTCTTTATCAGGGGTATAGTCCTTCCAAGGTTTCTTTCTTTTCCCCAAAATATTCCATCTGGATAGATCGCAATTAAAGCCTTGTAGCCTATTATTTGTTCACCTTCTGGGGGAAAACATCTAACTGAGGTTTTTCTCCTCTAAGGCTTGGCTCATTTTCCCCCATTAATTGTGAGTTATTCGAATTTGTTTTGCACATTGTAACCTACTCATCCTGTACAGCTTCTAGAGCTTGATGCACAGTGTGTATTGTGGTGTCATCATTTGCTACGCCGTGATAATGGTGAATAAGCCTTTACGGACCCATGTACAGTACGGTATGCACTGTAGTACATGTATAATTAAATGTATCTGGGTTTAGCACTTACATTAAGAGCTTTTCTCACTAATGGAATAGATAATGTTGTTCATAAAGACATTGAAATCAAAATGTTGTCCCTGATACATGTAACTTTACTCTCTTGCTAGAGGTTGGGATCAGAGCAAAGACACATTCAGCCTTGATATCAAGATGAAGACATAGAAATACAGTACAAACGTGCACTTAAAAGTTTATAGAATGTGCACAAATTGTTTACAAATTCCATGTTCCCTATTGGAAGAGGGGAGAAATGTTAAAACAATCTTGTATGTAAGTCGGTCATTAATTAGCATTTGTGACTTCCATGAATCTTGTATCTTCTGTTACTACCCTACTGTTACTACTGGTTGTAAGTCTTTATATAAAGAGAAAGAAAAGGGGGAGAGGGGAAAAGAGGGAGAGGGGGAGGGAGTGGAAGAAAGAGAGCGAGAGAGGAGGAGGTGAGGAGGAAGAGAGAGACAGAGAGATGGGGAAGAGAGAGATAAAGAGGGGGGGGGGGAGACTAACAGGAGGGGAAGGGGAAGATTGAGAGGGGAAGGAGATAAGAAAATACTCCTCTAATATGCATATTAGCTATACAATTACCATGCACTTTAATATACATCTCCAGCGCAGCGAGTGCTTTGTCCTGACCAATATAATTGGTGTTTAGAATTATGCATGAGGCATCTGGCACTTGTGATTTATAGCATAAATTAGTTGGCACAGTGCACTATAAGACCAACAGTGTACAAAACAAAAGACACCATCCCTCATTGAAAATGATGAAAATTGGTAATTAATGATCATAGTAGGCATTGTACAATATGGCTGGTACACAAATGATTTGATAGTCAATTTTGGTGTTGGGGAGTGAGCACATCTTTTTTGGGGGGTAATATTTGTAACTGACATAATTATGACATTTTGTGTATGTTTTGAGAGCTGAAATGTTTATACTACATAAATGCTATTAGTGTCAGAGTACCTACATGTTGAAATAGGCCCATGATTGGTTATTCCAGAAAGATTTCAAGATATGTTTGGGATTATGATTTATTAAGATTAATTTGTTTAATTTGATATAGAAATTGTTATTTATCAAATTGCTAAAATAAGTTGATTCAAATCTAGCCGCTTTAGTAAGAAAAAATAAAATATTTTTTTTAATTAGTATTTTTTGGGGAGAGGGGTGTTTTTGTTAATGCAAAAATCCACTTTAATGAACTTGGAAATAAAAGTTATAGCATATTAGGTGTTTTCAATACAGCATCTATTCCATGTCTTGATCTTAAAAAGTAAATGCTAAGTAATAATAGCAATCTTAATCTATTCACAACAACATCAAAACCTGTTTATGATCATACTTCTAATCTACATCTCCCTACATACCGTAAATGAAACTCATACTTTGTGTATCTGCTATTATATATTAAACAAGAAGGAAAACACATTCCCTTTGAAGTGTCTGCCATCGCATACATTTCAACCTTCCTTCCGCCTATTATGATTGAGAGACAGCAATTTTTATGCTTGAATTTCAAATTCTTCCGTCATATTAATTTGAAAGGCGAGGTCACACTGCCAGGTCTTCTCAATAAGGCTATTCAAGAAGTTTGCCATTAAGCTCATCCTCATTGTATCGAGGATAAAAAAGTAGTCTTCAATACAGCACCTGTATGGACAATGATGCAGGTGTATGTAGATGTACACATTTTTTTCTCTCTCCATCTCTCTCTTAAATTCTTCAACATTTTCTTCAGGTCTTAAAAGCAAAAGGTTAAAAACCCTGCCACTTAAGTACCAGTAAGTAGGTTCATTTTTAATTGTTATAAGTCATAAATTCAAAAAAAAAAAAAAACGATGATCGTATTCAGTAAATGAATAATGTGCTGAATGATTCCTACTGAATGATATTACATGTTAAGTCCACTGAAGGCAATGTTTTAAAAACATGTTGAGTGTTTGCCTGGCACATGGGGCTTGAACAGTTTTTTTCTTCAAATGCTATATTATTTTAGTCGTGTACTTGTGTTATGAAATGATGATATTGAGAAGTAACAACCTATTACTGTTATAAATTTAGATGATGATATACAGCCTGAATTACGTACATGTACGTACCGGGTAGACATCTAAACTAATTGCACATCTGCTATGCTTGCATCTGTTCTTGCCCTTTTGCCAGGGGTAAGACGATGTAATATCAATTCCCTCTAAATGACATTATGATCATTAATTACCAACCATTTTAACCCAAACCCTGTTGAAAATCCAACAAAGGAATGTTCATGCTAGATTGGTCATAGGAGCAAGTAGGTGTTTACAGTGTTCAGGTACTTCAATTCTTTTGTTAATAGCATGTTACGCTGAATTAAAGATGACTACATTAAAGGCTGCATGCTGTTAATAGAACGGGGCATATATATAATACACTAGCATTCATTAGAGTATCCCAGTGTTTGAATTGAATAAGCGCCCAACAGCAACTTCCCTTTCAAATCTAGGAGAACAAAAGAAATTGGGATCAATGTATCGACTGGGATGACCAACGTTAAACTGTACTTGCAGACCCTCTCTAGCTGTCCCCTAGCTTCCTTCTTATTTGCTTTCCCTCGGCCAACATTCAACGGTAACGCGCCGAATGCGGAGGGGTGAACGAAATCTGAGAGGCACAAAAGTGTGCATGTAATGTCTGCCGTGCAAAGAATACAATGGGTACATTCGCACAAAGGATAATGCATGCAAATGTTTGCTGATTGTGCCCAGAGAGAATTGAAAGGTAGAGAGGCCAAAGGGCGCATTGCTTATGCCAGACATGTAGGGAGATGTGATGAGTTTTGTTTGATTTGAGACATTTCCTTTTCCCTCAAGACATCATAAATGTATTTGAGCTTCATGTACACTAAACTTGAGGATAAATGAAGTGTATTTATTTTGAAACATTGAAGTGCTAAACTGCTAATATACAGCACACATTGTAGTCTACATTTATTGGCAAGCATCCAACTAAATAGATCTAAAGAAATTGATTCTAGACACTTCTTTCTGAGTTCTATAATGTATGTAATAGACCATTTTCGTAATGTAATCAAATCAAATTTATTAGCACAATTATTTGTAATAGGTGAATGAAATTATTTGTAACGTGGCACTTTACTTGTGAGATTTGTGCATTAAATTTGATTACACTACAAAAATGGCCTATTGAAATTGATTTCTTCAATATTTGTTCATAAGGGCAATAACAACATCAGTAAAAGTAATTAAAAAAACTTGTGTTATTTGAATGTTATGTATCCTAATCAGCAAACTATTTTTTTTAGATGTATAGTGTAAATAGAATCCAATAAGTTATTTTAAGCCAAATGAATAGATAACATAAATTCTCTATTAACCATCTACACAGTTTGTGATGAGAAAGATTAGGTACTGAATCAAAGCCTTACTTCCATTTTAATCATTGTTCTTGTTCATTTGGCATTTAAGAATGCAATACCCCCTAACAAACAGAGAACAACTGAATGAGAGTATATATTGATTACCACAGGAATGTACACTGTGGGGTAACATTAGATCTGTGGTCATTGACCTTTGTCTCTTCATAAGGAACTCTGTTCGGTTTATTAGAACTCTGAGGAATGGAAAAAATAAATAAATGATAAATGAATAAATGAAATAACATAAATAACATTTTAACAAAATGGAATAAGTTGAAACAAAATACAACAACATATCTGCATTCATGCAAAATGATAGGGAGTTGCTGATTTGTAAATATCAATGTCTATATTACAGATGTATTAAAGTTATATTAACAAAATGTAGTTGGATACATCAGACTATAGGGCAACACATTACAAAATCTGTTGAATTTTACATGCCCTTGAAAGTTGAAATGGACAGTAAGATCCACAACATCATGGAGTCCAAAAATATTAAAATCAGCAAGATAAATAAGAGAACAAGACAAAAAAATAGTTTAAGTCGAATATTGATAAAAGTTACGTATTTACCTTTGAGGTTTATATTGATTAAAAATTAATCAACAGGCTGTGATACTCTTTCATTATTGTGCCCTCATCTTTACAACAAAAACAAGTCACTAATGCAGCAAGCATGCATGTCAGATTTGCTACCGCCAAAGAGAGTTTGAAAAAAAAATACTTCTTTGTGTAGGTATGAAAAATAGTGTGGTATTTTTTGTACTACCCACCTCTCTTTGTGTTATTTGTTAATATGCTGGTTGTAAATGCTTTATGGGTTTTGTGAACATTCTTACGGCTCATCAGTGCAGGACAGAGTGAAATAATTCTCTTCAATAGGAAATGTTGTTTTGTCACAGATAAAATTTGGCTGTTGAAAAATTGAATTATTATTAATTTCAGTCATTCTGTGCTTCTAAGTTGACAGTTGGGATTTATACATGTACCAGTCTTCATTAAGTTCAGTTTAAAATGGTATCAAGGGGATTCATTGGTAAGATGCATTGTATATCTTAAAGCATTCTAAGGTTTGATTATTCTGTAGACATATTTTCAGCTGTTTGGGAGACTTTTGATTGATGCAGCACTATCAAGGCTAGATTTTGGCACCTGGTATTCAGTGAAATTTTGTTGCACTGTTCTTTCCCATGATACCAGGAAAATGACTGTTTAATAAACAGACATACATGTGAAGTGTAAGTCTTCTGATGTATCATGGTTTGTTAAACATAATTTTTTGTAGGAAGACAAATCATACGCTTTAAATAGTATGATCGAGTATCACAAATATTTATTTGTAGTCCTACATTGTTCCTGCCAAGCTGTACTAAAAACCACTCTTATTTCAACAGGGAAAACCTCCAGCATAATTGTATATGCTTCAAGTTACAAACATTGAATTCCTACTAAACTTTGATAAGTTTTGATCAAAAATGTATACAAATTTGTCTCTTATAATGCTTATAGTGTATAAGCTTTTAAACGTACAAGAATTATGTTAGGGGTAATTTGATTTCATCAGAAATTCACCTGTAACCATGAAAAGTTTAAATTTCATTCTTTGTTCATGCTGAATAAAGAAATGTAGGAATTATAAATATATAAGAAGCTTATCACCAATTTAACAGGCCAGTGCATATTCTTTGTACACTTAATGATGGTATCAGTTGTAACAGTCATTGCTTGAGCAGTCAATTTGAAAATTGCTGACTGATATCATCTTTAAAATCCATCGTTTGTACGCCAAAAATACATTGGATCTGTTCCAATAGAATGAGTTTTATGTGTGTGGGTTGTCAGTTTATGATGACATGGTCATGTCTACATCCTTAAAATTAGCGTAAATTAGAAGTGATCGTGTAGCAACTGCATAGATATTTGTATTTAGGACAAAATAGCCATGCCTAGTATCACTGTTTGAGGCACAATTATTGATGCTGCATGATCTTAGCAAATTTACAATGTGATACAGAGATAATCTTTTACAGACTGAAGGTCTTCTGGAACTTTTGGAATAGAGAGATACATTGTCATTATTATCTTTATGATATGAGGTCTATTATATTGAATAAATCAAATGTTTGATTTCGTAATGACTAATGAACTTGTTAGTGTTGTTAAAACTTCTGAAATATTTCTTCAGTGTCAAGAGCATAATCTGATTTCCAATTCCATTAGTCCATTGTTCAAACAGACTGTTATCAAACTGTATCTGTGAAAGATTAAGTCTGATGGTGTTAGTAGTAGTAGTGGTAGTAGTGGTAGTGGTAGTAGTAGTAGTAGTAGTGGTGGTGGTGGTGGTGGTGGTGGTGGTGGTGGTAGGGGTAATAGGGGTAGTGTAGTATCTGTAGCAGTAGTAGCAGCAGTAGTAGAAGAAGTATCATCTTCATTGTTTTCATCATCATCAGTGTTATTGCCATTATTATTGAAATGGCATATTTATACATTTGTATAAAGCATCAGTTCAAGTATTCAAACAACCCTGTTGGCGTAATTGTTGATAACTTTAAAGGTGCAGGTACATGTAGTATATAAAATGTAGAATTAACTTTTTGTGTATTTTGTATATTATCTCTCACTTTGACTGTAGGCTGCGAGTCCCTGTGTGTTGCAAGCACCATCAAACATTAACTACTTTGAGTCAGAAGTGTGTTACCCCATAAAATTATACACATTATTTTGTTATACACTTTAGACACTGAAAATTAACATTCTGCTGTCCCATTTGAGGGCAATAATGAATGGCATTACTTTAATAGTAAACAATTATTATTTGGAGTTCAATGTCTTTCTGGTTCTACCACAATATATAGTTTTCTATACTACAAAATGTTTAACAGGTCTATAATGTGAATCAAATTCTGTTTCTTGTTAAGAGCCAGAAGGGCATTTAAAGGTACTATGTCCCATTTGCAGGCCAAAAAATGAAAAGGTTAAATTCCAACAGCTTTTGAAAGATAAGACTAATTTAGAACTTCCCTAAAAAAAGGGGGGCTTGAAAATGCCTTTAAGTGGGAAAATAACGACTAGTAGTTGTCGAACCGACTTAAGAGCTATAGAGCCAGTAAGTAATAGTCTGATTTTCAGACCATTGTACAGAATGGTCCTACGTTTTATGCTGCACAAAGATTCAATCAGTTTAATTTTGGCCATTACAAGAAGTGGGTTATTGATGTAGACAAATCGTCGCTGTTTTCACGAAGTGACGGTAGTGAAAAAAAATTGCATTCACTTTGCGTTATGATTTTCCTCACTACCGTCACTTCGTGAAAACAGGGACGAAATGCTCATGTACCCTTTACAGCTCATTTTATGTATGTTATTACCAAAGAAGAAAATAAGCCAATCAGTCACTCAATAGTGTCTGACAGTAAAGTCTAGCAAGTAAACGGGTTTCCTTGCATAATTTGAATATTAGGACACTACTAACGTTTACATTTCACAGATAGGACATACATGACATATTCATAATTCCTGCAAAGTTCTACAGAATTTGATGTTGGCTGCAAAAGGGACATAGCATCTTTAACACAGACTTGAAAACATAATTTTGGTTCTCTTGGTTCTCAACCAATAGTCTATTAGCCTAGAATCCCAATTTGTTAAATGTGTCAGCATCAAGCAAAACTAAATATCTGATCATTTGTCTTCATCATAATGTCATACAATATGGCATTCTGTGTGCATAAAACTTCTCAAATATCTGGAAAGAATGTTTGTGATGACCTCACCTCTGACCTGTGTAGGAGCAGTTGGAAGACAGCAGAGAAGAAATCAATGGTATTTGAACATTGGTGGTAAGAGCGCCATCTGTTGGCTAGTGTTGCAAAACAATATTTGCACTGGTCCTGTTCGTGTTGTAATGAGATCTTGTCATTTCATTGCCCCATTGATCAACAAAGGGACATATTTTGGGCTTTTTTAATGATACAGCAGACTTAAATTAGATATAAAGATATATGAATTGCAATTGTTTAGCTCCATTGCTTATTCATTTATTTATTATATTTTTAATTTCATTCATTTATTTATTTATTATATTTTCTAATATTTTTGCTTGGTATCTAAAAAACACATTAGGAATGATATTATAAATTGAATAGATCTTGTTCTACTAGAAATTCTACAAATTCTGACAACGATAGACATATATTGAGATATTTCCACTCATAATTCCAATGCACGCCTTATGCCCTGACTGCTAGTAGATTTCAAACAAAATGCGATATATGTAAGATCTTATATCTCCTAATAAAATCATATTGATTGAGGTTCAAAATAATCATTTAAAAATGCAAGTAATAAAATTGTGGTTGATGGAAAGGCCTAAAAAAGGTTTGAAATCTGGAAAATATCATAGTTGTGGAATTGGTTTCACAATGGGTCTTTTTAGATTTTTTTCTTTAGGTGGAAGGCTAGAAATGTTATACTCATTATTTGAAAACCTCTTTCAGGAATATTTAATTTATATAAACATTGATATCACACCATTGAAGGTCTGCTCACAATGAATGCATGCTGACCTGTGGAACAAACAAAAGACAAATACAAAAACACATTAACAACAATAGCGAGAAAAAAAAACATATTCAAGGTTATTTTTGGAGGAGTTGTTCGTTTTATTGATGAGTTCATTTTCCTCAGGATTCAAGTTTCTTTTGGGATTTTCTTGGAATAACTTTTTAGGAAAATAATTACCTGGTTCCTACTTCCTATAGATCTGTGACTATAGACTGCCAAAAACAGTAGATGTTCGGACGTTGTTTTTACAATACCGGTAGTCATTTTGAATGTCATTGTTGTAGTCTTGCTTTGTTCTTGGCCACAATGTCTGACTGTTTGAAATCCATTCATTCTTACATTGTATATTTATATTGATTAGTTCATTGGCTCTGTGCAGGGTACTGTTGTAAGACTTGTTTCAGGGCCCGGTTTCATAAAACTTGTTATCATTAACAACTGCCACAGATCTATGACAAAGCTGCTCACAGCCAATCAATGGCAACGATTTCAGAAGCTTATAACAGTTATAGTAACTTGTTATTTATAACAAGTTTTATGAAACGGGGCCCAGAAGTACAGTAATCAAGTGAGGCTCAAGCTGAATGTGATTTATGTATATCCCGTAGACTGTATCACAAAATTTAATATGTTTTTGTTGTTGGTGCAATACCACTAGAATGTAACGTTCAAGTTATAAATAGTTAAATACCAACTATTTCCACAAATCCATATATAGAAATCTGTAGGGAAGGCAAAACCTTACCGGTATGTTAAAGTGAGAGACAGGAGGGTGTTAAATTGTATACAAATAATAATAATAATAATAATACATAAGGTTTATAAGGTGCCAAATCCACTTGACAGGCAAATGCTCAAGGCGCAGCAATGAGGGCATTAGTAAGAATTACCTATATGTGCACGAGGTACCTTTGGAACAGTCTAACACGGATGGTTTTGAAGGTACCGAGTGTAGGTAATTACACTAATGCCCAAACAAAATGATGTGTATTATTTGTTTTATAAGATTATGTTTTATTTTGTTATAAAATGATGTTTTATAACATGATTTTGATAATGACCATTGGATAATGACCGGTCATTATCTAAATTACGATTACGCGTTAGGCAAAATAAATGCCTGGTCACGTTTATGCTTTCAACCAATCATTTGATTAGGATCCGCTTCATCATCTTATAATATGAGATAACACCCTTCTGGCTTTCATCAGATGACTTTGGGGATTATTTTTTTTGCTGCATTAATTGTATGGGCCTAAAGGTGGCCTATATTAATTGATAACCTACTGTGCTTTATGTCCCAGATATGAGTGCTATACAAGAATCTAAAAAAGAAAATTTGGGACAAAGAATATTTTATAACAATGGTAGAATACCAGGTATGTAGTAAACCACATTCATTCTATGTAATATTATGATTAGATTATTTTTTAGCAGTGAAAACATGATACCCTACAAATATATCTCTTCTGTATGTTACAGACAATCAAAAAACAAAATATATAATGAAATTTTTACCAAACAAGACAGAACTTTGTCAAAATGTACATCACTTGTATTTTTTCCACCTGCACTTTTCTCTCACCACAAAAAAAACCAAGAAACAATTTGTCTTGCCTTTTGATTTGAAATAGACAAAAGTAATAAATTACATGAATTACATCTAGCATAGAACTGAAATGGGATATATTTTGTTGGGGTACATTTTGCTAATTGATTTGTGCTCAATTGAAAGTACACAAGAAGCATAAGCCACTGGAGCCATGTTTAATATACAGATATTTTACATGAATTAATGTTCTTTTATTTATACATGACATTTTCAATCACATGTGACAACATATTGATTTCACATCCATGTATTTTGGCATCATATCAATCTATTAACAACAATTTTGGCCTTTACAGAGTGAGGTTTTGCATAATTTACATAAAATATAAATGATGTGGTTTTCCTGCAATTTGTCATGGGAGTGACCATTACAACCACATTTATAATTGCATTAAGTCAAACAAAGCATTATTCACCGAAAAGAATAATTCAAATTGGAGCGCACCGAAGCATCAGCCCATTATTGCAGGGCATACAAAATATGTCATTACCGTGGATTTAAATCACAAAAGATACAGCTTGAGCAAAAGGGAATACTTCAATTTAGCGTATTGTGAGTGATGGGAAAATATGGAATTATTGACTTCATTCTCGTGTCCTAGTTGTGCTTCGTTGTTATACATAATTTTTAGTCTACATTTAATGGAGCTCTATTTCCAGGCAACCTTTTGTGCTTTTCAAGTGTATTGGTCCACCCTAGGATGCTTTGGGATTATTGTAAATGATTTGGAAAGTTCTCTCATGCTTGATCTTCATTTTGTAATGAGAAATAAGATGAAATGAGATGAAATAACTGTTAATTATTGTAGCTACCTGAATCCTTGATCTTGTAACGAGGTCCAGCAATATTTATAAACTATTTGTCTGTTTAGAGCCAGAACAAAGTAATATACTTTGATGTAGAATTTTACACCCTTTTGACTCTGAACAGAAATATACATTTTTCCTTTGTAATTTTTTTTTTAAAAGAATGATAAAAGTGACAGAATAATCCATGTAAAGAATATTTTGACAACTGCCCGTGAGAAAGCCATGAGGACTTAGTAATGTCAATGGCAGTAATCAGTTGAATGACCTTCTTGCCAGAAGCTAAAGATTGAGTTTTAGTTTTTGTTTGTTGCTATAGTGTTGATCTCATGTATTAATTAAATGATTATTTTTTAATAAACAGAAGAATGAGAAATTTATTTAGAAATTGAAATCAATAATTAATTGTCCCAATTGAATAACTTTAATGTATGTATTTAGGACAGGTCATTTCTGTTTTAGACCATAAAAATTGACATTTTTCTATACTTACTGCATGGACAAATTTCATAATTGAGTAAACAAGATAATGAGAAGTCATTCACATGATTAAAACTATTTTAACAAAGAAAGGGAGTTATGAATTTTATGCCATAACTTCACCATGATAATTCCAAGTCAGGTAACATACAATGTGCACAGATATCTTTTATCATGTTGTTTTCATTAAAGTAGCATGTGTTGATATTTTTTCTATCGATGTAATCTTATGCCTCAGATTTAGAAGAGCCTGACAATCTGATTCAATGCCCATTCAAAATCTAAGATTGAGGTATGATGGATGTAATATTTCATGTGAATTATATGAAATAAGAATGAAATCTCTTGCTTATTTTTCAAACCTCGATAAAGACTTAGGCAGGGAGCCAATCCCGTTAAAGGTTTCAATATTGATGTTTTCTTTACATCAAATAATCTGCTAATGATCTTTCATATATACTATACAAGCCTGTGTATGGACCAAATCTACTTTTGTGAGGCGTTATAGATTATGGTGGTAAACAACATGAGCTCACAAACATGTTTATGAAGTTATCCCTGATAGGATCTTTGCTGTTGAACAATAGAGATCATCAAAGGTGTGTCAATCCAAGCCAGAAGGCCAGGCCATTGACCAACGGCTGCCCAGTGGACGGTATTGATCAGGTCCTGTTCAAGACCAATATCCCTAGATTGCGGGGAAACTCAAAAATCTATTACCTCCAGGGCACATGGTCATTGGTAAACTACCACCTATTGACTGACAGAGGGGCGTTCGCTCTGTGTTACGACGTACGAGTTAACACCCTTCTGGCTTCAAGCAGAAACTATTCACATTGGTTATCCTGTTTATTAGTTTCTTCATAAAGTGATGATGCTTTTTGAATTATTGGTAGATAGTGTTTTTAAGCCAGAGTGTCTTATTTGCTAAAGCAGGAATATAATTCATAATGAAGATAGTTTATAGATACCTTATACCAGGTTTTAAAATAGTATATAATGTAGTTGTAATGTTATGCATTAAAACCCATTTCCAGAATTCCTGGCATTTGATTTCTGTCATTGTGACTCTCTTTAGAATTCAGTGCCAAATTGGCCAAATTAGGCTAAGCCCCATTTATTTTTATTTTATTGCCACATATATGTTTACAAAGTAGTTTTGCTTGTTAGAATTCTCTTTTCATGTTAACAGTTTAGAGGGAATAAATGCCATTATTCCCTCTCTCACATTCAAACTTGAATAGGTTTTTATTGTAGACTTAGCTCTTTTTTAGAAAAAGGAAGAAAGAATTTTAACTTAAATTTTTAATATTTCGAGTACTTCTTGTATTTTTCTTTAAGGGATACCTATGTAACGCTGCCGCAATTCATTATATTTATGATATATACACTTTTACTCATGAATAGAGACTCTTATTCAAAGTAATTTCAAGGTTAATTTTATTCATGAAAATTTTCAGGTCTGAAAAGACATATTGAATTTCTCATGTCATTTGCATTCACACAGTAGCCTAGTTTGTTTTCAAACACAAACCGTTTGAAGTACAAATGAGGCATGATGAAAGTGATCCCTCATTCTATTCTTCCCTGTTTGCATGATGTCTTTTTTTTTTTAGAATGGACTGTCTCTTTTTTAAGGGAGGCAAGGAGAAGTTTGAAGGAGAGAGAGAGAGGGGGGAACTGTGTTTTTGGAGCAAACACGGTCATGTAATCCAGTCTTTGGCTTGTGGGCGTTCCATTGTGGCCCAAGATGGTAAATTGGTGAGCAGTGGAGCGAGGAGCACCAATCGGGTATTGTTAGAGCCATTGTGCTAGCTGATGGGGCCTACGGTTTCTCACCCCTTCAGACTATTGGCTCTCTGATTATTAACCTCAAACGTGTTTGTCTTTTGGCTGCACTTCCTGGCGAGTGTGTAGGAAACCCTCTTCTCTATTTTTACCCACTCTCACAATTTTATTTCAATTTACCGTGGTACTCCAGCTCCTTGAATTGGTATTCTTGGTATTGTGTAGATAGAGAAAGTGTTTTTCGTCTCCTTCGCTACTGGATCATTGACTAGTTGCATGTTTGTTCTATAGAGTTCACCAATGGTACCACTGCTCATTTATATCTACTACTTCTTACAACGACAGAAGTCTATTTGGCTCTGGTGATAATTTCACTGTGTTTCTCTTTTTTGACATTTAATGCCACATTTTAATTTGTTTAATAAAGAAGTGATCATAAGGAATATTCATTAGCTTCATCACCAGGATGTACTACCAGGTAAAAGACCTTAGTAGTCACTTACCACCGAGCAATCTATGAGGCGCGATGATTATCTCATCATCATCATCATCTGATATTTGGCTAATTTCTTCTGCAGTGCCTGTTCTAGCTATAGTGTTGGATTATGTATTCGCTCATTTTGAGATCATCGATCCTTGATGTGCAGTGATTCACGCCTGCTTAGATTAAAGCTGAATCTAATGAGATATAACCGGATATTGCATGTATGCCGACGTGTCTATGGTGTCTTCTGTTTTACCCACTTCGAGTTCCGCATGTTCGTGTGTGCTCTCTCTCTCTCCCCACACACATTTTTTACCTCCCTAGCTGCGCTCTTGTGGCGTAATCAAGCCGAATGCTACAGTACTCCTATAGCCTCTCCATTCTTCCCTCAACCCCTCTTTCCAGCGGACTGGATTCCCTGCTATGCATTCAACCGTTCAACAATCAGCAATCATGAGGCATCCGTCATAGAACACCCTCCCAAAATGATTAGAATTGATTTGGAGCCAGCCAGCTAGGAGCTCTCTCATGATGGATATATATGCAGCTTGAATCATCACTCCTTAATTGAGGGCTACGATTCTGAGCGAACTCATCATGAAAGATTTTGTGTTGCAGTGAAGGAAGGAGTTGATGAAATTAATTTAGTTCATTCAAAGTTATGGATTGACATCAGAGCATCTCTTCTGACCACCAAAGTAATACCGGAGACTGATCGTTTCTCATTTACACTTGAGTCATGGTCAATAACTATGGTGCAAACAGGGATCCTACATGTATATGAAGGAATTATTAAAACGGCACAAATTAATGCATTAACGATCACTTAGGTTTGCATGTTGGTTTTTTTTCAGCGCAATTGGACGCTTGTGTGAGTGCTCATTCATTACGAAGTTGTTTACACTGGTCAGTTATTGATCTGTTAAGACAGGACAAAGGAGTTGCAACACAACAACAGATGTAAAATCAATGCTATCATCGGACAGAGCTGGTAAACATCCAAGTGTTCTGAGATACCACCTTTTAACCTCCCATTCTATTTTTGCCCTTCGTCACGGAAGCTACATTTAGTCATCTCTTATGGTGTGGATTTGTGAAATAGCACAACTTTGTGTGATTATTAATCAGCAGTATTGTTTATATTCCATATTTTGGATTTGCATGGTCTTTGAATTTTCATCTGGAGTTCATGTAGGATTGGAGTACAAGCAGACTTGAACTTTTGATTTCAATGTAGGATTTGTAGGTGCATTTTGTTTTTGTTCTTTGTCTCATGTGCTGATGAGACAACATTTTATAATATAATTTCTGAGCCTTTTGAAGGAAAATTATTCTGAAGTTAAATCTGATTTGTGATATATGAGCAATGCGCTCATTTTTGTATGATTGGAGAAGCTGTAATAGTGGGAAACCTGATTTGGCATACATATTGTGGATTATTGGAATATTGTCAGTTTTGCTCCTCCTTGGCTACAAATGAGATTTCTGTCGCCCATTAGCCATCCGCCAGGCACGGAACACGGTAACTCGTCATTTCTTCTGACATCTCAGCATCTTGATCTTTGATCTCTACCTCTCTGCAAGCACTCGTAAAAAGGACTCCATTTCTCGGCAGCTCAATCCCCAATATCCATCATTTCATATCCTCGGAATTAAACGCAGACCGTTTGAAGCTTCGCATCAATTCTTCTTCATATGTGACACATATGAATGGGGGACCTTGCCATAATTGATAATGAGTGAGTGAGATAGAAAGAGAAAAGTAACCTGTGAGAGTGAGAGAAAGAGAAAGAGGAAGGGGAAGAGAGTGAGAGATGGAGAGAGAAGAAGAAGAAAGAGAGGGGACAAAAAGAGGGGGGGGGGGGGAGAAAGAGAGAGAGAGAGAGAGAAAGAGAGAGGGAGGGACATTATTTTAGGGTTGAAGTGTTATCTTTGTCTGTTTGATGACCTGTGAACTGACAATCTGCCCATCCCAGGCCATGCAGGTTAGATTTCATCCTGACAGACTGCACAAAGTTTCGCTTTTTAGCCACAAGATAAACACGTATCATGGAAAAACAGAAGCTACGATTTCACTCTACTACTTAACAATAATAGAAACCTCAAAGAATCCAAGCAGGGACCATTGATTCAATGGACGATTTACCAGCTCGATCAACACTGTGAGTGTGAGAAGGGATTATTTGAAATGGAGATGGAGAGAGAGAGAGAGAGAGAGCATGAACATTTTTCATATTTCCGGCTACAGCAAGTCCAGGAAACGTGAAGACCAACAGTTTATGCATCGACCCATATTTTCTGTCTTAGTGGATATATGTTGAAGATTAAGTTTCATTTGGCTGCCACATCATTCTGAAAGATCTGTTTGCAAATGTTTACTACAGCAGAGTTTCTCCAAATGTGAAGGTTTTGATTGATTAAAAACCTTGGAACATTCTCTATTTCAATGTTACAATGACCATCATCAAAGAGGAGCTAGGCGGACACCTGATGAAGATCCGTGAGGTACATTTGGAGTCTGTCGGTCTTGATGAAAGGATCCTTTGATGCTCAAATCCCACCTGGATACCCCTGCAGTTTGATTCATCCCTGATTGTGATCAAAGAAGAAAATTATTCTCTCTTATTCAAATTGACATCCTTATGCTCAATTTATCCCTTTCTGTGGAGGTGTTTGACTTCAAATTCAGGCCTTAAAAAATGGATTTAAAACTCTTGTTGTGCACGGAGAGGTCATCGTTTGAAAGGACCTGCTGCTTGTGTTGTATTCGCTTAAATTTATAAATAGCCATTTCCCCTCTGTCAGTGGCTATTATCAACATCTAACCAGCGTGATTGGATTATTTCCATCGTAATTGTCTGCTGTTAAAGATGTTGATTTTATGCCAGTAGCGCTGAAATTCACACCTGGTTACATATTGTGGAAGTAATTGTTGCTTGGAGGTGGCTTTTCTTTTGAAAGCTCCAGGCTGTCACTTTGGTGTCCACATATACCAACAGTTCATTCATATTTTCAGTGATTATTAAGTCTTTCACCAATTTACTTTGTGCTCAACCATCTGAGTACCTAACTAATGGACCTCCAGCGTGCCTGTTAGATTGTTAAACACACCAATGGACCCAATTTTTCATTGGATGCCAGCCATCTTTCTCCAATACTGGTGCACAAATCATTCCAGCCACTTTTGAAATTGTGTGACCAATCTTCTCTTCGCAGAATACATCACAGTGAGAAAATGAAATGGATTAAAATCATTTGTGGCTTTTTTCACGCTTTTCTGCTGTATTGATTATGAACAGGACCATATGGTTGATGGTGTACTGCATTAATTATGCTCATACAGTCATAGGAACCATTTTGTGCTCTTCATGAAAGGCTGTATTTCTGTTTCTTCAATTGATATAGAATATCAAATGAAGCATTGCTGTGTCATTATGGAGTGAGACAAACAAAAATGAGAGGAAAAAACACGTCCTTTGTGAATATCAATTGATGGCCATGACCTGTGTAATGATCTGTAATGGAAACCTATAAAGTGTGAATTGACTTTGTGCCATCAGGCATTGGTTTGCTGACCTCACAAGAGTATCATCCTCTAAAGGCCCGTCTTCACTATCTCGAGATTCCCAAATATCCAGCTATTTGAACTATCCCGATCGCAAACTATCCAGCTAATTGCGTCTTCATTAGACTGAAGTAGCAAATTAGCTGGATAGTTGGTCGGGATAATATCCCAAGATATCTTGGGATAGTTTGCAAAATATCCTACTATTTGGCAAAATATCCAGCTATTTGTCTTGTGCGTCTTCACTAGACCGAAGATTCGCAATACACGCTAACGCTGAGCAAAATATCTCGAGCTAATTTCTCAAGGTCGAGTTTCTAGTTTCGAGGTCGAATCTCGAGATAGTGAAGACGCGATTTGTTACTTCGGGATTATTTCCCAAATCCTGGGCTATTTGGCAATCTCGAGATGATGAAGACGCGCCTTAAGTGTACTATTCTTGATTTATTTGGTAAACACATGACACCATTGAGTTATCTTCTAAAATCTTGTGGCAGATTAAATGTCAGTTTAGTTTTGGATTATGCTTCAAGTCTTGCAGTCCTCATCTATCATCTGGTCTATTGGTGTAGAAATATAAATCTACCATTTTGAAAGAAGGGATGTATTTATTTATCAATTCTGAGCCAATGAAGGAGATCAAGCAAATGGGATTACACTGGACATACTGGTTTGTCTTTTCAAGCAGTTCTATTGGAGGGAGTCACCTAACCATGCTATTTCCTAGCTTTAATGCGATGTATTGTTGAACTTTTACATCTATCGCTTGATCTTCTTGTTGTGGAAATATGAATCTCCAATTTTGAACTTGAATTTTCTATGTCAACTGTGAGGCTTGAATATACAGGCATCGGGTTAAGTCTGAAGTGATATATGAGGCAGAGCTGTGATTCTAGGGAGGCCTTTAGTTTTGTGGAGTATATGTGACCTAACAGTCACCTCAAAGATTTGCAATTGACCTTGTTGGATTGGCTTTGTAATGAGGAACAACCAAAAGAGACCCGATGGAGTTGAGTAAAGTGTGAAACACTGTAACGGCTCTCCGGAGAGAACAAGGAGAGCTGGCAGCTATGCCCCCAAGTGAACAAGATTTACAGCTGTGTCTATAAACCATTCCCTGGCATGCCTACCAGGTCTCCCAAAGCCCACCCCAACTCCGGTTTCCTAGGCCAATGGATGCACACACAGCACGTTGTGCACGTTGCCGCTGTCTCAGTTTACTCCTGCGGCCGGTATAAATGGAAATGATCACTGATTATAAATTCTGCTCTTTTACCTAAAGCTCTCTCTAAATAGCCCAGTTGCTATGTAAAAACTTCAATGTTCAACTCGTGATGGCTGTGATGGGTTGCTAGGCAGTTCACTTTATTAGTGATGTTCAAGGTTGATTTTTCCTCCTTTTGTCAACAATCAAGACAGTCAAAATAAATTCAACTCATCAGGACAGCGTGAACAAAATATTTCCCACTTTTAATCAAAGGGGGGAAAACAAACTATTTTTCTCATTAAATGGATGGTCTATTTTCTTTGAATGAATTTGAATGATCTATTGAAAAGCTGGCATCATTTGTGGGCAGCCTAATAGCGCCTTTTTGGAGGACATCCAGGTGATTTGGACAGACTTCATCTGATTTCAAGGATGAGCAGGATAGAACACTCACTGCGATCGATCGATGTGGAATTACTAGTATTCACAGATTTAATCTATGCTTATTAACAATAGAGGATTCCAAGTCCCATACTGGCTTGCTGCATTCAACCATTTGCTGCATTTAACTGTCGTCATTCTGCAGTGTCGGTGCTTGATCATTTTAAAGTGTGGACTTTGCTGCACCAGGACTTTCTCAGTGATAAATGTGACATTCCGTGTTTTGCCTTTACTATTTCAACAGTGATCGAGTCAAAAGTCTTGACAGTGATATCGTGGCTGAAGATTTTCCTTGGTGTTCATTTTTTCATGTGTTAAAGATTGTCATCTGTTCTTTGGGATATTTTAATGACAGTCTTGTGTCCCAGGACAAATCAAATAGAAACCATACTAATATTATATATGACCTTAATACTCATTCATGTATTCATTGCACTTTTGTTCATTTTTTTAGTGAAGGCATCCATAAATACTTGATCTCTGCTGACTTTTATCATCATCCCTCGTGATTGATGCCCCAAACACTTTGGAGCAAGGACTCAAACAAAAAACATTTGACATTGTATTAAAACCAGCTATTGAAGCGACAGCCTAAATGGTGCCACAAACAACAAATCTTCTTGACTATGGTGCCTGCTGCTCTGTATGCGTTTCATGCTATGGAGAAAAGCTCAATGGAGCCATTATATCGTAAAAACTATTATGTCTTGTGGAAATGTTCACTCTTTTGTGAGAGAATAATGCTCAAGTTCGTCATCAGCAAGCCAGCACCTTTTAAATGTGAGTATACTTTGACATTAATGATGTATCTTTGTACATGTGAGTAATACTTCTACTTTCAAATAATGCCTGTTTAACTTAAAGGTATCACAAAGTTTTGGTAAATTTCGAAAATTGGCTGGATAGTGATTCTTTACAATTTTGATATATCTGGATGCCCCTATGGATGTATTATAAGTACTAAAAGAATTAGCCCCTAAAACACTTCTGCTTTCGAGAAAATTGGAATTTACAAATTTACCGGTGCTCCCGGTAAATTTTGATAAATTTCAAATAGCGCCTACGACCATACGATGGTAGCTGCGACCATGAAAATCTCAGAATATGTTGTTGTGATATATATATTCCAAACGGTAATAGCAAATCGGTCATTTTATTCAAGGTTCATGATTTTATAGTTAATTTAACATATTGACCTTGAGAGGGCGCTATACAATATAAAGAGTTTATTATTTACAATTTCATCACCTTAGACTCGATTTCAACCGCGACAACGATCACTGAATATTGAAGGATCGCCTATGCTTCCAATATGTTCATTTGAACCAAATTCATGACCCCATACCAACACTTTGTATTACCTTTAAGTACAACTACAAGCTGCTTTAAGAATGAAAAGACTTTTTTTTTTCTGCTGAGAGAAAGAAGGGCAGTATTTCATATACCTTTATATAGAATTTAATGCCCTTATGACTCTCAGCAGATAATATGTGTCATTGTGTCATAATTTTTTAAGTATTATCAATAAACTATTGTGTTGACTTCTTTCTCCAGTGTCTTAAAAGGAGATGACTGCCCATTTTCCCTTTGAATTTGAGCAAATACAGCTTCAGAACAACTGCCTAAAATCATGAAAAATGGCTTAAAGATAACTATCATGTATATAACAAGATTTTCAATTTAAACATTGGACAAAGAATAGAGTTGAGATATAATCACTCTTTATTGTGTAGATCACATTGAACTTCAGATTCCCCTGGCTTTCAACCCACGCAAACAAAAGATTTGACATTTTGACCCAATTTAAAGAAATCGTACTGACGCTTGGTGTATTTTTCTTAGTTTCCTAGGGGATTTACACCAAGTTTGGAGGTTTGTTATTACTCTTGTTATAATTGTGCCACGATTACACGACATGCCGTAAGTCTAGAAGTGTCTGTCAAACATTTGTGCTTCCCCCATGGTTTTAGAATAATGCAAATTTAAAAGGTCTTCTGTATTCAAGTTCTGTTTTTTTGTATTTCATAGATAATGCTCAAGGGGAAAACTTTTTTTAATAATATGTTTAAAAAGCGCAGAACTGTGTGCTTCCCCAAGGATAATGTGAGGAGAGAGAAAAAATCTTGCTTTTCAAACTGAAAAAACGAAGAAAAGAACAGATCTACATTTTAAGGTTTTAAATTTAGCAAACAAATTAGGTTCAGAATGTTTCAACTGGATACACTATGCCTTGGGGGCTAAGATGTCATGAACTTTGGCTCCATAATACCAATCTAGTGCATTCTCTTTTCTGCTTGAATTCTTTAACCATACATTCTGTATCGGTACCTGTCTGCCTACACGTTGGTATGTATGTGGGGCCCTTCTATCCGTTGACATCTGTCAGATCAGACACATTTCCTGCAAAGTGGATTCTGGTGAAGTTCTACTGTCAATTGTCATGGATTGTACGTGCCGTTGAATACAGGAGATGTGGAAAGTTACTTCTCGATTCAGCCCTATAGTGTTGAGGATTTCAATCATGGTATAGCTTAGACCTGTAAGACTGGATTGTGACCGTGAAACTTGATTACTGTTCGATTGAGGAGCAACTTAAGTGCTGTTTGCTTGTAAGAGCTGTGAATTTGAGAAGAGTGCATTTTTACAGGAAAGGATTTGAATAGGGGTCATTGGGAAGACCATGAAAACAGTCAAGAAACTCAAGATGCACCTGCATCACCCTCGCAGAATGTTTGTAGCACCATCATGCTTTTTTTTATTTAGTGGAAGAAGCATACTCTTTAAAACTAATGACAATTAGATGCAGATATCTCTTTCAGATTCGGCCTTTGCACTAATACAATTATATAGATGTGATTAAAATATCAACTTCATATCAGAACCTAAGTGGTAGAAGGTGAACAAAGCGTCTTGTATTTTAAATGCTGAACTGATGCCAGACCTGCTGACATCTTCATGTTCATGGCATGAAGATGATGCCTTCCTGCCTGCCAGCCAGTAGCAGCACATCCCCGTCTCAATATTCCATAAGTGTCCTGCCATCATTGATGTCCTCAGAGACCAGCCCACAAAGGGGAATTAGAAGGAAATTAGGAACATGTGACATGACTAATAATGATGATGATTATGTTCTGCTACTACTACTACCCTACCTCTGCTTTCATGTAGCTATGTGTGACATGAGATGTACCTGCCATTGGAGATTGTGTTGTTGCATTCTTAATACACGCAGTAAGGCTACACACTGTCATTGCTCTGTTTCTGATAAAATATGTCGGACTACCTAAATCAAAATTGTAATTGCTTAAAAGTATGAATATAGATTAAATTGTAAAAAAAAAAAAAAAAAAATCAAAAGATTTAGTTATGTTAACTGTAGATTAGATTAAAAAAAAAAAACACTTTTGAACAAAAATGTTTAAAGAATTTAGTATACCTGTATGTATAATCATGTATGCTGTTCTGTAGGAACTTGCTCTGAAATAATTAAAAACAAAGTCCTAGTATACTATTTATATTGTCATATTTTTCTTCCTTCATTTTTATAGGATTATGTTTCATATCCTATTTTCCCCTATTCTAATGAATATGGAGTTTCTTTTAAGTTCTTTTTTGCTTTTTATAAGCTTGTTGATCTCAAAGACTCAAAAGTATTTAGAGAGATCTTCTTTTTGTAACCCCATCTTGCTTTTGTAACTTACAGATTACAATTTCTTACAAACAACCCTGTTTTTCTGCTTTGCGCTTCGATTGTATCCTGTTTGTGCCATATTGATTTTTTGTTTCATACAAGACTGGACACCAAGTTGTTTTTTTAGTTGCGTATGATTAGCAAGCTATCTGTACTTTCTAGACTATTCAAAATCCATCTGGTAACAATACATTAATTTTCATTTGCTATTCTTGTGCATCTGACAAAGACGACTGGCCAATTTAAAATTTGCTTCTTCCTCTGCGTTTGATAGTAATATCCGGAGAAATTCTCTCCTCTTGTTACAGGGAATATTAGTTTCTAAATATGTCCTCTGTTTATTATTTGGAGTGATGGTCTACAGGCAAATTGACTGTTTATACTTCTGCCACATGGAGATTCATTGATCAAAGGTTCCTCTAATGTGTAATGACTGGAAGCATCTATTTCAATCAGGCAATGTGTGCTCCTTCTCATTCCACTTTGTTTATGTTTATAGTAAGAGATAGAAACATTAAGATTGATAATTACAGTTTCTGAGATGTGTTCCAGGTTTACATTTCATTTTCCTACATTACCAAAATTGTACCCAAGCCATTTTCTTTCAGTTTATCTCTACTGAAGATGGGGCCTGATGAATCCTGCATGCGCAGTTAAATTACAAAAAAATGCAATACTTTTGAGTACATGTATGATTGATTTTGTAAATAATCATATCAATCCAATTTAATATCCAACTGACATGCACTTTTACACAGAGTAGAAACTGAGTTGTGGAAGATACATAGAACTGAATGACACAATACATTTTAACTGTAATCTTTGAATTATTATCCTAGTATTTAAAAGATTTTTTATATTTTATATTTTGTTATAACAAAATATAAAATATAAAAAATCTTTTCTGAAAATAATAATGATTCAAATATTTTACCGACATTAAAAAATCCATTGTCTTCATTGGGCCTATATGTTTGCTGTATTTTAGACTACAGTAGTATTTTGCTGCTGTTTTAAATATTTTGTTTTTCAGTTTACTAGTAGATCATCATCATCATCCATTAAAAGATAAACCAATGGTAGATTTAGCAGATCATCAACCTCCTTTGCAATATAAATTGTTATTAAAAAAAGTCCTATCCCCAGGCATCAGGAGTCTTCCAGAAATTTTCATGAGAAGGCATAATAAAAGAAAGAAATGCAGATATTGATTTGGGAGTTTTTTTAGGACCAGTCGCCTCATATAAAATCTGCCCTGCGGGTGACAGCTGCAGGGTATATGGATGCATATAAGCTTCTTGGTAGGGCAAAGAAATACTGTAATAGCTCGGCATAAAAACAAAATATAATCAATGTAATCTCACAAATCTGTGAAGGGATGAGATAGAGACTCAAGATTACGTCCTGGCTCAATCAATTACTAGTGACAAATTTGCTTTCTATTGTAATTGGTATGCATTCAGAAGTAAAGTGAAAGAATGTTAATAGGTTACTTCATCTGTAGTGTAGAAACGTAAGAAAGTGTGTATTGTCTGCATCCTGTTATTTTTTATGGCAGTACAATTCAACTGCCAAAGAAAGTCAATGGATTACTTAAAGAAAAATCAAAGAGGATATGATGCATGTAAGAACAACAAACTTTAGCCACTTGTTAAGTAATCACCTCCACCACCCCCCCCCCCCCGAACCCACCTCCTCCCTCGCACAATCTCTTTTCCCCCCAATCTCTCCCACTGTCCCCTCTTCAGGTCCCCCCCCCCCTCTCTCTCTCTCTCTGTAGTGATTTATTGATTTATTGATAATAATTTTCATTTCTGAAAAATAAAATGTAATTTAAATGTGTGTAATATTTGGTCTTGGGGGATGAATAGAACTACCAATTGTACCAAACTACCCATAATATTTCAGTTAGGATACGAATAGAGAATCTGTCAGGGGTAAAAACTTTGTGTTCATCATCACCTTGGTAAATCTGTCATATTTTCTTAAACCTCCTAGTTCATAGAAAGGCAGCTCAAGTGGTTTTTCTCTCGCTGTTTTAAGGTTATTTACAGAAGGGACTATTTGGTATTTTCACTGCCTAGACTGAAATGACAGGTATATTTTGCTAGCATATACATGTTATTATTTCACCCATAGCTATATTAACTATTTCATTTGGGTTTTGACGTCAGCAGCTCAGCATTGAGATTCCAATAACTGCATTGCAGTGAGAGAAACGCAATACCAAGCAGACCCTTCCCCTTTTGGCCTTTTCCCCTGGCCTTTACCCCAATAATCAAACATATAGAAGGTTTATTTATTAGTGAAGTGACATCAATACCTGTAATATTGAATGTCATGTTATGTACAAAATCTGAATGTTCTGCAATGGGGAAGAATCAATATGTCTGCTTGGTCTATTGTATTGAGATATAATCACTTCTTTAGAAGATGAAAAATATATGAATGGCAGGATGAGATGACCTTGGTTTTATGATAGTTACCCACACAATGGTTATTTTTAAATGATTTTGTATATCATAGTTAGTGGGATGGAATGATAATATTCAGAAGAAAGAAGTATGTAGGGTGTGGGTAAGAAATGCAAAATATCATAACAATGACAGAGTGCCAGTCAGCGTCAAAAAAAGAAAAGATAAAAAAAGTATTTTAAAGGAAGAAATATGAGGGAGTGGAGAGTGATGAGCTCTGGAATGCTCAGCAAAGCTCTGGAAAGAATACACACAAATTCTCCTGAGAATTCCCCTTCAGTTTATATGCAGGAAATTAAAACATAATTCTGTGAACAAGAAATGCATCTTCCCTATTTATTGTTAAGTTAATGCAGAACCAATTTCAAGAAATCCTTGAATGCTCAGAATGCTCAGATGTGTAATTAAGTTTGTTTGAATTAGTGCAAGTACCACTGATTCCAAAATGGATATTGCATACTATTTTTTAAATGTTTACCCAAACTCATTGCCAAATTATTGTATGGTAGAGGATGAGACTGTTTTCATAATTGTGTTAGAAGCACAATCAACACTGCTCTGTTTGTCACATATAATTGAATCATTTTATAACAAAATTGTCAGACAAGGTGTACTGTATCCAATTAAAAAAAATTATTTTCTTTATGAAAGATATTTTATTTACACAACGTAGGGAAGACAAGTACTGCATGATTGCTCAAAAGATTTTATCAGTCTGATAAAGATGTACTTTCTGACAGTAAAAAACAAGGTCAGTGTTAGATTGTCAATTGTTGTGTCTCAGGTGAAATAGTGAGAAGGTCAAAGGTTCACTGAAATATTGTGATAGAAATCATAATGCAGCGGTTCATGCAGTTAAAGAGCAATAACAGTTTGAAGAAAAATACAAGAAATAAATCAATTTTGTTTTGCCTATTCCTTTGTTTACCACTAGGTTTTCAAACAAGTGTCTTAAATGGAATTTTGTGTAAAATGTGGTGTTTTAGAGATGTATTTCATTGTTGAATTTGGCTTTAAATATCTTCCATAGGAACAAGCTTCACAATGTTCTACTTATCTCCATTTCATCAAGAAATAAATAACTACCAGTACTTTATATATAAATTTAGTAGAACATTTGCTTAGGTGGGGGGGGGGGGGGGGAGGAATAGAAAGGTTTTAGATACAAAAGTACACCATATATCAAAAACCTTCTCAGTTCAACAAATGACATTAACTCTGTATGAAAGGATATGAGTTTACGCTCTCTTGGCTCTCACCAGACAATCATCATGAGAATTACTTGCTGACATGACAGTTGACAAGTGCTTTGTATCAAACTTTTGTGATTTGATGGCTTCTAATTTTTTTAATTTGATATCTCTCAAACAAGAGTTGATGTCACTTGTTTGCTAAATCAAGACTTTCATTATGGATCAAGATAACCTAGTTTTAATTCATACTCTCTCAATACTATTTCTTTCTCCCGTGCCATTCAGATTCCTTGAAGCTTGAGAACATCCCCAATGGGTCCATCAGCAAGAAGCTCCCTCAGCCCCCTACCACACCCACCAGTGACATTCAGACTCCGGAGTCCACCGCCAAGAGCAGTATCGCTTCCAACCGCTCCAAGAGTCCCACGTCCAGTGCTGAGCTGTCCAAGACCAACTCATCTACCCAATCCCCTTCAGAATCCAACTACAATGGTAACAACAATGCTGAGATTGCGTATGAGGATGACATTGGCCAGGGGCAAGAGGAGGCATCATCCTCAAGAACATTGGATGTGCAGAGGCCATCACCGTTTGATAGACTCACGGATAGCATCATCACTAATATGTTTTCATACCTATCCACAAAACAATTATGCCGCTGCTCTTGTGTGAGCAGGAGATGGCATAGGTTAGCATGGCAGCCGACACTATGGACTACAATACAGCTCTCCGGGAGAAGGCTGGATGTTAATTTCGCGTTGAAAGTGCTTGTGAAGCGGTTATCGCGAGAAACACCGTACCTTTGCCTGTCGGTGGAGAGACTCTTCTTGAATGGGTGCCATAGATTGTCTGACAAGGCCCTGGAACTCGTAGCTCATAGGTGCCCTGAGCTTCTTCATGTCGAACTAATGGGATGCCACCAGATCAGTAATGCTGCCATCTTTCAAATCGTCTCCAGGTGCCCCAACTTGGATTACCTGGACATCTCTGGTAGGTAGAAGGGAAATGAACAAATCAAAGAGCTAGAAACCAAGTACTGGTTCAAAGTAGGATATTGAGGAGGGGGGGGCAGTGGAATCATGGGAAAAAAGTGGTCGCGACCAGCAGATGAAATAAAAATTTACATTGCTACTGATTACACAGAGGTTGTTAGAAAGAGGTGTATCATCTTCTTTTCCTGTCTTCTCCCTCTCCCTTTTAAACCTTTTTTTCCTTCCCCTTTTCCCTTTTCTTTTTCTTTCTTTTAAATGCAATTTTTTTGGGGGAGCATATATTCTGCCTCCCCATATAACAGAGAGAGGGGAGGGGTAGCTCTGCCTCTGTTACTCAGCTATGACTTAGGTATCACCATATGAAAGGGATGCATAAATAATCCATTTTCTTGGAGTGAAATAAAATTTAAAGAGAGTATTGAATCAAAGAAAATAAAATATTTTTGTGCCTTAATTGACATTTAATAGTAGAACCATTTCTGGGTTTGTAGTTAAAGTCATAACAAGGCTCTGAAGCTACCGCAAATCACCCCTTTTGATATGTGTCATTCTTACCTGTCAATAACTTTCTAAAGCCAACTTATAAATTGTTAGAGTATCGACCTTACAATTCTGTGCTAATTTAACTATTTGTAAGCAACAAAAGTAGAATCGGTCGAAGAAGGGGAAATTGAAAGTGTTACATGAATTCCCAAAGGTGATATTGTAGTAGTTAAAAGGGCTACTTACAGTTTAAGGAGATACTTCTAAGCAATTTCCTTCAACATCTCCATATTGAGAGCTAGAGTGAAAGGAGTTTAAAGGATCGAGGTTGCAAATCTCATTCCATCTTTGTAGCCAGATAATGACAAGCTTTGTCACCAAGCTTTGTAACAGTAAGAGATTAACAGCTTTAGTTGTAAAGTAGCTTAAGATTCCAGAGAAAAGGTTAGGGATGAGAGTGTAGTAATCCTAGAAATTCTGCTTTTATCACTTGTAGTGAGGTATAATCTTCCTTGATCTATTGATGACCCCAAACTTATATCTACAAAGACAGTGTATGCTTTAGTTAGGATCTCTCACAACACTTATGGGGATATGTCTTCATCTAAAAGTGCAAAAGGGTGAAAGTTTAGTGCTGGTCATCTTCAATACGATGCAGGAATGTGAAAATCCTGTTAAATGCTTCATTTCTTGTTCATAGAAACCTAGTAATTCCCTCTTAAAGTGATCAGATTTGTACAAATTTACTTGACGATTTATCGGCTCAAACTGTTGAGTTTGCTGAACTTTGCTTGTTGTAAATTTATGGCAATGATGATGGAAGCACACAACAACAGTATATTTAATTTATGTATGGTTATAACGTTATAATGGACCCTATATCTACAGCAACATAGAGATTTAGATTATATGCATTCATATTTTCAACATCATAAGAGAAAGAAATATAATTGTTTGTGAATATTTAGTGATAACTTTAAACTACAGTGCTGCAACAAAGAATGTACAAAATAGTAAATTTCTCTTGAAGTAAGAGATAGATCTGTGTACATTTTACTAGCTGTTCATGTCATATTCAAGATGATTGAATTGTTTCATAATTATATATGTGCACTGTCCAAATCATCAAATGGTGACAGCATAACCATCTTGTAAAAAACTCATGCAAAATGCACTTTATTACTTTCAAATGCATCAATCAACCTCAACTATAGATAATGTAGCCATTTAATGATTAAAATTATTGAAGTAGCCAGCAATCTTCACTTTGAATTCAATGTCGGCAAACTCGGCATCCATCAACATGATTTTAGACGTAATGGCCATTTAATGAAATAGTCGATGACTCTTTAACTCATTCATGGCAATTGACCACATATTTTCATGGAGTAGATTCCTCCATGCAGAAATACAAATGACCAAAACTCCATTTATTGAAAATGAATATTAAAACTTCCATCGAGACATAAGCACCACTCTATTGATAGGCCTGGATTACTTTTTGCCTCGGAAACTCGGAAAGTAGATAATTGGCCTCAAAT
This sequence comes from Strongylocentrotus droebachiensis, assembly GCA_035222895.1. NCBI lineage: Eukaryota > Metazoa > Echinodermata > Echinoidea > Camarodonta > Strongylocentrotidae > Strongylocentrotus > Strongylocentrotus droebachiensis. Next base: position 701,490 of record JAVYIG010000066.1, read on the forward strand.
AGGCCTGAATATCAACAGTAGAGAGGATTTGCCAGCTTACTAACTGAAAAAGCATTCATTCAGCTTGTCTACTTGATACTGTGGGTAATCCTAATGGATGTATGAAGGATTTTGAAAGCCACTTTGCTTGAGCAGGACTAAACCAAATATCTAAAGCATATTTGTAAAATAGTGCTTTCTGTCTAGACCTATTTCACCATTGGATTGACCTTTTTCCTTTTATGGCATATTAATTCCATGGTAGGTTTACTTGGTTATAAATGCTATTTTATTCACAGCATAGGAGCTTAGAATAAGTGCACAATATAATACATCATACTTCATGACAAAACTGCACTTGTGACTTTACATGCTAATCTTGTAGTATATGATACAGTAATGCTATTTTCAAGTCTGTGGAGTGCATCTTATTGAAAAAGGCAATCCTGATGAGGATGAATGATATATCGAAGAGTGAGATACCCATGTTACACTCAAAAACATACTATGTAAGGACATGATATAGAAATAAAAATGATATTACTAAACAAGATTACAACAAAAAATAGGTCATTCACAAAAGAAAAGTGAAACTAATGTAGACAATCTTTTATCACAGCAAATAAACTATCTCAGACATAAGGTGATGCTGATTTATATCCTATTATACCTACCCTTGATTAAAAAGATTCAATAAAAGAATTTTTCCCTACCGGTATGTGGTATCTTTTGGATTTTGGCAGTCTGTATAAAGGCTAGTGAAGGATATTTATGGAAGTGTTGGGTGGGCATAAACATGGATGGATGGGGCTGAACCCTAACCTGAACTTTGATTATGGCCGGTAGGCAAGTAAAACACCCCAAACAACAGAAAAAAGAAAACCTTTTGGTGTAGATTACTTCCTTAGATACGATCTTGAAGAACAATATACCATTACCTTCAGACCCAGAGGGAAGGGCATTGTAATCCTATACACACCAACTGGCATTATTGAAGCTTCCACTATCGATTTGGATATTTTGGTCGAAAAACACGGCTTCATTAAAGGAACTTAGGGAAAAACCTACAGATTTGGGGAATTTGTAATCTAAACTAAAAGAAATAAGTATTTTCCAGAGAGGTTGATTATTGTCCAGATATCAAGGATTTTATGTGCATTAAACTGAAGCGTTTCGTTTTCACTTTATTCACAGAATGTGTATTAATGAGAGGAAGAAGCTGGGCATTTTGACATTTACATTTAAGGATGACACAGAATTCTGTGAATAGTAATTCTAATGATAATTATACTTATTATGAATCTCAGTGATTAGAAATCCTTATGGTACAGTGTCATGAAAATAGATCCTGCACTTAAGAGATTTTAGACAGATCATAAACAAAGGAGAAGTTACCCAAGTATTAATTTCAAACTGTTGCTAGGAATAAACTTCTCGGCATAATACCATCAATGTTTTGACTCATGATTCTAGATTGTACTTCACTCCTTCTTGACATTTTTCTTTCCTTTTTGCTTCGTCATATTTGCAGGTTGTAAGCAGGTAGACTGTATGAACCTTCCTGTGGAGCCTGCCTACTCAGACCCCAAGGATTTCTTAAAGCAGCGGATCAATCTACGCCATCTGGACATGTCTGACTGTTCTCTGCTGGATGACAACGGGCTTCGGACGATAGCCACCAACTGTCCGACTCTGGTCAACCTTTACCTCCGAAGGTGCGTCGGAGTGACTGATATCGGTGTGCAATATGTAACCACTCAGTGTCTCATGCTAAAAGAAGTCTCTCTCAGCGACTGTCCGCGAGTCACTGACTGCGCCATGAGAGAACTTGCCAAGCTGGAGTACCATCTGAGGTACCTCAGTGTGGCCAAATGTGAACTCATCACAGACATGGGTGTGTATGCCATAGCCAAGCATTGCTACAAGTTGCGTTACCTGAATGTCAGGGGATGTGTCCTGGTGTCCGACAAATCCCTGGAGGCCCTGTCGAGAGGGTGCCCAAGACTCAGATCGCTGGATGTCGGCAAATGTCCGCTGATCACGGATCATGGCTTGGTATCCATAGCAACAAACTGTCAGAGCTTGAGGAAGCTTAGTCTGAAAGGCTGCTTACATGTGACTGATCAGGTGATCGAGGTCTTAGCGCAAGTCTGTCCTGATCTTCAGCAGCTGAATATTCAGGATTGTGATGAGGTGTCCAGAGAGGCTTATAGACTACTCAAGCGATGCTGTCGCAAGTGTATCATAGAGCACACCAACCCAGCTTTCTACTAATACCTTGTTATCGTCCTTGTGAAGTTCTTAAGCAAATATCTTCAAGTATTGTTAAACTTATGACACCACTCTCATTCCTTCTTTGCCAAAATACAATTTGAAAGGTCCATTGTTTACTTGCGGTATAATGTTACAATAATAAATACAGTATTGGTTTGGCTACCTAAATTATAAGATTTGATAGTTATCCATTAGAAAGTAAGAAAACATTTCTATCAAGTTGTAATAAATTATTGAAAAAAAGATTTCTTGAAAAATGATTGTTGGTACCAAAGAAATTTAACTGACTTGATATATGAAGCTGTAAGCAAATTGAGGCTTTTCTTACCCCCACATGAATTAGTCATTGTTTTATGGACAACTTTTACAATATATAGAGGATCATTAGATTTCTAAATCACTAAACAAAAAGTTAAGAGAAAGAATGTTTGCTTAATTAGTGTTTCCCTCTATCAATTCTGGCTTATACAGTAATACTTCTGAAAGGAGAAATTTGTTATATATTTTACACAGATGAAAAATATATCCTGTTCACCTGTGAACTTCTGTATGGAGTTGCCTGATCTTTGCTTCAAATATTGTTATTCTATTGATTATAGAATTGCATATTCTCTGCTGTATATGTCTGAAATAACTATGTAATGATTTAATGAGAGAATACAATTAAATTCCTTCTTCTGTTTATTCTTCTTAACATTTCTATCATTCCATTTGAACATGAATATATAAATGTGTTCACGGATATTGATATACGACTTTCTGATCATTCTATTCAACAAATCAACGGTGCTTGCCATGTATACCAAATGATAATACAGTATGTTAGATCTATTTGTAATCATGTAGTGGGTCTTTTAAGGAGCTTAATTTGTATATTTTAAGCAGTGTGGTCATTTATTTTATCAAATCTAACTTATATTCGGGTGTGTGTCAAATGTATTGTAGTCACTGTCATTTTTTCTTTATATGAATTCCTTTGGAAGGGCCTTTAATTCGAATATCCGGGATAGAAAAAAAGAGCCTTGTGGTCAATTTTATTATTTTTCTCTAGTTCTCATAAAATTTTCTTTCATTTGCTGCCATTCATACAATGGAAGATGAGTGGATAACCTCAACATTCCATATATTGTTACAAATGAGGTAACTGATTTTTTTCTTCAAAAACAAATGTTATTCAAATCATCTTGTAGCTATTTGCTACTGCGAAAGGATTTCAATGTTTCATTCTTAAACAACTCCAGAAGATAATCATGAAAGTGTCCGATGGTATCATGAAGCTCTAGCAAATGTCTTTTCTTGGGCAAGTAGGAAATTTTGAGGGGGTGCTTAGTCCTTACAAAACTGTACTTGGTTTTGTAATCTGTATAGAATGTGCAGCTTTTCCTTTATTCTATGCCTTCTATGCCTTGTATGCAAAATGGCTTTTAGAAATTATCCATCTGTATGTATGGATTTTTTCCTTCAAGTGTAGATACTACTCTATTATTATTCCAGATTTTTTTTAATCTCATATTAAAAATTTGCAAAAATTACGATAATACAACCAGGTATTTCTTATTGTTTATAAATACATTATTGAAAGTCGGAAACTGACAAATTTTACTTCCCTGTTTTCGCACAAAGTATGCAATATCGTAATAATCCATGAAGTTACATGTATTCAGTGATAATCAAGGAAATAATGGTGTAAATGAAATAGTTTGATTGGAAGGGGGGAGGGAGGGGGGACTCTTAAGACAAACTGGATATAGCTTTCTCGCTCAGTGATTTTATGTAATAATAATAATAATAATATTGGCGTTTATATAGCGCTCTTACAGACATACATGTGTATCACAGCGCTTTACAACATTACATTACAGAAAGGTGTCTGCAGATGTAACATCAGTTAATAACATAGACTTGTCATGTCATGTCATGTTGCTACAGCTGCAGGATCAAATCTAAGTGATACAATATATGCATTTTATAAACCCCAAAAAAGAAAAATCACATTAGTAGAAATGTCATCATATATGTTGCATCTCTTCCTCGGTATTGATATAAAAAGATGTCTAGATTTTTGACATTACACCACATTGTAAATTCAAAACTTTAGAAGTGAATTTGGTGTGATATCGTCTTCCTGATCAGCAGCAATCTATTAGCCCTCCAAATTCATGCTGATATGATGATGATAATGATAATATCATCCATTTTAGGCTCGGTCATGTATCCTGTATGCCGGTATGGCCATGCAATTGCAGAGCATGTGATATATTTTGTTGTCATATATGCATTTTCTAAAATATAATATCCCACCTGTCATTTTCCTTCCTGTTACTGAGGTGTATTAACAAGATTTGCTGCATTTTAACCATATATTCACTGTGTGGAGGTCACTTTTGAAAGGTGTTGAACACTAAATTGTATTCCGTTTTTTAAAGTCAAGACCTAAATTAAACCTTAAGTCTAGTATATGAAGCTGATTATTCACATTCGAAATTTGATAATTTTGAGGAAAATGTATACTTCAATATAGTTATAAATCTAAATGAACGTGTAATGAATTTTTAAATTGTAAACAATTATCTTTCAAATTGGTGTATTTATTTGGGAAATCTTTGTATGTGCTGCTTTTTTTTTTTCTCCGTCCTTTCTCACATGTGCAATCCCCTTCTTATTCATATCTTGTTTTTATTCAAAAGAGTTTTTATATAAGAGTGTTCTACTGGCCCCCATAGTGATAATGAATAGTACTAATAGAACATAGGAGAAATAATTGAATGATGATTGTTGTTAAATATGATAATTGAAGATGAAGAGAATCCCTTCAAGTCCATTGATCAGTACAAGAAAAAAGTAGATCGCAGTAGAATTCAGAAAAACATTTTATTAGTCTTGTTTCTTTTGCTTTATTGGCAACCTTTACATGTACAAGTTCATGTAAAATACTATACATTTACAATGTATATTTCCTGCATTTTTAAGCACAAATTGAATACAAAGATATTTTTAGTTTTGATTGGTTTCCCAATGTTTTTGCATACCGGGTAATTATTTAACTACCCCTATTCAAATGATTTTTTTAATGAGAAATTTTCAAAAACAAAATCTTCATTTGTTATGTAATTGCTTCCAGAGGGTCAGTAGATCAAATATTGTTTGTGTTAAATAGAAACAATCTTCCATCTCTTCATTAACATGACAGTTTAGGAAGATAAAAATCACTTTATATGGAAATATTTTTTAGTTATATTTTTCATGGTCTGAGAGACTATTGACAATCATGTAAACCTGTGGCACATGTAAAGTATCAGAATGTGTGTTTTTTCTCCAAACATTACATCTGGAATATCATTATCCATAGATCTGCGCTCTATTTCTCTGTTTTGCTGCATTTCCATTCCATTTCAAGTTTTAAATGGGGCATGAATGTCCCTCTCTTCCTAGGTGGCTGGGTTAAAATTTTATTTAAAGGTGATGGCTTGAACTTGCAATGTTAGTTAAAGGAGTGTATTTTTTTTCTTTTCATTTATAGACAATCAATCTTTTTTCCTTTAATTTCTGAGCAGTGAAGACACTCCAGCCGTTTATCACATGTACATGTATATGAGCATGAAGTGTGGAGTAGGGATATTTCATTCAAGTAGTGGTACAATTATATACCGGTAATGGTAAAGAATGGTCTTCTATCTGAAATAATTGTATCCTCCATTCTAGATAGTGCAAACTTATTTTAAAGATAAAGCATACACATTTTTAATTTTAGCCGAAAACGGTATGTATACAATGGAGTCATGCCAAGAAATGATCTGTCAGTTTCGAGTACCAGGTAAAATAAGTTGATTTTTAAAAGGGTTATTTTTTACAGATCATGTATTCCAGCAAAAGATTATCTTTTGAGGCTCTTAAAGCCTGCCTCGAAACTGAACAATACCTATATTGGTGCATTAAGAACAAAGAAACACTTTTATAATTTCTATCTGTAACCTATCCATGTTTATGTATGGTAATTAAAAACAGTAAATTTACATCCAATGGTATGATTATTGCTGGTCAGTGATGAGACCCACCTAGTTGAATTTGGAAATAAATCTCCTTACTGGTATTGAGATATTCAATTGAAATGCATTTCAAATTGATTTTATGAATGCAACTAGTAAAAATGTGATTAAAATAAAGTGTTTAATCAACAATTGTTAGGAGCATGACTTTTCAACTTGTGTTTTGTGAAAATTTACTTTCTTTTTCTCCATTTCATTTGTTTTGAACTGAGCTTTATCCTTTCTGTGTATGTTCTTTTTTTGTTTTGTCAAAAATGTGTGTAAATGTATATATACAAGTTGTTAATAATATAACTCATCCAGGCAAAATATGAATTATGTATAACATTGTTCTGCAGCTTTGCTCGTCTATGATAAAAATATGTATAAGTGAGAGTGAATGGATAAAGTATTTCATGATGGAATGAAATATAAATGCAACAAAGTAAATTCAGTCTGAATTGTTATTTATGGTGTACTTGTAATTTTTGTTGGGGGAGGGATGGCATAGGATTGAAAATATATTATCTCATAGGGGTAAATGAATCTTTAAAAAACAAGGGCTAACCAGAAGAGGGGAATTTGTATTTTACTAATGGCATGGCTGTCATAGGTGAACACGGCAGGAGGAAGAGATGGGAGGGGGGGGGGGGGGGGGGGGGTCTGCAGCTCCCTTGAATTTTGAAATGATAAAAATCCTGGCAGTCATTACATCATATTCAGGCAGTGAGGTATTCAAATCATAACTATTGGTAAAGATTTCACTGATGTACATATAAATTGTATGTAATGCCAGGGAACAACAGCTCATGGGTAGCCAATGGAAGGTGGTAGAACATTTTAAATTAATTTCTTAAGAATGCGAATAGACTATCCTAACAAGCAATCTAGATTCTAAAGAAAGCTGTGCAGTTATTGAAAATAAAGAAAAACACATTTGAAGTCTAATTGATGGAATTAAGAAGGCATCGCTATGTCTGCTCATTCAAATTTTACAAAGTCAATAGTACACATACAATGTATGAGTACTGCCCAGGTATTTCCCATTATATCGTGTCACCATTATTTCTCAGGAAGTTTCCATCCCTGGGTGACCCTGTTCATTTCTTTTTCTAAAAAAAGGAATACAAATCTGACTAATAAATGATACAAAAAAAAAAAATTGTACTGATTTGATGAAATACATTTTAATACAAATAAAACAATACAATGTGACACTGACACATCTCAGTTGCTTGAGCATTTTCTATTGAATATGTTGTCTTTTTCATTTCATAAAATCATTTTTTCTACAAATTGTGCAAGAAAGTAGAACCATCTTGAAAAGAAATTGTTGAAGAGACCATTCAAAACAGTCATATACAGTACAGTAGTAAAAAACACACACTTCAAAAGTAAAGGCAGCATTAAAAGGCATCTAAAAGTATATAAGCTATAGTTACTGTAATCAAGGACCTCGCACTCTGTAAGCTACTTGTTGTAATCCAACATTAGTAATTATGCATAAACCCCCAACACAAATATAAATGAATAGGCAGTGCATTCGCACTCAAAGAGTACAAGATGAAAAAACCATAAATCCATTTTACACTGTCATAATAACTATGCATGTAATAAATGATATGTACATATATACAACCTGAGCTGCAAAAATATGTATTTTCCAATAAATTATTGGCACATTTGAAAAATCACGCTCAATTGATAGACTGATTGATTAATGGATTGATTAATTCATCTTTGATTAATTTTATTGAATTGTTATTCATCAACAAAGCCACATGTATGACTTCACAATGTATTAAAAAAACAGGTTACGGAAATGCAACAGAAATGAAGCATAAAATAACTGGTATTAACTTAATGGGATCAGAAAATTAATGGCATATGTTCTAGTCAAACTGAGCCCCTCAGTACCAGTATTTTTTTTAACAATATATACACAAGTAACACATCAAGCTTGGTCTAAAGTGTTTAGCAATAGCAAACTGGCTGGTCTGTTTTATGAAATATCACAAAGGAAAAATAAATATCTTTATATTGGCAACATGCAAGGCTATGCAAGATCATTCATGAAAATCACAGTTTTGTTGTTGCACTACATTTTTTATACCGGTCCATCATATTTTGGTTGAAGCCATGTTGGTAAACTGCAAAACCTTTGGCTTCTTGGATGTTGGATAAAAAATGAGCTGTTTGCACCTTTGATGGCCACTTTCACCCTTTTAAGCAAACTAAAAAAAAATCACAGGAACAGTTTTCTCCCTTGTTGGACAATTAAATTATTCTTTTCAATCTATCAATGAATACAAAATCATTCTGTCAAATATTCAGGGTCGTAATATAACATTTCAACATGTAATCACCATTACAATAAAATACCTTTTCTACAGGATACAAAAAACAAATGGAATACAAAAATCATATTTCAGAATGGAACATGCATATCAAGCAAAGAAATTCATGAATAGGCACTCGTGTGATTATGTGAACAAATTAAAGGTGAATACAATTGTTTAAAAAAGATTGCACAGACATGTTTGGCGAAGCGAAGGTGGGAAAGTGATTGCATATTTTATATGCTTCTGTGTATAACAATCAGTTACACAATGTGTAGAAAATAACAATGTGAGATGATCTAAAATTGCAAAGTGATTGCTGCATTTGTACACATTATCACTTACTGGTATAGAAGGATTTTGTCCTCCTATAGAATACATTTATAAGACAACTGTGCTTTACATGTATATTCTCACAGACAGGCTCACTTTCTTGAGTTGTGATTTTAAAAAGGGAAAGTGAATGGCTATTCTACTTTATGAATACAAGTAGCCACTATTATTATGTAAACAGTTACAACATTTGACAAAGGATAGATCATATCATGATACAGAGTTATATTGTGGCTTACAACTAACATAGCAGCGGCTAAACATCTTCTATCAGCTTTATAAGGTTCTCACTGGCAAGTATCTGTAACTTTTGTCCAGTGACTTTTCTAGTTAGTAGTTACTATACATCAAGTGTTACGATTATAGTCAACTGCATACTGCAAGAAAAATATGACATGTGCACATATAAATATTTCAGATAAACTATCTCTTCTTTCCATAACATATGGCTATCCGGGCTATGACAACTTTACCCTGTCCAGTATGTCATATTATATCACATGATCAGATATATTAAGATTCTAGGCCTTGGATCGGACAAAACTGGAGGGATGAACTTCATACCTGACTGCTGGGCCTGGCATAGGCAGTAAATGCAAGGACGCCATGGATTCAGATGAATTCAACAATGGATATGTGCAGTGAGACATGGGAAATACTCTTAGTTCGAGTTTGGTGAATCCCCTTCAAGTTGGTACATTTCGTTGTGCATATTTTTTTCTCGAGTATTAACAAATGGGGATGCGGTATACAAAACTGCTTATTTTTCAGGAAACGGTCAAAACTATCTAGCTCCTCGGTTATCTTGAGAGTGCACTTTCTATGTGCAGTTTCAAGATCACCTAGGGCAAAATTAACTGTGCCCCTTGTATAATATACATCTCTGCATATCTTCACATAAAAGAGAGAATCTAGCAGTCTAAACGACTGAATAAATTCACATATCAATTGATGGGGTTTCAGACTTTGTGATAATGATGCCTTTCAAACTGACATCTTCCGCTGCTAGCTCAAAACTGTCGTCGTCTTCCCTGCGTATGATGACCTCGTACGGACAGCATTCCGTCAACCCCAGACCAGAGCAGATCTTGGCAAAGAACCCCTTCTCCAAATCACGAACGCTGTCCCACCAGCTTTCAAGATGCCAGGACAGTTGCTGAAAAGATGCATAGATTGATAACGATACCGTGACCAAGAGAAGAATCACGGGCAGGGTGAGGATGAGTAGAGGGCAGATTGTGAGTCGGTGGACGAGCGTTCGTTCATCAAAGTAAAGCAGGAATACGTTGTACCATGTCAGGACACCGATGTAACCAGTTACACACATTGCACACAGAAAGACGAATGGCAAAGACAGTATCGACAACAAAACTATGTGAGGCCCTTCTTGATAACCAATTGTGAAGGCACTTCTCCGGCAATTAGGCCTCATCTTTACATTTTAATTCTCCTAGTTCTGTTCGATGATAGTCATGGCCTCACATCCAGGTAATTTTAAACAGAGTCAATGTGGAATAATCTACCCGGTTTAGTCTTGAATCAAAATATAATCTTCATAATGTGTCCTTTCAAGATTAACTTGTCACTCATATATTGTCATGTTCATGCAGATATATTAGACCTCTACGAGTACGACTCTGCACACTTGGGGAACATTGTTGTCAACAAAATTTCAGTCCAATCTTGACTTGACTATATTCAGGCCAACCACTCCAGTCCAGACAAGATTTCCATAGTACATGATCATCAATGATCAATATCATTTGGCTTTTGTTGATTAGATGATCCCTTCCTGTCGCTGTCTGAGCTGAGCTGAGGCTGAGTCTATTTCCCAAATGGAAACGCCTCATTAATGCTGATTAAGATCTAGACTATGTCATTCATATTATGACACGACATTTCATCGGTGTCAACCTGGAAAAACGGAATCCCGAAACGAAACAAGCTTTGGATCTGACTTGTTAAGCCTCTACTAACATGTCTATCAACAGCATAGGCCTATAAACTTGTAAACACTGCACTGTTTATATGATTACGGTACATACACAGTACACATGTACTACTACACGCAAAAATTGCATAGCTAGGTACTGTATACCTAAAGAAATCGCGCGCTGAAAATCAGTCGCGAAGTTTTCTATATATACATGCTGCCAATTTAAGACTAAATACACTGATCGAACAACCAGCTCCAGAAAGAAAGAAAGTCTCCGTCGCGAAAACGATCGATGAGAACCGCCGCTACCGAATACAGACGGCAGATTGGGGAAAGGGGGTACCCCCAGCCCATACGCTTGCCCAGGGGCGGCGATCCCGGGGACGGGGGAGGGAGCACGTCCCCCCTCCATTTTTTTTAGTGGGGGGGGGGTTGGGTCGGCCCCCCGGAAAATTTGAAAAAGCGCAAATAAAATAAAATGTATAGCAAATAATGACTATAAAGACAGTTTTCTGGAGGGCCCAAGGGTGCAGCGTTTAGACTAATACAAATGCAAATATCTTCTAGCTCGGTCGCTAGTCTCCCTCGCATAAGATTCTTCAAAATGTAACGGTATTTCGTTGGTATCACGTAAGCAAAGTTTAAACTGCATGTATGTGCTACAAAAATGAATATTCCGCTTGCTCTTTTCAATAAGGAGCCACTATAACTTATAGTCTATATATTTGCCAGGGTGATGCCATTTCAACTCCCACAGTGATATCAATATAGACGTATTATGACAGAGGCCTAGTGTGGGAAATAGAAAAATCTCATCCATGCCCAAGCTCCTTAACGTAAAGGTGAAGTGTAAAAAAATGGTATATTACTTGGTTTCATATTATTTTTGCTAAGGAATGTAAATTTTCAATAAACAAAACTTCAAAAGCCCGTGAGGGGGTAGTCATAGACCGAATTTTCCGTCTCTTTCGTTCGTTAAGCCTCTTGTTTGAGTAAGGTCGGCTCTCTCTTTAAAACAGAGAGCCGACCCTACCCAAATAAGAGGTTTTACGAACGAAAGAGATGGAAAATTCGGTCTAGGGTAGTCACTGCCGCAGGCGCGCCGGAAGCAGTTTGGGATTGGGGATTGGGGGGGGGGGGGCAAACACTCCAGGGGGCTCACCTTCCAGGGGCAGTGACGTAATGAGCAAAAACGTTTGGAAGGGGGGGGGGGAGAAAAATCTGCATCACCACCACTCTTAAACTTTACATGCAGGCCCCGCGGAACGTTTTTCAAAGTGGAGTATTAAAGATCAGGTAGAGCGTAAATTGGCGTTGGGTCCAGGGCCTGAGCCTCAGCAGGGGGTCAAGGGGCTGAGCCCCCGGAAGCTTAAGGTTTTTAGGCATTAAATTACGGTCAGATAAGCATATTTAGATACCTCATTTGTGACACTGGCAGGTCACTAGTCTTATTGGCGAAGAGTCCAGGGAGCAGATCCCCCGGAAGCTCAGGGGTTTTAATATTTAACTACAGTGAGATGAGCACCCAGGGGCCGCCTTGGGGCCCTTGTGGGGGTCCAGGGGGCAGAGCCCCCGGAAGCTCAGGGGTTTTAGGTATTTAATTACGGTCAAATGAGTATCCAGGGGCCGCCTTATATATAGCCCATGGTGGGGTCCAGGGGGCAGAGCCCCCGGAAGCTCGGGGGTTTTAAGTATTAATTACGGTCAGATGAGCATCCAGGGGCACTCTTATAAGGCCGTTGATGTGGTCCAGGAACAGAGCCCCCTGAAGCTCAGGGGTTTAAGGTATTTAATTACGGTCAGATAAGCAGATACCTCATTTGTGACACTGGCAGGTCACTAATTGGCGGAGAGTCCAGGGAGCAGATCCCCCGGAAGCTCAGGGGTTTTAATATTTAACTACGGTGAGATGAGCACCCAGGGGCCGCCTTGGGACCCTTGTGGGGGTCCAGATGGCAGAGCCCCCGGAAGCTCTCGGGGTTTTAGGCATTTAATTACGGTCAGATGGGCATATTTTGATACCTCATTTGTGACATTGGCAGGTCACTTATTTTTTCTCTCTTTCTTTCTTTTTCTCTGTAACATATTTTTTCAAAAAGTGAGGGGGGCTCGAGCCCTCGAGCCCAGCCGTTTTGCAGACCATTACATGAAGGCTTCTAAATAAGCATATTTTTCGCCCGACTGTAAATTTGGGAATTTCTAATTTTCCAACAAACGCATAAAAAGGTATGACTTACAAAAAAATTGAGAAAAAAATACCAGAAAATCATGTCAATTCAGCAACTTTTGTAAATTCCTGGTATCGAATAAGAAATACCCCCCCCCCCCCCCCATTCGTACGCCAGCGTTGTGGGGCTCATGTCTTCTCACCCCCATAACAAAAAACAGACACGCTTTCCCATTCTTTCACAATATGTCCACGATATGCGCGTAACGCTTTTATAAAAACCTCCATTGATAATAGGTGGCATGCGCAATGTTAAGGAAATTTAATTCCTGTGAACTTTCCTTTTTCTTTGAATGGAATTTTATATGTGATTTAATTCAGGTTTTTATCAGTGTTATTGTTCTTTTGGTTAAAAATACAAACCATCTTTACTCCTTTACTGCTTTTTTTTTTTTTTTTGGAGGGGGGGGGGGGCGTTTTTTTTTTTTTTTTTTGGGGGGGGGGGCAAAAATGCGTTTTGCCCCCCCTCCCCACTTTTTTTATTGGGGCGCAACTGCCCCCCCCCCCCCCTGCCCCCCCCCCCCCCCCACACTTCCGGCGCCTATGCACTGCCGTCACTTTCGCCCCCTCTCGTTCACTGTGCTCCCTCATCCATCGCACTGGCGTACTGATGTAGATATTTGTATGCGTCAATGGAAAATGACACATTCCCAATTGTACAATCAGACAAAAAATATGCTTATTTAGAAGCCTACATGTCAAGGCCTGCAAATCGGCGGGGCTCAAGCCCCCCCCCCCCCCCGGGCCCTCACTTTTTTGAAAAAGTATGCTGAAGAGCAATAGAAACAAAGAAAGAAAGAATAGTGACCCTACAAGGGACCCTAAGGCAGGCCCCTGGATGCTCATTTGACCGTAATTAAATACTTAACGCCCTTGAGCTTTAGGGGGCTCACGCCAATAAGTGACCTACCAGTGTCACAAATAAGTTTTTTTTTGGGGGGTCCTCGAAAATTTAAAAATTTGCACCCCCCCCCCCCTTGAGCGCCAGGGGGGGGGGCAACTCCCAAAAAAGGTCAAAATCACGTGTTTTTACGTGATTTTCCCCTCCCCCCCCCCCCTGGATCCGCCACTGCTTTTAATACTCGAGACTGCTTGAGACCCTAGCTTGTTTAGCCTGTTTATAACTGCCAACGTCAAGATTTTCTGATTATCGAAGAGGATGAAGTCCCTGTTGATTATAAAAGTCTTCAAAAACTTCCTTAAAAAGTTTTCGCACAGAAGACCTTCCTAACGGTGTGTCGCCGTGAGAGATGACCCCCCCCCAAAAAAAAAAAAAGTTCAACACTTAATTGCACACTTTCTTCTCCTATTGAAACCCATGGTTGGATGGAGTTATAACCAAAATGTGTAGGAATCACCTGCTGGAAAGGGTCCAGCATCCCCAATGTGATTCCGTATGGGTTTTGATTAAACTTGATGGGATACATTGATCAGGCAGAGGATGATATGAAATTGTTCTGAATGGTTACTGACTCCTCCGAGTCCATGGGGATGTGGCTTGGGAGTGTAGCAGCCCCCCCCCCTACAAAAAGATATTAGTCTAGGATAGGCCCCATAGGAAAGGGCCCGAACCATTAATATATCTTCTCGTACATTTTGGACTTCTTTTCAAAAATGCAATACCAGATTTTAATCAAACTTGGTAGAGACCATCTTTAGAGGCAAGGGTGATCTAAAATTGTTCAAATGGGGTAAGTACCACCAAGGGGAACCTGGGGGCAGCGCCTCTCAGATTGTCAGTGGCAGTAATTGCACAATTTCTACTCCTTCTTGAAAGGGAAGAAGACCTTAATTTGTTTGAATGGGATACATGTCCCTGCAGGAGACTTGGGAGCAGCAGATTTCCCCATGCACTGTTTCAATGAATCCCATTTCCCTGGTGCAAAGAAAGGGGATGAGAGCTCGGTACCTGATATTGCGAGGTCCGTACTTTCATCGGCTCAGGTGAGCATAGGTCCGTGGAACTATTGTTGAAAATATATTCATAAACAATTATCGCCTAGTGGCTGTGATGGTTGAGGCAAATCACTGGTTCCTGGGATCAACATGATAATGGAATTAGATCTTGGGGTCTAGTATGCTGTTTCTTATAAGCTGTTGCTGTTCACAGTCTTTTTAAATGATAAATTGATTTGAAGTTCATCGTTAATCCTTACTATTTGGTGATACCGAAGCTTATATGGGTGCCACAGAACTTAATTGCGGGAAAAGGTGGGATGCATCAAGGAGGTAGGAAGGATTCTGCGGCATCGACCCTCAGTCCAAATTTCGGGAACCAAAAAAACAAAACACGTGCGCTATATAATAATTTTCCAAATATATCAATTAGTATAGGCGGTTTCTCGGCAAGATGTATCATCACGTATTAGTCAAAACATATTCTTTCACATTATTGGTAATAAGAGCTTCCATTTCATTTTTTGAGAGGGGGGCGTTTCCAAAACTGAACTTTACCTTTCATTGGTTTTAAATCTTATTCCACTTATTCAAACTTCTCGTAAAAGTACTGTTCCCTATACTTTTTAATTTGATTTTTTAATAGGTACCTTCTATATAAACATAAATCACTTTTAAAAATTAGGATAACAAATCATTACATTTTTGACACTCATCAAATTGACGAGTAATTATTTACATGTTGTATTAACGGTATGTACAACTCGAATCGTACGTGATCGTGAAACATGAATATGAGAGTCAACTTGCTACGCCTACGGACCTTAAATAGTTATCTGGAGTTTTGACATGGTGTATTAGAGCTCGTATGGATGCCCCACAATCTCCAGTCAACAACTAGGAAATTTCTTTCATATGTCGCTGAGCTTGAGAGTGAGAAGCCTATTTTATAGCCATAGGTAAGTATTAATCGTGATACACGTAAGCGCAGTCTCCGTGTGCGTAGGCCTGCTGGTGGATGCACTGCACCCCTCAGCTCAGCTCACAGGCACCGCACCGGTTTGACGCAGTGCTAATGCAGTGTTAAAGAAGCTAGGCGAAGAAATTTCACATAATCACTCAAAATGGGCAAATTATGCATGTCCGGATAGCGTAGACCAATTTGAACACACACATTCTGCTCTAAAGTCTTGTAAATATAAATGAAACGCGGTATGAAGCTTTTTCCAAGAACCTTCTCAAACTTCTATTCCTGGCTTGAACAGTTTGTTCGCGCAGTAGGCCGATTATGACGCCACTGGTTGGGCACGATCGCAATTCTAGGCCTCGAGCTCGCGTCTCGCACAGCTCGCGTGCGGTGTTTTGCATAGGCCTATACGTATACATTATCCAGACTTTGCATGCTTCATATCCTGACCAGAAAGTGGAATAACAATCTCTAGAAATCATGTAATTACATGTACATATAATATTAAGCAAATTTAGGTTATATAATACGAGGGGTGAATCGTGCAAATCGATTTGTCCAAATACCCTTCCGTTCTGTGTAATTTGCTGAGATGTTTTGCATTTGTTCGGTCATCATGCCTTGCCCTTGGCATGATAGTGATTGCTGTTGATTATATACGGAGACAATAATGATGAGTGAATCGCGAGCTTCCCTTGCATGTTTATGTCCTGCAGCTGCAGTTCTATTTATGAATGGTGCATATTTGTAATTGATTTTCGCCAAATATAACCTCACATCTGATCGTCTTTGTTTTGTTATCCGTGAAATTTGCTAAAGAGCCCTACACATCCCGACAAATTCGCAAATGTCTCGCCCAGTCAGTCACCCCAGTGACAATAATGCATGACAGATCGATCGCCAGTTGAGCGGGGCCGGGGGAGCTGAGCGGCAGCTGGCAGCTCAGCCAGCTCGCGCTGATATACTATCACTGGACTTGCACCAGCATCGACGCCGTCTTCTTCGAATTGCTCTCTTTTTTCCATCTCTCCTACACCCCCATTATCATCATCGTCACTATCAGTACCACTGTCACTAGTTGTGGAGCTGTGCCCATCAAATTCGAATTCTAAATCGAGTAAAACCTCTTCTTCGAGCTCGGACATTTTGATCAGATATTTAGCGTTCGAGTGGCGTTTGTAACGTATAATGCATGCAGGCGAGAAGTTGTGTGAGAGCTCTTGGGAGCACTCTCGCGCTCATGTGCCCAACCTCCTACGTCACAAATCGTACGTCACAATAGCGGGCCGATCGAGGGCGGAATAATCGGGTAGTAATTTCACCACTTTTAATAGCAGATAAGTCAATTCTGTAACAATTTTTGATAACTAAATATGAACCATTAGAAAGATTGTAACATTAACTTTGTAATGATACCAACATTATTAAGATTAAAAGCCTTTTGAAACCTCCGCCTAGCTTCTTTAATGCATGCAAGTTCAGGCTAGACTAGGCCCGAGTCATGTCGGGATTTTCATAAACCGGGTCCCGACGGCCTTGCACCGATCGGGACCTGGTGTCCCGAAATCAGCTCGCAGGATTTGTCACTTGCCTCTATAAAAAGCGCATATCATCAGTATGTCCCTTAAAAGTGACCTTTTTTATCAGTCAAATAAATCAACACATGCATACCTCGGCACAGATCGGTATATTCTTCCATTTGACATTATTTTTTATCCATGATTGGCGATGATTAGTGCCATTATCGTGCCATTATCGTGCCTCTAAAAGTAAAAAAAACTGGAGCAAAAATAGAAAGACAACGATCGAGCCGCCATTTTGATTCATGCAGGTTGAATAAATCGGGTCAAAAAACATTATGTTTGAATAATAAAACGGCTTTCTAAAAAGTACTCCTTTACAACATACCGATCGAATAATTTTTAAAAACAAAATAGATATTTTTTCTTTGATTTTGAACACCGCATGCTTCTTTTAAAAGCTGAAAATTACTTGGTAATCACAAGAAGTTTCGATACGGATAGCTGTTGCAAGGCAAGTTCAGACTAGTCTCGGAAAAATGCGCAGTGCTCCTAATTGTTAGCTGTAATGCGTGCCAGAACGAACCCAAACAAAGACGTGATCGTAACGAGAAAAAAATCATTAAAAACTACGAGAGCACAATTGGAAAGACAACTACTGCTCAAAATTACGATAATCAGATAAATAACTTGGACAAAGAATTCAATAATCGCCCAAGAAATGCCAAAGAAATTGTGATAATCGAGGAGTAACTGGGTACATTTTTATCGCATGGGGCTTGCTGCAAATACTTGAATCCTTTGTTATACTGCTTTTTACCGTAGAGGGCGTTATTTGGTTTCTAGCCTCGTGTTAGAACACGAGGCTATAGAAACCAAATAACGTGTAATTCGGACATATCAGCAGGCCCATTCCGATAATGATTGTACCTATAGTAACTCCTTAAATATCACTATTTCTGTGGCTTTTCTTGGACAACTATTGTATTATTCCTCCAAGTTATGTATCTGCTTACGATAATTTTGAGTAGTTGTCTTTCCAATTGTGCTCTCGTAGTTTTTAATGATTTTTTCTCGTTACGATCACGTCTTTGTTTGGGTTCGTTCTGGCACGGATTACAGCTAACTACGAGGAGCACTGCGCATTTTTCCGAGACTAGTCTGAACTTGCCTTGCAACAGCTATCCGTATCGAAACTTCTTGTGATTACCAAGTAATTTTCAGCTTTTAAAAGAAGCAGGCGGTGTTCAAAATCAAAGAAATAATATCCATTTTGTCTTTTAAAAATTATTCGATCGGTATGTTGTAAAGAAGTACTTTTTAGAAAGCCGTTTTATTATTCAAACATTAATGTTTCTTTCAACCTGATTTATTAATCCTGCCGAGAGACCCGGCCAGTACAGTAGCTAGCTAGCAGCTGGCAACAACAACCCCATGGGGCGAACTGCTTTAATTTGCAACCCATATTTATATCAGCAGTTCGGATTGATTCAGGATGAGCTAGAATATGATTGGTAACAATTAAATACTTAAGTTTCAAGGTGGAATGATTTTAGTGGTGCGCAAAACTGCAATTTCTTACATATTTCATTATTTTTTCCGGAGCGTCGGTTCTCAAAAAACGAAACCGGGACCTGACGGCAACGGTCGGGTCCCGGTGTGATCGACCGTACCGACTCAAGCCTAGGCTAGACAGAAAAAAAACCTTCTGGTTTGTGGAATTCTATGAAGAGTTCTCCATCCTTCATAATGATTTGAATGGAAGGTACTTGTTAGTACTACGTACCTGGTTGGTTGGTTGAGTTTTAACCAGTGGGGCCTGGTCCGCGTCCGCATAAACGAGGATATCCTCGTAAACGGGACAAATCGCGTCCTAAAAAAATACGGATCAACTGCATTTTTTGCGATGTTTTTTTTCATCGGCGCTCTTTCGGTTTCGGGTTCCTGAACCACGCGCTGGCGATTAGAAAAACGGATTTTGATAAGAAAATAACTAGTGCTGTCAGACGCTATGTTCGTGTTCGGTTCGGTTCGGCAGAGTTCGGCAATATTTTGGTTCGGTAATATAATAGCAAGCAGCGTTATAGCAACGGCGGTCGGCACTGGGCGGGCCGGCCGGCCGGCCAGGCCCGACCAGCACGAAGCACTTCTGCCCACTCCTGCTGAAAAACAGTGCTTCCGACCAGCACGAATTTCACATTAAAAAACTGCTCTAAACGTAATTATTTGTGAAGAAAAGTACTAGACCTAGACTACTTACATTCGTATTTCCGTCTTGAATCGTGTTTTATTTTCAATTTTAAAAGAATCATGTTTTCAATTTGTCAATAAATGATATTTTTTCAAGATTTTCCGAGACGGTTGTTGTCTAATGTTAGAGTCATGAAAACTGCCATCTTGAATAGCAATTCAGGCTTGTCAATAACTGTTTTTTATCAGTTTTTATTTTCAATAGGAAAAATATAAAATACCTATTTTTCCTGAATAAATAAATACCATACTAGTCTATAATATATATTTATTTTATTATTTATATTGTAAAATTTGTCCGATATTGTTACAATTAAAATATTGTTTTTTTTTTTGTTAAATGGGTTTGAGCTGAACTTGTTTTGATCACGCACATGTATTCTTGTTTATAGCTTGCAATCGCGACGTAGCGTGGTCAGGATTTGGGATTTAAATGGCGCCAGTGAAGTCGTGGCCACCACTGGATAGGCATAAATCACAAAGGCGGAAAATGGGAAAAAAGTAAATATAAAATGACCAATTATGACATGAAAATTAGGTACAAAATGACAAGTTTATTAGCTTGCGAAAAAATTAAAAATTTTCTACCGAACATCCGAACCAGGCCTTTGCGTTCGGTTCAGTTTGGTTCGGAAGTGCCATGTTCGGCGAACTTCCGTTCGGTTCGGCGGTTCGGCTACAGCACTAAAAATAACCCCAGCCCAGGTTACTGTCTACTTTTTAAATTAATATTATGGGTTGTCCGTCTTCCCGAGGATTTATCGCTCATAACGCGAAAGTCTCTATTCGCTGTACAAAGTCAATGTAAAATGCATCAAGAAAATCATTGCAAAATCTGTTTTTCGCATCGCCAATGCGCGGATCAAAAGTATGAAACGTCTGCGAAAAATGCGGACGATCCTTATTTTGCGGACACATCAGTCTGCATTTACGAAGACGATCCTCGTTTATGAAGATGATCCTTATTCTCGGACCAGCGCCCCTACTGTTAACTGGAGGTGCAGATAGGTGGATTAATTTGTAGATGGGGGAGACGTCAAAGCAATTTTAAATTTGACAGGGTCAGTGTGGGCGATAGTCTCTGGTTAATTTAAGCTGGTTCCAATCACGCACTGTTCTCATGAAGTAGGAGTTCACCAATGTGTCTGTTCTTTAGTGGGTTTGTTGAAATTGCCTGTTATGCCCTCTTCTAACTCTGGTCGTTTTAGGTTGGGTGTAGTCTTGAACGTGGAAGAATAAAAGAAAACAGAATGGCGAAAGTTTGAAATACACTGTAAATCTTTAGACTTTACTTTACTGTAATCCAACGATGTACTGTAGGTCTAGCTAAGCCTGTTCATCGATCAGGATTAAGAAGGAGATTAATTGTGTGCTAAATAAACATGGACGTTCTAGAGATGCTTTTATTAATTAGGACAAAGCATTTTGTGATTGCCAATTTGCCATTGACAATTTTTTGACATTCTATGCTGGTCTAATATTTCATTGGGATGCTCCATTGCAAAGAGTATTTCGAAGATCAGATTGAATACATGTTTGGTCTAGTTGCGGAAGTTGCCTCCTAAACTTAGATAGAATTTTTCTCTGCCTTTTCATCACGTTTCATATTTTATAATCAATGAAATAATTTCCCCTCATGGCTTTATCAATTATGTCAGAAAGTTTTCTCTACCTTTTCATCGTGTTTCATATCCAGAGGGGTTAGAGAACAGCACTAGCATTGTTTGCCACTGCTTAATACCAAAAAGAGAAACTATTTGCTGTTATAGAGTTAGTAATCACTGCTCAATGATGACATCATGACACCTGCTTAGTTTAATATTTCCAGAATCATTAATGGAGCATGTCATTTTCCATTCATGTTATTACTTATTACTTCTCTCTTTATTTTACAAGGTAGACCTGAAAATCATCAGTAAACATGGCTAACCAAGATTCAAGCTTCACAGATTCCAGTTTTGATACAAGTGAGTTTCATCCAACAACACAAAATTGTACTTAAATCATCTGTTATTCAAGTGAGAAGTGAAATATATTTTCTTCATGGCTTTATAATTATTAATGATGTCAGAAATGTCCAGTTTATTCCATTGAAATCCTGGACATGTGGGGTAGTCAAAATTCTGTACCGGTATGTACATGAAGTACTGCACAATAACAATACTTAAAGCCAATTATATTATTATTCTTTTAGCCTCACATGACATTTCACCTTTTAACTGTACATTTCATACAATGGATAATTATGACAAAGTGTCTTTATTGGTGTGATATGCTACATTTGCTTATTTGCAGACAATACATATTGACCCACTTTATCACTCACTTTCATTGTAATCATTTGCAATGAAAAGGTGTATTATGTTTAAAACATCATGTACATTTCTTTTGCATGAAGTTGAGATTAGATTTATTGATGCTTATTTTGTATCTCCGTTGAAGGTTTCCCAGATGATTCTAGTGTGAGGAGTAGTCTATCAAGACAGAACAGTGTTACTGGGATGTCAGGTACGAACACTGTCTTTAGTTTTATTACACCTTTTCAATGTCATCCTAAATACAATGACATACATGGAGTAACAGGAGATAATATGACCTTTTCACAAGCTGCTTGGATTTGCAATTAAGTTAAACATTTTCTTTGCAGCTCCTTGGAGCTTTCCAGAAGTTGGACTCTCCACTCCTTTGCCTATTTCTTTGTGTGAATTTATACCACTAGATGTTTGAAACACATTGTGACTTTACAATTAAAAAGGTGATACCGTCCAGCATCAGAGAGCATCTGTAAGAAAATAGAATTTAAGCCTTTTAAGATTATATTATTCCATACTAAATTAATCTTGTAATTAAATTGCTATTCTCTATAGGAGACTTTGATATCCTTGCAAAAATTGTAAAAAATTACAGAATAAAAATGTGTTTAATATAAATTGTCTTCATGGTGAGAGTAAAAAGAAATTTTACCGGACGGAAAAAAAACTTTGAAGGAAAAATTAAAATTAAAATTAAAATCTTACTTTTGTCCTCATATTTATATGTTGCAGATGATGACGATGAGGCAGAGGCATATAAGAGCTACAAAGACAGAAGAAGGAATGCTCATACTGCTGCTGAGCAGAAAAGAAGAGATGCCATCAAGGTATATATTCTTTTCTCACAACTCATAATGTACTTTCATTGATAAAACAGGATTTTTCACATACTACTGCAGATAAGTCATACAAAAGAGTACTCATTATACATCTAGAATAGATGGATCTCCTTCAACTAAAGCATCGATATTGAAAAATGGTCAATAATAGCACACATTATTGATGAAATACCTTTCTTAACATATTCCCCAAATTGAATTCCTGGTAGGTTATCTCCTTTCAATATACTGTACATGCGCTCTGCCGTATTGTGCTTTTGATGATATACATTTCATGAGAAGCAATTACAAAATTAAATCGTAAAGAGGGTAATCAACAATCAATCAAGAACAGAGATTTTACTTTTTTAATTGATCTTGAGATGAGAATTTGAACAAATTTTCTCTGTGGTTTTGCATCATTAGAAAGGGTATGAAGACCTGCAGCTGATTGTTCCTACGTGCCAACAGCCTGATCAAGTTGGATCACAGAAACTTAGTAAAGCTACTGTCCTGCAGAGATGTAAGTTATATGTTTCTTTATATTTGAAGAAAGTACTTATTAACAGGGATGCCAGTTTTCGGGCTATTGCTTAAATTCAAACCCCTTTTTATGCCTCCGCTACAAAGTAGCCGGAGGCATTATGTTTTCTGGTTGTCCGTCCGTCCGTCCGTCCGTACGTCCCGTTCTCGTGATCGCGTTATCTCAAGAACCAATTGATGGATTCCCTCCAAACTTGGATCATGTATGTATCTAACAGAGCCAATGAACTGATTAGATTTTGGGGTCACGAGGTCGAAGGTCAAAGGTCACAGGGCTCATTATGTATCCAAAAGAGCTTGTGATCGCGTTATCTCAAGAACCAATAAATGGATTCCTGCCAAACTTGGGTCATGTATGTATCTAACAGAGCCAATGAACTGATTAGATTTTGGGGTCACAAGGTCGAGGGTCAAAGGTCACAGGGCTCATTATGTATACAAAAATAGCTCGTGATCGCATTATCTCAAGAACCGGTAGATGGATTCCTGCCAAACTTTGGTCATGTATGTATCTAACAGAGCCAATGAACTGATTAGATTTTGGGGTCACGAGGTCGAAGGTCAAAGGTCACAGGGCTCATTATGTATACAAAAATAGCTCGTGATCGCGTTATCTCAAGAACTGATCAATGGATTCCTGCCAAAGTTGGGTCATGTATGTATCTTGCAGAGCCAATTAACTGATTAAATTTTGGCGTCACGAGGTCAAAGGTCACAGGGCTCATTATGTATGCACAATTAGCTTGTGATCGCATTATCATGAGAACCAATAGACAGATTACTATCAAACTCAAGACATGTATATATGTATCTTGCAGAGCCAATTAAATGATTAAATTTTAGGGTCATCAGGTCAAAGGTCATGGGGCTCATTATGTATGACTATAAATAGCTTGTGAATGCATTATCATTAAAAACGACAGATGGATTACAATCAAACTTGAATTTTAAAAATTGCTTCCGTTTTGGTTTGTAAAATTGCTCTATGGCGGAGGCATCATTTTTGACTGCGCGCAGTCAAAATTCCATCTAGTTTGTCTATCTGTTGCAGGCCTTTTCAGGCTTTTATTTGTAGTGAGCAGAATGTATGGGGCAACACAGAGCTGCCAACCATTCCGTTTTTGCCGGAATTACTCCGTTTTTTCCTCCAAATTACAGTATTACGTTTTTTCTTCATAAAATACGTTTTTTAATTTTTTTTTTTTTTTTTTTTTTTTTACAAACCGCATGTTAAACCACTGCCCTAAAATGGTGATTTGATCACAAATTCAATAGAAAACTTATTTTAAAACAAACTTGGAAGAGAAAAATATTCTCAAAAAAAATGAAATGCTGATAATACCAAAATAACCACCAAAAAAAATTACCTGCTTGTATGGAAAAAACAGCATGATGAATGAACATTTCTGCATTGGAAGTGTGTCGCGCGTGGTTGTAAGTTTCGTTTTTATGAATTCCTTTTTTTTTGCTTGAAATTCCTTTTTTTTGCCATCATGATTCCTTTTTTTGGTCGCACAAGGTTGGCAGCTCCGGCAACAACATGTTGTCTCATTTCAGGCTCATTAAGTAAAAGCAACTGGCATGATGGCATCTATCTATCAAGAGAATATTTCTGTGCTTAGTTTACAAACTTGTCATTTCATACATTTATATCCAATACAGCATAAAAATCAACATTGCTATTTACAAAGTTGGATCTAAGGTTTTGCAAAGTGTTGATCAAAATTATACAATTTTCGCTCTTTGATCCAGGTTCCTGGTAAATATTTAATACTTGGCTCAGTTAGCTGGTGTGCTTAATAATGCATATCTTGTGCCTAAAATTGCTAAAGAGCTTACAATTTAACAATATAATTCTATTCATGTGGACACATCCCTAAACATTTAAAAATGAGAATGTAATACCACATTCATTAATTAACATGTGTAAAATATAATGTTTTTTTCTTCCAGCCATCGATTACATTCAGTATCTGATTCAACAGAAGAAGAAGCAGGAAGATGAATTGGAGGCTCTCAGGAAAGAAGTCATGGCACTCAAAATTATGAAAGCGTGAGTATTGTGTTTTTTTCTCTCTCCCTCTTTTAACTCTTTTTGAATCTTTTAAATCTGTTTCTATCTATTTTTTCCAACTGCCTAATATTCAATGTAAATAAATGAGCAGTTGTTTTTGGAATGAGATAATGAAAACATAATAGCTTTTGACCCACATTCATTACTTCAGCCAAAACTGGTAGAAAAGGATTTTGACAATACTTTTTGAAACGCCTGCCCTTTAGTCATCCTTGGCAGCACAATGATGAGATAACACAAACACGATGGCTTTTGACCAACATTCATTACTTCAGCCCAAAGTTGGTACAAGAGGATTTTGACAATACATTTTGAAAAGCCTGCTGTTCGGTCATCCTTGGCCGTACAATAATAAGAATATCATTAGACAGAGTTTCAGTTCTTCTTTACAATGAAATATGATTAAAGGTCACATAGGGTCACACTCTTTAATTAGCAGCTACCAAAGTTGGGTACACTTTTTTTGATACGCACTGTAAATGTATCACTTCCCAATATTTCCTATTACCCAGCTCATGTAACTAAGGATTAGAAGTTCTGCCATGTTCTTTCATGTTTTTTTGGCCATTGATTGATTAAAAAAATTATATGGATGTGCAACCCAAGAAATATTCTGAAATTCCTGGACTAGTATTTTGTTATCGCTTATCACTAATTATGCAAAGCTATGCCCCATTTTCCATTCATACTCTTGCCCCTAAAAAGAACAAAGCTTCTCACACCTGTTAGTCTTTGTGTGCCTTTCATGTTTTAGGGAGGACAGTCGATGTACTCTAAATTATTGATCTTTATACTTTCAATTTTGTTGATCAGTAACTATGAGCAGATTGTCAAGGCGCATCAGAACACACCAGGCCGTGGTCAGAACCAGGTGTCAGACCAAGTCAAGTTCAGTGTGGTAAGTTATATTAATTATATTCTCCCGGGGTAATAATATATATCTGTAAAGCGCTTTGAGAGGGCCTGCAGTAAAAAGTGCTATATAAGAACAAACTATTATTATTATTATATGGTTGATAACACATGCTCTGGTAAAAATTGCTATTCAGTAAGTTTTGTACTTCAATTATGAATCCAAAACTCTACCTGACCCAAAACCTAAACTCTATTCCATTTCAACACAAGCCTTAATGTAAATCTTTGATGAAATATATTCTGAAATTGTAACCAGAGCATGTTGAATGCTGAAAACATGCTTACTCTACATTTATTGGAATGGGTTAGTTGTTATTAGAGTACCATTACTTGAAATATGATTTTAAAATGATTTGCAATATTTGAAGATATTCAACTTAATCCATTGGCTACTGAATCATCTCATTCCCATAGGCTTAGTACAGAAACCACTTGGTTCCAGCAGCTTGTGGGTTAATAAATTCCAAAGATAACCAAAGAACAGGGCTTGACATTAACATAGACCCCAAATTGAACTTGATTGAAATGCACCTATAAGTTATCTGTACAACCAAATATTAGTGTACAAACTTGTAATTATACAGTAGGCTTGCGGTTGCACCATGTGAGAGAGAGGGAGCAAGCCTACTGTATATCTACATCACCATGAAAGCCGATACTTATAAGCAGCATCAAACTTGTTATTGTTGATATGTTATATTTTAACCCTCTTTTATTGCTTTGATGACAGTTTAAAGCGATCATGGATGCCCAGTTCCAGACCTTCAATGCCTCTATATCTGTGGCTAGTTTTGCAGAGCTTTCTGCATGTGTATTCAGCTGGCTAGAGGAGTACTGCAAGCCTCAGGTTAGTTTCATCCTGATTACAACAGAATGAATTTATTAGCTATTCTCTCATGTGATTCACAGTCATACTCTGCTTTCAATTAAAGACAATGATTTAAAGTTTTGTCATACAGAGAAATGTCAGTAAAAGGGGACTTTAGAGAAAGAAGCAATTGTCTGCACAACACAGGGAAGCTGTTTTGTGGAGATTTCATTGATAAAAGGCTGTCTTTAAATGAACTATTAATATTATATGGTTTATCTGCTCTTAACATTTTAAAGTATTTTCTGTGATGACTGCATGTTCACAAACAATGTTTGTTCATATCTCCAGAGATTTAACAAACATTCTGAAACCTCCATTTTAACTAAATTTCATCTAAATCTGGATAATATGGATTTTCAAGCATGTTGTCTGCTTCAATTTTAATTGCAGCTACATTATCTTTCCCTTATCTGTGTACATCAAAAATGTTGCATTGTCAACAAATAGGAAAAAAGAGAACACAGAAGTGGTGAATATATTATCTAGCATGGCAGTTTTTCACAGACCTTAACTTAAGTTATGTTTATCTGAAGTTAAATAGTCAGTTGTCATTATCCAGTCTCCAAATACCACTTCTTGTGTATTGTATTATTGATTATCATATTTTGTTATTTCACATTAGACACTCCGAGAACTGGTTGCTGAAGTCTTGAGGAAAGCAGGTCAGAATCAACTATACTGAACCGCAGGGATTCCATGAACAATTAAAAGACACTCGTCAAAAGTGATATATATAAATTAAGAAAAAATACAAACATTGAGGAGAGGGAAGTCAACATGCACTTGGAATACTCTCAACCCACACCATTTCGTTTTATCCCCTATGTCAGTGCATGTTGTATTGATATCGATATTATCCTGAATGCTATTGGAGACCTACTCGCATGTACTGCATTAACAGTGAGAGCGATGTGCAGAACAGAGCATCTAGTCGACTTGAGATTCCATCATTAGTTTTTCAGCAAACCATACGACTCATCTTGAGATTGGACTTTCAATGGTTGCCATTGAATGCAGGGACCTCAGGGATAGCACTTTGTTAAAGCCTATCTGCACTAGTTTGGCCAGGAGGGATTAGACCTCCCTGTGTGGTCACCAACAGGTGGTTAACTCATCAAATCAGCTCTCAATTAACATAAGAAAAAGGGGACAAACGGGTACCGCTTAGGCATCGTTTGCTATAGAGATGGTGCAAGTAGCTACAAACAGTGCAGTCCCGCCTTAAATAAAACTGTAAATTGAAATAAATAATTCAGTCAACGAAACTCCAAGCCTTTTCTTCATGCGAACATCTTTCCTGTTTTGTTAGATTTCCTTGTACAATAATCATACAGGTACGATTTATTGAGGAAATCATGTTTTGCACAGTCAATGCAAGTTAAGTCCAAACATGTACAGTGTACATGTGATTTTTTTTATTTGATTGTATTGAGTATTGAAATACACATTCATTGATTTGTGTTTCATTATTCTTTTAACAAAAAGTAGACATTGAAAATATATCCAAAAAGTTGTTTGAAATATTCACAAAAACATAATGCTGAAATGTCAAGTGTGTAACTTAACAGTGAATGTTGATTTCCCGCATGAATAATAAAAGCATTGAGATTTTAACTTCTATGATCTAACGTATTCAAAATGTTTTAGATTGTATCAATTTTGCATTTTATCATTTATTTGCTTGAAGCTGTCATATTATTATATAATTGATTTCCTGTCTCTTGTAGGCTATACAAATGACAGGGATATTTTTTTGTTTCAAAGGAATATATGGATTGGGTGACATTTCTGGTACCCGGTATTCTGTTATATGTATTTACAATTTGCAATGCTACATTTTTGTTTTGGATGAAGTGTTCACAATCATATCGACTAAATATCGACCATGTGTAAGATTTATTTGAGAAAATAATTGGATATCCCCGAGTGAAGATATTTTGTGTCCATTGGTATTTTAAAGCCTATCTGCATTCTGCACTAGTTTGGGCAGGAGGTATTAAACCTCCCTGCATGGTCTCTAGCAGGTGGTTATCTCATCAAATAAGCTCTCAATTAACATTAGAAAATGGGGACCATGAGGGCGCAAGTAGATACTAGTAGTGCAGTCCCGCTTTAAGACATTTGTTTCAATTAAAGAACCAAAGTCTTGTAGAGGCCTCTCATTCGTATGTAATATTTACAATATATATAAACCTGAAAAAAAGAACTTGTGCTCTAGCCATTGCAAGAGAATGCATGAGTATTGACATCCTTATTAACAAAACAAGCTTCCTTCACAATTACAGTACAAATGCTCTAGTGATATCAAGACAGAAGACGGCAAGAAACTGTGTGAAAGAATCCCTTGACTTTGCATACTACATTTTTAGGTTTAATAGTAGAAGGCAGAAGCTCAAACAATTCTGATTACCTCAAACAATGAAAGCTTTCTGTACAATACAAACATTCGTTGTGGCTGACCACTATACAGAGATAGATTTTAATGATCAATAATGTATACCGGTAGATCTTATAATAGTAAGCATCATCATTGATGCTAGATTTTAAATGCTGACTCATGTACCTGTTGAAGTAGTTTGAAATCCTGTGCTGGTATATAGGGGGTGAAATTTAAGATTGTATGTGAAACTTTTGATGTATCATGTAATAAAATGTTAAATTTATTTTGAATTAATGATTATTTGTGATGATTGATGAGAGTATCCTTTTTACGAGCAATCGCCATCAAAACACATATCTCAACAATGTATATCTCATGTTTGATCAATTTTCTAAAGCATCGGTCACACTAGTGATCATGTAGGACAAACCACAATATTTGGGTTACATGTTCTCTCAGTGAGGCAGCAATTCATACGAGAGCATCTACCATCCAGCATTTGTAGAGGAAATCTCCCTGGGCTTTAGCAATAGGACATTTTAAAAGGCCTTTCTTCTCATCGATTAATAACGGGTTATTCGTCACTTGGTCCCCAGGAGAGAAACGTCCATAATTTTGAATATATTAGTAAATAAGTCAATTATAAAATGTTCAATAATGCAACGATAATTACTTTACTCTCACAGCCATATTGTACATTTGTACTTACAAAATGCACCAGATACATAATACCTCTCTCTCAGTGTTCTACATGTTCCACTCATTCCATCCTTATGACATCACCCTAATAAGAAGTAGGGGGGGGGGGTGTAGTTGTACAGAAGCACACTCGTATGTTCATTTCATAAATTAAAACATTAAAAAACTTTACACATAATCATATTCACACATCAACAAAAACTTGGGATCTTAAATTTTCTAATAACTCATATATTTATTCTTGTATGTTTGCCAAGGAAACCCTATCATGTAAACTGCAATTACACAATAAAACAAACAATATCACTATATGAAAATATGTACATGTATACAATTATACATATAAAATTTAAAAATAAAATCTGAAAGAAGTACATGAATACTGAGCTTTCATACTGATGATACAGCATGCATTAGATTTTTACGAAAATTATCTCTTCCAAGATATTCTTCCATTCAGATATTAATAGAGTTGCATTTTAACAGAGGTAAGAAGAATTGTTTAAAAATCGTTAGATATATAGATGGGTTATTTGAATCAGCAAAACAAATGTGTATAATAAAGCAAACATTCAATGGATATCAGTAACAGTAACGCTGAAAGCGAGCATAATCATATTGTATGCATGTAGATTGGAATGATTCCTGTGATTTTCTTAGCTTTCTTTGCTCATTGCTTGGCTATTATACATTTTCTTAAAGGTTTTGTCTGATACCACTTTATTTGTAGTCTTGAACATTCATTTTAAATCAGCATTACCAGAACTAATTACATGTAGTTTAAACATATTTGTGGCTTACACCCAGTAAATAAGATTTACTGGGTGTAAGCCACAAATATGTTTAAACTATTGAAATTTCTCCCAGGAAGCATTACATTTAATTACATGTAGTTTAATAAATCCCTGAGATCTTGCTCAAAGTAGTATACCAATTACATTTAAAAATTGCCTGAACATTATTCAAACAATCATGGAATACATACATGTATTCTAATGAGATCGTAATTGATCACAAGACTCCCATCTGCCTAAACTATCGAGATGAATATACCTTCATTCACAACTATCTTTCCACTCCAGCCATCAGAAAAGGACATTTGAGAGTTTGGGAATCTCAGCCTTTTCCAAGTCAAATAAACATGTACTTATCATCATTGGTGCTATTGAAATACCTTTTAAAAGACTCTCATTTGATCTAGTGGAGCAGATATTTCATTTACCACCACCACCCGTCTGACCACTCTGGATACTGTGGCATTGCTGCAGCCATGGAAGGTCGCTGCACTGTCCAGCACGCTTCCGGTTGCGAAAAAACGCAATGCCACAAAGAGTTGCAGGGAGGCAGGTAGAGCCTTGTTCCTCTTTGTGGCATACTCTCGGTTATTTTGTAGCTTGGTGATGAGAAAAATGACTCCTGCTCTATTAAATCTGTATTTTTTAAACATATCAACATCATCGTACAGGTCCAGTGGGTTCGAACGGTCCCTAAATACTCGTTCTCTACGGATAGCAACACCACCTTACATCTCCCACAGTGCTGCCATTTTGGTTGTCAAGACTAAATAGTCGGTGTAAATTGACTTTGTCGGGAGGTACAAGGCACCCGACAAATTTATTGAAATTAGTCGGTGGACTTACAGAAATTGGTCTTTGTTTTCCACCAACAATTTTTCATGAAATGGAAGTTAGTCGGTGATGATGAAATTGTCGGTGAAAATGATATTAGTCGGTGAAAACCACCAACTAAATGTTTGATTAAACGCCCCCCTGTTGACATTAAGTAGACTTTTCTCCACGTTCCTTAATATTGTTCATGTCCATTTCTGGAAATTGTTGACAGTGACACTTCTCTTTCAAATCTTTGTATTTTTTCTTGAATTGCTCTAATTCATGACATTGTCCCAGCAGACTGCCAACTGTTTCTCTCAGGTCTTTATTCTCAATGGTGAGTTCTGTCACTTTCTCTGACAATGAAGTTTTCTCCTGCTTTAAATGTTGCATATCTTTTTCCAGTTTATCGAGGCACTTCCATGTTTCCTCTCTTTGCTGCTTGGCTAGCTCAAGATGTTTATGCAATGATTTTGTCCTAGGTGATACATATTTCTTGGTGAAAGTCTTCTTTCTACTAAGCACGAATTCTTCCTCGCGCAAATACCTAAGGTCTTTTTCTCCATTCTCAGTGTCTGTTTCTGCTCTGACTTTTCTTTCCACTAATCTCTTTATGTACGCTCCCACACTCCAATTACCGAACCCTGGACTATTATTTAGTCTTTTCAAGTTTTTAATCAGAACGTTGAAGTCATACATCTGCGTTTCATGAAGGTAATCATAGATTTCAAGTACAAGTCCATTCTTGATGGTTGGCATGGGTGATACGTTCTGGAAGTCGGATGCAATATCTGTTGCAGATATCCCTGCTTCTCTGCAGTATGGTCCAACATCTAGCAAAAGAGAAAAAAGGGTAAAATATGATATATTAAAGGTACATTCATATAGTATCACAACCTATAATTATCAACACATTTTAATTTCAGACAACTGAACTAGAAAGCCATCTTCAGGTGTGGGAAAAATACACCTCATTACAATTTTAATTCCATCTACTTCATCTCCATGTATCCTGAATAGTGTATATAAATGTTTGTTGTTTACTCTTGAGCTTACTCGACAAGAAGCGGGTTGTCTGTAAAAACATGGTGCTTGCAAATTTGATTTGCCTAATTTTTCCATACTGATGGGCCTTCCCTTACAATATACAAATACTGTAGGGGAAATTTACCACTACTACTACCGGTACCTTTACTTTACAAAAAGAAAGTTCCTGGGTTTTGGATCTACTCAATGAAAACATTTTAACATAGCTTTGGTCGTAACTCTCAAGAACAACAACAAATAAATCCAGTCTCAGTTAAGATTAACACAATGACAACTTCCTTTCTCTTCAACTTAAATTTAGTTTTTCTCTTTATTAGAAAACATGCTTTTATCTGGGCCATCACTCATTTTTTTGTGAAATTAAAAAAGAAACAAGTATAAGTTTTAAACTGGCCCAATGATAAGTACTTGGTGGGAGATGCTATTTCATTCTTTCTAATATACATGTGAGTTAAATTTGATAAGAAACCACAAGTTATGCAATCTTATCAATCTACACATCACTTGCCATATTCCTGTTCCTGTAATGAGCTGCACTGTGAAGTACTTTCCATTGATAGCATTACATCTGCAGGATGCGCAGGTGAATCCTCATCACTATCATCCAAGTCAGGATTTGGTTCATCTTCATCCTCTTCTTCCTCGTCATTCAATGGAAGACGTGATGGAAAGAGAGGAGGAATGGAGAACTCCTCAAATGATGTCTCTTCTGTGATATAAAAGAAAAGAACAAAACAAAAAGTGACAGAAAGAAGCAAAAACATGATCATGATGGACTTAAACAGGTGAAAATGACTCAACCTGTATCATCTGCATGTTGGAGATGAATCAGACAAAGGATCAGAGTTAAAGGCACACTGTCCTATATGTAGCTACTTGTTCCCTCTATATAGAAAACTTCCCCAATCGGTGCCTGTTGGTCCCCCATGATCCTCTTTTTCTTATGTTAAATGAGAGCTGAGTTAATGAGATAGCCACCTGTCACAGTGACCTCGCTAGCTCGTTGGGCGGTCTAATCCCTTCTGGCTGAAGTATTAAAGCCTGCTTTTAAGGCTCGTTCAGATATGACGCGGCCAAACCACTGCAGTTTTTTCAAAAAGATGTTAAATGTAATACGCTTCACATTTCAGTATCTTATAACACAGTCACACAGAGCTCCCTGAAATGGGTGAATACACTCTAGTAGTGCTGGGAGTTAGAGAGCAAAGCCTAGACCAAAACCCTGAAAGAAAATTTGCAATATTTTTCCTGGTATCTGGAACTGGACTGAACCTGAAAAACAGAAATATCTTTTAAGTTTTGCCTTACAACGAACGATGCCATCACGAGCACTGTCAAGACCTTTCCAACTGTGACAGTTCACTCTAAATGACTTATGATAGGATCACATAAAACTGGTATACCTTTTATGCCCTTAGAGCAAGCTCCATTTTTTGACTTCCTCGAGGTGACCACTTTCTGCTTCTTTCTGTACAAATAGGAGATAAAAATATAAAAGACCAATTTCTAAGAATTGCTAGAAACATTCTTTCAAGCTTTTGTAATCAGATTCATAAGTTCAGCCATTGAAAATACATATCAATATGCACACACACGTCGACCATGGAGCCTTTATACATAAATAAAAATAAAAATACAGAATACATATAAACTGGTAGATTAAGCATAAGCCTCTTCAACATCATTTATCATTTGAATTATTAACAGCCACAGCTTATCATAAATTACAGCACCCTTTGTTTTTTAGGAAGACACCTCTTTACTGGTATAAGTTTATACCGAGAGTGAGAGTTTTCTTGTTTATCATTTATTGTCTTTCGTTTATTTTTGAACTCTTAATTCTGAAGCAGAGCTCAATACTAGGCAGTTTCACAGCCTACGAAAGTACAATATTGAGGTCATGTTTCACGAGTGCATTTTTTAGACGAAAAGCTGTGACCCACTTCAAAAGCGAAACAATCTGAGAATGATCAGCAATGCTGAACATGGATAATTAAGTGTGATGATGTAGTATAATTTATTAATAAACGGATATCCAACCAGTCAAATAACCAGAAAAATTCAACTTAAAGGTAAAAAGTGTGATCCTGTGTGCTTTTATCAGCTCTCAAACATTTGAAAATTAGCCTTATTAATATTAGGCCAATCCTCCCAAGGCAGCCAATTATTTCCATACACAAGTTATCTAACACTAAACAGTGTTACAATTGATGATTCCGCAGGTGTGTCCTTCAAATTTACATGAACGCATCCTGCTTTGCACAGAAATCAACCAATGACCTATCCCAAGGACCCAAGTTTGATTAGTACCGGTAGTCCTTTTCAGAATACCACCCTAGAGCATTTTGTTTGAACGTTTGTTTTTATTGTCTTTCATAAAAAAAATACCCATGACTCGAGCTGAGCTCAAGATAGACCGAAAGCTTCAGTCTCTGATATCGACGGTTGTTCCGCTGAGATTGCATCTGGCTCCTCTGACCGCCTCTATACAATGTCAACAAATGTCAGTTTTATTCAAGAAAAGACCCATATCAGACGGTTATTTCTGTCTAAGCTCAAGGTACCTTTTTGGACTAGATCTGGTTTCACTTGAATGTCTTTTGCCTGCTACGAATGGTATGGTGGGAACAGCATCTGGTCTCAACCTCTTCCTAGGTTCGTAGCCCATGATTTTTGCTCTTATGTCCTCTTCAAAACAATCTGGTTCAAAGTGATCCTCGCATACTACTCTGGATCTTACGCATTCATAAGTTTCTATCTTGAACTTTTCTGATCCCAAAATACAGAGCCATTTTTCACATCTGTCCCTCTCCTTTTGAGGATTAGGTATTGAAAACATACTCTTCTTGAGCACACGACTGCTCCGATTTGGGCATCCTTTTACTTGGCACCCAACCATGTTGCAATTGCCCTCGGTCACTTCAGTTTTATAGTTTACTCTTCTCGATCCCCAAGGCCGGTCGAGGCAAGGAAGATAGCACGGAAAATAGCACCAAGCTTGCCCCTATCCTCTGGCTTA
Organism: Strongylocentrotus droebachiensis; assembly: GCA_035222895.1. NCBI lineage: Eukaryota > Metazoa > Echinodermata > Echinoidea > Camarodonta > Strongylocentrotidae > Strongylocentrotus > Strongylocentrotus droebachiensis. The sequence goes on from JAVYIG010000066.1 coordinate 737,524, forward strand.
GCTGACGCGGCGTAGACCCTGGCTGACTGGGTCGGCCAGCGCGCCAGTAAATCCGAAGAATTACGCTAGTAATTATTCACACTTTTTACTCATTTCATATGCCAGTTCAGGTACCGGTACAGGTGTTGTTATTTCATAAACAATAGTCGATACAACTTTGGCAATAACTAGGATGAGATGAGGTGGGAGGAGCAATATCATTATCAGATTCGTCACAACTAACTGAATTTAGTGACCGACTACCTAGCTACATGTACCTAGCTAGATTCTGGCAGTGCAGTGATCTCCATATCACGACGAAACTCGGGGAAAAATGTATTACATATTACAGAAAATTAATTAACTCTCATAGAAGTAGGGAAAATGAAGGAACATCCTTAGAGAAATTCCATAATAAGAATTTGATAAACAATAAGAAAGTCTTAAATTTGTATCGCCAATATTTAGTAATTATTAAGACAAGCTCTAAATCGGCAATGCGGTAATTTTCCATTTTTTCGCACGCGAAACTCTACACCACGTAGTGAAGAGTAGTTATTTGTATAGGCCTACCCTGGACTTTTTCCTACCTCAACGATCTTTCATCCAGGATGAGGGGTCTAATTGGGGTCTATTCTATCATTAGAATGGAATCTAAATTAATGATGGCCAGGGGGAATCAGGGATTTCAGAAATTCTTTCTCTACCCCCCCCCCCCCCTTCGCATGCATATCCTGGAAACCAACCTTGCTTCCATCACAGACTCCTCTCCTCCCCCCCCCTTTTTTTTCACTTTTTTTTCTTCTTCTTTACACACCTTTTTCTTCAAATCTTCTCTTCCCTCCGGTCCTTCTTTCCAGCATCATTTACCAGCTTGCCAACTTGAAATATACTACCGTCAGTCAGGGAGGGGGTAAATTGCCTATTTCTCTCCCTCTCTCTCACCATTCTAAGCTGAATGTTAATCATATCAGGGAGAACACTCTCCCTGATCATATGCTAAATTTAGGACCGTCGATCATATTGCTATCCTAGCTCTCTCTTACAGTCACTATCCAACTTCCACTGTCCACATCGTACATACCATTTTACTTTTCATGTTAATTCCTTCCTTCTCGTCACATCTCTCTCTCTCTCTCCCTCTTTCTCCTAATGCACCCTTTTCTATTTCAACTGTGTGTGAAAATCATACCATTAATGCAGTCATGCAATATGACTTTTTAAATTTATGAACAAAAACTACTCTGGTTTCATTGTGAAATTCAAGATTTTTTTTAGTCTTGCATCTCGCAACAACAAATATCGTAAATTTTATGTGGTACACTTTTGAACTGGTCAAAAAATAACAATTTGATGCCCTGGAAGGGACATAATTTCATTTCATTTGCATAAATTACCATAATTAATTAATGGAGCAAAATCTCACAATTCTGTGTAGAAGTTTAGTGTACCAAAGTTAGCTCTACCAGATAAGGCAAACCAAATCAAAATCGGTCGAGAAATGAAGGAGAAGAAGCCTTTTTGTGATTTCGAATAAATTTGCATAAATTAGCATAGATAATGAATTTCACGATTCTGTGTAGAAATTTTAAATCCCCCTCCTAGCCCTATCATATGAAACAATCAGAATCTAAATCGGTTGAAAAATAACGAAGAAGCATTTTGAAAATCTTGATGTTGATGCCACAACAAAGTCTAAGTTTGTTGACCTTAAATTACCTTTGACCTTAACTTAGTGACGTGAAATTCTACTCACATGATTGAGGAGACTTGATAACCCTATAGTCCAAGTTTCATTGACTAAGAACTTATACTTTCAAAATTATATCAAAAATTCAAAAACTTAACCTTAGGTTAAGTTTTCGATGATGATGCTACAACATAGTCCAAGTCTGTTGACCTGAAATGACCTTTGACCTTGACTTTGTGATCTGAAATTCTACTCACATGATTGGGGATACTTGATTACCCTATAGTCAAAGTTTCATTGTCTAAGAACTTATACTTTAAAAATTATATCAAAAATTCAAAAACTTAACCTTAGGTTAAGTTTTTGATGTTGACGCCGCCGCCGTCACCGGAAAAGCGGCGCCTATGTCTCGCTTTTTGCTACGCAGACGAGACAAAAAACTATATTTGTATCCATGCATTGCATTTGACATTAACCTCTTGCATCCAAAGGCAAAGTGGAGTTCTGGTAAAGGTAAAGACAAAAAAGGTTACGAGCCTCTTCAATCTCTTTCTGATAGTGTGGAAGATAACATGATAGAAATGCCCCATAGCTGAAATGGAATACTTTTTGAATGCCCTCATTGCTTTTTATGGTGTACCATTGGAATATATAAAGCTTTATGGGTACGATTCAATGTCTTTTAACAATACATAATTTTCTGTATAGATTCCCTTTAAACACACCCAAACTGATCAAAATTATAGTTATGTTTACATTGGTCAAAAAATCAAAATGTATATGCAATTATGCATGTACAGACGCAAGATTTTAAACTGTTGGGTCTTTCCATATTTCATCGTTTACAGGTCATTTGTATGTTAAAATGGTCATATCTAAAATAATTTAATATTTAATTTCTATGAAACAAGTATTTGTATCACAATTAACTTTAATACATATTTATCTCTTCAATACTGATTGCCTGCATCTACATCTTTGCTTTTAAACTTTTAAGTTGGTCCTGTACATTTGATTTATCAATTAGTACGGGTGTCTTTTATTCACATTTTCTACAAGATCTAGGGAAATCTTTTACATTTCTGGGTACTGTACACACCCCCTCCCCCCCCCCTTCCCCCTCCCATATTTCATGTCTTCTCTTATGGCTGGTTTCCAGGTCTATCTTGTACTTGTTGCTAGATCTCAATTTCTATACTAGTATATAGTTTTCAAACATTATGCCAAATGTGCAAGTATGCTGTGCCAAAGGGATAGAAAATAGAAATGTTACGATTCCCATGGATGAGCATTACTGTAGTGTGAACTAAAACTGGTCTAATTGTCTTGAAAGGATAATGAAGCACCGTACAAGAAAAGATTATTTTTACAAAATAATGTCTGCTTGTTTATCATTTAATGTCTTTTGTGTATTTTGAACTCTAATTATGAGTTCATTTTGAGACCAAAAGCTGTGACCTGTGAAGCAAAACAATATAAAACATAAGAATGATAAGCAATGCTGTAAATGAAAAATGAAGTGTGTTGATGTAGTTTAATTTTTCGAGAAACCAATACCCAACCTGTCAAATAACCAGAAAAATTCAAATTAAAGGTGACTGACAAGCATTCCTGTGTGCTTTTATCGCCTCGCAAACATTTGAAATTACTCAAATATTAAACCAACCCTCCCACTGCAGCCATTTATTTCCATACATAAGTTATCCTAAATACTGAATTTTGATTCATTTGCAAACAATTATTACAGTTCATAATTGTAATAAAAATTCACTTGAGTGGCCATGCACACTACTTTTTCCCATTTTTTACATCCTCTGCTCATTTTTTTGTTTGTTTGTTGCATAACTTCACCTTGGGTTACACAATGAGTGGTTGACCCCTCGCTTTAAATTATTTTAAAAGCACTTCCAGATTAAACAAAAGTTGATATCATTAACATAACTCTACAATTTCATGAAACTGTCTAGTAGGCCTATCAATACTTTACATTTCGAAAATTAAAAAACACTCAAACAGGCCTGGAGCCGTTTTCTGAAAACGAATTGATATTTTGTAAGGAAATTTATGTTAATAATTGTCATAACAAACACAAAATTGCGCGAAACTAACATGGCACTGCAGTGTTGACAATTGAGGCTTCCGCAGAGTTCAGGGTTTACTCGGACCCGGGGACAACTCAGCCCCGCTGCAAAAAAAGGGAAAAAAACTGTCATTTTTTAATCATTTTACCTTAACCCCAATACCTAACCCTAAACCTGCAAAAATGACTGTTTTTGCAGCGGGGCCTGTGTTGTCCCGGGTCCGAGCTGAGTTAGATCGACTCCTTCAGCAGATGTGTCCTTTAAATTTACGTGAATGCAGCCTGCTTTGCGCAGACATTAACCAATGACCTATCCAGAGTTTGATTAGTCGTCATTTTCAAAATACTACCCCAGAGAATTTTGTTTGAATGTTTGTTTTTATTCTCTTTCATAAAAAAATACCCTTGGCTTGAGCTGAGTGAGGTACCTTTTTGGACTCGATCTGCCTGCTACGAATGGTATGGTGGGGACAGCATCTGGTCTCAACTTCTTCCTGGGTTCGTAGCCCATGATTTTCGCTCTTATGTCCTCTTCAAAACACTCCGGTTCAAAGTGATCCTCGCATAGACCTATACCTCTCGATTTGTTGTGTATGCATTCATAAGTTTCTATCTTGAACTTTTCTGATCCCAAAATACAGAGCCATTTTTCACATCTGTTCCTCTCCTTTCGAGGATCAGGTATTGAGAACACACTCTTCTTGAGCACACGACTACTCCGAGTTGGGCATCCTTTCACTTGACACGCAACCATGTTGCCTTCATTCACTTCAGTCTTCAGTTTAGTTCACTCTCCTCGATCCCAAACTTCCAACGGGGCCGGTAGAGGCAAGGAAGATTGCACGGAAAATAGCGCCAAGCTTGTCCCTAACCCCAGGCTTAGCTGACACGGCTTCCTGCTCTTGGTGACGGTCGGCCAGCTCCAGCGCCAGTAAATCCGATCCCAGAAGAATTACGCTGGTAATTATTCACACCTACTATTTATTTCATACACCAGTCTGGTACAGGTGTTATTATTTCATAAAACAGTCGATACAACTTTGGCAATAACCAGGATAAGGGCAAAAGGCAAGGTCCAAAACATGTATATTTCGGCGCAAATTCACACAAGCCGTCCACCGTCGGAAGAAGATCACCCTTGTCTAGTCAGTTTGTTCTAAAATCCGTATATGACGTCACAGTACAGCTAGCTAAAATGACCGACTAGCTATACAGCTGGCAGTGCTGCAGTGCATGCACGCGGTACGGTAATCTCCATATCACGACTAAACTTGGGGAAATGTATTACATTATACAGAAAATTGATTAATTCTGATATGAAGTTGGAAAAATAAAGGAACCGTCTTAGAGAAATTCCATGAAATAAGAATTTCATAAACAATAAGAAAGTCATTAATTTGCATTGCCAATATTAGTTATAATAAAAACTCTAATCGGCAATGCGGTCATGATGTTTAAGATTTTCTTCCAGGACGAGGGGTCTGTTCTATCATAAAACGGAATTTTAATAAAAAAGATTTATGATGACCATTCATGCAGGGGGATTCTGGGATTTCATAAATCTTTCTCTACCCCCCCCCCCCCCCTTCCAACATGCATCCTGGAATCCAACTCATGCTTCAAGCATCACAGACTCTGCCCCCCCCCCCCCGCACCCTTTTAACTTTCTTTCTGTGCTTTATACCTCTTTCTTAAAATCTCCTCTTCTTCCCTCCGGACCTTAAATTATTTCATCATTTACCAGCTTGCCAACTTGATGTATACTACCAGCATCAAAAGCGCCTCGGTTTCTCTGACTCGCTTCGCTCGTCAGAATTTAGAGACTCCAACAGCGCGAGGGCATCGACAAGAGGCTAGGGAGGGGGTTGCCTTATTCATCTCCCCCCCCCCTCTCTCTCTCTCTCTCTCTCTCACTATTCCAATTAATGAAGCTGAATGAATCATATGCTACCATCATATTTGTTTTCATTGGGAAATTTAGGACACGATCATATCGCAATCTTCTCTCCTACAGTCACTATACTACTTCCCCATTTTTCATACAATTTCTTTTCTATTCTAATACCTTCTTTCTCTTCACATCTCTCTCTCTCTCTCCCTAGCTCTCGATCTTTTCAGACCTCTTAATTCTCTCTCTCTCTCTCTTTCTCACCCTAGCTCTCGATCTCTTCAGACCTCTTAATTCTCTCTATCTCTCTCTTCCTCCCCACCCCTAATTTCTATTTCAACTGTGTGACAATCATACCATTAATGCAGAACAAACATCATAATTATCTAATATCATTGTGAATTCAAGATTTTTAGTCTTGGTATAATCCATATGTTAAAAAATATATTTTGTATCCATGCATTGCATTTAACATTGCCCTCTTCCATCCAAATACAAGGTGGAGTTCTGGTAAGGTGAAGAAAAAAACTTATGAGCCTCTTCATTCTCTTTCTGATAGTGTGGAAGATATCATGATAGAAATGCACCATAGCTGAAATGGAATACTCTTCGAATGCCTTCAAAATCGAAATGTGACAAGAAATGGCTGAAATGTTTGGACCAAGTCTTATGCCACATGTGTATAATATGTGTACTGTGTAGTGTTTTCAATGTTTAGCAAGACCGAGTCAATTTCTTATAATTTTTATGATTCAAAACTTCACAGTATACAAATCAGCCTTTTCCAATTCCTTCAAGTCCAGACAGCTTCTAACTTTCTATCACAATGTAATTGAACAGGATGTCCAGAACCCAACTTCATTTTTAAGGAAAGAATGTGTACATAATCCAATCAAGAATCAAATTCTAAACTAAGAAAAAAGTGACTAGCAAGTACTTACTAGTGGATACACTTACATGAAGGTACATGTAGGCATACAGAAGCTAACTCCGACTAACTTAGAGCAGTTTTAACTATCTAAACAAATCTTTCCTTTTATGGTTTTTAATGGTGTACCATAGAAATATATAAAGCTTTATGGGTATGATTCAATTTCTAACAATACATAATTTTCTGTATTGATTCCCTTTAAACACACCCAAACTGATCAAAATTACAGTTATGTTTACATTGGTCAAAAATCAAAATGTATGTACTCGCAAGATTTTAAACTGTTGGGTCTTTCCATATTTCATCGTTTACACTTTACAGGTCATTTGTATGTTAAAATGGTCATATCTAAAATATGTTTAATTTCCATGAAACACATTTGTATCACAATCAACTTTAATACATATTTACCTCTTCAACACTGATTGTGCTGCATCTACATCTTTGCTTTTAAACTTTAAGTTGGTCCTGTAGATTTTATTTATCAATGAGTACGGGTGTCTCTTCTTCACATTTTCTACAAGATCTAGGGAAATCTTTTACATTTCTGGGTACTGTACACACCCCCTCCTCCCCCCCCCCCCCCCCGCCATATTTCATGTCTTTTCTAATGGCTGGTTTCCAGGTCTACCATGTACTTGTTGCTATCTCAATTTCTATACTAGTTGATAGTTTTCAAACATTATGCCATAGTATGCTGTGCCAAAGGGCTAGGAAATAGAAATGTTACTATTCCCATGGATGAGCATATTGTAGTGTGTGAACCAGAACTGGTCTAACTTCAACTTGAAATGATATTGAAGAACCGTACAAGAAAAGATTATTTTACAAAATAATCCTTTCTTGTTTAATATCATTTATTGTCTTTTGTGTATTTTTGAACTCTAATTATGAGTGCATTTTGAGACCAGAAGCTGTTACCTACTTCAAAAGCAGAACAAAATAAATCATAAGAATGATCAGCAAGCAATGGTGTAAATGGAAAATGAAGTGTGTTGATGTAGTTTAATTTTTTGAAAAACCAATACCCAACCCTTCAAATAAACAGAAATATTCAAATTAAAGGTGACTGACAAGTATGATTCTGTGTGCTTTTATCTGCTCCCAAACATCGGAAATTACTCAAATTAGCCTTATTAGGCCAATCTTCCCACAGCAGCCATTTATTTCCTTACATGAGTTATCCTAAATACTGAATTTTGATTCATTTGCAACCAATCATTACAGCTCAAAATTGTAATAAAAATTATTGTAAAATTGGTTCACAACACATGCATGCAACATTGAGCTACAAATGATTTGAAAAAGATCCTTTTGGGGAAAACATGAAACAATTTAAATCAAAATTTAATGGCAGCTATATTCATTTGAATGGTCATGCACACTACTTTCTCGTCTCCCATTTTGTACCTACATAATTTGCTCATTTTTCTGTTCGTTTGTTGCATAACTTCACCTTGGGTTACACTATAGTGATTGACCACTCATTTTAAATTATTTTAAAAGCACTTCCAGAATAAACAAAAATTGATATCATTAACATAAATCTACAATTTCATGAAACTGTCTAGATCGACTAGTAGTAGTATGAGTAGTATCAATACTTTATATTTAGAAAATAAAAAAACACCTGGAGCCATATTCTGAAAACGAATTGGTCTTTTGTAAGGAAAATTATGTTAATAATTTTGAGTTAAATTGTTATAACAATTTAACTCAAAATTGTGCGAAACTAGTAACAGGGCACTGCAGTATTACAATTGATGTTTCTGCAGGGATCCAGGTTTACTCGGACCCTGGGACAATTAAGCCCCGCTGCAAAAACTGTCATTTTTTAATTATTTTATCCTAAACCTAAACCTGCAAAAAAATGACCGTTTTTGCAGCGGGGCCAGAGTTGTCCCCGGCCCTGGGCCGAGTTAGCTCGACTCCTTCAGCAGATATGCCTTTCAAATTTAAGTGAACGCAGCCTGCCTTGCGCAGACATTAACAAATGACCTGTCCTGAGTTTGATTAGTTGTCATTTTCAGGATACCACCCCAGAGAATTTGTTTTGAATGTTTGTTTGTTTTTATTGTATTTCAATAAAACAATACCCATGGCTTGATTGAGCTGACTGCTGAGTGAGGTACCTTTTTTGACTCGATCTGGTTTTACTTGAATGTCTTTTGCCTGCTACGAATGGTATGGTGGGGAAAGCACCTGATCTCAACCTCTTCCTCGGTTCGTAGCCCATGATTTTTGCTCTTATGTCCTCTTCAAAACAATCCGGTTCAAAGTGATCCTCGCATACTACTCTGGACTTGTTGTGTATGCATTCATAAGTTTCTATCTTAAACTTTTCTGATCCCAAAATACAGAGCCATTTTTCACATCTGTTCCTCTCCTTTCGAGGATCAGGTATTGAGAACATACTCTTCTTGAGCACACGACTGCTCCGAGTTGGGCATCCTTTCACTTGACACGCAACCATGTTGAATTGCCTTCAGTCACTTCAGCTCAGTTTAGTTCACTCTTCTCGATCCGAAATTTCCAAAGGGGCCGGTAGAGGCAAGGAAGATAGCACGGGGAATAGAGCTAAGCTTGCCCCTAGCCTCCGGGTCTGATCCTGATGACGGTCGGCCAGCGCCAGCGCCAGTAAATCCGATCCCAGAATTACGCTGGTAATTACTCACACTTACTATTGATTACATATGCCAGTCCAGGTACTGGTACAGGTGTTGTTATTTCATAAAAATAGTCGATACAACTTTGGCAATAAATAACGAGGATGAGGGCAAAGGCAAGCGCAAGGTCAGTCAGTTTATTCCAGAATCCGTATTATGACGTCACAGTACAGCTAGCTAAAGTGACCGACTAACTTTATACCTGGCGCTGGCATGCAGTGCAGCGATCTCCATATCAGTTATCACGACTAAACTCAGGGAAATGTATTACATATTACAGAAAATTGATTAACTCTAATGGAGGTAGGAAAAATGAAGAAACGATCTTAGAGAAATTTCGTGACATAAGAATTTGATAAACAATAAGAAAGTTATTAATATTGGTAATAATTATGACAAGCTCTAATCGGCAATGCGGTCATGATGTCATTTTTTCGCCCGCAAAACTCTACACCACTTTTACCTAACTCACATCGATCTTTCATCCAGGATGAGGGGCCTATTCTATCATTAGAATGGAAGATTAAGATGGCTAAGGGGATTCTGGGATTTCAGAAATCTTTCACTACCACCCGTACCCCCTTTGAATATGCATCTTGGAATTAATCCAACCGTGCGCGCTTCCATCACAGACTATAGCTGCCCCCCCCCCCTTTCTCTGCCTTACATACCCTTTTCTTAAAATCTCCTCTTCCCTCCGGTCCTTCTTTCATCATGTACCAGCTTGCCAACTTGATGGAGAGCATACTACCATCACACTAAGTGAGGGGCCGGGTTGCCCTATTCGATTCCTCCCCATCTCTCTAGCTCTCTCACCATTCTGGCTGATATTATAATCATATATGCTACCAAAAATTGTTTTCATTGGGAAATTTAGGACACGATCATATCCCATCCTCTCTCCTACAGTCACTATACAACTTCCCAATTTTTCAGACCATTTCTTTTTCATTCTAATTCCTTCCTTATTCCTTTCTTAACATCTCTTTTCTCAGTCTTTCTCTCTCCCTCCCCTTCTCTCTCTCTCTCTCTCTCTCTCTTTCTTCCCATCCCTTTCTATTTCATCTGTGTGTCAATCATACCATTAACGCAGTCAATGTGAATTTTTAAATTTATGAACATACACCCTAAGTCTCGGATATCATTGTGAAATTCAAGATTTTTAGTCTTGGTATAATTCATAGGTTTTATTTTAAAACTGTATTTGTATCCATGCATTGCATTTAACATTACCCTCTTCCATATCCAAAGACAAGTTGGAGTTCTAGTAAAGGTGAAAACAAAAATGAACCTCTAGCTTCAAACTCTTTCTGATAGTATGGAAGAATATCATGATAGAACTGCACCATAGCTGAAAAGAAATGCTCTTCGAAAGCCCTCATATTCTAAATGTGACAAGAAATAGTTGAAATGTTTGGAACAAACTCTTATGCCACATGTGTATAATGTGTGTAGTGCTCTCAAGTCTCAAGTTAAAGCAAGACCCGAGTCAATTTCTTATAATTTTCATGATTCGAAACTTCAAAGTATACAAATCAGCCTTTTCCAATTCCTTCAAGTCCAGACAGCTTCTAACTTTCTATCACAATGTATTTGGACATAACTTTATTTTTAAGGCCAAAAATGTGAACATAATCAAACCAAGAATTGCATTCTAAAATAAGGTACCGGTAAAATTATAAGTGACAAGCAAGTAGACTAGTGGATACACTCACATGTTTTTTTTGTTGTTTAAGGATCGATTGTAAAAGTAAATTCATTATTTTTTGTTTTGTTACGTTCTCTAAACTGATTTGTACCAAAATACTTGGTTAAGCTGTTTAAGGGGTTAGGCTCGACTAGCACATGTGCTATTATCTGGCCCCTTTTACCAACCAATAGTTTCTCTTCCTGTATATGTAAATTATTGTATGAAATTTATGAAATGTATTGCTGTTGGTAAATAAATCAAATCATAGATAAAGAAGCTAACTCTGACTTAGTTCCATTAGAGCTTTGAACTAAAATCACTTTTTTTCCTTCTGTGTCTTTTATGGTTTCTGATGGTGTACCATTGGAAATATATCATACAGGGTTTCATAAAGCTTTACGGGTATGATTCAATGTCTTCTAACAATATGTAAATGAATGTCTTTGTTGATTCTGTTTAAACACACCCCAAACTGATCATAATTACAGTTATGTTTACATTGGTCAACATACTCAAAAGAGTTTAAGCTCTTGGGTCTTTCCATATTATATTATTTACAGCTCATTTTCATGTTTGTTAAAAAGTTCATGATTAAAATATTTTTAATTTCTATGAAAACATAAATATTCATCTTGTCAATACTGATTGTGCTGCATCTATATCTTTGCTTTGCTCATGTTTTCTCAAGATCTTGGGAAATCTGCTCCAATATTCGGTACAGTTTACGTTTTTCTCTCCATATTTTGTGTTTTCTCCAATGGCTGACACTGTTCTTCCAAATGAGAAACCATTGCTCTTAGGTATCTATTCTCTGTGATGAGTTCTTTAACTTTCTCTGAAAGAGCGGCATTCTCTTGTCTTGAATGTTGCATATGTATTTCCAATCTATCAAGGTATTTCCATGATTTTGCTCTCTGCTTCTTTGCCAGTGCCATATCCTTTCGTAACAATCGCAAACTTCTGTCCACTTCTCTCTCCCTACTGTCCCTAGGTGTTTCATGTTGCTTTACATATGTCCTCTTTCTAGTAAGTTGGAATTTTTCCTCTTGCAAAAATCTTAGGTCCTTTTCTTCCTCTTTGTTTTTTGGTTGCATATTGTCTCTTCTTTCCACTAGTCTCTCTATGAATGCACCAATACTCCAATCACTAGCTTGTGGGCAGTCGGCAAGTCTTTTCAAAGTTTCAACCAAACGTTTGGGATTACACATCTGCATTGTATTAAAATAATCATAGATTTCAAGCACAAGTCCATTCTTAACCGTTGGCAGTGATGATACGTTCTGGAGGTTTGACATAATATCTGCTTCAGATATTCCTGCTTCTCTGCAGTATGGTCCAATTTCTGATAAAAGACATGAAAGAAGGTTTTTAAAAAATGTAAAAAAGCAACACAAAAAACAAAAATCTAATCTAAAAACAAACAACATAACTATTGCTAATTGATAGCTGAAAAAAATGAAAATACAATAAATTTGAAAGTGAGACTTGGGTCTTTACAAGAAGGTATGGAAAGTGACCCACGATATACTACATCACCTTAGTGCCAAGAAACATTGCACTATAATGTGATTTATCATTTTGCCTATACTATTATAATTGTTGTACTTCTGACAAAGAATGAGTACCGTAAGCAAGGTTAGGAAAATAAGTCTTCAATCACTGTTTACAAACAAATATACATTAGGAGACCTCCTTATGATTAAGCACAATTCTAATTATAAGATATAAAGTCAGTTTCTACATAAAAGTTATGCTTGCCATAATCCATCTCCTGTAATCTTCTGCACTGTGAGGTAATGTCCGTTAACAGGTTGACACCCGTAGGACGTGCAAGCGAATCTTCATCACTCTTCAGTTCCAAGTCAGGATGTGGTTCATCTTCACCCTCTTCTTCCTCGTCATTCAATGGAAGACGTGATGGAAAGAGAGGAGGAATAGAGAACTCCTCAAATGATGTCTCTTCTATATCAAAATGACAGGGTGAGGCAAAGATTAAATTAGTAAGTCCACATCTGAATTCTCACATTCTGAGGCTTAATACAGTTATTTCTTTTTTTAAAAATGGATAAAGACCTATACAAAATTAATAGTACAGCTTGTATACCGGTAGGTAATATTAGGTATGTACACTAAAATGGCTTTACCCAGCATTCTATGGGTTCAGAGTAAATGAGTATGCAGAAGATAAAGGATGACTTTTAAAAATCCTGTTAAAAACAAAGGAGCACATGGAGCTCAAGTCATACTTTGGTTTTTTTAAAGTTTATTCTATTTTGATTAAATGTTTGAAACAACACAAACAGATATATAAATGTATGCTGTTTAAGAAATGTCATTAGCACAAGATAGAAGTCTAGTCATACTATAAAACAGTACATACATCTGACAGCATGTACTCAAAGACCAACTCCAAATACTTACATGTACATTAACTTCTTTCATATAAGGTATGAATGTTTAATAAGATAAAATGATAAACTAGCTCAAAGATGTTGTTACCTTTCATATCTTCAGCGTAATCTTCATCTTTTGCATACTCTGGTATCACTAATTTCTGCTTCTTTCTGTATGCAGAGGAAATAAAGTAATAGCATGTACAAATGTCAATACCATTAACAAAAATATATAATTAAAAAAACAAGTTTGTTGACCCAAGATGGAGAGAAAAATTAGGGGTGTGTTCTTAAAGCTCAGTTTTATAGTTTGAACCTTTAAGCAATTTTAAGTTCTTACTCATGACAAAAACTAAATCTTAACAAAATCAAAAGAAACCTGCAGTTGTTGCACATTTATAACTCAAGACAAGACAAATAGATAAACTTCTTAACGCACGCACGCACACATATCTCAGATGCTAGTAGCTGTAGCAACCATGACCAGCTCCCTGCAGTCTGTTGTTATTTCTTGTAGCCCGTCAAGATGCTGCATCCCCTGAATGCCAAGTACCCTGTCTCTACCTGGCTCTGCGGGCCTCCGCCTATCATTGATTACTGGTATAAAGTGATCTGTGGTGGCTCATGCCCGTACGATTTCAAGGTAAAATCAGTGGTATAACAAATTAGATATTTATAATCATAATCAGATCAGACTCTATTATTACTACCAGTACTCTTATCATTTAATATGATTGATTTGACCATGCTTAAATTTTCTTTTGTCAGCATAAATGTTGACAAAGTGCTATCTGACAACAGCCCTATATAACTGTTTTGAAAACACTGAGTTAATCTTATAGCACGTTTTCTCACCTTTTCTCTGTTCCAGCTAATCTCACTCCAATCTGTTGTATTTTCAGGGAACAGTCCTTGTGATGTTCATACCTGAATTAATTCAAGTTAAAAAAAAGGAAACTAACAATAATACAAGTATCAAAAACTAAAACAACAACATTCTATGTGACTTCTAAAAATCGTAGACTTCAAGGCGAAAAAAAGGTGATCACCACCCTATTACGCCAGGAGCTTTTCCCAAAATAGTCACCCTATTTAACCTATAAGATGTCAGCCCGACCGTAGCCATCAGGTTTGGCTCTTATTTAAGGCCCCAGCGCCCCCAAAACAACCCCCAAAGTCTGGTCGATTTCACCCCCCATCTACCCCATACACCAAACTTTGTCAGTAGGAATTAGTATGACTACATTTTAAAGCACAAAAACTGACAAAATTTCCATCGGGATGGGTTATTACAGAAGTCAAATTTTCCATGTACATAAAAAGCTGTCTGCTTAGAGGATTTTTTAAACATCTTTTGATGGATTCAGTGGAAGAAGTAAGCTGTATAGCTGTACAGTATACATTACAATTTTTAAAATGACAAAATTGTCTCACGAAGCAGATGTAACACTCCCCTGCATTGTGCTCTTAGACAAAGCTTTGCTGCCCCAAAATACTCTGGCTGTAAAAAGGAAAAGCATTTTCTACAGACCAAGATATATCAAAAAGTGTTCAATCTAATTCACTTCATTTTCACATTCGGTTGGCCAGGCAATCTTGAATATTATAATTTACTTGGGGTGGGATTTGGTGTCAAATACCTATTTCATATTAATAAGTATTAATAAATTGGCAAAATTGTATTACTTTCAGTTTCTCAAGACAAAAGTAGTCTACCAGTACTCTAAAGTCCATTGTCGTTTTTTGGTCAGGATTTTGTAAACAAACGGCTAGGCCTATAGCTATAGCTGCAATCTTCTAAGTCTTATTTTAGACATTATAAAACACAAATCATTCAGTAGTGCTATTTGATGCATAGTTGCATACCTACTTAATACCAAGGCAAAGGTTACAGCTTTATTTATGTTAAACCCAAAAATATTAGTATTATTAATCGTAGGCCTACTGTCTTGTCAAACAGTAGCGAAGGCCACTCCAGCAAAGCATAGTATATTTCAATCCTAATTTTCAGTCCCGATATCAACAGTTGTTCCGCTGCACTACGTCATGCTCCACTGACTAGATGATAATATCATAATAGATCTAATACTAACAAAATAATAAAAATGTGCTTAGGTCTAGTTATGTTTATAAAACGCTTTCACACATCCTGTATCAGTAGACTCTATGGGCTATAATAACTTTTGTTTTGTTTTGGCATAAACTACTAGTAGTAGGATACCTGCACTGCACTAGTATGATCGACCACCTCTAGATCTATGGCAAATATAAGCTTTATTAATGAACCCCTCCCCCCGTAGCAGATGGTAAATTCTGTCTAATCATTAAACAGGTGAAGATGGTGCAATGCAATGATGGGTGAGTTAATGTTTGTTGTTGTAATCTCCTCAGACTAGTCAGAGTCGACGTCGAGTTAGAGCTTACGTTGCCAGCAGTAGAACAGCTACCTCATCATTAGTAGTAAGGGAAAGCGCTTCCCGAAGACTGCCCCATTGGTCAAAAGTTTCTTTATGTACATCCAGTCGACGTCTGTCTCTCAACTTAATAGCATTTTGCTGTCTGTACCGCTTTTGATATTCTAATCTGCCGGATTTTGTTTGTTTTTCCCTCTTCGACTTCCGCTTCAGCTTCAGCTTCACAGGTCTCTCATCGTCCATCGTAAAATGAAAAGTTAGTGTGCTTGCGAGTTTTCTTTTTGTAGGACGACTAGTGTGCGCGATCACGCGTAGTCTTTTTATGCAGTTTTCTTTACTTTAGAATAACAACATAATTATCTAGATATGATGCGTGCGCATAAAAAAACATAGATCTAATTTTTAATAATTTTATCATTTATTTGATTTATTCAGTGAATTTTGGACAGCTATGGTCCATGCCGAAACTGATATAGAAACAAGATAGCTAAAGCTTCGACTTTTCCCCTGTAATTTAGTTCCCTTTTCAGGAACTGTATCGCATAAACAACTCTATGCTTACCCTCATCTAGATGCTGAACAGGCGTTGATGAGTATTACCCATAGAGATATATACTGTGTTAGTAGTTATATATCTCTATGGTATTACCATAGAAGTAGAAGTAGAACTTAATTATTTCGATTTCATTCAAACAAGTTATCTTCTATACATGACATACTAGAGATGGCAGATCCAGAGGGGGGGGGGGGGGGGGGGGGCGGCCGCCCCCCCCCTGGGAAAAAAACGTGTAAAAACACATAGATTTTACTTTGTTGGGGAGATGGCCCCCACCCCCGGCGCTCAAGGCGTGGGGGGGGGGGGGGTGCGATTTTTCAAATTTTAGAGAGCCCCCCTCCAAAAAAAAAAAGTGCCCACTAAATACATAATTTTCAAATTTCAGCACACTAAATTTTAAATTGATTTCAAATTTGGGCCCCCTCCTAAGAAATCCTAGATCCGTGCCTGCATGTACCTCTATAACCTTTGAACTTCAAACTCATATTTGACTTCAAAACATGATTAATGTTGCATAGATCTACAATCACAACAATTATAATTTCCGAGTTTGAACTATATTATGCAATTTATAACAGATCTATGGCCATAACGTTATGCACGGTTCTACTGAGAATTGGGAGTGGTACTCAATGCTTAAGCCCCCCCCCTATGAATAATAAAAAAAATATAGAAATTAAACAAACAAACAAATATAATGAAAAATAAAATATTTGGAACATAGCTCTGATCAGGCGCGTACTCGAGGGGGGGGGGGGGGGTTAAAGTTTTGTTTATGTGTATGTTTTTAGGAATCCGCCCCCCCCCCCTTTTTTTTTTTTTTTTAATAAAAAAAAAAATCAAAAAATCCTGATAGATGACCCTGAAAAGATGACCTTACCCCCCCCCCCCTCCCATAAAACATAGATCTAGCTCGTTTCAAGCAGCTAACAATACATGATAAAATTGTACGATATTATTATGGCGTTTTCCTAATTCTTTCCCCAAGTTATTTAGGCCCACTCGCCTCTTGTCGTCCTACGAAACACAAACCATTGTATTTCTGTACTACCGTACTGTAGTAGCTGTGCGAGATCTTTTCTCGAACCATTGAGCTCCCCTCAAATTCAAAGGTCGCTCAATTTTCAAGATCCAGCTAGGCCTAGCTTGTTTGTTGAGGCCAATATGGCCAATATCTTACACAGATCATTTGTTTGCTGTAATAGCTTGGTAAGTTTTTTTTTATTTTGTGAGGAGGAATATCTTAAATTTGCCGTGATAATGTCAGCAGTCGAGAGTCTAAAATCACCTAAACGTTACAACTTACACGGAAGACAATGCATGGGACAACGACTCGTATCATGCGGCGTTTCTCGGTCGTTCAGGGCCAGCTATAGACCGAAAGCTTCAGTCTCTATAATCGTCGGTTGTTCCACTGAGACTACGTCTGGCTCCACTAGACCTCGGTTATACAGACTGAACGACTGCCTATACCACCACACGTTGAAGAGGTCTAGTGGAGCCAGACGTAGTCTCAGTGGAACAACCGACGATTATAGAGACTGAAGCTTTCGGTCTAGGCCAGCTAGAGCTCCGCCTGTGGCAGGGGCGGCGGAGCTCGCTTGAATAGGGTCGTTACCTTACGTGCCTGCCAAGCCTGCCTGCCTGGCAGCGCTCGCCTAGCTCAGACTAAGACTCGCCCACCGCTGCTAAAATTTGTTTGACTAATGTTTTTATTATTTGAAATTTAATTTTCAGGTTAACCACATGACACATGATAACCAAGATTGGCAAGAAGTTTGCTTAAACTAGTTAAAGACCAGTGACGAGTGAGTTATGGTCATGTGATTGCGCATGCCATTGATTGTGAAGAAAACATTTTGCCTCTTGGAATCGATCAGAAAAGGTTGATCATCTAGTATTAAAATTGGTGTGTACTGGAATCATCAAAATTATAAGAAATTTGACCCAGTCTTGGACTCTTGGTAAAGTTATAAGCACTGGACACAGAAATATGAGAAAGATGTACTAGGGACTACGCGACACGAGTATCGGGTGCAAATAGATATAATAATTTAGGGTCTATCGATTAGTAGGCGGTTTCTCAGCAAAATTTGTATCATCACGCATTAGTCGAAACATATTCTTTGACATAATTGGTAGAGCTTCCATTTCATTTTTTTGAGAGGGGGGCGTTTCCAAAACTGGTCTTTACCTTTAAACTTGTTAATTGTGAGCATTATCATTGTTATTATGCAAGTGTGGAAGAACATCAGATAAAAAATGTTCCCTGAAGAGCATGGCTCTTCAAATGGTTTCATATTCTGGTATGTAACAACCTAAAAATCGGGACAGATTTTTATGTGTAGCCCCATTATCCATATACATCTTTCCAAGCCTTTTATTAAGTCAAAGCAGACCGGGAGCCAAATATCTGAAAAAGCGGCTCCCGGTCCTTAATTTTTTTAGAGAACCGGGAGCCGTTTTCCAGGACCAGGAGCCGTTTCCAAAATTGATGAAAATATGTATTCTTTTAAATTATTTGTTAAACGTTACCTTTTATTTATACATACGGTAGTTTAATTTCTAGTTTACATTTTGAGCACTTTAATATTAAATCACTCATACCTTGGATAAATCTGTCATATGTAGTTGTTGTAGTTCATGTTTAATACTATTTTCATGCCGTTAAATGTCAAAAATTGAAAAATGTTAGGAAGGGGGGAATTAAATTATTTTTATAAAAAAAATACTTAAGAAAAACCATCTATAATGACAATGCAGAGCTGCCAACCTGTCACTTTCAAAAAACATATTATTCAGCTTGAAAAAGCATATTTTAGGTAAAAAAACAGATTTTGCCTGTTTAACGTGATTGTTATTTAGACCTGTCACTTAAAAAAATAAAAAAATAATAATAATAACAAAAAATATAAAAAAGATTTGTTAAATATGTTTACCTATTGTGACGAAATCTGGTTCCATGAACTTGGTAGCAATTCCGAACGACACGAACCAGGTCTCGTCTTATAAATCAGTCAACTCTCCCAGACAGTCGACTCTCACAACTCAACTATTCAACGAGGATTTCAATCATGCATTCATCAATCACTTCAATCAAAGTAATATCCGAGACAAATAACGACAACTTACAATGATGTTTGATCTTTCAGCTTACTTTACTGCATTCCTTACTGCATCAATGCAAAACACGGACTGCCCGTTCGCAGCGTTATCAAATCACTTATGTCAAATCTGACCAAAATGTCGCCCTCTTCAGGTTAAACACTGTAACATTCCGTCACACAACCCCCCACTTAGACTAGAACGTCCTCGTTCTAAACCTACCGAAACGACATTTTAAACATAGCTCAACAATATAGGCATTAAAAACATGTAAAACGGTTTTCACTATTAATTCTTGTTTTCCTAACCAATCTATAAGAAGGTCCAAGCAAATCAACGTAATAAGCTACACATTTGCCTTTTTCTCTTCTTCCTGTTATTTTTATAGATATATAGTTATATAACACAAGTAATCACAAATAAAAAAACATTGATCAACAATGTCCAAAATACGTTTGGAAATGTAAAGAATATAAAAACACTTTTCTCGTAAGATCACTAGTAATACTTAAGTTACAACAACAACAAAAAACCTGACCTCTAGTAGGCCTACCTGATTTAAGCAATTTGTAAACTGAGGCCTATAGTTGTAATCAAAACAGATCAAGTAAACCAGTAAGACTTAGTGTTAACTTAAACAAGTATGAAGCGGTCGAAGAACTCCTTCGTCTTTCTCGTACGAACTACGCGTCCTTCAATAGTAAAGGTCGTCGTAATCCTCTTCTCAACTCTCGCTTTCTTGAAAACCGGTCTGTCTGTACGCGCATTTCCAGTGGCACCCTCTCCTCCACTCTCAGCTTCTTCCGACGAAGATGATGCTGATGACGATGACGAAACCACCTCATCCTGGGATGCGGCTCTCTTAAGCATGGCAAGAGGCTTGCCTCTGGCATCTCTGGAAGAATCAATACTAGGCACTGGAGTTGGATGTACACTTATAATGGCTGTGTTGTTTTCCTGTGGCTGGTCTCTGTCGTCTCTCTTCGTCTCCGGACAACGTCGATCTGGGGATTTTGCCCTTTCACCGCCCCGGCCCACCGGTTCTCTTTCTTTGCTCGACTCTCTTCTGGAAACCGTGCGCTGTTCGTCCTTTCGGTGTCCGTCCACGTGCCTTTCATAATTCCCCCGCCTGGTAGAGGAATAATCGCAGGTCTTGCAGTTCCACTTCCGGGATCCATCCCGATGGTTCTCCCCGATATGGCGCATCAGGCTGCGGTGGTACAAGAACGTGGAAAGACATTCTCGGCACTTGTAAAGCCGGTCCCCATCCAAGTCCTCTGGTTTCTTCCACTCCTCAGACATTATTCTGCAATTGTGAAGAACAAAACACAAATAATTATTTATGTCGATAATTCTTATTTAATAAAAGAAATCTGGTGGTTTTCGTTTTCTTCTGGGATAGCGACTCTCAATCACGGGAGTCTGAGGTAGATCAGGGGGAAGATCGAACCCGGGTTGATGATCATCAGGCAAGTTCTCATCAAGCTGGGGTTGGTCATCAGCTGACAAAGTTTCATCACTGGCAGGGCTGATCTCTTCTGGTATGACCTCAGGGGAAAGATTAGGAGAATCAGCAAAGGGAAATTCCTCCTCAGGAACTCTAAGGCGATACTCCCATGCTCGAAGATCTTCACCAGTGTACAGCTTGAGCCTATCTACATGTACTACCTTTGCTTTCGATCGGCGACTCAGCTGAATCCGAAACGTAACATCTGAGATCTTCGTAACCACTAGGTAAGGACCCATCCATCGCAGCTGTAATTTCGGGGAAACCCCCTTCTTCTTGCTGTGATCATATAACCAAACAAACTGTCCTTCCTTGAGATTAGTGGTGGTAGCTTTCCTGTCATAATTGCGTTTCTGACGCCTGGCACTCTTCCTAAGACACTCGCTAGCCCGTTCGTGAGCTTGTTGTAGATTCTGGCGTAGCTTTTCAGCGTAGTCTGTTTTTGGTTCATCACAGCTAGGATAATTTGGATTCTCCATAGTCAGGTCTATTGGAAGCGTCACTTCTCTCCCGAGCATGAGCATGTTGGGTGACTCTCCCGTGGATTCTTGTGCAGTACAGCGATATGCGCTAGTTGCATATGGCAAGCACTCATCCCATTCCCTAGACTTCTTTGACTGCTCGATGAGCATGGCGGTGATATTGATGAGGGTTTTGTTGAACCTCTCAATGAGCCCATCTGATTTCGGGTTGTAAGCTGTTGTTCTTGTCTTTCGAATGCCCAACAGGGAACACATCTCTGCAAACACCTGCGATTCAAAATTAGTTCCTTGATCGGTATGTAGTTCACGAGGGACACCAAAACGGCACACAAATTCTTCGACAAACTTTTGGGCCACTGTTGTAGCTCGAGCATCCGGGAGCGCATACGCTTCCATCCACTTACTCTTATAATCCCCTACTACAAGGATCCACTGATTCCCATGGATGGTCTTGGGTAAAGGCCCGACAAGGTCCATTGCTACTCTTTCCATTGGCTCTCCCACCTCGTACTGTTGAAGTCGAGCACGTGCCCTCTTTGAGGGGGATTTTCTTCTGGCGCACAGGTCACACGACCGGATGAATGACCTCACGTCTCCTGACATGCCTGACCAATGAACCCTCTGTTTTACGTTTGACAATGTCTTGGTAACGCCTAGATGACCTCCTATTGTACCCCCATGGATTGCTTCTAGGTATTCTTTTCGGTACTTCCGTGGCAGGATAACCTTCCATTTCACGCATGCCCCATCCGACGTCTCCCATTTTCTGCATAGTACTCCTTGCTTGCAATCCAATTGGTCCCATTGAGCCCAGTACGTTTTCTTTGCAGCTGTCGAGTTGGCTATTGTTTCCCAATCTGGTCTACAGCTTCTTCCTTCCTTAGCCTTCAATACCCAGCTCATACTATCATCTTCCAACTGGCCTTCTCTTAAGGCCTCTCGAGTGACCCCAGGTAAGGCAATAATTGCCCTACAATGGAACTGGACTTGCTCGGAGGGAGTATCTGTCTCTGTAGATGTGTCTTCGCCGTCACTTGTGTCATCAACAAGGCCACACTGAGAACATGGTTTTCTGGACAGACTGTCGGCATTCACATGTTTCTTTCCTGGACGATGGTGTATTGTCAGTTTGTATGCTGCGATAACCTCGATCCAACGTGCCAATTGGCCCTCTGGATTTTTGAAGTTGAGGAGCCACTGCAAAGAAGCGTGGTCTGTTCTAACGGTCAGCTTCCTACCGTAGAGATACTGCTTGAAGTATTTCAAATAGAACACAACTGCTAGCAGCTCGCGACGGGTCACACAGTAGTTCCTCTCAGCCCTCGATAGCTTCTTGCTTGCGTAAGCGACTACTTTTTCCTCGCCTTCCTGAATTTGGGACAACACAGCCCCTATACCATTCTGACTGGCATCAGTGTCAAGCAGGAAATCCCCCTCTGGTAAGGGACATACTAGGATCGGAGCCTGGATAAGGCACTCCTTCAACTCTTCGAAAGCTCTTTGACATTCGTCATTCCACTCGAAACGCCTAGCCTTCTCAGTCAGTTCATGAAGTGGTGATGCGATGGATGCGAACCCGCGAATGAACTTGCGGTAATAGGATGCAAGCCCCAAGAAGCTTCGAACATCCTTGCTGCATGTGGGATTGGGCCAATTCCGAATGGTCTCGACCTTGGCAGGATCGGTTGTGATTCCTTCTGAAGACACGATGTGACCTAGGTATTTCACCGACTGTTGAAACAAATTGCACTTGGATGGTTTCAATTTCAAATTGGCTTCCCGGAGCCGCGCCAATGTTGTGCGAAGTCGTACGATTTGCTCATCAACTGTCCGACCGAACACTATTACATCATCCAAATAGATGAGCAATATGTCCCATTGTAGACCAGCCATCACTTTCTCCATCAACCTCTCGAAAGTTGCGGGGGCATTACACAGCCCAAATGGCATTACCTTCCACTTGTATAGGCCACCGCGAACCACAAAAGATGATTTGTCTTGAGCTTCATTATCAAGGGCAACTTGCCAATAGCCTGCAGCTAGATCTAAGGTTGAAAACCACTTGGCCCCGCCTAGTGCATCCAAGGTCTCATCTATTCGGGGGACAGGGTAGGCGTCTTTTACAGTTGCTACATTCAGGCCGCGGTAATCTACACACAACCGTTTTGTACCGTCCTTCTTAGTCACAAGCACTACATTGGCTGCCCAGGGGCTATCGGAAGGTTCGATGAGACCTTCTTGCACTAATGATTTGACTTGGCGATCAATCTCTTGCTGATTGACGATAGGGTGACGTCGAAGGCGTTGTCTTATAGGTCTTGAATTGCCGGTTTCGATGTGGTGTCTGACAGCATTGGTCCGGCCCAAATCGTGACTTCCAGAAGAAAATACATCTTGAAAATCCACGAGGCACTGTTTGATAGCTTGGTGATATTTCGGATCGATGTTGCTCAGGCTTCGTTGCAACAAGTCTTGTAGGTATGAAGGAACTTCATCGTTTCCACTATTCTCTGTCCTTTCCCCACTTTCATGCACTTCCGCTGGTGAGATCATCCCGACCATTGTTCCCCGGCGAAGTGTTATCTTGTTGTTCCCCGGGTTAAACAACCTCAGTGGCAAAACATCTGCCTCTGCAGTGACAAGGGACCTTGCCAACACCAGCCCATGGCGAGCCAATTCGCCTCCGCCTGCAACTGGTTCGATTATGGCAGTACCCGTCATCTCGTCCACACAGTTGGCGATCTCACCTTGCGCGAGCGTTTCTTGACCTGGTTGCACCTCAATAGTTTCTTTCACTAAAATCCTTCTTAGGAATGATCTCCCTATCTGGTTAAGGCATCGAATGTGTTCCCCGTTCAAGATGAGTTCCAGCCGGAAGAAGTCTAGAACCCCAGCGGTTGGAATCAAAAAGTCCATTCCAAGTATTACCTGGTTCCTAATATTAGCAAAGATGACCTTTAATGGAGAGATTGCCTTCCGGTCAGCTGTTCGTCGTTTCCCGACCTCTCCTTATCAGGAAGAGGACATTCCCTTGCGAAATATCCATTTTCGTTACAGTTGAAGCATATCAAATCTTCTTTTCTCCGCCATTTCTTGCCGGAATTTCCAGGAGTTGGTGGTTTGGGAACTCTCTCAGAAGAAAGAAATCTTTCATTCATGAGCCTTGTCATTGTCTCGAATTGTGTTGCCTGCCTTTCACACAAATGCTCCAATTTCTGGATGAGTTGCTCAGATTCCTTTTCTGAACCCCTCACCAATTTGTGCGGACGTCTCTCCGATCTTCGTTCTTCTTCGATTCTTTCATAGTTCTCTGTCTCTATGGCCGCACGAATAGCTTCGTCAATGTCCTTTGGCCTAGCTCTGTGCACTCCTTCTCGGATAGTCCGGTCTTCTATTGCCTCAATAAAATGGTTCTTCTCGAGCCTTTTTCTCCCAACCTCTGGAATGTCTGGGTAGGCTTTGATTGCCAATTCACATATGACTTGGCCAAGTTCCTTCAGTGTTTCTGTTTGGCCTTGACGACGATGACGCAATTCAAACAGAAAATTTTCTGCCTGTTGACTTGGGCCAAATCGCTGCTCTAGGAGCTTGGTCAGTCCCCTATACGTAAGTTTGCGATCGTGCTGATGGTCCAACAGACGGAGTGCTTCACCTTGAAGGCTTACAGTCAGAAAAGCACTTGCCTGCTCCTCTGTCCAACCATTTATATCTTTGCATGCTTCAAAGTGTTTCAAGTACTGATGCCACGATGTTTGTCCATTGAACCGATCAGGTGTTATGCAAGGCCTTTGGCTCTGTTTTGTTCCTATTGAACAATCTCTAGAAACTTCTTCTTTTATTTCCACATCACCCTGCTTGTTGTCAGGCTTCTTCGTAAGAGCCGATTTCGTTCTTCCACTGGCCTTTTCCCATGGAAAATTGGGATCGAATCCTTCAAGGAAAGGGGACCCAATGTCCCCAGCCAACTCTTGAGAAAACATGGTATCCGGCACAGGAGTCGAACAATCGGTTCCAACCTTCCGGTCTGGGGTCAATAGCTCAGGATACAAGCCCTTCTTCTCTCCACATTCGGGCGTGTTTTCACCCTTGTTTCTCTCAGTGTACGGTCCATTGAAAACTATGTCCGTATCTACTCTCCTTCTCACAGATGGTTCTTCGAACTGTCCAAGCTTGACGGTACTTTGTGAAGACAATCCCTGTTGTCTTGCTTCTATCAGATTAATTTGTGACCGTGCATTGTCACGTTCCAACTGTAAAATTTGATTCTCCATTCGTAGACGTTCCAGCTCTGTGTTCAATTGAGTTAGGTCACATTCATTAACTGAGGACCTTTGATGTTCCTTTTTATCCATGGTGAATTTATTAAGAGCTGTAGCACAAAGAACTTCCACCTCAAGTAGAACCTCAATTGGCACCTCAACTGACACCTCAACTTGGCACCTCACCTGGCACCTCAACTTGGCACCTCAACTTGGCACCTCACCTGGCACCTCAACTTGGCACCTCAACTTGGCACCTCAACTTGGCACCTCAACTTGGCACCTCACCTTGCACCTCAACTTGGCACCTCAACTTGGCACCTCACCTGGCACCTCAACTTGGCACCTCAACTTGCACCTCAACTTGGCACCTCAACTTGGCACCTCACCTGGCTGCACTTCTCGATAGTTCGCAGCTCACGTTAGCACCTAAAAAGGTGGCGTGTTTTGAGTCCGTGTCTTAGTATGTAGTTTCACGCTGGAAGCATGACCCACGCTGTTTTAGTTGTCCCGCCGCTGCCACCAGTGTGACGAAATCTGGTTCCATGAACTTGGTAGCAATTCCGAACGACACGAACCAGGTCTCGTCTTATAAATCAGTCAACTCTCCCAGACAGTCGACTCTCACAACTCAACTATTCAACGAGGATTTCAATCATGCATTCATCAATCACTTCAATCAAAGTAATATCCGAGACAAATAACGACAACTTACAATGATGTTTGATCTTTCAGCTTACTTTACTGCATTCCTTACTGCATCAATGCAAAACACGGACTGCCCGTTCGCAGCGTTATCAAATCACTTATGTCAAATCTGACCAAAATGTCGCCCTCTTCAGGTTAAACACTGTAACATTCCGTCACACTATTTTATCAGAAAAATCCATTATTTAAAACATCACAAAATTTTAGTCAATGAGTACGAGGGCCGCTGAATCAAGGCAAGTCTGGAGTTGCAATCAACTTTGTACATAAAGTCAATGCATCAGCAGGTCCGGTGTTCTGTTTTTCATTTGGCTTTTTGAAGATACCTTTACATCCGAAGGGCATGCGATAGGCAAAAAAACTGGCAAATCGCTGATTTCTTGATTTTTAGCGCTATTTTGATGAAACTGTTTCTTAAAACTGGGCTAAACCCCCGTGAGCTTTGGAAATATGGCTCCGATTCCGCATTTTTGACAGCAAAATTTGGCTTTTGGGATAGATTTTTGGAAGTTACATCAAGACTTTCTTGTACTGACACTGTGTGTGTAGTGCAGTACAGCACTGATGTCATTTGTGTGTGTATGCATGGCCTGGGGAAATGCGCTCGTCTTTGAGTGGTGTACATCCCCTGTATTGTGTGCTCCGTACTCCGCTAGGAGTAGGAGAGTGCTGCAATTGTTTCTGGGCGATTTTAATTAGGATTCTCATTATATAATGATTTGTCAGGGTTCATTCAGTCCACGTTTAACTCGTATCAAGTAAGTTTTTGTCACATTTGTGAACATTTAGTGCTAGACATGTGGAAGTTTATGAAACAGAAAATGTTAATTCTCCCAGACCGGGCGCCAGAAATAAAAATGGACCTGCGCCCGGTACTCATTTTCCCCGTCTTACCGGGCGCCAAAAGTCAGGGACCGAAGGGTAAAAATCGCCCGGCGCCGGTTAATAAAAGGCTTGCATCTTTCTGTGTACAGTGCTTGTAACTTTACCAAGACCGGGCCAAATTTGTTATCATTCTGATGATTCCAGAACCTTGCAGTATACACCAATACTTATATGCTACATGATCAACTTTTTCTGCTCGATTCCACACCGTTTCTTTCAGGATGCAATTGCATGGCCAGAACTCAACTTTATCTTTAAAGGCCAAGTCCACTCCAATTTTCAAAAATTGTAGCATTTTGTATATAATTCAAAGGTTGAGTGATTAAAAACAATTTGAAAAAAAGGGTACTAAAAAGTCATTTAACGAACTGTATCTGAATTTCAAAGAGAAAATCACATTTCTAGAAAGTTTATTTTCTGCCCATTCATATGACACCTCAATCAGGAAAAATGAGCCAGGAATAACAAAGTTCAACTTTAAACAAATGACGGACCTTTGTTTACTGTGAATCTTGTTTACATGATCTGACTGACAGGCGATTTACATTGCAAAAACATTGACCTCTGATGGAGGTTTGTGATGTTGATCCTGCCTGGAATCTACATAATCTACATTTTTTTGGTCAAATCAAAGCTGAATTATTATTTTTTTTAAAGCCAAGGGAGTGTCCCTGAATTCAGTAACATTCACAAGATAAGTTGAAGTACAATACGTAAAGTTTTCCTCTTTGGTTAGCACGTGATTTCATACTATTGCTATACAAAGCTCTCTTTCCATTTTCTCTAGGTCGGGCAGTTAAGATCTCAGATAACCCATCAGACTCTGCTGAGCACATCCATAGTTGCAACCAACCAACCATGTAGGAACAAAACCACGCAAACAATCCACAAGGCTCGGAAGAAGGCCAGGCTGACTCTCAAAGATCAGGAGCGAATGAGAAAGTCAGAGGAGTACAAGAACGATCGACGCAAGTACATCCTGGATACCCTAAGAAACGCAGGTATCAGGCCTGGACAACAGTATCAAGAGAGGGCAATCACCATCACCTGCACTGGTGAGTTTGGGTTGTTCTAAAGTTAACCTGAAGTGGGACTGCACTACTTGTAGCTACTTGCGCCCTCTACACAGCCAACAATGCCTAAGCGCAGTGGCGGATCCAGGGGGGGGCCGAAACGGCCGCGGCCCCCCCTATTGGCGGCGCAAAAAAAAGGAAGAAAAAAAAAAGGAAGAAAAGAAGAGAAAAAAAGAAAGGAGAAGAGGAGAAGGAAAAAAGGATAAGAGAAAAGAAAGGAGAAGGGAAAAGAAAAAAGAAAAGATAAAGAGGAAAGCCCAACACCCCCCCCCCCCCCCCCCCCTCCCTCCCACTCCGGGGTCGAAGGGACCGAATGTGTGTTCCCAAAATTTCCGATAAAGAGTTACTTTTCACGCAACAAAGTCCGGCCCGTAATACACAAAAATCCAGCCCGTACTGACTTACACCGGAGATAGAGGGGTGCTTTCAAAGAGAGGGAACATACAGGTGCGTACCCTATACTGAGTGTGTGTGGGGGGGGGGGAGAAAAGTCGGTGAGAAAGGGGGAAAGACAAGGAAATGGCGCTAAGTGACAGTAACGACGAATAAGGGAAAACTGTAATCGGGGAGATTTGGGGTCATTCCAGAAGGCTTTGCAAACGTTATTGAATAGAGGGGGCCGGGCCGGCCGCAAAAAATCAGTCGAGCCGCGGATTCAAAGTTAAACGTAAAAACAGCCCCTGCGCCACAAAGGTCAACACTCTTTAGTGAGAAATTATTTTAAATAGAAGCTATATACTCAACAGTCAAATTTTAAATTAACGGTAGGGCTGCTTCATAACTCTTATTTTGCCCTTCATTTGGATTCAGCTCATACCAACTCGCTTGAGGCTATTTGAACTAGTGCTGTAACATCACGGATATCTCCAATTCCGTTTAACCGCCAGTCAAAACCGGACGGTTTTCGGTTAAACGATTTAAAAAAAAAAAAAAAAAAAAAAAAAAAAAAAAAAAAAAAAATCGTTTTTTGTTGTTTTTTTTTTTTTTTTTTTTTTTCCCCCAGCAAGCCAAGTCCGCGTGAAAAAGCGGGAAGGACTTTCATTTAACTGCGAGGTGCATTTGAAGGGGCCGATTTGTGCTTGTTAACTTGTCACAAATAATAGTAACAATGTCGTTTTTAGAAGAATGTGTAAGATCATTACCGGTAATGTAAATCAAAAACAGTAGAGGACCTAGGATAGAACCTTGTGGTACGCCGTGTGTAAAAGTTAGATGAATTATTATTATAAACTTCATATTGAGATCTATTACAAAGATTACTTTCAAACCAAGATGACAGACAAGTGTTGTTCTAGTTTCGGAGTAGTGAGTCAACACACAGATTACTGAGCTGGGAGACATTGCCAGGCATAGTGCCAGGTGGAGGGGCATAAATCGAAACTTTAAAAAAAAAAAAAAAAATATTAAAAAAAAAAAAAAAAAAAAAAAAAAAAAAAAAAACGGGAAAACGAAACCGGCCAATTGAAAACGGAATCCGCCATGGGCGGTCGGATACCGGACGGTTAAACGTTTGGTTACAGCACTAATTTGAACTCATGTTGGTAGTAATCATAAACAGGGGCGGCAATCCTGGGCCCGATAGGGAGACACGTCCCCCAGGAAATTTAGAAATATAGCTAGAAAGAAATATAGCGGAATTTTCTAGAATGCATAATTTCAACATTGCAAAATCTCACTACTCCCCGGCCCTCGCCCGGTAACACAAAACTATGATATGACGCTCCCGGCCGTGATTTATCCATGGTTGGTGTAATAGATCTTTTTTTCCCTTTCATTTCTACTAACCTAATTGTGTGCTATCACAATCATGATTGTTACATTTTCCCTTTAAAGCAGGCGCGTAGCTAGAGAAGGTAGGGGCAGTAAGAGGACATAGGACGAAAAAGGAGCAGACAAAGAAAAAAAAAAATCTGACAAAGCGAGAACGGTACAACGAATCGTCTTCTTTCTCTAATAATTTAATGAAATGTCAAAGCTTCCGCGCTTCGTTCGGGAGGGGGGCAACTGAAATCAGACAAGGAATGGTAAAACGAATAGTCTTCTTTGTCTAATAATTTAATGAAACGTCAAAAACGCCTGCCAAAAAAAAAAGAGAGAGAAAGAGAAGAAAAAAGTAAGAGGACGTAGGAAGAAAAAGGAAAAGGAGTCGAGAACGGTACAACGAATCGTCTTCTTTCTCTAAAAATTTAATGAAACGTCAAATCTTCCGCGCTATGCGCGGAACGGGGGAAATTGAGTTCAAATTAAGGATTAAGAGTCGAGAACGGAACGAAGAATCGACTTCTTTCTCTAATAATTTAATGAAACGTCAAAGGTTCCACGCTTCGAAAGAGGGGGACTGAATACAGATAAGGATTAAGGGTCGGGAAAGGTACAACGAATCAACTTCTTTGTCTAATAATACGTCAAAGCTTCCGCGCTTCGCGCAGGGAGGGGGGGGGGGACTGAATTCAGACAAGGATTAAGAGTCGAGAACGGTACTTCGAGTCGTCTTTTTTCTCTAATAAATTAATGAAACTTCAAAGATTTCGCGCGGGAGGGGAGGAAACTGAATTCAGATTAGGATTAAGGGTCGAGAAAGGTACAACGAATCGTCTTCTTTCAAAGCTTCAGCGCTTCGCGCGGGAGGGGGAACCCCCCTGCACCCACCCCCCTAAGAAGCGCGCTACGCGCGCTCTTTAAGTGATTCGCACGCTTCGCGTGCTCATTACCGCCCCCCTAAAATGAAATCCTGGCTACGCGCTTGAACAAGGATTAAGAGACGAGAATGGTTCAGAATGCTCCTTTCCTTTATAATTTAATGAAACGACAAAGCTTCCGCGCTTCGCGCGGGAGGGGGGGGGGGAACTCAATTCAGACAAGGATTAAGAGTCGTGAACGGTCTAACGAATCGTCTTCATTCTCTAATAATTTAATGAAACGTCAAAGCTTCCACGCTTCGCGCGGGAGGGGGGGGGGGGGGGCACTCAATTCAGACAAGGATAAAGAGTCGAGGACGGTACAAAGAATCGTCTTTTTTCTCTAATAATTTAATGAAACGCTAAGCTCTAGCGCAAAGCGCAGGAGGGGAAAACTAAATTCAGACAAGGATTAAGAGTCGAAAGTAGAACAACAAATCATCTTCTTTCTCTAATAATTTCATTAAACTATGAAAGGCAAAAGCTTCCGTGCTTCGCGCGGGAGGGAGGGGGCTGAATTTAGTCAAGTAATAAGAGTCGAGAATGGTACAACAAATCTTCTTTCTCTAATAATTAATGAAACGTCAAAGCTTCAGCGCTTCGCGCTGGAGGGGGAAAACTGAATTCAAACAAGGATTAAGAGACGTGAATGGTACAACGATTCGTCTTCTTCCTTTAATAATTTAATGAACCGTCACAGCTTACGCGCTATGCGCGGGCGGGGGAAAACTGAATTCAGACAAGGATTAGGAGTCGAGAATTGTCCAAAGAATCGTCTCCTTTCCCTTATAATTTAATGAAACGTCAAAGCTTCCGCGCTTTGCGCGGGAGGTGGGGGGGGAACTCGATTCAGAGAAGGATTAGGAGTCGAAAATGGAACAACGAATCGTCTTTCTCTAATAATTTCATTAAACTATGAAAGGCCAAAGTTTCCGTGCTTCACGCGGGAGGCGGGGGGCTGAATTCAGTCAAGTAATAAGAGTCGAGAATGGTACAACAAATCTTCTTCTTTCTCTAATAATTAATGAAAAGTCAAAGCTTCCGCGCTTCACGCGGGAGGGGGGAAACTGAATTCAGACAAGGATTAAGAGTCGAGAATAGTACAACAAAACGTCTTCTTTCTCTAACAATTAAAGAAAGGTGAAAGCTTCCGCGCTTCGCGCGTAATGGGGGGGGGGGGGGAGGAGGAGACAGCGAGCTGCCCGAATATGAGTTTTTGATATCTTTTCTCGTTTATTTTGGTAATAAATAACACTTTCACAAAATACATATTATGCTCAAATTGTTGCTCGCTCGCTTCGCTCACTATTTCGAATTGTGAAACCACAAAATTACTTTTCGGGCAAGAGGCTATACCCCCCCCCCCCCCCCCCCCCCCCCGATGGAAATGTCAAAATTGTACCGGTATGGTGCTTCTAATATGACCTTGTCAGTATTGGTATGTTGAGTTGAAAAAAACGGTCTACGCAATTGCTGGCCCCCCCTATTGGAAAATCCTGGATCCGCGCCTGTAAGCGGTACGCGTTGATCTCACATGGTCCCCTTTTTCTTATGTTAATTGAGAGCTGATTTGATGAGATAATCACCTGCCAATGATCACGCAGGGATGTCTAATCCCTCCTGGGTAATCTAGTGCAGATAGGCTTTAATTGACAAACCAAAATTTGACACTGGTTTGAATCACTAATCAGTCAGTTCACATCCCCAAAAAAGGAGTTGTTTGTGTTGAATTTAGAAATCATGAAGATTGTCATAGTTTTAAGAACGATCCAGTGTAAAATTAAAATTTCTGTATCATAATATGATAATTTCAGTGGTGCTTTTTATCATTGCAATGACTTTATTGTAAGAGATGCTATCATGACTGAAGTCGGAAATGATATTTCTTCGTGTGATTTCTTTGAACTTTTTTTTTTTGGTGTGTGTGTTTGACTTCTTTGAGATCTAACTTCTGTTGTCCGTCTCCTCTTGTTATTTCTCTGGACCATATGATTCTTTTTGAGCAATATGTTTCTATTATTCTATTTTTCAGGTGATTTCTTTGAACCCTATATCCCACCAGAAGGAGATGGGAAAGCATCGTCTCTAACCACAGAGGTAATATCATCATTTTTCATCAAAGCACAGTTCTTTCTAAGAAGAGTTTCACCTTCTTGGGTTGTGTGTCTGTACATGAGTTTGCCACAAATACAAAAATTGAAGCAACAGTAATGATGATATTAATATTGATAATAGTAACAATACATTTTATAGCAATTACCGCTGTATGAAACCAGGTATGAGGTTGATACCTATTTCAATTATCTTATCTTTTCCAATTTTGTATTCTTGTAAATTGTGAACATATTGACTTCTCTTGATAATGTTAATTTGAAGATTATCTGTATAGTGGTAATTTGTAATAGTTCATACTGTGTACCCTCTAGTAGATTTCCATGACCAAGCTATATTTCATACCTTTGTATTTTTACTGATCTTACACTCCCAGGGTGCTAAGCAACGTCTTGAGAGAGTCAAGAATGTAGGTGTCACACAAATGGCCCAGAGGAAAATAAGGCAATTTGAACCAGAGTTCACGACGACAGACTTTGCCTGGAAAGCCCAGCAGATCTATGTTGATGCTCATAATGCTCTCCAGGAGTAAGTATTCTTTGAGGAAGTTTTGTTTCTCCTTGCCTGAGGTCTATGCAACAAATTTTGAACGAGACGTATACTAGGGTGACAACATTAGTGTATTAAATCATGATTTGTAATTACACACTGTTTGCCAATATTTGTAATTAGATACTGTTGCATGTGTAGCTGGCAATTAGTACATCTAACACACTGCTAAAATTAAAATGATGTCTTTTGGATTTTTGGTTGCTATAAAGCATTGATAAACCTTCTAGTATGAATAAAAGAATACTTCTAAATGGAATCAATGAGGTTGCATGTGAGATTGTGTTATGGGA
Source organism: Strongylocentrotus droebachiensis (assembly GCA_035222895.1). Taxonomy (NCBI): domain Eukaryota; kingdom Metazoa; phylum Echinodermata; class Echinoidea; order Camarodonta; family Strongylocentrotidae; genus Strongylocentrotus; species Strongylocentrotus droebachiensis. The sequence goes on from JAVYIG010000066.1 coordinate 771,462, forward strand.
TCCACTAAAAATTAGTATTGTTTGTAAAAATGTAATATCTATAAGGCAGAAGAAAAAGGATGATGCTCGAAGAAGTCATCAATAATGCACTTTGTTCATTTTTTAAAGTTCTCTTTAAAAAAAAAAAATCAAAAATCATTGTTTTGTATAAAAATATCTCCTTTGTCTCCATTATTTTTCAGTTTTGACAGACATCTGCTGCATTCACTTGTCACAGAAAAGTGTTATCCTGTAAGTAAACATTTTGATTTCTATTACTCTAAGTCTCTCAATATTGATTTTCTTTGTCTATAGTGCTTGTCAGAAAAAGACCAAAATATAGTACGTAAATTGTATTCTGGTTGTATTTTTTTTTGTTTAATTGCCCAAAAGGCAGAAAGCTTCTCTCCATCTTACCTCCTGTATCTTGTGTAAGAAATACAGTCATGAATCATAATAGAATACAGAGAGTGCAAAAGCAGTGTGTTTAACATTTTGAAGACTGGATGAGAATTCTTATCTTGGATTAGAATACTGATGTTATTGCATCATTAAAATATGGTTTGTTTTTGGTCTCATTTTCACAAACATATTCTCCCTCATTTCTAATTGCTCCAATATCATGGGGTAATGTCATTTATGTTATTTTTGAGATAACAATAATATGCCATTCTTGTACAGGGCATATCACATGGTACAATGTCTCCGTTTGTCTCCATGCACGTCCAAACGACTTTAGAAGTGATTACCCCAGCTTAGCTCTGGCAACCATAGTGCTGAGTGCATTTATGGAACAAAGTCTACAAGGTACCCACTTACTACACCTGGGTACCCACTTACTACACAAGCGTAGACTAATGTCTAACCAAGTGCTGCGGTAGAGATTTGAAGCCTGTATTTTGTGGTTCACATTCCGTAGACTTGTTTACTAAACCATAATTAAGAATATAGCTCATTAAAGAAATTTTCTTGATTTACAGGAGATGATAGCTGGTTTCCGTTACAAGACAATCAGATGGAAGATGCTGGAATCCATTGAGAAACCTCGTATTGTACACATGAGATGTACAGACATGATTAACAAAGGCAACATTTATGGTCAGGTCACTGTGCGCTTTCATACAAGACAGGTAAGGACAAAAAAGGGATTCATCAAGAATATTGTTCTCTCGTTTTTTTAATGTAGTAGTTTAGAGGTCCAGTGAACAAATGGACAACTTTAAGAAAATTTCCTCTGCAGAATTTCACATTATTTTCCCTACAAATTGAACTGATATAAGTCTTAATTAAAAGAATATATGTTAGTTAACTTTCATTGAGCAATCATATCACATTTCAATGATAGCTATTCATTATTCTGCCCTTTTCAAGATTTATGCACAGTTGAAGAATTGAACAGGGTTTTGATCATTTATACACTTTAAGTCGATTTCTATTTCAAAAGGTTGCCTATTTAATCGTTTTGCATAAAATCATCATAGCTAATCTAATCACCTCTGAGTCTTACAAGTCCTTTGAATACTCAAATACACTGCATTCTCCCCTTAACAGACGCTAGCAATCTACGACCGATTTGGTCGCATCATGGTCGGTAGCGAAGATGTACTCAAGGATGTTCTGGAGTATGTGGTCTTTGAGAAACATCTACCTCATCGGTATGGAACCTGGAGGATGCATGGTAAGATCGTCCCAGAATGGGCAGACCACAGGGAACCGGTAGTCAGGACGATGGTCTTGCCTGAGGAGAAGGAGGAAGAGGAGATGGAGGAGGAGGAAGGAGAGGTGATGGAGCAAGGAAGTAGTGAGAAAGGACATGTGGAACAGCAAACGAACTGATTATAAAAAGAAGAACTTTCCATCTAGTAGCTTTGATGGACTATGTGTGGAGGACAAGGACAAGCGAGTAATAAAGATCCTCACGCCAGCCGTTTTGTGGCGATTGGTAAGGACATTGTATCATGGTACAGTCATACCTGCTTTAGTGACCACCTGTCTACAAAGACCACATTTGTCTGTTTCTCTTGAAAATGGTTTCCCATTGAAACATGTACTAAAGGAACCTGTCTACAAAGACCACTTTTTGACTTTTTTGACTGTCTTAATCTTTCATGACGCTGCAGAGATGGCTTTATTTGAAGATAGCATTCTGTTTGAAATGTAGGTCAGGAATGATAAAGCTCAAAGACAATATCCTAACAAGGTGATCGCTAATTCGGATTGCCTACTTATTATTCTTACTGTATCACAAAATCATGCAGTATTCTAGCAAAGAGTAAAGGAGCACATGCTGGGTTCTTCAATAAATACATATATATATATATATATATCTGCAAGAGCAAAGTAGAGAAACAGCTGGAAGAAAATTGTAAACAACTGCTAAAAGATTGATACAATGTGTTATCATATTTTGAATAAACAGCAAATGGGAATAAATAGCAAAAATGTTTTTAGAAGAAATCCTTAACAGAAATTGCTACTTACTTTGATATAGATTAATATCATTAAATCAATACCTAAATCCAAATTAAAATCAGTTTCTGAGGAGCAGAAGTAACATCGTAGAAAATCTGAGATGAAGGAATGATGAGATGAAAGGGAATGGAGAAAGAGAGATTACTGGAGTAATGAGGATAAAGTAAAAAGGACAAGGAAATGTTCAAGCAAGAGAAAATGGAAGTGCAGAACAAAGTTTATCGGATGCCGAGGGGATATAATTTTAAAAAGATAGATATATATATATCAGCTATAGAGCTGTAGAAAGTAGAATGATGATAGAAAGTATTAAAAGAATGGGGAGCAAGGAAATCAAAAGGAAAGGAAGGAGAAATATCATACCTCTAATGTATGGTAAGCATCGAAACATGCTCCCTCTCCTTTCTACCCTTTTCCCACAGCATGTATCCAATAATACCTTTATTTTGTGCCCATCCCCTCTAATTTGAAGATGCTCCCATTTGTGTACATTTCAAGATTTTTTCTTTGAAATCCTGGATCACCTGTAACCTGTTATAATATTATTTCCAGTCTTTTGGTACTTGGTTCTAGGACTTGGTTCATTAAAACAGTTGTATCAATCAATTATTGAAAATTTAGTGAAATTGTTTGAAACACTTATAATGAATGTTGATTTCTGTGAGACTGTCACATGTTTATGCATTATATTTGGACATGATTATTAAATGATATGAAAAATAGAAAATGTTTGTTCATGTTTGTATTATTCATAGGAATCTATTTTATTTTTGTTTTAACCTTAAAACTTATCTCTTGTCACTATGAACATGACGGACAAAGAAAGCGGACAAAATATACAGTTCCTCAGGTAGACAAAGGAACATCCCTTCACTGCTAGTATGTACAAATGTGTAGAACAGTGCATGTGAAACCTGTTCTACACATTTTTACATACTAGCAGTGAAGGGATGTTCCTTTGTCTACCTGAGGAACTGTATATTTTGTCCGCTTTCTTTGTCCGTCATGTTCATAGTGTGTAATTCACTTGTAGCATACGTGTCCCCAAGCACAACATGAAACTGAAACAATCATTTTTTCAAGAGTGTCATATTTTTATTACAAATTATATAAAATCTGTTGACAATATATAAAGTATGAATAGAAAAATATCTCTGCCATTCATTCATATCTACATTTAATTTGGGGAAAAGATTATTATGTCAATGTCCTTATCCCACTCTACATTTGTGCACAGAATGAAATTGGGATGTTTTGAAAATATACATTTTATTATTTTTATATAGCTATTTATCACATTATGGGACTTCAATATTTTGTGTATGGACCACAAAACTATAAAGTTCACACAACACTAGTTAAAAGATTGTCATCTGTATGTCAAAGAACACAGGAAGGTGTGCCCATGATACCATTCACATATTTATATGATATATCTTGGAAGTATTCATGGCTTTAATTATCACATTTTAAAAGTTACAAATTTTTACAGTTTTTACAATGCATTAGTATCAAATCGGAATCGCCAGTATAGATCCCCAAATGATACAATTATTTTAAACTGATTGTCATTGATATTCAACAAAAATACTTAGTGCTATTCTGTACTAACAGTTATTAACCTTCTGCCAACTGGATCTGGAGGGCTCACACATCGAGTTGTAATGTAAATCTGTCTATATCATATTTATGGGCAGGTTGTTTGTTCTTGATAGTCATTGAAAGCAAGTCGCCATTCATCCATGTCTTGTTGCCAGGCTGTAAAGTCCTCTTTCCATTCCTCTTCTTCATCAGACAGGCTCTCTGTATAACAAAAATGAAAGTATTTTTTTGTAAAGGACAATTTATGTAGAGAATAGCCAGGGCTCCACTTTGTTCTCATTAATACCACCTCCTCTAAATTTCCCCTCCTTTAATTCACATTTCCCTACTTTTTCTTATATCTTGGCCTTAATGTCCATTTAATACGTCTAGCACAAATGCTTTGGCGACTACTTCCACTTCTACTCCTTCAAATTCTAGTCCCTCTGTTGATGTGGGGTATTCTAACAAATTATTTGCTATTTGATGTTCCCTGTACAGTAACTACGGTAAAGTCTAAAAGATAACTACTTATTATCTTCAATACCTAGGAACATTCTCAGCTCAGGAATATAGCGATTCCAGAAAGCCATGCCACTGGCTTGAACGGCTCTCTCAGTAGATGAATTATTCAGCCTGATCTCCAAGTAATTGAGTTCTGGGATAGTATAAGGTGACCAAACGGGTAGCTCCGGGTCAGGAGAGGAGTCGGTCGTCTCGCGGGTTGGGTCGCTGTAAGAAATTAAGGGGTGGATACAGGATTTTCAGAAAGAGGGGATGGAAACTTTTCCCAACACAACATTTTCACTGGAATATGATTTATTTCGAAAGGGGTTGTTTTTACCCCAGAAAGGCTAGTTAAAGAAAATTAAATGAAAACCTGATTCATTTTGCAGGAGGGGATACAGGGTTGTCAGAAAGAGGGGGATGAAAACTTTTCCCCAACACAACTTTTTCACTGGTATATGATTTACTTTCGAAAGGGGTCGTTTTTACCCAAGAAAGGCTAGCTATTCAGAGGGATTTTTGCTCTCTAAAGAAGGGGAAGCCGGCCATTTTTACTCTTATGAGTTCTTGTACCTGAGACACAAACTTTTTTGGCTCTGGTGCCTCATAAGCTAAAGGATTCTACAGTGTGAGTCGGGTGATAAAAGAGAAAATTGTTATAAATATGTATATAATTTTCCTTAGAAACGATCAGCTATTGAATCAGGGTGAATAGGCAATCAACGATGGTACAAGTATTGAACTCATAAAAGCTGAACATGTCCCATTTCCCAGGTCTCACCCAGATTTAGCGAAGTTGGTCCACATCTTCATCATCTGGGCAGAGAGCATCTTCTCATCGTCGGTCAACTCGTGTTTGTATTGTAAGATGTTTTCATCAAACGACCATCCAAAGACGAATTGGAACTCTTCCGTATGACCAGCTCCCAACCATGTGGGATTGACTGGCCCAGCACGGGAGAAAGAACTGTGAGAAGAATTAGAAAATGTGTTGTAATACATTCAAAGATCATCTTGTTTAGTTTTATGCTTACTCCACAAAGGCATGTTTCTGTAGGGGTGGGGTTCAGTGTGGATGTTAACATTTCATGCTTATACATTCTAGAATAAAAATGGGGATCAAATTGTTGTTAAGATACTGTGTGAACAATATATTATACAATATTGTTTTAATGTTGTCAAATACTAGTGGTGCCATTTAAAGACTGGTCATCATTAGTGGAATATATATTTTTTAATAAATACAATCATAAGATTGTAGTACTAGTAAAGCAAATTGAAGTATATTCTAATAAGCTGATAGGCCTATTTACCTGCTTGGAGTATGCGTAAAATAATACTGGTAGATGTTGGCGACGCCCAACTCGTAATAACGTCTCACAGAGGCATCACTGCCGCTTCGCCAGATATAGTCACTGTAGAAGGGTACATAGGCATCAAAGTAGTCCAAGTCATCATAGTCCACTCTGCTCCAGTCTACATACTCCTGATAAACAGATTCCCTGATGAGGGAATGCTTGTCAGAACCCAAGAGAGAACTATGGACCATGGTCTTGAACATGGAGCGATTGATGAAGGGACCCGTTTCTCTTGTGGTGTATTCAGGAAAGAAGGAGCGTATGCTCGCAGTGCCTTCTTGGCTGTTGAATCCGGCTATGATGGCAGTAGGAAGGGGGAGGCTGTCTTCTCCATAGAGGAGGTTATCTGGTGTATCTTCAAGGAAGATTCCATCCAAGCGAATGAAGTAACCTGATTGGTAGACCTAGATGAAAAGACGAAAATACTTGTTTGATTGAATGATCATTGTGGCATATTAAAGCATGGCATATCACGTTTATTCATAATTATGAGAGGCTCGTTTTTTCTTCAGATCAACAAATGACATATACTGCAGATTTGTAAAAATTTGTGTGTACCGATTGAAGTGAGAACTTATTTTAGCTTTCTACAGAGCTTAGCCTAAGCCTTTATCAACAAGGTGAATCAGATCTTTCATTTCATCTCTTACTTTGAAAAAGCAGTATTTCGTATTACTCTGAGTACCCTATTATTTTATAGTAAACTATAAAAGTGCCATATCATCTTGAATCTTGTAAAGAGTTATATTTACCGAATCTTGCACTTGCAATAGGGTCATTTCATCCACTGTTCTTAGGCATGTAACCATAGCGATGGAGTCCGTGGAAGAGCATCCCACGGCTGAAGCAAGTTCCATCGCATCACGACGATCTTCTTCAGGGTCATTGCGAAAGTAACGAGGAGACAAGGCACTGCCGCTCTGAAAATGAAGTGGTCAATATAAAGTGAAGATTATAAAGCTCAAGAGCATCATGAAACAAAAATACTCGTAGGTTTCTCTAGGTATGAAGCTAAAACTGAATATTGGTCAATACTAGGCCTACTCACGGATCGGATGTGCGTATAAATTTGGATTCTTAATACGCATTAAGTAAATCAATATCCCCTCTCCTTAACTTGAATGTCTTGGCAACTTGCACTAAGATAATTTCTTTAATTTTACTTCACAAAGGTAAAAATGTATTTTTTAAAAGCTTAATAGTATACTCCTGTGTATTAAATATTCAATAAGCAACCCCTTGTTTGTGATCTAAAAATATTAGCGAATCCATGGAAGAAGGAGAGGGTGGCAAATGTAATAACTCTTTTATAATTATGCTTGTCAAAGGTTTGCGAAGTTGCGCCCCCCCCCCCCCCCCACCTCACCTTGGATAATCCTTTACCTGTAAACTGAGCCAATTTAGGTATAGCATGATAATTTCAGTTGACTGGTGAAAACGATAGATTATACAAGTAATTACAGGGAGTGTACTGATATTAATGTGTTATCACCTGCAGGATAGCTTGCGAAAAGAAACCAGCGCTGAGTTTTGAGAGAAGATGGAATCCAACACTACCGGCGCCTGAACTTTGCCCAAATATTGTCACCTGCTCCTTGTTTCCACCAAAGGCTGGCAAGAAAGAAAAAAAGTTTTGCCTTTCATAAAAAAACAATCAATATTCTATTGGTTTTAATCATAAGGTAACAAAGTGGATCGAGCAGTGAACTAAGAATTACTACTTAGATAAGATGGGATTAAATTATATTAACTGTATCTGAAACTCACTTTTTTATATTGAGTAGGCCTAAAAATAACATTGTCACACATAATATAATATAACGCATCCACTATTATTCAAGGTTAACGTTTAAAGGGAATAGTTTTCATGTCATCAATATTCTTTCCGTTTTATTCATAAAAATTGTAAAGTGAGTCGCGTGGTAGATTTGTACAGATGATTGAATTAAACAATAACTATTTGGATAAAGATGAGATGAGAATTTTGTTGCCATAAACCTTACCATTTTGGTATGGAGAATAAAAAACATAACATGGGTGAAAATATATATATATACCTGTATTACTTGTACACTTTCAAACACACAATTATAGGGAGAGAATTGATTTTTTCCTCAATAAATTGTTTCACCTTCTATGTTGTTATGGACCCACTGTAATGCAGCAACCTGATCCAACATGGCGTAGTTCCCAGGGGCTACTTCATCACCTGGGCAATGTAAAACAACGTTCAACACGATAAATAGCAACTATTTTCGAAAAGGCAACTCAAGGGCAATTTCAATACCCTACTATGTTCCATAAAAATCATGTTTGAATACGTAACACGTCATTGTAATGAAAAAAAATCCCACTCATAAAGGGGTAAGGAGTAGATACCCTCCTTGCCTGGTTAATCTAGTAAAGCGTCAATTCAGGTGTCGTGGCACTGAGAGAATTTCAGTTATATCAAAAATATATATTTTTGGAATAACGCCCACTTCATGAAAACAAGAAACCCCAAGTTGCTATATAAATTATTTAATGACATTATGATTGTGTCTATTGCCCATTTTGTCTTCCATTCATAAGAACTAACAATCATTTGATGATGATTATTGTTTAAGATTAAATGATTATTAGACCATATAGATAACAAACAAAAAATGGGCATTATAAAAACTGGGAATTAGTAGGCCGACTGGAAATTAGACTAATTGAGCAATAGACCAAATGGATAGTAGACTTTATGGAGATTAGACCAAATGAATATTTACCTAATATTGGTCAATTAGACCAACTGATAAATAGACGAAATTATTACTAGACCATGTGGATAGTAGACGGGCTTGGTGTCGATCATATGGGATTAGACTAATTGGGTAGTAGACAAACTGGTCATACAGAAAAAACTATATAGTAGACCTAAGACTGGTGCCCCCCCCCCCCCATGACTAAGTGCACGCTACGCTACGCCACTGCCCCCGAATATAGGAATGTAAGGAGGAGGAGGAGCGCCTTACAAGCGACCACTCTTATGTGCTCTCTTGTTTTCTGTGAAATTTTGTGTCTTTTTGTGATCTTCTTGATTTGATATTTACACCAGTGGAGGAAGTTTATACTTGGAACCTACTGGACATTTTCTGTCTTGTTATATGGATCAATTGTGAAGTTTTGAGTGAAAAACTATCTGCTTTTTCAACCTTTCTGTGTAACTTGTACATCAAGGGATCTTCATTACTCCTGTGCAATGTGCTAGCACAGTCATGTAACATTCTTCTGCTTCATCAATAAATCTGTCATTACCTATGGAGGCTGGCAGTCTTCAATTTCACTCGTTGAATCTTCATTCCTCCTGTGCGGTCAGCTTGACCTATTGAACTTTTATGGCTGGAGCTGGAGTCGGCAACCCCTCATAATAATCTGCTGTGCATCCGCAACTATGTGACCATACTATGGTGGGCTATCGCCTTCATTACGTGTGCCTAGACCGTACGCGTGCATGTCAGAGCGTACGCGTGGTTCCGACATAACGTACGCGTGGGTCCATCATAACGTACGCGTGGTTCTGACAGAACGTACGCATGGTCATTTTCCATTATACTTCTATGTAATTCTTAACGTACGCATGGTTTTGGCATAGCGTACGCGTGGTTGTGTCATGTCATACGCGTGGTTGTGTCAAGTCATACGCGTGGTTGTGTCATTACGCACGCGTGGTATTGTTATTACGTGTGCATAATTATGGAAGGCCATCGCCGCCATATATCGCACGCGAGCTTGCGGTACTGAGTTTTAGCTTGCGGTAGTTAGTTGTAGTGCTTACGTTAATTGGTCGACCAATTACAGAGCAGGATTTTTGCTTACGTAAACAAAACGGGATAGACAGTACCGCATGTTAAACATGTGTACGTATATTTAACTCTGGCAAATCAGAGCACTTGTTATAGCGGGCCGCCGGGTAGCCTTGTCGGCCGTGTCGCGAATCTTGTTATGCAAAGGTACACGATCGAGGCGAGTAATTGTGTTAGTGTATAGTTCGTACTATTTAGTACTTGTAAGACTGGTCTGTATCTTTTAATCATACTTTATCACTTCTCAAATGGGAAAATTCTGGCATTTTACTCTCTGAAAATCAAGTAGGTACAATTCACACCAAAATAGAAAACAGATGTGCATGCATGGCGCGGGACGGAGATAGAAGTGTATCGAGGCATTTCTCAGATAGCCCGACTTGGCCTGTCAATTCGTTAAAATACTTTGTTTTGATACGTCTTGTCGCAAGCGGGGGGGGGGGGGGGAGGTGCACCCCCGCAGCCCCCCCCCCCCCCCCCCCCTCAGTTACGGGCCTCAGGCTTTTTTGCCTTTTTAGGGCGTGGGCTGAAAATGTAAATAGGAGTTGATTGGGAGTATTTGTAATATTTTTTATTTTATTTAGGCCTTTTTGTTTAATTATTTTATTCCCAGGCAAAAATTAAAAACAGACATTGAGAAAATAGATTGAAGATATCACGTAGAATCAAAGTAGGCCGACAATATAAAGGAAAATAAAGAGTAAACCAGCCAACGCCTGAGCCGGATGGCCTAAAATAATTCGTGAATTCTGTCGAGATGTTGTCTGTGTCGGCTGATGCACGCAAATTGAACAAAATCTAGTACATGAGGGAATAGCAATAATAATGATTATTTACATCCAGAAGCCTTATACTTTTTAACGGAAAAAGAAGAAAAGATAAGAGGATTTTCATTTATATAACAGTTCTTACCTAGTAAATATAAAGCTACATAATGAGATCGAATTTCAGTGTGTGAGTAATCTTGTAACTCAGGATGGGTAACAAAGTTTAAAAGGAGTTAAACAGGAATTGAAAATGAGCTAAAATGGAGTTTAAATGGATCATTGAGTTTTGGCATAGAGGGTGCTACACAAAATAATATTTTGTGAGATAATAAAAAATACTTGATAATTTGGATTCCAAAAAATATAATCCTTTATTTTGTAATATTGCTTGACAAGAACAGATTACCGTTTACCAATTAATTGCATATGAGCCCTTGACATTGAATCCTTTATTGAGATGCTTGAAAATTTTAAACTTTCATTATTTTTCAGTTTATCGCATTAAATCCGATGGTAAATTGTTTATGAAATTTCATTAGTTAATCTTTAATTCAACTGATATTCTATTTCATAATTAATTGTAAAATAGGAGATTTATACTTAAATGTTTTTGCCCTAAATTATGTTGAACAGCAGATCTCTGCAGATGAGCGCATGGAATGCACATGAACCCAGCGTAAGCCATGCGCGGATCCAGGGGAGAGGTGGGGCACAGGGGGCCTTGCCCCCCCCCCCCCAAACAAAAAAAAAGAGAGAGAGAGAGAGAGAGAGAAAGGAGAAGGAAAAGAAGGGAAAGGGAAATAGGAGAGAAAAGGAACGAAAGAAAAGGAAGAAGAAAAGAAAATGGGGGAAAGAATGAGATCGGAGGGGGGGCGAAAGTGCATTGCCTCCCACGCTGTTGCCTCCCCCCCCCCCCCCCCCCCCCCTCCGCAGCAAAAAAAAAACAAAGAGAAGGAAGGAAAGAGAAAGAAAAAAGGAAGAGAGGAGATAAAGGGAAGGGAAAAAAGAGGAAGAAGAAAACAAAAGAAGGGGGATATCAGTTGCGATTTTCCCGCCAACCATTGCGGATCGGGGGGGGGGGGGTAATTCCCTTGGCTGCTGCCCGCCCCCCCCCCCCCCCCACCTCAGCAAAAAAAGAAAGCGAGAGATAGAGAGAGAGAATGAATGGATAGGAAGGGCAGGGGGAAGAGGAGAGAGAGAGTAAAAGAAAGTAAAGAGGAAGAACACAAGAAAAGGGGGAAAAGAAGGGAAGATAAGTAACGATTTGTATCGCTTCTTCTTTCGTCATTGAGCCACTGGCGTACTGGGGGGGGAGTTAACCCCCCCCCCCCCAATAACAAAATTCAAACGTGGTTTATTTCTAAATCGATACAAGTGATTTACAAATTTTACTGAAATGACATAATTTTTCTGGATTATTCCTCACTTTTTAGTTAACTATACGTATGTATGCGTTTGTTGGAAAATTACAAATTCCCAAATTTACAGTCAGGCAAGAAATATGCTTATTTAGAGGCCAATATGCCAGGGTCCGCGGAACAGGCGGGTCTCGGGGGGGGGGGGGGGGGACTCGAGCTCCCTCCCCTGCTTTGTTGAAAAAGTATATTAAAGAGAAATAGAAACAAAGACAAAGAAACAAAGAAAAAATTGTGACCTGCAAGTGTCACAAATAAACTTTCAAAATATGCTCATCTGACCGTAATGAAATGCCTAAAAACCCCTGGTCCCCACGGTAGTTTAATCCCTGAAACACCTCAGCTTCTGAAGGCTCCTCCCCCTGGACCCCACGCCAATCAGTGACCAGCCAGTGTCAGGAACAATGCATCAAAATAGGCTCATCTGACCGTAATTAAATGCCCATACCCTCTGAGCTTCCGATCAATGATCAATTATCTGTTGATACACAACAAAATTGGTATAGCGTCATCTGCCGCCAACTTAAATTCAATTTCAACTCAATTCAAATAATTTTTATTTCAAAACTCAATCGAATGGTTACATACAATTAATATCAAATGACATTCAAAATATACCATTAAAAATTGAACTTTTTTTTGTAATTACAATATCAAATGTCGATAAGTAATGAACGCAAGCATAATAAGCATGGTATGTTTGTATATATTGTGTCGTATATTAAAGGAAATTGATAAAAACGTTAGAAATCGGTGCTTGTATTGATGATGGATTATACGAGAAAAAATTTTCCTTCTCTCTCTCTCTCTCTCTCCCTCTCTTTTGTTAACGGGGAGGGGGAGCCCCCCTCCCCCGTTAGAGACAAGACATACTAAAAGAAGTGAATTGACGGGCCAAGTCAGGATATGTAAGAAACACCCCAATACACTTTTAGCTTCGTCCCGCGCCGCATCTGTTTTGCTACATGTATGTTGGTGTTCAAAGTTGTACCTACAAAATTGAGAGTATTTTCAGAGAGTAAAATGCTAGAATTTTCCCTACCATCGGAGGGAGACCCCCCCCCCCCCCCCGCTCGAAAGGGTTTACCTCATGTAATGTCTGTATCCCCCCATCCTACTTATACTGGCCTTTATTTATTGTTATTGTTTTTTTATTTTGTTCGGTGTCTATTTACATTTGATCCCTAGCTCCTTTTAAATAGTTATGTTAATACGCCCCCAGATACATCCCTTTCTATTTCCTGAAATTCGCATTGTTTTTTATTTTTTTAAATTTATTTATAAGGTGTATTTTTCATTTGTGCCCTACCTTTGAATAATGTTGTTAATGTAAAATTTACACTCAAATATCTATTTGTTTCCCCCTCTCTTTAAATTTAACTGGTATTTCAATATTTTTCCTTCTTTAATATCTTTTTCAAGTTGCCCCCCCTCTTTTAATTTTCAATTACAAAAATAGGTCCCTTTCAACCCCCTTTTTAACTCACTTTTAACTCCTTTTTTAATCCTTTCCCTCTATTAAACCTCGAAACGCCCCTAAATACTTCGGTGTAAGAAGTCCGACTACCCATGTCCGTGTTGTAGAACTCGCAACGGCGCGCCGTTGCGCGGGGCCTGTAGGAGCAGGCACGTAGCCAGAGTTTGATGTTAGGGGGGGGGGGGGGCACATACATGTAATCGATCGAGGTAAAAACAAAGGAGTCTAAAAAAGTTCAACCGATCCTGGAAATTTTTTGGGGGGCACGTGCCCCCCCCCCCCCCCCTCCCCGTGGCTACGTGCCTGTGTAGGAGACTCATATAGTATACTCGTCACTAGTAAGTTAAAAAAACAAATATTATTGCCAAGCGATTACAAATTTGTAGACGAACACGTGGTGGATAGGCCTATCAATAAATATTATGCATATCTGCTATAGGCTAAGGAAGATTTTCAGGATTGGGGGGGGGGGGGGGCTCCATCATTTGTTTTTGACCCGCCGTTTGAAGATCCCCCCCCCCCCCCCCATTGTCACCATTTTAGACAGTCCAAATTTGTTAAGCCTTCCTTTTTCTTCTCTCTTTGCTCTACCCCCATTTTTAGACCACCACTAGGGAGGGGGGGGGTGATTATCTGGAAACACAGTATTTTTTGCCTTTTGGGTCTAAATTATATACCCAATAGGCAATTAAATCATGCGAGCTGATTTTTTTTTTCTCTCTCTATAAAGTGACCTGAAATCACTGCATTCTAAACCCTTGATATTTAAAATAAATCCCCTGAAATAATTATTTTAACATGGGTTAAATATATTAAAGAAATATATCGTCGAAGGTTTAAATCACGTTCGGAATTCCGTCCATATGCAGTTAAACCATGCGAGCGCAAAGCGCGATCCGATATAATGACTTGATAGTCGATATAATGACTTGATAATGTAGAGTGGCCTGAGCGGGTAGGCAAAGGGTGTGGTTCCAAGCGCGTAGCTAGGATTTTATTTTAGGGGGCGGTAGTGAGCACGCTTTGCGTGCGAATCATTTAAAGACAAGTTTAGGGAGCGCGCAAAGCGCGCTCCCTAGGGGGTGGATGCAGGAAGGGGGGAGTTTCCCCCCTCCCGTGCGAAGCGCCGAAGCTTTGAAAGAAGACGATTCGTTGTACCTTTCTCGACTCCTTTTCCCTTTATCTTTCTACTTCCTCACTTTTTTTTCTTCTCTTTCTCTCCTTTTTTTTGGGGGGGAGGGGGGCGACTGCCCCACCGCCCCCCTGGCTACGCGCCTGCGTGGTTCTAAAGTTACAGAGACACTTCGATGAAGGCACCCTTACTCCATGATTGTCTGTGTTGAACTGCCGTGGGCTTTTACAATTTTAAACCTCGCGGGTTTATTTTGCATATGAATATTCAAATATCATAGGTAGCAAATAAAGGATGACAGATAAGAGAGGATGATCAAGCATAATGAGGTGCACCAATCTATAAATGTGAATTATTAAGTAGCCTGTTCACACTACAGCTCTACAAAAAAAAAGCATTAGCAGCCTTTCTTTTAAGCAATTGAAAAAAAATAATAAATGTAGGCCTACTTGAAGAAATCGTTGTATTGTAAGATATTCAGATTATTTACATTAAGTTAAACAAAGTACTAGGTGTTAAAATAACACACATTTAACACCTTTGAAAAAAAATATTACGCCAGGAACGTGAAAAACAAAACTTTTATTGTCAAACATGCCTATAATCGGACAAAATATAATTCTGAGATCCTCCTTCGTCTTTAATTTGCACCTGAAAATAAATTCTTTGTTCCTCGTCTATGTCATCGCGGCGAAAAATTTCAGACTTTTCTTCTTTTGAGGAGCTACTTTCACATGCAGCCTCAGACAAATGTGCCAAAGAAGTTTTTTCTTCTTGTGTTCCTGGAAACAAAGTTTTGGGCAATAGTAACGTTAGACAGTCATAACCCACATCCAATGAATGAATCGCGGTCAATGGGATGATATTTTTTTCATTCTGACCACTATAAAGAACAAATCATACGATATCATTTCGCCTACATCAGATCTGATCAAAAAAGGGTAATGAATTATTAAAAAAAAACTTACTTGATGAAGTCCGGGGAGATGAAGATGTGCCTGTGATGATCTTACTCCAATGCAAAGCAAGGCTATGAGCCCCCCTCAATCAATCTCCCAATATTTATAAACGCAGTTGTAATAATAATTTGAATACTAAGTCGATATGTAGATTATAGAAACGCAAATATATTTGGGGAGGGCGGGATCAATGATAGCCTATCCGAGCCCGAACAAAATATGGGGGGGGGGGCTCATGATAACCGAGCCCGGCCAAAATATTGGGGGGGGGGGTGGGGGCTCGATGATATCCGAGCCCCTCAAAAAAAAATCAGGGGGCTCCGTGATGTTATCCGAGCCCCACCAAAAATAATTGGGGTTGATGATATTTGAGCCCCACCAAAATATGGGGGGAGGGGCTCAAAGATATCTGAGCCCCAACAAAATATGGGGAGGGGGTGCTCAATGATATCAGAGTCCCACCAAGAAAATATTTGGGGGTCTCAATGATATGCGAGATCCGATGTCTGAGCCCCCCCCCCCCCCTCCCCAAATAAATATTTATAAAATGTTTATATTTGAATGGTAATTAGTCTGTAGATTATAGGTATACATGAGTTTCATGCCTAGAATATAATGATTGGGGAGGAGGGGGTTAATGATATCCGAGCCCCGCAATAAGTATTGGGGGCTCAATGATATCTGAGCCCCACTTAAAATATTGGGGGCTCAATGGTATCTGAGCCCCTAAGGACTCAATGATATCTAAGCCCACCACAAAATTGGGGGCTCAATGATATCTATAAGCCCCTCCAAAAACATTGGGGGGTTCAATGATATCTGAGCCCCCCCCCCCCCAATATTTTTATTGGGGGGGGGGGGGCTGCGCCCCCGCAAGCCCCCCCCCCCCGGTTCCTAAGCCTATGTCTGCGATCACGAGTGTATCACCATGGTATCACCGATCTCTAGCTAGCTCTAGCTATAGCTATAGAAATAAAGATCGGTGTGCGTTTCTATGGCATGCAACGATGGGTATGATTGGTCAACATTAAACTAACGGTAATGTGTTTTACTTACGTTACTAAATTACTTAGACAGTTGCGTTAATGAAAACTAAAGAGCTTACGTAGGTAAAATAATATCTAAAATGAGTATACGTTAGCTTTTCATCATTTGACTACCGTAAGTGTTTAGTAACGCAAGCACTACTCTGTAAAATCATTGGATACTAAGTGTACGTAAGTGTTTCCTTATTGGTTACGTTACTAGTTAAGTTTATGGCGGTGATGGCCTTCCATACATAATATAGTCATAACGTACGCGTGGTTCCGTCATAACGTACGCGTGGTTCTGTCATAGCGTACGCGTGGTTCTGTCATAGCGTACGCGTGGTTCTGTCATAGCGTACGCGTGGTTCTGTCATAACGTACGCGTGGTTGTGTTACTTTAAACACAGATGTTGGAATGGCCAATCAAATTTCTCGTTATATTCGTGACACAGGCCCGAGTGTTCCCTGTGTTTGAGGGTGATGAGAAGAGGGAGGGAAAAGGGAAATATAATATGGTATAGTTAGTTACCTGATTTACAATCTATCTTTCACAACTTACTCTTAATTGCAAATTAGGTGAATATATATACTATGCAACAGTGCCGTTGTGTAAATGTGTAGGCCTATGGTCCAGTGTAGATACATAGCGTTGAAACAACAGAGTATAATACATGCACTGTATGTTATGTGTAGTATCTCTCCCTTATCTTTCTGTACAGATGTCAACCCTCCCTCTTGGTAGGGGAACACACACACACTCTCTCTCCCTATCTCCCTCTCTTTCTCTCTCTCCCTTCCTTCCCCTAGTATTCTCGTTCATTCTGTGTTGTTGAGCTATTACACTCTAGGACAGGGGGATTAGTGGTAGGAGGCATGTTTGCTTAAGAGCTCAGATTGTAAGTTGGAAACACTGAGTTTGCATTTGCCAGGCATAAGGGATTGTCTGAACAGGGAGGTGTTTTTATTTGCTAGTTTCAATATAATACACCTGCTAATAATAGTTGTATTTGTATTTCAAGATCAATATTCTTTATTCTATATTTCTGGTCTTGTATATAGTTCATGATTATTCTTTTCTGTTTATATGTCATGGGTAGTCTAAGCATAATAGTGGTGCATTAATTAATAGGACTGAATCATGCAGATCGATGGTAGTATTGATTGATAAGCTCGTTTTCCGAAAACGATATTAACACCGGAGAGTACGTATATGCTGTGTGCTTGAAGGATACAACATATTGTCTATTATCCTCTCAGATTTATATTATATTTCTATAAATATGAGAGGATAATAGATAAGCATTTTGACCTGGATGGTTAGGGGTTATCGGGATAGGCGGAGGGAGGGGGGGGGGGGGGGCCGGGGTGGGTGGTGTGATATGAAGGGGTTTATAATACCTACTTCGTTTAAAGGGTTTTTATTAATTATGAACAATGGGTATAGGAATAATTGTTTGAAGGTGATGAGAAGGGGTGGGCATAGTCATGTAGCCTGGTTGGTCAGGGGCTATAACGTAAGGGGGGCGGAGAGGGGCGTTAATGGGATTACTTCGTTTCAAGATTGTTTTAATATTAATTATGAACAGCGGGCAGGATTGTTTGAGGGTGATGAGAAGGTAGCTAGCTGGTTGGTCAGGGGCGAGCGGGGGGCGGCGCTAATGGGATATAATTTAAGGGAGTGGGATATAATGTAATAATGGGATGCGGTGCCGGGGAAGGGGGCGTTAATGGATATAAAAGAGTGGGATATATAATGGGATAATGAGAGAGGCCGGGTGCCAGGGAGGGGCGTTATGGATCGATAAAGGCGTGGATATAAAGAAATACTGATATAAAGGAGGTGGAGGGGGAGGGGTAGGGGTGCCCGGGAGGAGCATTAATGAGATATAAAGGAGTGTATATTAATACCTACTTCGTTTTAAGGGGTTCTATTAATCATGAACAGTGGTAGGGTTGTTTGAGGTAGATGAGAAGGGGACGGGCATATAGTGATGTAGACGTGATGGTTTGGTTTGGTGGAGAGGGGAAAGGGGGGGGGGGGTTAAAGGGATACAAGCACTGTATAGTTTTGAGGTTTTTTTTAATTATGAATAGAGGGCAGGATTATTAGAGGGTGATGAGAGTTGGGTATTGTCATGTAGCCGCGATGGTTGCGGGCTTAGTGAAGGGCAGGTGCGGCCCCCTGGCAAAAAAAAGTGTTAAAAAAGACGGGCCCCCATCCCTGGCTAAAAAAGAAGGGGGGAGGGGAGATGGTAACCATAATTTTACCTTCAAAAACAAAAAATTAAGTGCTTGCCCCTTCCCCTCCCCACCCCCCGCATATTCGAGGCAATTTTTTTCTTCATGTAAACAAACAAAAATAGTGCTCTTTACCCCCACCCCTCCCCCCCCCCCCCCTCGCTTATTCCCGACCGGCTGATCCGTCGCAAAATATTTTCTAACGAATGAAGCCCCCCTCGCCCCTGCTCGCAGATGGCTGAATCCGCCACTGGTGGAGGTGTGGGGGTCACGGGGATATCAAGGAGTTTATTACCTAATTGGTTTGAAGGAGTTTCATTACTTAGGAACAGTGGATAGGAATGTTTTTGGATGATGAGAATGGGATGGGCATAGCAATGAAGCCTTGGTGGTTAGGGGCTAAGCGGGAGAAGAAGGGGTTTAAAGAGATATAGAAATTGCTACTATTATCTTTTTAGTGTGTATGTTTTAATTGAGATTTTTTTTAAAAATAATTTAATCCAAATTAGAAGCATATTATAGTTGTAATGTGATGCAATTCATAACGCTTTGAATATGTGATTGATGTTAATACATATGGACAATTCCACGACATAAGGGACAAAGATGTCATAAATTAAAAATACTTGATTCAGGTACCTCATATAGTCAGGGGCGGCGATCCGGGGGGACGGGGGGGGGGGGACACCTCCCTCCCCCCTCAATTTTTTTTAGGGGGATCGTCCTCCCTGAAAATTTGAAAAAGTGCAAAAAATAAGTGTATAGCAAATACTGACTAATTTAAGACTGCAACAAACTTTAAGGCTCTGGAAGGCCCATGAGTGCAGCGTTTAGAGAAATAAAAATGCAAAAATCTTCTCGCTCGGTAGCTACGCTCCCTCGTATAATATTCTTCAGAGTTTACAAGTAAATATTGTAGAAAAGTGAAGTATGAAAAATGTATATCGCATGCTATACTACTCATGTTTTGCTAAGGAATGTAATTTGTTAATACATCAAAGCTTCAAAAACCTGTGAGGGATAGTCACTTCCGTCATCGTCACCCCTCTCGTTCACTGTGCTCCCTCGCACTGGCGTAATGATGGGGGGGGGAGCTTGGGGGCAGTTGCCCCCCGAATAAATTCAAACGTGGTTTATTTCTAATTCGATACCAGTGATTTACAAATGTTGCTGAAATGGCATGGTTTTTCCCTGAACTTTCGGGGGCTCTGCCCCTTGGACCCCACTAAGGGCCCTAAGGCTTGCCCCTGGTTGCTCATCTGACCGTAATGAAATGCCTAAAAAACTCTGAGCATTCGGGGGTCCGCCCCCTTGACCCCACCAGGGGCCCTGAGGCGAGCCCCTGGATGCTTATCTGACCGTAATTATATGCCTAAAAAACCTGAGCTTCCGGGGGCTCCGCCTCTGGACCCCAACAGGTCCTTAAGGCGGGCCCCGGATGCTCATCTATCCGTTATTAAATGCTTAAAACCCCGCCCCATGACCCCCGCCGGGGCTTTGTGACTTGACCTTAAGCCAATTTACGCTCCACTTATTTTTTTTTTAGCCCCCCCCCCCCTTTGAAAAACGTTCCGCGGGGCCTGTATGTACCATGTAAAAGTTGGTGTGATGCTGAATTTTGTCTGCCCCCCCCCCCCCAAAAAAAATAATAACAACAACAACAACAACAACAACACGTTTTTGCTCATTACTACACTGCTCCCCGTCCCTAGCATTTCGTCCCCCCCGGTCATGAAAATAAATCACCGCCCCTGCATATAGTTACACAATACTTGAGTTGAGTTTTAAGAATTGTTATATTTTGTACAAATGGCGGCCCTTTATATATTCAAAATGGCTGCCGTATTTTTTCAATCACATGGATAAAGTTACCAGAGAAAAACTTTACCAAATATTATAAGGAGAAAAAATAATTAACAAATCTGACCATAATCTTGATTAGATTTACCATGGAAGATAGTATATCTGCAAAGCGCTTAGAGACATTGTATTAAGCGCTATATAAAAGTGGAATATTATATTAAAGTAAATTACCACAAACATGGGTATTCCAAAAGGAGGTGATATACAGTGCGTCCAATAAAAACGAAACCGAGAATTATCGATGCATTATCATAACTTAATCACAATTATAATTAATAAAAAAAAAACATTTTTGTAAAGCTTAGATCCTCTTCTTTCATTTTGATGCAGCTCATATGATGCATATTTCACGCATGAGTGATTGAAAACAATTTGAAGAGAGGGTACCAAAAGGTCATTTGGCGAACGATATTTGAATGTATTTCAAAGAGAAAATCATATTTCTAGAAAGTACATTTTCTGCCCTTTCATATGACACCTCAATCAGGAAAAATGAGCCAGGAATAACAAAGTTATGTTGTTTCAAGTAGGGCCTAATGCTTGCATTTTCATAATTTGATTAACAAATTCGTTTTCACTGGCTGCCTGCCGCAGCAACAAACAGAGTTGACAAAAGACTTAATTCCATTTTGTTCACGATCAGCCATGCATGAAGTCTTTCGTCTTCTTTTTTGACTAATTTATAAACGGGTAATCCCCCCCCCCCCTCTCCTCGAGCATACGCAGAACAAACTTATGTGTAAATGGGCGTTTCACCTGGTCGTCACATCCCAGTTTCATACTATAACATTTAGAGTAAGTGAGCACTTTCGAGATGTGCTGCTCAGTCTGCTTTTTAGTGGATTTTTCCCATAAGTTCTTTTAATAATAATAATACATATGATTTATAAGGCGCCAAATCCACTTGACAGTCAAATGCTCAAGGCGCAGCTTGTGCAAAGGATGAAATACATACATGATACATTTATACAAAGTGCGATAGGAAGGTACAGACATGAAAGGTTATGGTAATCAATTATAAGCTAAATTAAACAGATATTTCTTAAGATTGTTTTTAACACTTCAGCAAAACTGCTATTCTTGACCCATTGAGGGAGAGTATTCCATAATGAAGGCCCAGCATGAACGAAGGTTCGCTCCCCCCACTTTGTTTTAACCCTAGGAGTAATTGGTAAGCCAGAGTTTTGAGAACGTAGCTGTCTAGAAGGAAAGTAATGCTTAACCAAGCCGATGTTATACTGCGGAGCAGAGCCATGTATACAGTGAAATAATAGCAAATAGCAGCAATTTCCAATTTACATCATTGTTACAAACTGATGGTTTTACATATTTAAAGAGGCCTAAGTAGTAAGTACAATGAGAAATACAAGAAAGCGTGCAACGCAAAAGGAATTCCTCTTGTCACTTTTTTTTCTTTCTTACAAGATTATGCATAGTCGTGATGACCGTCTATTCAGGTGCGGATCCAGGGGAAGTGCAAGCGGGCCTTGCCCCCCACCCCACACCTAAAAAAGAGAGAGAGAGAGAGAGAGAGAGAAGGAAAGAAGGGAAAGAGAGAGAGGAGAGAAAGGGAAAGAAAGAAGAAGAAGAAAAGAAAAAGGGAAGAAGGAGATCGGGGGGGGGGGGGGTCGAAAGGGCCTTGCCCCCAGCTGTTACCCACCCTCCCTCCTCCCATCAAGAAAAAAAAGAGGAAGAAGAAAAGAAAAAAGCGGGATATACAGTTATCAATTTTCCCGTCAACAAGTAGTAGTTCGGGTCGCCAAAAGGCCCTTGCCCTCAACCCCAACCCCAAAAAGGGGGAAGGGGAAAAGAAAAGAGGAGAGCTAAAAGGGAACACTAAAAGAAGAGGAAGAAGAAAAGAAAAGGAGAGGAGAACGG